>CAWUFW010001037.1:1124411-1822744 GCA_963921515.1 Calotriton arnoldi | reverse complement strand
GGTGAATGTGGCGGAGGGTTGCGGGGGACAGTGGAAGGTGTCCTCCAGGGCATGATGCAGAGGGCAGAAGCTATCCGGAAGCAGCAAATGGAGGAGTGGAAAGCGATTGCCTCGTTGCCACCACCAATTCGGCATCAGCTGCATGAGGATGAAAACTACCCCCTAGTCCATGGACTCAGACGCCACCAATGTACAACCAGAGAGTGTCCATGAATGTCGGGGAACAGACTTAGTGGCACAGGGGCTGGGAGGGGATGCAGTCTGCGATGATGCCGTTACACTGATATGTACTCCGGCATTGCCGAATCAAGACTCTGTGACCTACTGGACCGCAGTGTAGGCCGGAGGCAGCGGTCAGCAGTGGGCCACAGCCACATGTCGTAGGCTTGCGATGCACAGAGTTAGTGACATCAGGGCAGTTGTCGGTAGTGTTCGATCACCTCCGTAACGATGATCCTTTTTTCCTCCCAAATGCAATGCGTCATCCTCTTATGCCTCTCCTTGCGTGCAATGATTCGTACTCTGCCTTTGAATAATCGATGTTCAGTTCCAATTCTGTGACCTATTTGAGCGCAGCGTAGGCCGAAAGCAGTAGTCCGCGTGGGCCCACAGAATCTTGCGGCTGTGATGCAACACTAAGACCTGTTGGCACCACATCGAAGGGTGTATAGTGACATACACTTAGCCATGATTTATGTGCTCTGCCATGGTGTAATCAAGACTCAGTTCCAAATGTGTGACCTACTTGTCCGCTGTGCATGCCGGTGGAGTACGTCAACGTGAATGGAGTACTGCGGGCCTGTGTTGCGGAGGCCGTGATGGTCTGAGGAGGCTGCCAAGGTCGCAGGCCTCGGGCTTGGAGATTGCACCGGCACGTGGTGGGCCCTCTTCGACACACGACGGTGTCGGAAGGTGGACATTGAGGCCTGGGTGCGCAGGGGCGGGCAGGACTGGTTCGGGGACCAGCGTCCCGGGGTGCAGCAGGCGCACAGGATCGCTCGCAACACCGCTCACGGCTTCGGCCTCGTGGCGGGGTGAGAGGCGCCGCCCTGGCAGAGACGTTGGGCATTCCGGAAGAGGACCACGCCCAGAGTTACGTGCCTTTTATTCACACCACTACGCTGGCCTGGCGTACGCCGAGCCAGCCCACTCCGCTCACTCTTACGGGGGGGACGTCACAAGCTACATTTCCGCGATCTTCCCCACTGGCTGGGGTGACATGGTTGCGTCCACTGTCCACTACACTCCAAACACCAGCGGTGTGTGTCGACCTGGATATGTGTGTGGTCTGCATACTGCAGTCTGGCCAGCACATCCACGCCACACTTGGCATTGTGTACATTCTCATTCATCGGTCCTTTCCCTCCTTCGCACATGCCTGGTCCCCACCTCTTCCGACATTCTGCTATTGTGTGTCCGAGGTGCCATGCCGTTGATGGCTCATGTACATGGTTGGCCCAGGTTCCCACAGTGAGTTGTGCTGTCGTGTCTGGTGGGTGTGCATGTTGTATGTGAGCTTGTGACGTGTGCATTTCCTGTGTTGTGTTTTGCATGATTGTGGAGTTGAGGTGTGTGGTGTGTGCATTTGGTATTGGCCAACGAGCAGTGCATTTCCGTGGGTGCCATCCTAGTGGCGCAGGTTGATGATGGACTGTCGGGAGGTCCAGGTATCATGCACACTGCCTGGGTGGTTGGCGGTGACGTTGGCGGGGATTCCACGGTGGTCCACTATTGCCTGCACATTGGTGGGATACGTGCGATTTCTGTTGCGCTTATTGTGTGCAGTGTCGCCAGGGGCCACTAGTAGGACATGTGTGCAGTTAATTGCCCCCTGACACGTGCGGAAAGCCAGCTGTGGCGTACACGCCTTGCTTGGTCTCCGGCTGTTCCTGCGCAGTGTGTGAGAAGTATAGATCGTGGGGTACCAAGCTGATGGTGTCATCCATGACCGTTGTGGGGGACTTGGAATGGCCTGGCTGTGTGACTCCTCCGTCTCAGGCGGATGTTGGTTGGAGGGTACCAGAGGCCAACACGTGCAGCACGGCCAGCAGCTTTGTCTGCGGTGGGATGTTGGTTGTCCGCAGTGTTGGTTCCGTCAGCCTGTGGGCAATGGTGGTCAGGATGCGGAGGAGGGTTGTCCCTTTGGGCATATAGTGGGCAATGACATTCTCTGGTGTTGGGTCTATGAGGTTGGTGCATTTTCGGAGGGTCGCTGTCTTTGTCTGTGCTGCCTCAGTGTTGGTCCGAGGGGGGGCGGTGGGTGTCCGGGGTGTGGGGGTGGTCCTGGGGGTGGTGGCGGTGGCGGTGGGTGTTGGGGCTCTCTTTGGTGTCCGGCCCGCATGTTCAGTGGCTCCATGGCATCTGTTGGTCTTCAGGTGTGGCTGTGGGCTGGGCTCCCTTTTGTGGTGCAGGCTGCCGTCCGACTTTACACCAGGTCAGAGCAGGTGTTAATTTCCTGCTGCTAACGCGCATTATCGCATGTTTTGTGGTCTTTTCGCAGATCTGGCTGGTGGTTGAGAATGTTGCGGAGTGGTGTTTTCGCGGCTTTTTTGCACGGGTACGCCTACTCTGCATCTCATTAGCGATAGTTGCCGGGGTCATCTGTGGCGATGTTTTTTGCGGCTGCTATCGCGGGTAAACTGGTGTTATGGGCTGTTAACACCAGCTTGTGAATGGGGTGATGAATTTATTGCAACTTTGGGTGTGATAAAGTGCCGTTAACTCGGCGATAAATCCTTGAGAATATGCCCCCAAGAGTCTTGTGGTACAGTCAATTACCACTCGGGCACACCCATGTAACTGTGTTGTGGGTAAATACACAATATTA
Organism: Calotriton arnoldi; assembly: GCA_963921515.1. NCBI lineage: Eukaryota > Metazoa > Chordata > Amphibia > Caudata > Salamandridae > Calotriton > Calotriton arnoldi. Next base: position 1,819,917 of record CAWUFW010001037.1, on the reverse strand, counting down.
CAGAGATACAAACGTGGGAGAAAGCCCCCCATGCATTAAGGTCAAAGTTAACTAACAAAACAGAACCTCTAAATCGGATAACAAGCACAGAATGTGCAATTATTTATAGGCACGAGACTTCCGTGATCCTCGCTATAACTTCCTGCTTGCTTAACCTATGCAGAATGAATATGCAGCAAACGCTGCCCTGCTATCTTTATTCGTGTCAGGATGAATACTAGAGCGCTGACCTCACTGCCACCATTTTGGAGGTCCGTATTCTAAACAAACTGCGGTTAACTCAGACTGGGGTGCGGAAAACCACATACCTTCATTGCTATTCATTACTCAATTATTTCGACAGGATAAAGACCTCATTTAAAAATCTTCACCACTGTTTCAATTACCCTTGTAAGTAAGGTGGTATCTAAAGACCAAGCCATTGAACTCGATGAATCTGGTATACCTCTAAAACGGTTGTAAAGGGAAACAAGATCACTAAGAGTGGGTCACTGCCTAATATATATTTCAACACAATAAAGCCCGCATTTGAAAAAATCATCTGTGTAATGGCCCGTGTAAAGCGGAGCAGCAACCCAAGTGAAGTCTACAAGACAAGCCAATGGACTCAATGAATCTGGGATACTTAAAAAAACAGTATAAAGAGAAACAAGATCACTATGTGTAGGTCACTGCCAAATTGTAGTGACATAGAATAATATATCACAATGGTAATTCGACTATGTGAGTGTTGGAAAGTCCTCCTGTGTGCCCTGTGCTCCCCAATTTTTGTGCTGATGGGTACTGGTGGTAACTGACTCTGACGGTATCCTGGGCTCTGCTAGGCAGGCCCAGGACCAGTGCTATGATGAAAACACACTTAGGGGCCAATTTCGATGCGGACATACCTGAGTCCGTCTGATATCGATCTGGAACTGGGACCGACGGACCTCCTGTCAGCGGTCCCAAACCAGCAATTAGGATGCGACCGAATACTGTTTGGTCGCACTCCTATTCTTTACTATGGGAGCATGCATTCCGACCGGAATGCATGCTCTCATTGTAAAGAGCTTAGGTGCAGTTCATCCCTGCACCCAGTGGCAGGCACCTTAAGGTGCCTGCCACCGGGTGCAGTGATCAACAGGGGGGCACCAAAGGTGCACCCTCGGCCCCATCCAGAGGCCTTGCACTCATGGGGGCCCTGCTGGGGCCCCCAAAGTCGGATTCCGACAGCCTTTCTGTGCCGGAAAGGCCAGCACAGAAAGGCTGTAGGAATCCACCATCGTAATCCCTCGTGCAGAAAGAGCCGCCCTTGGGATTACTGGCCCTTTTCCCAATGGCAGACGGGCTCTCCAAGCCCATCGGAAGCCATTCGGAAAGCCCGTTCGGATTCCTTTCAGACCGACCACATCATAATGGGTTGGTCGGAAAGTAATCCGAACGAGACATTTCGATGCAGTCAGAACGACTCCAACCGACGGTCGGAGCCGTTTCTGACCACATCGAAATCCACCCCTTAGAATACAGTGAAAACACTTACATACACTAGGGTACACTATATATTATGGTACACTTATAATTGGCATAACCTACATTATAAGGCCCTAGTACATAATAGGGCAGGGGGTTGAAACTACCTGTAACTCCCTAGTATATAATAGGGCATGGCAGTATAGAGGCCAGCAGCCCTTTCTGCACTTGCATGCGTGCCCTGAGGTCATTTTAAAAGTAGCCTTGTGTTGCGGAACTGCTTTTAAAAGTAAATTGTGCTCAAACTCGACTTTGATGTTAGGGGCACTTAAAAATTGATAAACTACAATAATTTTGCATATTAGGTACTCCCAGGGTCTCCCTTAGGTGTCACAGGGGTGAAGGCTCAGGTACTTATAAGGAGGACCCTTATAAAAGAGGTTTTATATGCCCTGGGGATAGAGAAAGTGCACATTTAACTTCCCATGTTGTAGTAATGTGCTTCCCAAAATCGAATTTTGTGCTAGGAGCACTGCGGAGGGAGGATCTACATTATTTTGGCATATTAAGGACCCATAAGGTCTCCCCTAGGTGTTCCTGGGGTTGGGGGTCCTGTAGTTATAACTAGGGTCTTTATAAAAGATGTTTTATAAGCCCTGGTGTTGGAGAAACTGAACATTTCATTTTCCCCATTGTAGATCCACAGGTTAACATTGCAATAGTTTATGAATTCATAACTGACGCCAGGGACTACTGAAAAATATCAATTAAGGGCTTAGGAGAATGGTATTGATAAATTCAACAATATGTTGTTGTTGAATGTATCCTAAAATATACAGAAAATAAGTTATAAGACTTTCTTGTCTGTCAGCCTTCCCGAGGTCCCCTTTGATTGGTCAGAGTTAACAGATTAGCCAGGCTGCTTTGATGAAGTGATAAGTGGCTCACCCTGCAGAGGTCCATTTGCTGGCATGAGCTCTGCTCCACAGGAATTCCTGAGCAGGGGGAGGGAAGGGTCGTAAAGCATCACTTCAAAAGAAGAAGGGGACAGGCAGAAGAGAGCAGGTCCACCTACCCCCATACCCTATGACCCAGCCAGATGGCAGGCTTTTTTTTTTTTGATAATCAATTTTATTGATTTTGTAAGAAACTAACATGGAATAAAAGACAGCATACCAGTTCTTCAGACATTTGGCTATGCAAGGCAAGTACAAAAGTTCAAGACACCAACATATAGGGACTGAAAGGCAAAGCAAAGATAAACACTGTGTTAAACCCACTCCAAAACTTGAGTATACAATGAATTAATCATCCACCACCCCCACCCACTTGCCCCACATTCTACGGAATTTTTTCGGACACCCTCGTGCCTCGTACAGAGGTCGCTTCTGAGCAGCGCACCAGTCCACACCCCTACGCCAGCGCGCCATGGTGGGGGCCGCTTAGGTCAGCCAATTGGCCGCAATATCACGCTTAGCCACCAGCAGTGCTGTGTTAAGAAAGAGTTTTTCAGCTCTGGAACCATCCAGCCCATCCGTGATACCCAGCAAAACATTCAGTGGAGTAAGAGGAACCTCCCAGCCCAGAACCTCAGTAAGTTCCCCAGTTACTGATTCCCAGTAGCATGCAATCGCGGGGCAGGACCACACCATGTGGTAAAAGTCGGCGTGTACAAGGCTACAACGGGGGCAGGATGCATCAGGCCGGAGTCCAGCGCGGTGGAGACGCAGCGGTGTGAGATAGGCAGTCTGGAGGTAGTATACCTGGACCAGTCGAAGCCGTGCGGAGACTGTGATTGTTTTGGGAGCCATCAATGCGTCCGTCCAGTCCGCATCGTCCAAGGATCCAAGCCAACTCTCCCATCTGTCTCTGAGGTGTACCAAAGTATTAGGAGTGTTATTGACGAGGGAACGGTAGATGCGGGAGATTCCCCCTTTCCCCAGATCACCGGTCATGGTCTGGGCCTCAGGCGGGCTATATTCGGGTAGGGAAGTGCCATCAGTAATGTGAGTGTGGAGGGCATGCCGTAGTTGTAAGTATCGGTAGACATGAAGGGAATAACGGGTTTGCAGTTCCTGGAAGGTGCGTATGTGACTCCCACCCCAGATGTCACCCAGTAGAGAGATACCAATGAGATCCCAAGTTCTAAAGCCCGAGAGGTTGGCGACCTCCCGGAGCCGTGTGCCGCACCACATTGGGGTATGCTGGGTCAGCCTATCCGACCAGTGGGTGTGACGCAACGAAGCCCGCCAGGCCAGGAGCACCCCGCGGGTGACCTCGGGTAGAGTTTGGGGGACAGGATTCCCATACAGCATTCCTTGAATGTTGGGTAGGCCCAGGATATGGAGTTCCAAGCGGTATGCCGGGTCAGACCAGCCACCGCTAAACCAGTCATGCATGGTGAGGAGCTGAGTCGCTAGATAGTAAAGATAGAGATTCGTCATCCCTAGACCACCGTCAAATGGTGGAATCCGGCACTGGGTGAGGGCCAGCCGAGGCCTTCGGCCCCCCCATAGGAACCTGGTGGCCATGCTGTCCAGTTCACGGAACCACGACCGCGGGAAAGAGAGATGGGTATTCTGCAGCACGTAGAGGAACTTAGGCAAGACCATCATTTTGTACAGAGCTATTCTGCCCATAGGGTTCAGTGGCAAGGCTTGCCACTTGAGAAGGTCAGCCCGGGCCTTCTTCACCACTGGGGTGACATTGAGTGACCAAGCGAGGTCCGGAAGGAGGGCCACCCAAATACCCAGGTACTTGAAGGACTGCCGCCGAAGAGGTATCGACTGCCAGTCAAAGCACTCTCTCGACGGATGGAGGGGAACCAGGACGGATTTGGCCGGGTTTAACTGAAGACCGGAGGTCTGTGCGAACTGACTCAGAGCCCGGAGGCAACGGGGTCCGGACTGAGCCGGGTCCGCCAGGAACAGCAGAACGTCGTCCGCATAGAGGGTGACCTTATCTTCCCCTAGGCCAGGCCACCTCCAACCCGTGAGGAGCCGATCAGACCGTATAAGACAGGCAAGAGGCTCCATCGCCAGCGCGAATAGGAGAGGGGAGAGGGGGCATCCTTGCCTCGTGTAATGGGGAAGGGGTTCGACAGGGCTCCATTGACTAGCACCCGGGCCCTAGGTTTACAATAAAGTGTCTTAACCACGCCGCGGAAAGGGGCACCAAAGCCCATCTCCATCAATACCTCCTCTAGGTAACGCCAGTCCACCGAGTCAAATGCTTTCTCGAAATCAACGAGAAGGAGGGAGAGATACGGAGTGAGCTGCTGCCGGTTCGCTAAAGCAAGGTGGAGACGCCTGAGGCAGTGCCGGGTACCCCGGGAGGGCATATACCCGCACTGGTTGGGATAGACCAGCTTGGCCAGATACGGCCGTATGCGATTGGCCAGGACTGAGGCGAATATCTTAAGCTCCGAGTTGATGAGGGAGATAGGGCGGTAATCGGGGCAGTGCCTCGAGGGGGGCTGAGACTTCGGTATCACCACAATGGTGGCCATGTCCGTCTCGGGGCGGAATGAGCCCCGATCAGACGCCTCCCGATACACCTCTAAGAGGCGAGGGATCAGCACGTCTCGATAGGACGCATAGAACTTCTGCGGGAATCCATCCGGCCCTGGTGTCTTGCCCGCGTCCATACGTGATATGGCTTCACTGATCTCCGGGGTGAGCGGGAGGTCCAGTGTTTCCGCCTCCGACTCACTAAGACGGGGGAGGGAGAACCGCTCACGCTGAAGGAGTTCCGGGAGCGAGATAGTAGGGGGCTGTGCAGAGTAGAGAGCTGCGTAGTAAGTGGCAAAGCACTGGGCCACAGCAGCGGGGGCACGTTGAGTTACTCCATCTGAGTCGGTCACTTCAGGGATGATACGATTAGCCATTGGATAGGTAGCTAGGCGATGAAGGAGCTTTCCGTTTTTGTCTCCCCATCCATATACCCGCGCCACTGAGGACCTCCACAGCAGTTTGGCCGCCTCCAGGGAGGTCTGCTTGATCTCGTCCCTCAGGAACGCTAGTTTCCTGTCCTGGCCCTCTGACCTCTCTTCCGGAGGTTGGGCCTCGATTAGAGCGGCCTGGGCCTCGAGGTGCGTGAGATGGGAATCCTGCTTTGTACGTTTAAGTTTGAGTTGGCCTTTACCAAAGCCTCGGATGGTGGCCTTACCGGCTTCCCATAAAGTACCAGGGGAGGAAACCGATCCGTGATTAGTGGCAAACTATTGGCGGCGCTCGTCCCCCACCCGGTCCCTGAGATCCTTGTCCTGAAGGAACCAGGCGTTCAGTCACCAGATCGGGCGCGAGGATGTCGGAAGACTGCCCACCCGCAGCTCCACTGGGAGTGGTCTGATAAGCCTCTAGGGAGGATAGCGACATCTTGAGCCATTCTACAGTCCAGGGCCGGCAGAAAGACGTAGTCCAGGCGTGCGTGCGTGTGGTGGGAAGCTGACGTGTGGGTGTAGAGTCGAGCTGTCGGGTGCCAAAGCCTCCAGGCATCCCCAGACCCAGGGTGGCAGCCCAATTCGATAACCGGGTGGATTGAGCGACTCTGGAGGTGGAATGCGTCGCAGTAGTGTCAAGGTTAGGATCCAATACTGCATTAAAGTCTCCCCCAATAAGGGTCATCCCCAAGGGCAGGTCCGTGACCTGCGTGGCAAGAGATTGGAGCGTCAGACTCAACAGGGAGGGGGGGGAGTATACAGTGAGCAGGTTCAGAAGTCGGTCCCCAAAGCTACACTCCAAGAGGAGAAAACAGCCCTTCGGGTCCTGGGTAGCCTTGTTCACCACGAGTGGAAGACCATGGCGCACCAGGACGGCCACCCCCGTGATCCCCGAATAAAGCCGGAGTGCCAGACTCCGCCGTAACCATAACGCACCAGAAAAGGGCAATGATTGCCCACCAGATGGGTTTCTTGGAGCAGTAGGATGTCTACAGTGTGGCGCTGGGCAAAGCGCAGGACCGCCGTGCGCTTAACCTTATCCAGCAGGCCATTAACATTCCAAGACATTACGTGGAGCGATGGTTTCTCAGTCCGGTTGTCAGACATAGGGAAAACAGGCAGAAGGCAGGACACCTAGCGCGATCGGCCAATAAGGGCGAAGTAACGCAGGTGTGTGACGGAGTGGGTGCAATTCTACAGGATGAAGCCTTGCGCGCCTATCACATATCTGGGAATGCATGCTGGTGTAAGAAACAAACAAGACAACAAGAACACATCGGAACAACGGTCCCCCCTCCCCAACCCAGTTCCCTCCCCCCTCCCTATACTTCGAGAACAGAAGCATCTGTCGCCCTAACAGTGAAAAACTAGGAAGCCAAACTAAAACGCTTGGGAACGGGGAATCGTGGAGGACCCCTCCTCTCAGTAGGATGTTCGTGACAATGTCCATCGGGAGTTGAAGTTAATAGGCTATGGAAGTGCAGCGCCCAGCCACTGATATGTGCATCTGGAGGCAAAGGTGAGTTCAAGCAGGGCCCGTGAGGAGCGTTGGGCTGCGGGAAAGGTCAGTGTCAGGCAGATCCAACAGTGACGGGCGAGGCGAGACACCCCCGGGGTCCGAGGGGCCCGAGGAACCAGCGCGCCGCAGCACAGGGAGAGCATCGGAGAGCGCCCCAGACTTTGGTTGACGAGCAGGGCCCATTGGTGAATCCGAGCGAGCTCGTATCTGGCCCCACCGCCTGCGGGAGCGGTTACGCTGTGGCCGGGGGCCGGGGGCCCGGGACACCCCGGCCGGCATCTCCAGCCTCAGCTGCGGGAGACAGAGTGCGGCCAATGGATTTTACGGGGCATTCCTCTGTCACCCATGCCCAGGCTTCCTCAGGTGAATCGAAGAAGAAAGTTTTATTTTGGAACACAATCCTTAGGCGGGCCGGGAAGAGGAGGCGGTATGGTATGTTGAGAGCACGGAGCTTCTGCTTAACGTCCCTGAAGGAGCGGCGCTGGCCCTGAACCTTGCGAGTGTAGTCAGGGAAGACCATAATCGTCTGGTTTTCGTACTTGAGGTGTTGTTGCTTGCGGGCTTCGGTGAGCACAGAGTCTCTATCCTTGAAGTTGAAGATCCGCAATATTATCGGTCTGTGGGGCGCGGCCGGGGTGCGAGCGAGCGGTGTGCTCGCTCGATCGCAAACCAGGGGGAGAGGGACCCCTTGGGCATCCAGGATCGCAGCCAGCATTCCACAAAGTCCGCCGCCTGACCCTGCTCCGCACCCTCCGGAAATCCCACCAGGCGGAGGTTATTACGCCGGGATCTATTTTCAGCATCCTCGGCCCGCCGGTGAAGCTCTTGGGCGTGGGTCCGGAGGCAGACAACCTGGTCTTTAAGTTGCTGGACCTCATCCTCCACTACGGAGATGCGGAATTCGGCTTCTTTAATCTGGGCCGTGGCGTTGCGGAGATCCTGTCGGATGAGGGTCACATCGACCCGGACTTCAGCTATCTTCCCCTCTACGGAAGTCTGTGAGGCGTGGATCGCTTGGAGGATAGTGGACAAGTCCGTGGGAGGGGGGGTCTCCCTGTCGACGGTTCCCCCCACTGCCCCGGAATCCGTGGTAGTGAAGCAGTCCATCTTCGTCTGGGTGGCCGGGGTCTTCGGCACCCTGTCTCTCCCCATGACCGTCGTCCAGCAAGGCAGGGGGTCCCAGCAGGGAACAGATGCCCAGACAGGAGGGGGGAGAAAGCGAGCAGGGAGGACAAGAGGAGAGGGCCCCGCCACTCGGCCCTACGCCGTCCGACCGACCGCCGATCCCCCTCCCTGCCGGTTCCTCCCGGGTCCTCAGGAGGAGTGCCGGCGCATGAAGGCACACAGATGGGCTGGGGTGTGCGCCGAGGCCGGACACCGGGCCAATGAGGAAGAGGAGCAAGGCGCGGTCCACAGGATAGGTAGGGAGCGGAGCCGCCAGGAGTAAGTGGAGGATGAGAGGGCCCAACACTGTCCGCCATTCGATACGGCAGCCGATTTCTGTCAGGAGGCTCCGTCCGCCAGGCGCACAGCGACCCACCAGGAAGAAGCACCGGGCAGCACAACAGGCCGTGGGGCCGCCCCAGTTAGTGAGTGCAACACGGGGCACCGACTCCAGCCAGAAGAGTGGACAGGTCGTCGCCCCAGAGCTCAAAAAGGGGGAATCCCTGCCGCCCGATCGACAGCCGAACCCCCCGCCACCCAGGAGCTAAACGGCCCTCAGACTCCTCACCTTGCCAGTGTATTGCGGGGTTGTGCAGCCGCTCTCCTCCGCTTCCCGCACCCACTCCCGGTGTGTGATCACCGCCCGAGAGGGGGGCCTCAGCTTCCAGTGCAGGCCGCGGTAGTGGCAATCCGGGGTCAGTACAGCAGCCTGGCAGCAGGGCGCTTGAGATGAGGGCGCGCACCCCTTCTATCGCAGCCCGATCAACAGCGGGCCCACCACTCCACCAGGCCACCGATCACGGCCCAGCCTGCAGGTCCGGCAGATCGCGGGGCCTCCACCAGGATCAGTCGCGTAGGAGCACAGGGAGGGGCAGCACTCCTCACCGCTCACCTCGATCAGCCTCAGCCCACTGCGCACCAGATGCCGGCCGCGACGCCGTCACGGCCGGGGATTCGCCTCAGATGGTGCGGCAGGCGGGATCACCGCCAGCTCTCTCCCGTGGCACTTCACCCAATAGGGCATCCTCCGCTGAACGGAGGGGAAGGACGGTGTCACCCGCAGCCACCGGAACGGTTCGGGCAGTGTTGCGGGGTCTCTTCGTCCCAGGCACAACAGGGAAGTCCCGAAGTGCGGGCCAAAAGCAGGCCAGGGGGTCAGGGAAGCGGAGCCGCCATCTTGGGGACACCGCGAGGCCGAGGGTGCTGCAGGGGCCGCCCACGGCGTCCCGATGTCACCCACACCGCCTCTAGGGATGCCGCGATGGTCAAGGACATGCGAGCAGGCTGCTTGGCAGGTAGGAGCACTCCGATGGCGCTGGATTCAAGAGCGGATGACGGAGGGGTCCGGAGCACTTCTAAAGTGCGACAGCCATCTTGACGCTCTTGGCCACGCCCCCAGATGGCAGGCTTAAGGAAAGAATATGCAGATGGAAGGGGGAGGAGAGGTATGGAAATGAGCAATCCTGGAGGTTGGTTTAACTAGCTTTTACTCCTCTGCTGAGAATTCAGCCATATTGAATTTTGGAGAAATAGTGCTTTCTGGGAGACAATTGTGCCACACTGTGCAGGAAGTGGTCATGCTCTGGGGTGTTGCCCTGCAACTCATTGGACAGGAGTGCCCTCCTGCTTGACCCCAGAAAACACTGAAGAAAGTATCTGAGAGGGGCAGAGCCTCTCAGCTCTGCTGCTTGAAACTAAAAGAAGAAGGGTCCATGCTGGAAGTTTATTTTGCACCAACCAGGCCTGGCACTCTGAAAAGACTGTGCCTGCTGCACAATCTGGAACTGCAGCCCTTTGGATGTACCTTGCTTCAAAAGGATTAAATAGTGGACTCCCTGCAAGCTACAGGTTAACAGAGCTCACCTGGATCATCATCACCAAGAATCCCCTGCCTGGAGTGCGTCCAGTGGATTTGTAAGGGTTTTTTCCAGGTGCATTGTGAGAATTGTGATCCCAACCTATCAAAGACCATCTTGGAGATTCCAGACCCTTGGATTGTGTTTTGGACACGTTGGACCCTCAAGAGAAATTTCGGGAAGAAGTACCAGAAGTTTAGGAAAGTTTTGTGAACTTTTGCGAAAAAGCTCTCCTTCTCCGTAGGCCTGCCCCTCCACTCAAGCCCTGTGCGCCTCACTCCAATGACCGTTTATTGTCCAAGCGTGCCTGTATACCATTTGCTAAGCTGCCGCTTCCTAATGTTACGTGCTATTGGTCCCTTCTGTGATCCGCAATTGTGATTATGTGCATGGTGCTGTGATTTAGTGCAAGAATGTAATTTGTCTATGCAATTTTGTTAATAAAGGTTTATGAAAAATTAAAAAAAAAAATAATAATTTTTGCGAAAAAGCTCCTGAGGGTGATCAGACCCTCACTGAATTCAGCCTGCTGGAGAAGGCTGCACAATGTCTGGTGAGAAATCCTCCAGAAAATGTTCGTAGTGTGAAGGTAAAATCTTGACCTGGGCCTGCCGCTTAGTGTATCTGACCAGGGCTCCATTGCGGTCGGCCTCAAACTTTGACTTTGTCCCGGTCAGAGGCGACCAAATGTCCAGAAATGGTGCTATTGGTTTCTAAGCACTTGAAAGTGTTTAATCTTTAAAAATTCATATTGTGTGTTGTGTCTTAATTATTCACTGTATTGGTGTTTTTAAATGCTTTACACACCTGACTCCTAAGTTAAGTTTGCCTGCTTGCAGCCAACTTACCCATAGTTCAGCATGGGAATAATTTATTGAGATCTGTACTGAGCCCTAGACTGTGTTAGTGGCCTTATTGCCAGTGGTAGATACATATTGACCCCAATTAATAACCCACTTTCCAACAGTGGGTTATTTATACATAGTAAGAAGTGTACAAACCGGGATACAGTCACATATCATGGTGACAGTGATAGTTTGATCTCATAATAAAACAAATGTAACAATATGGCGTACAAGTAGGTATTTCAAATTTGGAATGAACATTGACAATGAAATCTACTACATCAGAACAATGACAGTTGCATTTCAAAAATGAGTAAATGACCATCTGTGCATGTCATTAATATCATTCAACCCCTTAGTGGTACTGTCCAAAGGGTCCATCCATTTCCATTCTCTTATGTCTAGCTGATTCGTGATGCCCCTCCTTTGCTAGACACCTCAATGACCTCCCAGTTGATTTCATCCACAGGGTGGCCAAGTTCAGTGAAGTGTCGTACCAAGGGAGCAGCTTTAGTTTGGCTTATTATCCAGCTTCTATGTTGCAAAATACACTGTTTTACGATTTGTGTAGCTTGGCCCACATAAAATATCATACAGAGACCTTTTATTGTGGAGATCACATTGTGTGTGTTGCAGTTGGAGGATGAACGTAAGTTGAGTACCCTGTTAGTTTTAGCAACACTTTCTCTGTCACCACAGGGCTTAGATATCACTTTAGATTGTAGGTTCCTTGTATGCCCTTACAACAAAATCTCTTATGTTTTTGTTCCTCTTAAAGGCAAAGAAAGGGGCTCTCTCACAAGTATCACTTAACAGGGGTCAATGTTTGTTGATACCTTTGACTTCATTGCTCACTGGTTCATTTTATATTTGAGAGTGATTAAGCTTTCTCTAGGGTTGAACCATGCTCTCTTAATCACCCTAGAGATAATTTTTGGGGGTATCCCCTGTCCAAGAGTTTCTATCTCAGTGATTCTGCTTTCTTGAAATAATCATCTTCATGTGAGGATCACCGACTTAAACATAGGAACTGCCCATAGGGTAGGTTATTCCTCAACGGACTCGAGTGGTGGCTGTTATAACGCAGAAGGGAAATGGTATCAGTGAGCTTTTTTATTCAATGTTGTATACAACTTCCCATTCATTTGTCTAGCCAATAGATCCAAGTAATTGATCTCCAGGTTACTCTGGTGCATAGTGAAAAGCAGGTTCTGGCTTTGGTCATTTAACCATGTCACAAAAGCTTTAAGTTCCTGCTCATTTCAATGCCAAATGAAGAAAACATCATTGATGTATCATCTCCAATTGCTGAAGAGTGTCACCTACATATAGATTAGCCACATTTGGAGCAAAGCAGGCTCCCATAGCCTCTCCTTTCATTTGCATATAGAATTCTTTCTTGAACAAAAAGTAGTTCTTTTTGAGGGCAACCCGTGCTAACTCTATGATGAATTCACAAAGTGCCTCATCTAAGCCTGCCTGTAATACATATTTCTTAATGACTTCAATAGCCTCTTCCTGAGCAATGTTGGTGTACAGGGATTCAACATCCAAGGACACCAGTCTATCAGAGTCTATTCAAAATCCAATCCATCCACCATGTTAATAAATTGCATACTGTCCCAGAAGTATGATTGCATTTTCGGGACCTCGTCTTTAATGTACTGGTCAATACATTTACAGAGAGGTTCACGTACCGAACCACATCCAGATACAAGCAGGCGTCTGGGTGGTTTCAACAGATTCTTATGTATGTTTGGTAACGTATAGATTACTGGTGTCCTTTAATATTGTTGGTTGAGGAAGGCATATTCTTTCTCATTAATAGTACCCTCATTCAGAGCTTTCAACGTGATACTCTTAACCGCTCCCTGCATTTTCTTCAAGGGATTTATTGTCAACTTCTGGGAGTGCCTATCGTCTCCCAACTATCTGCATATCTCATTATCATAATCCAAAGTATCTTGGATTATAAGAGCTCCGCCCTTGTCAACCGATTTAATGGTGATGTCCATGTTCCGAGCCAAATTGACTAAAGCCTCCTTTTTGTTTTTAGAAATGTTGTAGGAATAATTTATTTCTCTAAATCCTTTACCTGTTTCAGGACAATGTTCTCAAAGGCCAATATTTCTGCACTCATGAGGTGGGCAGGGGGGTCAAATTGGGAAGGCAAGTGTAGTTTACCTCTGTCACTCAACTCCATGTCTGGTTTAGCTTTGAAAAAGTGTCTCATCTGATTTTTCTAAAGAATCTGTAAAGTTCACCGCTTAGTTTGAAAAAGCCAGGTCAGTCTGTAACCACAAACCCTAGACCCTTACACAACACACTGTTTTTGTGTGCAGTGAGGGTGTACTTAGGAAAAGGAGGCACAGTGAAAACAATAATTGCCTAGGATCACACAGTGTGGTCAAGAGAAAGCCGGGATTGGTGCACGGCTTCATGGTTTCACATTGTGTAATTGAACCATTGTTTTAGGTCAAAGCTTAATGTTTTGTGTTTAATTCTTTGCGATGCTAAATCAGTGCACTGTCTTAAATATATTAGTGCTATGCATGCTTCACAAGGAATGGTGGTGGTAGCCTTAGGGGACAGTGATGTTTTAATGCAGAAGCTAAAATGAAAACCAGAGCACCCACACATGGTGGGTGCATTACAACTGTTTACTTCATGTAGCTAAGAGTTTTTATTCATTGTTACCCATTCTTGAATGATTTCGTCCATGCACTCCTTCCTTATGGTCAGGCTCACTCACTTCATACGAGGACTGGTCTTAAAAAACATTGCCAGTTTTGCTTATGGTTCCCGGTCGGTCCCTGATGTTCAGCACTTATTACCTCTCACCAGATCACCATTCACAACGCTTTCTCCTTATATCTCACAATATCAGAGAAGCTCAGTGTTACCTACATGGACTTGGTGTGGTACTCTTAGGATTTAACATTTATTTGTACACATAAGCTACTCACATTTTATCTTATAAATACTAATTAATATTGCAGCCTTGAGAACGTCATGGTGCTTGCACGCTGCAAGGTAGTGGAACATGTTGGCTTAGCATTACCCCTTTTATAAACAATAAGGGCCCGAATATGAGTGTGGCGGTGCAGCGGCAGGACCGAGCCGCCACCACACCGCCGAACCCGCTTGAGAACCGCCCACCGTATTATGACTTTTTTAGTCACTGGTGGGCGGTTCCTTTGGCGTTCCCAAGGCGATGCCTATAAAATAGGCACCGCAATGAGAACATCAAAGGAAGTTCTAGCATGGCATAGACTGTGAAGTCCATGCCATGCTGGAACTGAGGGTGCATGCACACAGGGAGGTACATGTTGTGCCCCCTTGTGTGCATCTACATTGAGTGAGGCACAAGGGGCCCTGTAGGGCCCTCTTTCTTTCCTCACCGCCACTGTTTTCATGGCTGAAAGATGTTATATCCTCTTAAGTGTCTTTCAATGTAATCCAGCCTAGCTGTCTTCTAGCTGCTCAGCCAGAGTGAGAGATGGTGACGGAATGTTGGTGTGACTGTGATGAATGGAATGCCTGGGTGCCTGGGTGCCTGAGTGGTGACAGTTAGAGATGGGCTGAGCAGCAGGGAGGCTGCACCTTGTGGGGCTGGTACTTGACCAGAGCTGGTTGGAGTAAGGATTGTTGTTACCTGGACATGGAACCAATAAAGAAGTCATTGAAACTCTACATGGCTACCTGTGTCATCTGGTGCAGGACACAACATTATTTTGGCGACGAGGATGGGATCAGGACTCAAGCGTTTTAAAGGACATAAATGCTGATTACAAATGGTACAAGAACCAAGAGTAACCACAAGAACCAAGAGGTTACAGAAACCAAGAGCAACTTCAAGAAACTAAAGAAACTAAGTATAAAGCGTCTAGTATGGAGCTACAGGCTGGCCAGCCCCACTAGTGTCCATGTCAACGGATGGCCCCAACCACCATTGCCCAGCCTGGACATGCTCCATTGATCTTTCGGAAGGAATTGTGAGTTGGAGGTGTAGTTACACTATTGCCACATGTCGGTGTTCCAGCCACATCGTTTTCCTGAGGTCTACAAAGACCGTAGTGACTTGATGAAAATGGCACCTTTAGTTCTCTAAACTCAACTTTATGGACAATTCTGATGTGCAGTTTCATTGTCTTTGTGTCTGCTCTGGATCTAGAAGTCTTTACAAACTGCGTGCAGTGGCTGCACAGATGGAGTATTCCTCGTGCCTTACTGTCATTTGTGGCATGTTGGAAGCTCAATCAACGTGAGTTTGTACTACGGACCACACAAGAACGGTGTGGCCCAACAGGTTCTTCACACAGTCTCTGTGAAGTGTTTTTACAGGCACCACATAGGAGTGATGCCTTGGAGGAGAAACAACTTGGTAGAATTCTGCCTTATCACGGATGCATTTCAAACTTGCCAGCTGACAAGAGCACAGAATTTAACAGTAAGGAAATCAACACATGCTTATCAGAGGTATTCCACTGGCTCAGGAAAAACCAACTGAAGTGCAACTCTGAGAAGTCAGAGATGATGTCTTCGGCTCTCGGTCCTGTGATCTATGGCATCATTGGTGGCCGCAAGACATGTCTCCTCCCACTTCAGCTGTTCACACTGTAAAAAATCTAGGCGTCAAATTTGATGACTCTCTCTCAATGAAGGCCCAAATTCAATCAGTGGCGGGGACCTGTTTTGGGATGCTGAGGATGTTGAGGAACTTTCTCCCTCTACTCCTGGTCTCTCACAGGAAGACGATAGTCCAAGCTCTGGTGGTGTCGAGATTGGACTATGCCAATGCCCTGTATCTTGGCCTTCCTGAATTTTTACTTGGCCGCCTCCAGGTGATCCAAAATGTGGCGGCCAGAGCCATTCTTTTTGTAGGGCCGAGAACTCACTCTACACCCCTCCTGGCCTCCTTGCATTGGCTACCAATTAGGAAACGGATCACCTTTAAATCACTAGTGCTGGTCTTTAAGGCCTTTCATAAAATAGGTGCCCCATATCTTGGGGAAAAACTGCAGCACTATATTCCGTGTCGAACTCTGAGGTCGTCCGCCCAGTCACTGATCATTACCCCAAGAATCCTGCTCTCTCGGAGGGGTGGCAGATCTTTCCAAGTGGTGGCCTCTCGCCTCTGGAATGGCCTGCCACTCGCGCTGAGGCAATCCCAGGATCTCCTCACGTTCAGAAGGAAATTAAAAGCTTGGTTATTCCAACAGCAGCCTTAGATTGGAGTACTTTGGCTCAGTGTTGTGGGTCTTTGCCTTGAGCGCCGGGACACTCCCGGGAGTAGCCGTGCGCTTAATAAATACCTGTTAACATAACATAACAAGTCTTTTTTTTTTCTGTATTGGTCAAGAGGGTGTGCCAGCGGCCGGAGTGGTCATTACAAATTTGTTTTGGCAGCGCATGGGGGCCATTGGAGTTGAGACAACTTTTGTCTTTTATTTGGTGTGTCAGCTGAGACTTCAGGACAGTGGGCGTTAGTTAACCGCCGTGCTCCGGTTTAAAAATCATGGCACAAGCTCTCCATGGCGCGCGCAGTCTTACCTGCATCCACTGCATTGTCCTGCGTTGTCTCCAGGGAGCCCCTCTGACGTTCCACGCTGTCCGCAGTGGATTCCTGCTTCTGGACGCCTGCATGCATGTACTCGCCGTGAGCCACCCGGCTCAGCGTCACGTACGTGCAGCCATCTTGGGATTGTATGTTGCAGTATTCACAGTCTTGGTTCCTGGTTGTTTTCGCCAACCACGTGTGGTTTACACGCGTATTTAGCGTGTTTCCTGTCGTAAGGTGGCCAACGTCCGAGCCTATGTCATGAGGAATCGGTGCATGATGCAAGTGTGGGAGCAAGCAGCAATCGTATTTTGGTGAACTGGAGTTATCGATGTCGGAGATCGAATGTTCAGCGCAAGTATCTTCAACTGAGTCTATTTCAAAATGGTTTTTCTCTTGTTCACGGTGTTTTGCTCCTCCGGTCTTATTTATGAACAAAAGGTACATTACTAAAAATTTGTGACTGCCGCCTTGCAATAATGGTTGCACAACCTTTTTGATCTTTGTTGTGGACGTATTCCAGTTAAAATATTTTGATCTGAGGATTCATCATTTGTAGTTTTGATATGCACTCATGGTTTTTGTGCTGCCAAAGTGAGTTACTACTTTAATGGACATCCTCTTACCTTGCTACTAAGTGGTCATTTTTACTCTTACAAGAAAATGTGTTGATTATCAGTTTTAGCATTTGTATTTCCTTAATGAGAATGTATATTTTGTAACGGTGTGTTTCAGCGTATCTGTGGGACTTTCTTCACAAGCGATTTTTCTTCGTCAAATAGGGGTTTCTGTTTGGTTTTTGACTAAGGTCAGTGAATGTGTACAGCCAGTCATCTTTTACGCAACATGGGTACAGTTGCTTCAAAGGTTCACTTACGCAAGGGTGTACATTGCCCTGTGGTACTCGGGTGAGAAGTCACTCACCGGTGTGGGTCACAGTTTATAAACGTACTACTACTGTTTTTGCAAGATTTATGGAATGTTTTCGTGTTTGGTGATACCACAGTTTACGCTTTACAGATGGGTGGCCCATGTATTTCAGTGTGTGGTAGCCACAATTTTCTCCCTTACATAAGGGATGGGTTTGGGTATTAGTCCCATTTTACATTTAGTGACCTCTACATGGGGGTAGGTTTATGGGTTACATTTTACGTTAAATGACCTCTACATGGGGGTAGGCTTATGGGTTGGTTCCCATACACACGTGTTTATGATGTTAACCCTTACACAGGGCTGGGTTATGGGTTTTGGTCCCATTTACATGTCGTGCAGTACTAAGGTACATCCCTACATAGGGGGTGTGTTTATGGGTGTTAGCCCCATTTTCACTTTGTGTGTGTGTCTTGCGCTGCATGTTTGGTCTGCTCTTTGGGTCTCAATGTGTTTGTAAGTCGCGTTACGCTGCACGTTTTGTCATGTTGTGTGTAAGTCGTCCTGCGCCTCACGTTTTGTGTCTTGTGTGTAAGTCGCACTGCGCCTCACGTGTTGTTCTGTGTAAGTCGCCCTGCGCTTCAGGTGTTGTTGTGTGTAAGTCGCCCTGTGCCTCACTGTGTGTACCCTCTGTGTTGTTCACTTTGTGGTACACGTGTATTTGTCGTGTTGGTTTCACCCTTGTTGCATGTATTGGCCTTGGGTGTTTCTCCTAGGGTGTGGTCCACCCTCCCCTACATTTTAAATTTGTTTATTGGGAAGGATGGGTATATGGTTTGACAATGTATTACCTTGCTTGCCATTATTTTCCTTTTCCATCTAGTATTCAGAGTTCCTTCTTTTGTAGAGTCATTTTTAGCTTTGTCTCTCTGAGTTAGAACTTATATATTTATTGTTTATAGTTACTCCCATGTTTTCCTACACTTTCGTTTTTCTTTTAAAAGGAAGGGGATAATGTTATATCCTCTTAAGTGTCTTTCAATGTAATCCAGCCTAGCTGTCTCCTGCTGCTCAGCCAGAGTGAGAGATGGTGACGGAATGTTGGTGTGACTGTGATGAATGGCTACCTGTGTCATCTGGTGCAGGACACAACAAAAGACCTCCGTGAAATCAGTTGCTATGAAGAAAGTCATAATATGCTTGGCGGGACCGCAGCGGTCCTGCCAAACATAATACTGCCTCAAGACCGCCGCTCCACCGCCAGGGAATGGCGTTTCCCTGGCATAGTCGGCGGTCCTAGGGCGGCACGACTGCCAAGGTCGTAATGTGGCGTTCGGAAGACTGCCACCGCCGCCCCACCACAGACTCGTAATTTGGCCCTAAATGTGTAAACATGAACTGTTGTAAAACAAGAAATATAAGGGAGCCTGTAACTATGACAACAGTAAGAGCACCACGAACACAAAATCACTTTATCTCTTGCTACATTGTGTTACCTGTGATTTGTTACAGGACATAGTTGGGTATTGTCCCTTCATACCATGGTGTGAACCCTCAGGGGTGTTATTGCAATGAGTTTTCTAACATGGGCTGTGTGCAGTAGTGATTGTAGCCATACACCGCCCATATTTTAAGCCTGGGCGGAGTTCGCGAACTGGTAAAAAAAACTCGGCGGTGGTACGCGGAGTTCCGCAAGTGTGCGGAGTTGCTTGTTCCGCACGTTCGCGAGACGTTTCTGACATTCAGCAACGCGGATTGCGTGTTCAGGGGGAAATATCGCGTGAACTTCACTTCTTCTCTCACTTAATTTTTTACTTTCTACATTTTCTTTTCCGCCCCTGCCCCCCCAGAATCATGGCAAAATCTCAGAGTGCGACCCGGGGAGAGAGGAGGAGCCGCCTTCCTTGCGGAAGGCATTGCCCAGAAGGGGTGCAGCCCCGGGCCTTGTTTTCGGAGGTGGAGTTGGCTGCACTTGTTTTGTTTGTGCAGCGCCACCTCCCCTCCACCCTAGCAGCAGGCGGCAGGCCTGGGTCCGGGTCTGGGTCCGGGCTCCGGGAGCGTCCGCAGCGGTGGGCGAGGGTGCGCCGGGCAATGTATCTCTGCTCTGGGGACCGGCGCACCCATAACCAAGTGACGCACCGGTGGTCCAACATCCTGGACCGAGAACAGGACCTGCTGGACATGCTAGGTGTTGAGGTCGCGGGGCTTGGTGAGTACTAGCTAATTATAATTATTATTGTGTGTTCTATGTTATTGCGATTGCTATTTTTTCCCCAACAAGCAAGAAAGCTGCTGCTCACATGCAGGTAAGTTACGTTTAAAAATCTTATATTATGTGATCGTCATTCTAGACAGGTGCTTGGCGCTACCAAATCATACTTGTTTGCAACTTTGCGCTAGCTTGGGCTGATTATGTAAGAGAAGTTAAGTTAGTTAATGCATTGCAGACTAGAGAGACTCCTTTCCTTTGTCCTGTCACTAAGATAGTGGTAGTTAGTTAGTTAGTTAGTTACTTGGCATTAGTTGGTAATTTAGCAACCCGCGTGACGCGTCCTCTCACATGACTTCAGTCCTTGACTCCTCCTTAGTAATTTTAGTAGAACCTTTTGTAGTTCGTATAGTGAGTGAATAGCAACCAACCAATTTGGTGTATGCAATTATGCATGCGTCCATCTATGCATTTAAGAAGACTAAATGCAGACTTAGTGAATTGGCCCGTCGAAGGGGGTTGAGAATGATGATTACGAATGAGATCGGAATTCAGAACTTAGAAGCAAATATACTTTTTTTGCAATTCCTTCCAAAGTCTTTGGAATATGTGGGCTAGGTAGGTTTAGGATTCAGGAATCGGAATGGAACTGTGGAATAATAAAGATAGGACGGTCCACGGCCACAATACTAGTCTACTACTAGTCGATCTGATTTAGGAAAGGTCAATGTTATTGCAATTGCCGTTTCCTGTCAAAAAATCTTTTTGGAGCGATAATTTAATATTTATTTAACACCAATCATTTTTTATCTCTTTAATTATGTCTTACATGATCAGCATCTAGGGGCAAGAAGAAGACTAGGTCTTCCCAGGCGGGTGCGGGGGCTGGAGAGGCCTCCCATCAGGAACAGCGCTCCTCTGCGGATGGCTCTGCTGGCCCCAGTAAGTCCTCCTGTTGTTAATAATTATTAATATATATTTCCCTAACTTTTACCGCTCCTTATTTTTTTGAACTATTATTTCCGTTTCCTAATTTTATTTTTTCTCAAATCCTCTTCGATCTATCTGTTTCTAAATTCTTGTTATCCCTGCATTACCTACCAACTTAGTTATTTATATATTTCTAGTGTCTGTTTTTTTTTTTTACATCAAATCAAACTGCCTCTTCTCTGACTCTTATAGTCTGTCTGTAGCTTGCTTTCTTCTGGTTTTTCAGTCAGCTTTCCCTCTCCCCTTATATATTTTGTGGACTGCCTGGTACTGTAAGACTCAGAGAACCCATTGGTCCTTACTATTACTAGTATTAGTAGTACTACTACTCTGTTGTGCAGCTAGCATGCCCAAGTAAGGAATTCTACGTATGTTTGTTGAGGTGAAGGCTTTCTTTTCTTTTTCTTTTCTCATGATCAATCAGTAAATGATGGTCACGCTCACGTTGGACACCCCAAAGTTGTGTATTTTACCTTTTCTCTTCTAGGCTTAGTACTATTTTTATTAGCAGCAGTTGATGGTGAACAACTGATTGGCAGGAAGGAAGTATGAGGAGGAGGAAGAGGAGGACGGCGCCATTATATTTTCCAACCAAGAGACCTCCTGTCCGATTCTCCTCCCAGTTGGCCACTCTTTTTCATTTCAAAAACTAAGATTCACCAATAGCTCTAGCCACTGAGTCCAGTCCTTTGGGTTGTCCTCTTCTTGAGAGGCTTTTCAAAAATTGCCACCAACAAAATGCCCAACTGGATATTTTATTATTTTTGATAAGACAAACTGTCTACTCTACACTAGTACCCAAATTGTATTGATGTGTGTGGTGTATGTATTGTATAATCTTGCTACTGAAAAAAATAAATAGGGGGAGGCGTATATGGCGTCTAAAAAATTTGAAATGCTTTTCTAGGCGTACTGACCACCAGTGCCGGGGCCAGCGGCGAAGGCGACGCCAGCCAGGGAGGAGCTGATGCAGGAGCTGCAGGGGATGAGCCAGCAGCAGTGGCGGGCGGTGGTAAGTCATATTCCTTACTTATTGACAAATTTACACTCACTGCAAGGGTGTACACTGTACTGTTGAGACTAAGTTGTTGTAAACAGTTGAAGAAGACAAGAAGACACTCTTCTTTACTTAGCATTAGCGGGAGTTGAGTAACTAATGGCAGAGAAAGTTTTATGAAGAAGACTAAGAGTCAGACCTTGATGGGTTGATGGAAAAGGGAAAGAAGGATGGAAGGAGGAAGGATGGGTGACATGAAATATATATGACTGGCAGAGACGGATGCGTGGGGGAATGAAGGGGGCCTGGGATGCATATAGGTGGCTGATAGGATGCATGGGTGGTTGAAGGATGGGTGAAAGGTGAAAGAAAGGATGCATGCCTGGGTGGATAGGTGAAATATTATGGGTGAAAAGAATCCTCCGGGGGGTTTGATGGGTCAAACTCAAAGGCAAGCAAGCAAGGACGCATGGGTGGTAAAATGACAAATGTATGTTGTTGGTGAAAGCGGTTTGTTGAGAATGATAGCCATGTTTGGATGGATGGATGCCTGGATGGTATCATAGGTGAAGACTGGATGAAGAGAATGTAAAAGAAAATTAAACCGTGCCAGAGTAGCAAAGCCAAGGGTGAAGAATAAAAATAATGCTAGAAGAGCAATGCAATGATAAATGGAAAAATCCCTGGTAAGAAGAATAAACAAGGATTGTTTTTTTTCAAGGTTTTTGATTCAAAGGTTTGAGGTTGTATTTCAGAATACTCCCTTGACTCACAGTAGTTTGCAAGCACAACATATATATTGTGTATGTATGTACCCACCCATCATCAATTGCCTCCCTCCGACTCTGAGGCCCACTCACGCTCCTAGTCCCTACCCATGTCATTTCGACCATGTCAGCCATGGGTGGCCTATCAGCTGCATGGTTACAAATTACAATCAAACAATAGTAGTACCTCACGTCAGACTCATCATGTGACGTAGTGCCGTATTATAGCATCATTCATATTAGTAATCATATCATCTGCCTTGTTGTAGTAGTCAGGGTGAAAGTGAAATTGAGCATTTGCCATTGATTTAACAGAGTATGGCCATAATAGAAAAATAGATAAGTGTGTAGTACAGCTGCCCCACCTGCAGACAGTAGTACAGTAACATGAGTCCGCTACACGAGTATGTCTGTCTAGGACACAAGCTGACTGAGCTGACATGGCTACAAAATTAATTTAGCTAAACAAGAGAGAGAGAAGAAGACTTGTCTACTCCATACTAGTGCCTAATGCCTGAAACTCTAATCACATCCAAATCTTAAGGGCCGAGGAAGTGAGGATACCACAAATGTTATGTACTGCTAGTGCTACTGTGCCACTATAATTTTATGTGTATAATTTTGTGTTACTGTTTTGCTAAGAGTATTGGTTACAATTGTCTTTTTTCTTTCTTGATATAGCTACTCCTTCCCAACCCAACAGGCAGAACCCGGCAACGGAAGCTGGAGGCCATCAGGGATAAATATCGGCGGCTGGTGGCTCTGGCGGAGGAGGAGGAGGCAGCAGCTGCAGCCTCCAATGCCCCGGGCCCCAGCCAGGCCCCCCAGTGCCTCCGGTGGTACGGCGCTGTGGTCTGGAAGCCGCCACACTGCTGCCCACCCCTGTTGTTCCTGCAAAACATTTCAGTGCTGCATGCTCCTCCGGATGGCGCGCCTAGAGGCCAGGATTGAGGAGCGCTACCATGTCCTAGAGCGCAAGATCCGGCAAGCCTGTTGCTAGACCTCAGTCTTCTTGACCCTTGCCCCTTTTTTAATCTTTCATTTTGGTGGGTGGGAATTGCTGGGGAGAGGGTAGGAATGTGGGAGTTGGGAAAAACTTGAGTGTTCTGTTCTTTTTTTTTTTTTTGGGACATTTGCTTTTTTATGGAAATTTTTTTGGGACTTGCTCTACTGGACATTAGTTGGGGTTAGGGAGAGGGGTGGGTCAGGTGTTGTGGGTTTCTTTCCTAAATTCCTTCTAGTTTATATTTGTTAGGGGAATAAATTATTTATAGTTTTACATATGATGTAAATCTCTTTTGG
The DNA here is from genome assembly GCA_963921515.1 of Calotriton arnoldi. Taxonomy (NCBI): domain Eukaryota; kingdom Metazoa; phylum Chordata; class Amphibia; order Caudata; family Salamandridae; genus Calotriton; species Calotriton arnoldi. The sequence continues at coordinate 1,796,449 of CAWUFW010001037.1, read as the reverse complement.
GGGGGTTACTCTTTTACTTCACACTGTTTCCTTGGCTGCCAGACCGCAGCCAGTTTTTGAAATCTGCCGATAGTGTAACACGCACACAGATAGATGCGGTACCCTCACTTGTCCTACCACTGTCAGGAGAGACCACTGTCAGTCTCTCCTCCTAGTCTATGCAGTCTGCAACTAAAACCCCTATGGACTCGGAAGGGTGTGGGTGTGTGAATTAATTCATTTCCATAGAATATACATTATTGCATACCCCACACTACTTCTCTTACTTGTGATTGATGATTAGGCGAAGCGATGGCTCCATGGTGATGGTTTGGTTTCCCAAGGTGCCATGGTGGTGGTAGTAGCAGTAGACAGTAGCATTTGCCAAAAAAGAAAATGAGGCAGTCACCTGAGGGAGACTAGGGAATGACTAGTAGAAGTACAGTACACAAGAAGAAGACTGCCAAACAAGAAACCATGATGATAAGCAATTCTAAAGTAAAATAAAACAGAATGGTGGCGGGGATAGCCTAGTACAAGTTACAAACTGAAGTCGACTCGAGCTATGAAGTGGACAAGCGTCCACGTCCAAGTGCTGGAAGGATGATGATGCTGGCAATTAATTATGATGGATTATGTTCCTCTGGAAAAAAATTGAATATATACTGTGCATGGGTGGGCAATCTAATCTCTATATATTGCCAGTGTGGGCTATAGTATATATACTTAGAGCAGAAGAAGATCCTCGCCCTGCCTTGAGTTAGTGTTGCTTTCACCACATCCGCCCCAGCAAGTGTGTGATCAATTATTGGTGTAAATTTAATTTAGTCACACCTCAATAAATCAGATCACACAGCCCGGGGGAAGAGGGTTAGAGTTTGATGAATGGTTGGGAAGGGGGATTTGAGGGAAAGGTTTGACAAAGACAAACACAACACATGGACAACACATTCATCTTGGCAGCCGACCATCATAAATCTGTTAAGGGACAAAAAGGAAATGCATGCATGATGATGAGAACTACTAGACTAGTACAGGGCAGTATATATTATGCAATTGTCTGTCTGCCCCCAGAGAGACCCAAGTTACATACATTATGTTCTGTTTAAGGTACCGGGCTTCCTTTGAAAGATAGCAAATAAAATTAAAATATCTGTAGGAGTCAAATATAAGCAAACATAAACAACACACACAGTCCTCGTAATGTTTGAAGAGAAAAAAAAAAAATGATACTGTATTATTGCCAAATTGGGAGTTGCTTCTCCGCATTCCTCTTGGTCCTTCCTTAGACTGTCCGTCCGTCAATCTTGGGTGCCTGGCGGATGCGGTTTAGTAAGGTAAGTGCGAGTTGTTTTTCCAGTATGGCACAGGGTAAAGGGCCTGTAGATGGATAAACTAAAACGATATTGAAAAATCAAGGAAAAAAGTTAATCTGCATAATTAAGGAGGAGTGCAACAAGAAGTCTTTCAGAGGGGGCATGGTTAAATCATGTCTGTTTCCGGCAGTTACCTTCAACAACAGGAACAAGCCTCCCCACTTAACCTCCACTTAGCTTCGAATTTATTTGAGCCAGACAGCACAGTGAGCACACACACACACAGCAACATAGCATGTTCCAAATTAAGTAAAAAATCAATGTACCGCTGTTAGTCACACCACACTCGCCACCACCACTACACAGACATGTAGGTCTGGTGTTGTTGTTTACCTTTAGGCCACTTCATGCCCTGAGTTATTCCAGCAATCATCTCTGATCCTCCTCCTGACTCTGACTGTTAGTGTGGTATGGTGTCCAACTTCGTACCAACAGTGTCCCGACTCCCGAGTGAGTCCCAGACTCGTCCCAACTCAAAAATGCAATGAATCGGCCTGCAGTAGTACAATTTTGTTATTGAACAACAAGAAGGGAAAGATTGACTTGAGTCACTTTTTTTGTGTGTAGAAGGATAGTAGACATCATTCACAACAAACAACAATCACTCAGCATGCAATGCATGCAATCATTTACCTGTTCTTCCGGGGCAGTCCCTCTAGGCTAGGAAAGGATAGATATATAGTCAGGGCCCAGGTTTGGAGGCAGGCACACATTTCACATTTGTTGTATTCTCCATCCAATGTCTGGCTTGAGGGAAATGGCTTTAGGGCGAGTCAGGAGTGGACTTAGGGCCAGATGTACGACCCTAGTAAATTGCGACTCGCAATTTGTGCTCGATTGCGAGTTGCAATTTGCTATGTACAACAGTGTCAGAGACACTGATTGCGATTCCCAATGGGGTCACAAAATGCGAGGCTCATTAATATTAATGAGACACTCGCATTTTGCGACCCCATTGGGAATGGCTGGCCCTCCCAGGTATGGTGGCCTACTGGGTTCAGCAGACCACGATGTCTGGGACTGCTTTTAAATAAAGCAGCTATTTTTTTTTTTAAATGCAGCCGTTTTCCTTAACCCCTTCGATGCTTATGACGAGCTGGACTCGTCATGGCACACAGAATCCAGCTCGTCATAAGACCCACCCACGGGGGAAGCGCTGGCGCTCCCCCCGTGGGAATCCGATCGTTGTTTTTTTGGGGGGGAAGGCAGGGGAAGGGCTTCCCCTGCCTCCCCCCGCCTCAATGACGTCAGCGCGCGAGGGGAATTTTTTTTTTTAAAACATGAAAATACTGTTTTGGGGAGCGGCCCCTTGGGCAAGGGTCGCTCCCCTTTTGGAGGCCATATTTTTTGGTGCTCTGCCCCCCTGGGGCGCAGTTTCTCTATAAACCCGGGAGAATGGGGCCTTGAATCGGGTTACCCATGGAGCGCAATATGGCAGGCAGAGAGAGGGTGATGGCAAGTGCTGTGCACTGGCCTGGCAGATTGCTGGCAGTGCATACACCACCCCCCTCCCGTGTGTGGCAGCCCGGGCTGAAATAGCTTCCGGGCACATGTGCATGATATAGAGGTATACTGCAATAAGTGGCGAACTAGAGGGGGCTGAGAGTGAAAGTATAGTGTCTTTGGAAGAGAAGCGATTTGAGGTCAGCATTGAAGATCCGGGCAGAGGAGGTGGCACGGAGCAATGGGGGAAGCGATTCTCACCGGATTGCGCCATCGATCTTTCCCTTTTGAAGACGGGGGGGGTGCGCAAGCAGAAGCTTTTCCGCATTGCGAGCCACCGGACAATTTCAATTTATTCGCCAGGTAACGAGGGGAGGACGTGTGTAAGGCTTTGTGTGTGATGCAGGCAGTTTTGTAAATAGATCTTGCCTCGATCGGAAGCCATCGAAGAGAGGACAGGATAGGAGTGACGTGGTCGCTTCGTTTAGACCCTGAAATGAAGCGAGCTGCTGAATGGAGGATGGATTTGAGAGGGGAGAGGTGGGATTTGGGTAGGCCCGTCAGAAGAGAATTGCAATAATCCAGTCTTGAGAGAACCAGAGATTGTACCAAGGTTTTTAAGTCTTTCTCCGGGAAGAACCGACGGATCCCCCATAGAAGGCGCAACTGGTAACGTGCGTTCTTAACAATAGAGTTGATGTGGGAGATTAGGTTGAGTCTTTTGTCAAGAATGACACCTAGGGATTTAGCGCTGTCGACAATGATGGGTTTGTTGTTGAGTAGGTTCAGCTGATCCATCCAAGATTGAACAGGAGGAGGTGAGAGAGAGGTAGAGAGGAGGAGGAATTCAGTTTTGGCGGGATTCAGAATGAGTTGGTGAGCTAACATCCAGTTGTGAATAGAGTTGAGAGTAGAGTTGAGTAGTGAGAGATCGTGTGCGGAAGATAAAGGTATCTTCCTACTAGTCCACCAGGCATTTATTTGTGGAGAGTGACCCCTTGGGTGGCAGAATAGCAGTATGTTTTTAGGCCCATCTGCCCCCAAGGAGGGCAGAAGCCACTAGACACCAGGGTTTTTTATTTTTGTGTTGGGAGTGGCCAAAAGGGCAAGGGTTGCTCCCCTTTTACGGGGGTGAATATTTTATTTATACTCTTTGGCCCACCTACCCCTTAGCTTGGCTGGTGGATTGTGTGTGGACTGGTGCATTATTTGCATATGTGATTGTAATGTTTTTTTCTCCTTTTTATTCTAGTGTAAAGCTTTTGATTCCTGTTTGCGGTTTCGGCAGTGGTTGTTCTGCAGTTTTGCGTAATTGCATTTATTTGGTAAGAAAAATATTTTTGTTGTGTGTACTCCAAATGAGTATTATTGTCATGCATGAATGAATTTTTTTGTAAGTGGTGTCATAATGGCAGCATATTTGTTAGTGTTCAGAGCATGAAATTCTTTGCGATGTTTTGCATTGTCTTATGTGTAATTTTTTTTTTCTTCTTTTTTAGTGGGATATTGTTGATCCTTACTGTGTCTGTGCAGAGTAGGTGGTGGTGAGTCTAGCTGCTTCTGTCACGTGAGTGGTATAGTGTTGGAGTATATAGGTCTTAGTGCTAAAGCTACATTTTGTTTATTTCTTTTTTTTTACAAAGGGTTTGTTGTTGTTGACTTGTTTGACAAGTTACCTTTATTAGTAAGAATCATGGCTAGCCGTAGAATTACTGCTCAGCAGGTGGTTGGTTTGCTTCTTGAATCTTCCTCTGAGCAGGATTATGAGACTGACAGTGCGTCTGAGGGAGAGGAGGGAGGGGAAGATTCAGGCAGTGAGTTTTCTCTCACATGGAATCATCGGATGATGAAGGTACTCTCAGTGCAGATGAAGTGCCTGTTTTAGAGGAGGATACTACTGTGCCGATGGTGCAAGAGGCATCTGGATTGCAGCCTGGGGCTGCTAGGCTTCCTACTGGAAGTGCTGGACTCTGGGTTGATCCAAACATGGTGCAGCCGGTGTTGCCTGCCTTTAGTGGTTATGCAGGGTGTAGAGTGGATTGTGAACATTATTTGCCTATACAGTATTTTCAGTTGTTTATGGATGATGTATTTTTGGGTGAGATTGTTGAGCAGACTAATTTGTATGCTGAACAGTTTTTGAGGGACAACAGTGCCAGACTTAGGCCCCATTCTAGAGCTACCCGGTGGAGTCCCACAAATCTGGAAGAGATGAAGAAGTTTTTGGGTTTGACTTTTTTGATGGGTTTGATAAGGAAGCCGTCCATGGGTTCATATTGGTCTACCAGTCCCTTGATGGCAACGGCCATATTTTCTGCAGTTATGACTCGTGATCGGTATTTACTTTTGCTTCGGATGCTGCATTTTGTTGATAATGGTTTGGCGTTGCCACGAGATCACCCTGAATGTGACCGTCTTTTTAAGATTCGGCCTGTTCTTGATCACTTTGTAGATCGATTTTCAGAGATCTATACTCCAGGAAAGAAATATCTATTGATGAGTATTTGGTCCTGTTCAAGGGCCGTTTGGTTTTTAGGCAGTACATTCCTAGCAAGAGGGCACCCTATGGAATTAAGCTGTATATGTTGTCTGAGAGTAGGACAGGATATGTTTTTAATTTGCGTGTGTACACTGGTAGGGATTCCACTATTTACCCCCCTGGTTGTCCGTACACTTTTGGAGTTTCAGAGAAAATTGTGTGGGATCTTGCTAGAGGACTGTTTAACAGAGGCCACCATTTGTACCTTGATAACTTCTACACTGCTGTGCAATTGTTTAAGGAATTGTTCAAAGTGGACACTTTTGCTTGTGGCACAATTCGCTCTAACCGTAAAGGTTATCCAAAAGAGCTTGTTTGCAAAAAAACTTCAGAGGGGACAGTGCAGTGCCTTGCGTAGTGAGGAACTGCTAGCTGTGAAATTTGTGGACAGGTGGGATGTGTACATGCTGACTACCATCCATGATGAGAGTACTTCACCTGTGGCTGTTTGGGGTCAGATTGCTGAAGTGCGCAAACCTGTGTGCATTTTAGACTACAATAAGCACATGGGTGGTGTTGATAGAGTAGATCAGAGGTTGGAACCTTACACTGCTATTCGTAAGTCTTACATTTGGTATAAGAAGTTGGCCATCCATCTCTTCAATTTAGCAAATTTCAATGCTTTTGTTGTGTTCAAGGAGTGTTCTCCTGCGTCAAAGATGACTTTTGTTCAGTTTCAGGAGTCTGTGGTAGGCAGCCTTGTTGTTGTGGAACAGGCAAGTGTTCCTAGAGTTGGAGTGGTGGAGGATGTGGCTCGATTGAAAGATCGCCACTTTCCTGATCACATTCCTCCTACACCCTCAAAAGACTTTCCCACTAGGAGATGTAGAGTCTGTTGGCGAAGAGGTACGCGGAAGGAGACTCGTATGTACTGCCCTGAGTGTCCTTCTAACCCTGGGCTGTGTGTGCCTGCTTGTTATAGAGCGTACCACAAGCAAAAGAATTATTGGGAGCAACCATGAGTGGTAAAGTGAACTGCCTGGTCTGTAATGTTTAAGAATTGTTGTTCTGTTTCAAGGTTGGCATTAGTGCAATGTATTTAGTTTCTGATTTTGTGTTAGTAGATTTGTATCTATTTGCAATTTGTTTGTGTTTTCTTTTTTGTATAAAAAAATCCTAAATGTGATGGTGGTGTGTGTAGGCTGGTGCTTGGCTGGCGGTGTGCGTGGAGTGGCGCTTGGCTGGCGGTGTGCGTGGAGTGGCGCTTGGCTGGCGGTGTGCGTGGAGTGGCTCTTGGCTGGCGGTGTGCGTGGAGTGGCGCTTGGCTGGCGGTGTGCGTGGAGTGGCGCTTGGCTGGCGGTGTGCGTGGAGTGGCGCTTGGCTGGCGGTGTGCGTGGAGTGGCGCTTGGCTGGCGGTGTGCGTGGAGTGGCGCTTGGCTGGCGGTGTGCGTGGAGTGGCGCTTGGCTGGCGGTGTGCGTGGAGTGGCGCTAGGCTGGCGGTGTGCGTGGAGTGGCGCTAGGCTGGCGGTGTGCGTGGAGTGGCGCTTGGCTGGCAGTGTGCGTGGAGTGGCGCTTGGCTGGCGGTGTGCGTGGAGTGGCGCTTGGCTGGCGGTGTGCGTGGAGTGGCGCTTGGCTGGCGGTGTGCGTGGAGTGGCGCTTGGCTGGCGGTGTGCGTGGAGTGGCGCTTGGCTGGCGGTGTGCGTGGACTGGCGCTCGGCTGGCAGTGTGTGAGTAGTGACTTGCTGCTGGTCACTACACACACTGCTAGCCGAGCGACACTCCACGCAATCCATCAGCTTGTGTGGTTGCTGTGTTAGGAATGTGGGCGTGTGAAAGTGATGGGCCCTTGAATGGCTCTGTCTGCTGGTGTGAGTGTTGAAATGTGATGGGCCCACGGCTGGTGGTGTGAATGGTTTTGTATTTGTCACACGTATGAAAGGTGTATGAATGGCCTGTAAAGAGGTTGGTGCCTTGTCGTGGCTTTACAGCTCACGAGCTGTGAGTCAATGGTTCAGTTTCTCGTCCTTTCAATTATTAACAGTGCATTTCATTTTTGTGAAATCACTTGTTAATACAATTGTATATACTGAACCATCACTCACCCTCGTGCCAAATCCAACCAGTATGTGTGTGTGCTTGAGGATTAGATGGCTGTGCAGTAATATTTTTTTTTTTGTCTTTCTCAAGCAGGGTGTACCTTGTCCCTTTTTGTGAATGTTGTAATGTGTTTGTTTCGTGCCTGGTGGTGTGAATGGTCTTGTGTGTATCACGTATGAAAGGTGTGTGAATGGCATGTAAAGCGGTTGGGGCCTTGACGTGGCTTTACAGCTCACGAGCTGCGAGTCACTGGTTCAGTTTTTGATCCTTTCAATTATTGACAGTGCATTTCATTTTTGTGAAATCTCTTGTTAATAAAATTGTATATACTGAACCATCACTTGCCCTCGTGCCAAATCCAACCAGTATGTGTGTGTGCTTGAGGAATAGATGGCTGTGCAGTAATCTTTGTCTTTTTAGTCTGTCTGCCAAGGTGTACATTCCGTCTAAGAATAACCTACCAACTGTAGATATTGTCAGTAAACGAAACACCCATGGGAGTACATGGTGATATCTCTCTTGTGGATCCCAACAAGTTATGGTACCCACAATGTCCTGCAAACCTCAAAATGTCTGTCACATTTTCCTTGCAATATTGTGCCAAAATTTTCACGCTGCAGAAATAAACAACACATTATCTCAAAATGATCTGGTTTTGCAAGGGGGTCACCTGGGTTTTTGGCCCGGGGCTCGGCGGCCACCTAGGGAAACCTACCAAACCCACACATTTCTGAAAAGTAGACACCCGGGGGCTTCCAGGGAGGTATGGCTTGTGTGGATCCCCCTGTGAGAAGTTGGCCTGGCATATGCTGTCCACTAATTATAGTGGGCACCTTGCACCAGTCCAAATCGACTCTTATGGTAGGTAGGTTAAAGACAACCTTATTGAAAGCTATCCTAGTGGTAGCTATGGAGAGCAGCCTTCAGGCTAAGTCTTGAAGGAATGTAAAGCAGCTTGTTTTACCAGTCTATAATCTCTTGAGTGACCAAATGAAAGAGCACCACACCAGGTATATATTCAAAATATATGTATTTATTACTAAACACACCCCTCTAGTCTCTTTATGAGGCTAGAGTTCGAAGTACATAGGTTATAAGATCTTAAATCACAGTAATAGCACAAATACACGTTTGGGCCCTAGGGGCGTACCAAACCATATACCAATAAAGTGGTATGCGAACCACGACTGAACTAGACACTAGGCCTAGAGCCTCTAGAAGTGCTTGGACCACAAGGAACCACCCAAGGTAGTGACACAGGGGACCCACGGGAGACGCGTGCAGTGTAAATACACAACCGCGATACGCCGTTAACTTCTATGGAGAAAGTCGGGATCGGGAAAATAGAGGAAAGGGACACTTAAAAGAGGACTAGGACAAAACCCTTTGAGATCTAGGACTTTGAAGAGTCTCTACCCACGGGAGCACCGGAGTACTCGTGTTACCTCACCCAGGGAAGCCGGGTGCATAGGTGCCTTTCGGGGTCGGGTTTCGTCGTCGGTTCTTATGGCGATCTGCTGCAAAGTGCTGCTGGCGACCAGGAGAAAAGTGTCCGGGTGGATCCAAGAGTGGATCGGAGTTCTGAAGAACCTGAAAGCAGAGGGGACAGAGTCTGGGTCACTAGCCAGTGACCAGGAAGGCGATGGACAGATGCCCACCGATGTCGAGTGCTTCAGGTGCGTTGACGGTCGTCTCGTTTCTGCAGCCACGAGGTCCAGGAGGCGTTGTTGGCGACCAGGAGCAGGATTCGGGCTGGTACACGATGTCTGTCGAGTGCTGCGGTGTCGGCGACCGGATTGGACCCAACAAGCCTTGGCAACGGCAAGTCTCGATGTAGCTGAAGATCGTCGATGGTGCAGACCAGCAAGGTCTGGGGAACTCACCCAGCGAGGGTAAGTCAGGGCAGGCCTGGAGCAACCAGGGGAGCCCTTTGGTTTCTTTAGAAAGTCTTCTGGGGACCCACGAGCCGGCTGGCAAGGGATCGCGAAGACACCTCGGGCGGAATCACTCAACAGGGGCCCACGGTCACTCAGGACGGTGTAGGCCTCTGATCTTCGGAGGGATTCCTGCTGGAGGTTGGGACCACACGTGGTCCAAAGCACAGGTTCGTAGAACGTTGTGAAGGGGTTGCACTCGATAATAGTGCACGGTACCCAGGGGTCGCGGTTCCTCGTCACTCGTGGGGTCCACTTGCCTCAGCTTCGCTGGGGACTCACGATGGCCTTGGAGAAGTCAGGAAATCCACTTCTTGGGCTGCAGGGACTTCGGACTCCGGCGGGAGCGGCGTAGTTTGCGACCGTCGTTATCGTTTTTGGTGCCTGCCAAGCAGGGGAGTCACTCCTTGACCCCAAGGGAGATTCTTCAGTCCTCTAATCGTGATGTAGAGCGTCGAAGGTCCAGGATTCAGTTTCAAAGTTTAGTCCAGGGATATCTAATCTTGCTGTGGCAAGGGTTCCCCATTTTAACTAGTAAAACAGGGAGGGACTAACTCTATGACCCCACCTATGGGAGGGTCAAGGGAGGGGGTGGCTACACCCACTTCCCTTTGTCCAGTTTCGCGCCAGAGCAGGGGCAGGTAGCCCCTGAGCTGGTTTGAACTGGCATATGCACAGAGGAGCCTTTTGCTCCCCCAGTGCAGGACTTCAAAGCACTCTAAGAGTGCACCCACCCAGCCCCAATACACATTATCCTGTCTGGGGAGGTGGTCACACCTCCCTGCAACAGGAAACCTATTGTCCAGGCCTCCCCTGCCGGAGTTTCGTCCAGCAGCAGGAGGCCAGACTTGTGTCTGTGGCAGCAGCATCCATTTTGTGATGCCAGGGCTTCAGAAAGAAGTTACCGGGTAAGCCAGAGTTAACATGTCTTTCCCTCTAGAAGGGTGGAATGCTACCCCCGCCGCCAGGATTGGCGGGGGGTAGTATTCCAAGATGTTTGACACCAAACACGACATGTTTAGGTGCAGCCATTCCAAAGTTAGCATTTTACCGCGAGGATATAATGCGCTTAAGAGTATATGGTCAGGCTGCACTACAAACAGCATCAGAGATGGTCTCCGAACGCTGCAGAGGGGCCCTGCTCATGCAGGGGCACCCTCTCACATAGGAACCATGCACTCTGCCTTTAGGATTGATAAGGCCTGCCTTAGGAGTGACTTATAGGTTTCTAGGTGTGTATGTATTTCGTGATATAGGTAACCTATATCACAGTAAGGGGTGCATGCACCACCTTACCCAGGCTGCAGTAGCAGACCTGTGGTGTCAGTTTGGATGGCCTTCCAGGGGTGGCATAATACATGCTGCAGCCCCTGGCAGGCCTCTGAGGTACCTATGCCCTTGGTACATAGTATACCATATACTAGGGACTTATAAGGGCACTCCAGATCCCAATCAGAGATGTGCCTAAGGCACATGGAATCCATTTTACAGAGAAAGCAGATAGACTGGGGCCCTGAATAGCAGGATCCCAGTCCAACTAAGTCATAAACCAGCAAAACACCATAAAAAAAGTGGGGGCAACCATATAGTCAGATTCCACCTTCCTACATAACCCCCCCCAAACGAAAGGAGATAAGGCTAACCTTGGCCAGTTGAGCCTATATTGACTAAGTGGCCATATAAGGAAGCACCTGCACTAGCATGGTTGCCCCCTATGTTATGGTCCACTAAGCAATCCCTCACCCTAAGGGTATGAGAGGGTCTCCACCATGGGGAATCACTACCTCTGGTGTGCTTAGGTAAAGTACAAGGCTGGTGAGGTGTCTGAGTAGGGAAGTGAGGCCCTAGGAATGTTGGCCTCAGTTTCCTCAGATCACTGGTCACCATGTATGCCTGTCTTTCCATGACTGAGTTGCACTTTGCTCTAAGGGTCAACCTTTGGCTGCCTACAGCTGGGGGTTGGGTCCCTTTGGATGGAACACTGGAGGGACATGGCAGGTTTGGAACCTTCTGGTCCCAGGTTTGCCCTTGCCTACCAGAGTCCTTCTGGGGGAGGTCCCTACATAAAGGTATGGGGGATCCCTCAGTGTGTAGAGGAATTTTCACCTGGCTAGGGCTACTAGACTGGCTGCCCCTAATCTGCTGATGGGGGCTTCCTCTGGACAGGGGGCCCGGGGGGTCCACTGACCTCCCTGACCTCTGCAGCCCTGGGCTGACTGAGGCAGGGTAGAGAGGGGCAGGTTACCTGCTCCAGACTGGGTACCACCGTGGAAGGGTCCTCTGCCATCAGGGGTGTGGCCAGGCCAGGCCTGACTACCTCTGTGGCAGTTCCTTCACTAGGGGTAGGGTCAGTTCCCTGAGGAGGCTGACCCTTACCTACTGTCTGGGGGGAAGAAGACTTTTCTTCAACCCTTTTGCTCTCTTTTGGGGGAGAGTGGGCCATTCTTTCAGGCTCCATCTCTCCAAAGTCTTGGGCTGGGGCTGTGGCCATCACAGCCCCACTAACCTTTGCAGGGACGCCCAACATCCTAAGATGGGTTTGGTGTTCAACTTCAGCCCAGGCTGAAATTTCCAAATCATTGCCCATCAGGCAATCTACAGGTAGGGTTGGGGACACTGCCACTCTTTTGGGCCTGTGACCCCCTCCCAGCTGAGATTGACTATGGCCATGGGGTGATCTGTTCTGACACCATCAATGTTGGTCACCTGGTATTTAAACTCAGGTAAAAGCTGGTGAGGGGGGACTAGTTTCCCTGCCACCATGGTGACACTAGCCCCTGTGTCCCTAAATGCCACAGCTTTCTGACCATTAATCATTGGCTCCAGTCTGTACCTGCCCAATGCTATGGGACCCATGGTAAAGGTGGCAAATCCTATACCACCATCAGAGTCAGAGGAGTCTGTTGAGGGGTCCCTGTCTAAACTAGGGCCCACCTCTGTTCCTCTTGCAAAAGCACCCAACTTTTTGGGTGCACTACTCCCAACTGGAGGATTACTACTGGTAGTACCAGGAGGGGTGGTAGTAGTTGTGGGAGGAACATTTTCTTTATTGCCAATCCTGGGGCAACTGGGATCAGTTTTCCAGTGCCCAGGCTTTTTACAGACATGGCAATATGGTTTCTTTTCAGGAGAGGAAGGAGTTTGGGACCCACCCCCAGAAGAGGAATTTTGGGGCCCTGTAGGGGACTTATCCTTAGATTTATCCCCACCTTTCTCTTGGGACTTAGTAGAATCTTTCTTCTGGTCACCACCCTGATTTCTAGTTTTTACTCTGGTTCTGACCCATTTGTCTGCCTTCTTTCCCAATTCTTGGGGAGAGGTCAGATCAGAGTCCACCAGATACTGGTGCAAAAGCTGGTTTTGACAATTATTAAGGATCTGCTCCCTCATAATCAAATTGTACAATCCTAAAAAGTCATGCACTTTGTTGCCATGTATCCAACCTTCCAGAGCCTTTGTAGCACAATCTACAAAATCAACCCAGTCTTGAGTCTGAGCTTTTTGGGTGTCTCTGAACTTCAACCTATACTGTTCAGTGGTTAGGCCAAACCCATCTATCAGAGCACTCTTCAAGACTGTGTAATTGTCAGCATCCTCTTCTCTTACAGTGAGGAGCTTGTCTCTACCTTTGTCTGCAAAGGAGAGCCACAAGATTGCTGCCCACTGCCTCTGGGGGACCTTCTGAACTTTACAGGCCCTCTCCAGTGCAGTTATCCATTTGTGGATGTCATCCCCACTCTGGTAGGGAGGGACAATCTTGTTTAGGTTTCTATGGTCATAAGACCTGTCCCTATCTCTAGGGATATTGCTGCCACCATGGGACTCTAGTCCCAACTTTCTTCTCTCTCTAAGGAGATCTAGGGATTCTCTATCTAAAGCCAATTGCTTCTTCCTGATCTCTAGTTGAGTTTCCTCATACTGGACCAGTCTCTTTCTTCTCTCATGAGAGGATTCCCTCCTGTGAGAAGAAACAGAGCTCCCTATTGAGGTGCCAGAGTGGTTAGACTCCTGAGAAGGAGACCTAGACTTTCTGAGCACACTCATAATCCTTCCTGGGGGACAAAGGTGTGGTTCTCAAGATCCTCATCTTCATCTTCCCCAGAAGGGATTGGGTTTTCCAGGTCAGGGTCATTGTCACCCTCCTGGTCAGTTTCAGAGGGGGGCTGGGGGTAGTAGTACCCCTGGCCCCTTCCTCATCTGCTGGCCCACCCTCTGCTCCTACCCCTTCAGTCTCTGAAGACTTACTAAGATCATAAGCCACCAACAACTCCTGGAGGTGTTGGGTGGTGGGACTTTGGCCTGTCCTTAATTTCCTCACGTTACACAAAGCTCTCAGTTCCAAGAATGGGAGTGTGTCATACTTGGAGGGGGAAGCTCAATGGCTTCCTGCAGGGCATCTCTAGATCCTGCTTTTAAAGACATTACTAGTGTGGTGTGGTGTATGCACTACCTACTCTAGTGTGGCCTACTAAACTCTCTTGAGTTGTAGAAAGGGTTGTGCTATCCCTTAACACACAACTCTAAGTTCAGTAGAACTTACTGATATTCTAAGCTTAAATTATATGTACCTTAGGTACCTTTAGTGGTTTTCAGTTGATCAATTCAATTGAGATTATCTGGTAAAACAATAGCAAGCTGGAATCCCACACGCTGCACACCAATGTGAGAAGTTGGCCTGGCATATGCTGTCCACTAATTATAGTGGGCACCTTGCACCAGTCCAAATCGACTCTTATGGTAGGTAGGTTAAAGACAACCTTATTGAAAGCTATCCTAGTGGTAGCTGTGGAGAGCAGCCTTCAGGCTAAGTCTTGAAGGAATGTAAAGCAGCTTGTTTTACCAGTCTATAATCTCTTGAGTGACCAAATGAAAGAGCACCACACCAGGTATATATTCAAAATATATGTATTTATTACTAAACACACCCCTCTAGTCTCTTTATGAGGCTAGAGTTCGAAGTACATAGGTTATAAGATCTTAAATCACAGTAATAGCACAAATACACGTTTGGGCCCTAGGGGCGTACCAAACCATATACCAATAAAGTGGTATGCGAACCACGACTGAACTAGACACTAGGCCTAGAGCCTCTAGAAGTGCTTGGACCACAAGGAACCACCCAAGGTAGTGACACAGGGGACCCACGGGAGACGCGTGCAGTGTAAATACACAACCGCGATACGCCGTTAACTTCTATGGAGAAAGTCGGGATCGGGAAAATAGAGGAAAGGGACACTTAAAAGAGGACTAGGACAAAACCCTTTGAGATCTAGGACTTTGAAGAGTCTCTACCCACGGGAGCACCGGAGTACTCGTGTTACCTCACCCAGGGAAGCCGGGTGCATAGGTGCCTTTCGGGGTCGGGTTTCGTCGTCGGTTCTTATGGCGATCTGCTGCAAAGTGCTGCTGGCGACCAGGAGAAAAGTGTCCGGGTGGATCCAAGAGTGGATCGGAGTTCTGAAGAACCTGAAAGCAGAGGGGACAGAGTCTGGGTCACTAGCCAGTGACCAGGAAGGCGATGGACAGATGCCCACCGATGTCGAGTGCTTCAGGTGCGTTGACGGTCGTCTCGTTTCTGCAGCCACGAGGTCCAGGAGGCGTTGTTGGCGACCAGGAGCAGGATTCGGGCTGGTACACGATGTCTGTCGAGTGCTGCGGTGTCGGCGACCGGATTGGACCCAACAAGCCTTGGCAACGGCAAGTCTCGATGTAGCTGAAGATCGTCGATGGTGCAGACCAGCAAGGTCTGGGGAACTCACCCAGCGAGGGTAAGTCAGGGCAGGCCTGGAGCAACCAGGGGAGCCCTTTGGTTTCTTTAGAAAGTCTTCTGGGGACCCACGAGCCGGCTGGCAAGGGATCGCGAAGACACCTCGGGCGGAATCACTCAACAGGGGCCCACGGTCACTCAGGACGGTGTAGGCCTCTGATCTTCGGAGGGATTCCTGCTGGAGGTTGGGACCACACGTGGTCCAAAGCACAGGTTCGTAGAACGTTGTGAAGGGGTTGCACTCGATAATAGTGCACGGTACCCAGGGGTCGCGGTTCCTCGTCACTCGTGGGGTCCACTTGCCTCAGCTTCGCTGGGGACTCACGATGGCCTTGGAGAAGTCAGGAAATCCACTTCTTGGGCTGCAGGGACTTCGGACTCCGGCGGGAGCGGCGTAGTTTGCGACCGTCGTTATCGTTTTTGGTGCCTGCCAAGCAGGGGAGTCACTCCTTGACCCCAAGGGAGATTCTTCAGTCCTCTAATCGTGATGTAGAGCGTCGAAGGTCCAGGATTCAGTTTCAAAGTTTAGTCCAGGGATATCTAATCTTGCTGTGGCAAGGGTTCCCCATTTTAACTAGTAAAACAGGGAGGGACTAACTCTATGACCCCACCTATGGGAGGGTCAAGGGAGGGGGTGGCTACACCCACTTCCCTTTGTCCAGTTTCGCGCCAGAGCAGGGGCAGGTAGCCCCTGAGCTGGTTTGAACTGGCATATGCACAGAGGAGCCTTTTGCTCCCCCAGTGCAGGACTTCAAAGCACTCTAAGAGTGCACCCACCCAGCCCCAATACACATTATCCTGTCTGGGGAGGTGGTCACACCTCCCTGCAACAGGAAACCTATTGTCCAGGCCTCCCCTGCCGGAGTTTCGTCCAGCAGCAGGAGGCCAGACTTGTGTCTGTGGCAGCAGCATCCATTTTGTGATGCCAGGGCTTCAGAAAGAAGTTACCGGGTAAGCCAGAGTTAACATGTCTTTCCCTCTAGAAGGGTGGAATGCTACCCCCGCCGCCAGGATTGGCGGGGGGGTAGTATTCCAAGATGTTTGACACCAAACACGACATGTTTAGGTGCAGCCATTCCAAAGTTAGCATTTTACCGCGAGGATATAATGCGCTTAAGAGTATATGGTCAGGCTGCACTACAAACAGCATCAGAGATGGTCTCCGAACGCTGCAGAGGGGCCCTGCTCATGCAGGGGCACCCTCTCACATAGGAACCATGCACTCTGCCTTTAGGATTGATAAGGCCTGCCTTAGGAGTGACTTATAGGTTTCTAGGTGTGTATGTATTTCGTGATATAGGTAACCTATATCACAGTAAGGGGTGCATGCACCACCTTACCCAGGCTGCAGTAGCAGACCTGTGGTGTCAGTTTGGATGGCCTTCCAGGGGTGGCATAATACATGCTGCAGCCCCTGGCAGGCCTCTGAGGTACCTATGCCCTTGGTACATAGTATACCATATACTAGGGACTTATAAGGGCACTCCAGATCCCAATCAGAGATGTGCCTAAGGCACATGGAATCCATTTTACAGAGAAAGCAGATAGACTGGGGCCCTGAATAGCAGGATCCCAGTCCAACTAAGTCATAAACCAGCAAAAACACCATAAAAAAAGTGGGGGCAACCATATAGTCAGATTCCACCTTCCTACACCCCCAACGTTTCCTTACCCAGAATCCCCTGCAAACCTCAATTTTAGCTGAAAAAATCACTTTTTTGAGACATTTTTGTGTGGGAAAGTGTGGCATCACCGGGCTCACACAAATTTCCTACCACCCAGCGTTCCCCCAGGTCTCCCGATAAAAATGGTGCCTCACTTGTGTGGGAGGCCCAAGTACCCGCGACAGGCAAGGGCCCACAACGTATTGAGGCGACCTCAAAATGGCCTATCACAAAACGACCTGGTTTTGCAAGGGGGGTCCCATGACGTTTTGGCCCGGGGCTCGGCGGCCACCTAGGGAAACCTACCAAACCCACACATTTCTGAAAAGTAGACACCCGGGGGATTCCAGGGAGGTATGGCTTGCATGGATCCCCCAACGGTTTCTTACCCAGAATCCCCTGCAAACATGACATTTTGCTGAAAAAATCCCTTTACACACATTTTGTGTGGTAAAGTTAGTGGCATCAACGGGCTGACACAAATTTCCTACCACCCAGCGTCCCCCAGGTCTCCCGATAAAAATGGTGCCTCACTCGGGTGGGAGGCCCAAGTACCACGCGACAGGCAAGGGCCCACAACGTATTGAGGCGACCTCAAAATGGCCTTTCACAAAACGACCTGGTTTTGCAAGGGGGTCACCTGGGTTTTGGCCCTGTGCTCGACGGCCATCTAGGGAAACCTACCAAACCCACACATTTCTGAGAAGTAGACACCCGGGGGCTTCCAGGGAGGTATGGCTTGCGTGGATCCCCCAACGTTTCCTTACCCAGAATCCCTTGCAAACCTCAATTTTAGCTGAAAAAAATCACTTTTTTCAGACATTTTTGTGTGGGAAAGTGTGGCATCACCGGGCTCACACAAATTTCCTACCACCCAGCGTTCCCCAGGTCTCCTGATAAAAATGGTGCCTCACTTGTGTGGGAGGCCCAAGTACCAGCGACAGGCAAGGGCCCACAACGTATTGAGGCGACCTCAAAATGGCCTTTCACAAAACGACCTGGTTTTGCAAGGGGGTCACCTGGGTTTTGGCCTTGTGCTCGGCGGCCATCTAGGGAAACCTACCAAACCCACACATTTCTGAAAAGTAGACACCCGGGGGCTTCCAGGGAGGTATGGCTTGCGTGGATCCCCCAACGTTTCCTTACCCAGAATCCCCTGCAAACCTTAATTTTAGCTGAAAAAATCACTTTTTTCAGACATTTTTGTGTGGGAAAGTGTGGCATCACCGGGCTCACACAAATTTCCTACCACCCAGCGTTCCCCCAGGTCTCCCGATAAAAATGGTGCCTCACTTGTGTGGGAGGCCCAAGTACCCGCGACAGGCAAGGGCCCAAAACATTTTTTGATAGGCAATGTTGATGTTGCCTCAAAACGTTTTGTGTCCTTGCATGTCGCGGGTACTTGGGCCTCCCACACAAGTGAGGCACCATTTTTATCGGGAGACCTGGGGGAACGCTGGGTGGTAGGAAATTTGTGTGAGGCCAGTGATGCCACACTTTCCCACAGCTAAAATTGAGGTTTGCAGGGGATTCTGCAAGGAACGTTGGAGGATCCACGCAAGCCATACCTCCTGAAGCCCCGGGTGTCTACTTTTCAGAAATGTGTGGGTTTGGTAGGTTTCCTAGGTGGCCGCCGAGCCTCGGGCCAAAACGTCATGGGACCCCCCTTGCAAAACCAGGTCGTTTTGTGATAGGCCATTTTGAGGTCGCCTCAATACGCTGTGGGCCCTTGCCTGTCGAGGTACTTGGGCCTCCCACACAAGTGAGGCACCATTTTATCGGGAGACCTGGGGGAACGCTGGGTGGTAGGAAATTTGTGTGAGCCCGGTGATGCCACACTTTCCCACACAAAAATGTCTGAAAAAAGTGATTTTTTCAGCTAAAATTGAGGTTTCCAGGGGATTCTGGGTAAGGAAACGTTGGGGGATCCACGCAGGCCATACCTCCCTGGAAGCCCCGGGTGTCTACTTTCAGAAATGTGTGGGTTTGGTAGGTTTCCTAGATGGCCGCCGAGCACGGGCCAAAAACCCAGGTGACTCCCTTGCAAAACCAGGTGGTTTTGAGATAGGCAATTTTGATGTCGCCTCACTACGTTTTGGGCCCTTGCCTGTCGTCGAGTACTTGGGCCTCCCACACAAGTGAGGCACCATTTTATCGAGAGACCTGGGGGACGCTGGGTGGTAGGAAAATTTGTGTGAGGCCAGTGATGCCACACTTTCCCACACAAAATGTGTGAAAAAGTGATTTTTTCAGCTAAAATTGAGGTTTGCAGGGGATTCTGGGTAAGGAAAGGTTGGGGGATCCATGCAAGCCATACCTCCCTGGAAGCCCCGGGTGTCTACTTTTCAGAAATGTGTGTGTTTGGTAGGTTTCCCTAGGTGCCGGCAGAGCTAGGGTTCACAAACTACAGCTAGGCACTTTGCCAAAAAAGGGTCATTTTTCACTGCGAAATTGAGGTGTGACCACGTTGCGTTTTGCGCCGTTTCCTGTCGCAGGCACTAGGCCGACCCACACAAGTGAGGTACCATTTTTCTCGTAAGACTTTGGGGGAACGTGGGGTGGGTGGAAATTTGTGGATCCACGCAGATTCCAGAACTTTCCACCACAGAAATGTGGGGAAAATGTGTTTTTTGGGACAATTCTTTAGGTTTGCAAGGGATTCTGGGTAACAGAACCTGGTGGGAGGCAGTCAAGTCACCCCATCCTGGATTCCCCTGGGTGTCTAGTTTTAAAAAATGTATAGGTTTGCTAGGTTTCCCTAGGTGCCGGCAGAGCTAGGGTTCAAAAACTACAGCTAGGCACTTTGCCAAAAAAGGGTCATTTTTCACTGCGAAATTGAGGTGTGACCACGTTGCGTTTTGCGCCGTTTCCTTTCGCAGGCACTAGGCCGACCCACACAAGTGAGGTACCATTTTTCTCGTAAGACTTTGGGGAACGCGGGGTGGGTGGAAATTTGTGGATCCACGCAGATTCCAGAACTTTCCACCACAGAAATGTGGGGAAAATGTGTTTTTTTTGACAATTCTTTAGGTTTGCAAGGGATTCTGGGTAACAGAACCTGGTGGGAGGCAGTCAAGTCACCCCATCCTGGATTCCCCTGGGTGTCTAGTTTTCAAAAATGTATAGGTTCGCTAGGTTTCCCTAGGTGCCGGCAGAGCTAGGGTTCAAAAACTACAGCTAGGCACTTTGCCAAAAAAGGGTCATTTTTCACTGCGAAATTGAGGTGTGACCACGTTGCGTTTTGCGCCGTTTCCTGTCGCAGGCACTAGGCCGACCAACACAAGTGAGGTACCATTTTTCTCGTAAGACTTTGGGGAACGCGGGGTGGGTGGAAATTTGTGGATCCATGCAGATTCCAGAACTTTCCACCACAGAAATGTGGGGAAAATGTGTTTTTTTGGACAATGTTTTAGGTTTGTAAGGGATTCTGGGTAACAGAACCTGGTGGGAGGCAGTCAAGTCACCCCATCCTGGATTCCCCTGGGTGCCTAGTTTTCAAAAATGTATAGGTTTGCTAGGTTTCCCTAGGTGCCGGCAGAGGTAGGGTTCAAAAACTACAGCTAGGCACTTTGCCAAAAAAGGGTCATTTTTCACTGCGAAATTGAGGTGTGACCACGTTGCGTTTTGCGCCGTTTCCTATCGCGGGCACTAGGCCGACCCACACAAGTGAGGTACCATTTTTCTCGGAAGACTTTGGGGAACGCGGGGTGGGTGGAAATTTGTGGATCCACGCAGATTCCAGAACTTTCCACCACAGAAATGTGGGGAAAATGTGGTTTTTTTGACAATTCTTTAGGTTTGCAAGGGATTCTGGGTAACAGAACCTGGTGGGAGGCAGTCAAGTCACCCCATCCTGGATTCCCCTGGGTGTCTAGTTTTCAAAAATGTATAGGTTTGCTAGGTTTCCCTAGGTGCCGGCAGAGCTAGGGTTCAAAAACTACACCTAGGCACTTTGCCAAAAAAGGGTCATTTTTCACTGCGAAATTGAAGTGTGACCACGTTGCGTTTTGCGTCATTTCCTGTCGCAGGCACTAGGCCGACCCACACAAGTGAGGTACCATTTTTCTCATAAGACTTTGGGGAACACGGGGTGGGTGGAAATTTGTGGATCCACGCAGATTCCAGAACTTTCCACCACAGAAATGTGGAGAAAATGTGTTTTTGGACAATTTTTAGGTTTGCAAGGGATTCTGGGTAACAGAACCTGGTGGGAGGCAGCCAAGTCACCCCCATCCTGGATTCCCCTGGGTGTCTAGTTTTAAAAATGTATAGGTTTGCTAGGTTTCCCTAGGTGCCGGCAGAGGTAGGGTTCAAAAACTACAGCTAGGCACTTTGCCAAAAAGGGTCATTTTTCACTGCGAAATTGAGGTGTGACCACGTTGCGTTTTGCGCCGTTTCCTGTCGCAGGCACTAGGCCGACCCACACAAGTGAGGTACCATTTTCTCGTAAGACTTTGGGGAACGCGGGGTGGGCGGAAATTTGTGGATCCACGCAGATTCCAGAACTTTCCACCACAGAAATGTGGGGAAAATGTGTTTTTTTTGACAATTATTTAGGTTTGCAAGGGATTCTGGGTAACAGAACCTGGTGGGAGGCAGTCAAGTCACCCCATCCTGGATTCCCCTGGGTGTCTAGTTTTCAAATATGTATAGGTTTGCTAGGTTTCCCTAGGTGCCGGCAGAGCTAGGGTTAAAAAACTACACCTAGGCACTTTGCAAAAAAAGGGTAATTTTTCATTGTGAAAATGTGGTACGTCCACGTTGCATTTTGAGCCATTTCCTGTTGTGGGCACAAGGGCTACCCACACAAGTGAGGTACCATTTTTATCGGGAGACTTAGGGTAACACAGAATTGTAGAGCAACTGTTATTACCTATTGACTTTTGATGCATTTCTGCCTTCCAAATGAAAGACAATGTGTAAAAATAAGTCATTTTGAAAAATGACCTATAATTCTCATGCTAGTATGGGTACTCCCAATTTCGGAAATGTGCAAATATCTACTGTTTCTAAAATCTACATTTTGTTCCCATTTCAGAAATACATAGGTGTCTTTCATAACAATTTTTCCATGTATACATTTTCCCAAAATAATTGCTATATACCCGGTACATAATAAAAACCATTGCAAGATGCTGCTCAGTTATTGGCTCTGGGTTCGCCGGGTTCTTGGTGAACCTACAAGTCCTATATATCCCCACAACCAGAAAGGTCCAGCGGATATAACGGTATATTGCTTTTAAATAGCTGTCATAATTAGAAGAAGTTACAGGTGAAAACGTTGACACAAATGGCTGTTTTTTTCAACTAATTTTCAATTTTTCCTTCATTTAACTGTTAGTTTCTATAAGGAAAACTTTAAGGATCTACACAAATGACCCCTTGCTGAATTCAGAATTTTGTCTACTTTTCAGAAATGTATGGCTTTTCAGGATCCATTATTGGTTTCATACCCATTTCTACCATTAACTGGAAGGAGGTTGAAAGCACAAAAATAGCAAAAATAGGCTATGTCCCAGAAAAATGCCAAAACTGTGTAAAAAGTTGGTTTTCTGACAAAAGTCTGCTTGTCCCTGAAAGCTGGGAAGATGGTGATTTCAGCACCACAACCCCTTTTTTGATGCCATTTGCAGGAAAAAACAAGACGCTTTCATCTGTAGCCCTTTTTCGCATTTTTCCCAAAAAAACAAAATGTTGCTGTATTTTGGGTAATTTCTGGGTCCCCTCCAGGGGATCCACAAACCCTGGGTACCTTTACAATCCCCATGATGTTAGAAAAAGGACGCAAATTTGGCGTGGATACCTTATGTGGTCAAAAGTTACAGGGGCCTAAGCCCGCACTACTCCCAAATAGCCAAAAAAGGCTTAGCACAGGGGGAAAAGGCCTAGCAGCGAAGGGGTTAAAGGAAAACGGGATGCATTTAAAAAAATAAAAATGAAACGTTTTCGTTTCATTTTTTAAGGGCAGGCAGTGGACCCTGGGACCACTGCCTGCCCTTAAAAAATATTTTTGCATGCATTTGCAAAGGGGAAGGGATCCCCGGGGGACCCATTCCCATTTGCGAATGCATTACCAACTACTTGAAGTAGGTGGTAATTGCGAGTGGTTTGCGACCACAATTGCGGTCGCAAAAAATTAGTACATGGGTTAGAGAGTCGCAATTCATTTGCGACTCGAAAATAGTGTTAGTACATGGCCATACCAATTTTAGCATGTGCAAACGGGTCACTAACCCGTTTGCGCATGCTAAAATTGGTTGTACATCTGGCCCTTACTTCTTCACTGATTGCACACAGTTGCAACTCCAATCCGCCAATAAAAGAGTAAGACGGTGGGGATGGATTTGTTGTGAACCAGAAAGACACACAAATAATAAAGTAAATAATGTTCCTTAGCTATATCTTTTTTTGGGGCTTTTTTTTGTGCATCAAAGGAAGAAAGAAAGTAACTTGAAAGCCTAGTTGTCAGGGAAGTAGAGCTCATCCTCAAACTCTGGTGGTTCACCCACAAGTAGGTCACCTAACACACTACTTCCATGACCTGAGTCACCGGCATCATCTTCCTGCTGTGGTACTTCAGATATGGTGCAATCCGGTGGTATAAAGTGCGATTCATTTTGATCATGGTTAACCTCTCCACGTTTTGGGGTGAGAGACTGGCCCTTCTCACTGTCAGAACGGCACCAGCAGCACTGAAAACACGCTCAGCAGAGACACTTGTTACGGGGCAAGCCAGATAGTTTATCGCCAGCCTGCTGAGCACTGGCCATTGGCGCCTTTTCCCACCCCAATACAGCAATGGGTTTTGATCAAAGTAGACCTCTGTTGGGTCATCCAGATAGGCCTGGACCATCCGCTCAATGGTCATGGGTGCTCCGCTTTGCTCTGCCTCTTTTGCCTTTGCCTCAGCACTGGACTTAAGCCCTGCCTGTAGAAAC
Source organism: Calotriton arnoldi (assembly GCA_963921515.1). NCBI lineage: Eukaryota > Metazoa > Chordata > Amphibia > Caudata > Salamandridae > Calotriton > Calotriton arnoldi. The sequence goes on along the minus strand of CAWUFW010001037.1, from coordinate 1,772,772 downwards.
CATTCCTGTGCCGAATTTGGGGATGATGCTCCTGTTCTTGTTGTTGATGTTGGTCTTGGTGTTGGTGGTGGTTTTGGCTGCTGTGAGCGAACCGCACTGCCCTCAGGCTCTGAAGTTGAACTTGAAGGCTGCCCTGCACTACTTGTTGTGCCCTGGAGGAGTGAGCCTCTAATTCCCGGCCGCTCTTTTTCTAGCTGACTGGCTTGCACAGCTATCCAAGTTTTGTAGCTGGCAACATCCCGTTCTGAAAAAGGAATGAAAGTGTGCAGTAATGGTTTGTACCGTGGATCAAGAATTGTGGCACAAATTGTTGTGTACTTCATAGGGTGTCCTTAAACAGGCTTTCTAGAATCATGACCATATATAGGCACAATCCAACCTGCCCTTATATAGGCATAGAATCCCAGACCTTATTTAGGCATAAGCTATGCATACCAAATACAGGCATGGCTTCCGACGTCCGTCCACCCTAGCATCTCAACGAGTCCATGAACAAACAGACCCTCTGGCTGCGGGAGTTTCCCTTGCCCGGGACTATTGATTTCTTCAAGGTCTCATACATTATGCATGAACCTCTTATTCCCTAAGGGATTCATTCATGACGTCTTTCGCTACCCAACTCACGTCAATGCTAACATTTTCAGGTATAAATATACCTTCCCAAACCCCTGTAAATCAGAGGAGACCTCGACTTCAGAGGAGCCCGATTCCCGGCCAGACGCACTGAGAAGACACTGCCCTTCCTGCACGCAGAGAGTCCAGCTTCCAGTGATCTAACTTCCCTTGCGGGGTGTTGGAGTTCGAGTCCGGATAGAGATTCCTACCTCTCTCATTCTTAAGGTATGGAGCAGACAAGAACCTAGAGGGACTCTTGGCATAATAGACTCTTGGCATACTAGGCGTAACTTACTCTTAGTATACTCTAGTCAGGAATACAGCACCTACTTCTACTTCTCCCTACACCTAGGACAGGTTAGGCACACTGGGTAGAACTAGGCTAGAAACGCATCGTATGAGTACTCGCATTTTTAGGTTGTGTCATTTTATGTAAATGCATATATGCTAAAAAGATAATGCTGACGCAGTATTATTTATTTTTACTGCTCACCTTGTACATTATTTATCTCGCATACTGTCTTGTGATCGTAGCAGCACATATAACTTACAACAGAAACAAGACTGTTCAATAAATCCTTTATTGAAACGCCCGTCTGGTTATTTCTGTGTAACTCTGAGAATAACTGAAACATGTACAACTGAGCTGAGTGAAATGGTTATCTATTGTTTCTACGACACTGGGACACATCCTGATTCTGTAAGGGAAACACAGTAGTCATGTTTTGCGGCAGCCAGAAACTAATCCCTTCTTGTCGTCAAGAAGTTTCTAGTGGCCTCTGAGCTAGCTGGCACAAGTAATTAAGTTTAATATACTCGATAGGGACATACCGACCTTAGTCCTATGTCAAACCTATAGGATATATTATTCCAATGCGCAGAGCCTATAAGGGAAATAGGAGCTACACTACAAAATGTAATGGTTGGATGACACAATGCCTCTTTGCACCCTTGTATTTTCAGATAAGCGAAGGATTAAGCTCTCCACCAACTCATATGCTTCTTTTTTTTCCTCCACACCTGCGTATATTGCAGACACCTCCTTCAGCTGTTCCTGTAGCATGTGCAACAATGGGATAGCTTGGCCCATGGTACAGTCCTCCTTGCTGACTTCACGTGTGAAGACCTCGAAAGGAAGCAGCATCTGTCAGGCATTTAACTAGGCCCCGTTGGTCCATCTCAATGATCATGCCTTTCACAGTAGCATCCCCTCTTTGCATGACATATTCATTGATTGGTCTGTACTGCTCAAACAGACGTTCAAGCATGTAATAAGTTGAGTTCCAACGTGTTGGCACCTCCTGGATGAGTGCTTTAACTGGCATTCTATTATCACGTTGAATGATCCTCAGCTGCTTCTGGGCTTTAAAAGAATGGCTGAAATGTGTGCAGATTCTTCTGCAGGTGGTTAGTAAGTTGCTGACTCAGTCTTCTTTTTTCAGAAAGTCTTGAACAATAATGTTAATGCAGTGCGCCAAATACAGGACCCTGAAATAGCCACCATCGGCCATGGCCTTAACTATATTACTGCCATTGTCCGTGGCAACAAAACCAATGTTAAGCCCTCTTGGTCGCAGCCATTCAAAGACCTTGTTGTCAAAGTCTTCCAAAATGTTTGCAGTAGTATAAGATTTCTCCATGGCGAACATGGCTACAGTTGCATGTTTCCGAGCGGCATTAAAAATCTCAGCAGTGTCAACACCTGCAGATATCTTTTCTCTAACCCCCACAAAAGAGATCCAGTGTGCAGTGATGCACATGTAATCAGTGGCTTGGCAACTGGTCCACATGTCTGTTGTCAGGTGGATAGTGTGAACAGCACTCTGCTGCAAAGCTTGTCCAAGCAATTCCAGCACGTCGTGATGTAGTGCTGGAACAGCAACTCTGGCGAAATAGGACTGGCTGGGAACCTTCCATTTCGGGCAGCCACAAATTCAAGAAAACCCACCTCTTCCACAAAAGAAAAAGAGAGGAGGTCCAGCACTAACATTTTAGCCAGCTTCGCATTGTACAAACGTGCCATTGGCTGGTTGCGTTCGTACTACCCCTCTGACCGAAACATGCTGAGAATGGTAGCCTGGATTTTTTTCTTTTCTGGTGCCACTGATGCAGGTGACTTCTTGACACCAGATGTTAGGCTCAATGCTCATTTTTTCATTGCGGTACTCTCTTGCCTTGGACCCCTTGGTGTCTCAGCCTGACTCTTGTGCCATTGCGATGTTGCTGATGATGATGTGGGTGGTACCACTGCACTGCTGGGGACAGGGCTGCTTTGTGTACTAGAGAAAATGTCTCCCTCTTGTTCACCTTCCAACATGATCGGATCTTCTTCATCCCCTCCACCAACAACACTTGCAGTTTTTTGGCCGCTAAGGTGCGCCTCCCACTGGATCAAGTGGTGTTTTCTCAGATGGGTTGTTTGGCCTTCGGTACCATAGTTTGTACCAAGCTTACCCCGACTAACACCTACTCCACAAATGGAGCATATCCAAATGTTCACCTCCTTCCTGCTAACCGAAAAGAAGTCCCAAACTGAGAAGGTCAACTTTCTGACGCTGCTGGTGCCACTTGCAATGTCGGATGAACTGGTAGGTGGGCGTGATGTTTGACTCTCTGCAGTAGCTACCTCTACTGAGGTGGTTGTGGTGGATGTAGGTCGCTGCCGGGACTTTGTAAATATGGCAGCTGGAGGTGGTGTTCGTGGTATCTGTGTCAGTGGTATCCGTGCCACATGCCTCACAGCAATTTGGGATGGGGAATATCAGTCTCCACTGGGGCAGGGCTAATGTCCAAGATGACTGGCTCGTCATCATCATCCTCCTCTTCTACATCTACCTCCATAACTCTAAGGCTTTCTGGAACCTTCCTTTTCCCTAGCCTTGTCTCGTGGCGTGTCTCACTCTCAGACTGAGTTGGGACCCAAGTGGCGTCTAGATCATCAGAAGGGGGGCTTGCAGAAGAAGTTGATGGACTAACCCTCCTTTTCCTTGCTGGGGATCTAGAAGACAATGGATCTTCTATAAGAGCAGCTTACTCTTCTTCTTCCTCAGCAGGAAGCTCGATCTCCTGAACTGCCCTTACTTCGGGAGGAACAACCTATATTGGGGGTGGTTGCAGCTGTTGTTGCCCACTTATCTGAGTTTCCTGCATTGACTGGGTACTACTTTGCGATAACGATAAGTCAATTTCAACATCACTGCTCGCCGGCGTTGTCGTGATTAGACTGGCTGCCTCTGCAACAGCATGGGCTTGGGCCTAGGTTGGTGGGGTGGGGCCCCTGATGCGGGGGTGCTGCTCCCAGCTTGCTCCCCGGACACCGCTGCTGCAGGCACAATTTTTGGTTTCCCAAAAAAGGTCTAGGGTGACATACCGGTGGTGGTAAGTGGCAGTGGCTTCTTCTTCTCACTGGTAACTTTCTTGGTACTTTACATGGTACCTTTCTTTGGGGCCATCTTGAAGATGTCAGTAAGCACACAGTAGCACAAGTTGAAGAGATGTCTGTCTGTGGTCACACGTCACGTGACGTTGTGTGCAGGGCGCAGGCCTTCTGTCTAGCAGTACAATGTGATGTTGTCTCCTCCTCTTTTGTGCCCCTAAAAGCAAAGAAGCAAGATGAACATCAGTGAAACGTGGCATTGTTGTGGTTCAATTACTAGTACAAACAAATATAATATAATTTAGTGTGTGTGGTCACACTTGTTAGTGTTATTACCTCAGTTATTAAAACAATTAACAATACAGTGTAACCATTTGGAGACTTTGACAACAACAAGGGCTTTCATGGTGTACTGTGTACACTACACTCAGGAAGGATAGGAAAGAATAAGAACAACAAAAATACAAATGTAACAGTTTGGCATTGTGCATCACGTGGGATGCAGTATTCAGGGAGCTGCAGCTGACAAATGACAACAATGGAAGCAATAAGCCAAGGGGAACAAAGGGAAGACAGACATGCAGGCCTATATGGCAAAAGCACACTAACTGCCTCCACAAAATGGCTGCCAGCCACATGGTCACACAACAACAACAAGCAGGAGGCCTGGAAAACAAAAACAATGAACTCAAGCAGGCCTATATGGAGTATGGACTATGGACACAGACTTTACAAAATGACCCCTGGCCACATGGGGAGGCTCAGCCAAGGCAAATGATGGCCCACTATTACAAACACACTCACACACTGGCCAGATAAAGGAGGCATGCTTGCTAAACAACACATCTTTAATGCAACAATGCCAAAAACGAAAATCCACAGGGTTAAAAAGGTTTGCATGTTACAACCACACACATCCAACAAAGGCATTTAATTTAACAACACACATAAAAAACAACCTGGTTAAATACCACAACAAAAACATTTTGTGTTTTTAATCCAATGCCATCCATGGCCAAAATGATGTTTAAATTCAACAGACACCACAGAAACAGTTGTTTCATGCTGCCATGAGTAGCTCTGGGCCTATTGGTTGGAAAACCCATTAGCAGAATAGGCCACATAGTGAATCAATTCAAATCAATATTGCAAATGTATTAAAAACATGGAGAAAATGTAGTGAACTGTGCTACATTTTTTGCTGAATAAAAGAAGAAAAAATTGCATGCAAAACAACAACCAGCAAGAAGATATGGCCACCACAAAGAAGGCATGCAGGCATATGGCAGAAGCACACTGGCTGCCTTCACAAAATGGCCGCCAGCCACATGGCCAGGCTACCACAACAAGAAGCAATAAGCCAAGAGGAACAAAGGAAAGACATGCAGGCCTATGGCAAAATTACACTAACTGCCTCCACAAAATGGCCACCAGCCACATGGTCACAAGTCACGACAACAACAAGCAGGAGGCCTGGGAAAACAATGAACTTAAGCAGGCCTATATGGACACAGACTTTACAATATGGCCCCTGGCCACATGGGGAGGCTTGGTCAAGGCAAATGATGGCCCACTATTACAAACACACTCACACACTGGCCAGACAAAGGAGGCATGCTAAACAACACATCTTTAATGCAACAATGTCAAAAACGAAAATTCACAGGGCTAAAAAGGTTTGCAAGTTACAACCACACACATCCAACAAAGGCATTTAATTTACACATGAAAGAAAAAAAGGTGAAATACCACAAAAACACATTTTGTATTTTTAATCCAATGCCATCCATGGCCAAAATGATGTTAGTAAACTTTAAATTCAACAGACTACACAGAAACAGTTTGTTTGATGCACCCATGAGTAGCTCTGGGCCTACTGGCTGAGAAAGGCCTATTTTTGGCAGACTACTGGGCTACTACATAGTGAATTAAATAAATATTGCAAATTGTTTTCAAAACATGCAGAAAAATGTAGTGAACTGTGCAACGTGTTTCCTTTATAAAAGAAGAAAAATTACTTACAAAGAAGCAACTAGGCCCCTACTGAAACTACAGGCCACCCACCACAATACATTTTAAAAAAACAATGAAAAGTACAAATAAATCTAGGTGCATGGCCCCAATCAAACCAACAACCCCAATTTTCCAATTTACTTGTGAAATCTCAAATTCAAGGTCCTCAAATCCAATGATATATGATGCAGCAGATACTAAGAGTGATCCTTCTAGCTCCAAATCCAAATGAAAAGTGACCAGGAGATGGACAAAGCCTGGGAGGAGCCTGCTGGACAGGAACAAGAAGTTGGAGACTCTGGGCACTTCCTTCCTCTTGAAAAAAAAGTAACAAAAGAAATAGGACTCCTTGCACAAAAAAGTACAGTCAAATATCAATTTGAGGAGTTTTTTTTTAATCCAAATCATCATTTCGAGAAGGTTTTGATGCTGCTCGGAGATAGAACCTTCTCCAGATTGCAGTCGCGGTAGATTCTGCGTGTTCGGGATTGCATTCTTCACAAAACTTCCGCCGGAAGTCCGATGGCGCACTCGAATGACGTGTTCGCGATCGCAAACTCTTGCGGGACCATGTGGCCGCCTAGCAATTCACGTGGCGCTCGCGAACGGCTCGGGAAATCTCGGCCGCGATTGCAGGCACCCGGTACGTCGCTTCCGCGCTCGTGAAAACGCATTTCGGGCACTCAAACACAAAAAAAACTCCGCTCCGTTGCGGAGTGCTGAGTTTTTCAACAACTCCGCATTCTACCCGGAACACAGAGTTGCCAAAATTCCGCAAACTCCGTGAGCAGAGCGGAGTTTTACTCCCAGGGTTACCATATTTCCCCGCTGGACTCTAAAAACAAATCTAAATGCTCTAAAAGCACCTCTGCCGAGGCATGATACCACACCCCAAGCTGTGCCAATGCAGAGATTACAAAGAGCTCCGCCAGTGGATGCCCTATAACCTTGAATGCTGTGCCCTTCTAGTACAGACGCCACAGCATAGCTGCACATGCACACACACACACACACCAATCCTTACATTCAACACTGAAGTATTCCAGTACTGATGCTTTTGGTGAAGCTGAATTTTTATACAGTATAATTTTATACTAACTATATGTTAACCCGTGTGTTAATGTGCGGGTCAACGTGTATATTGAAGCAGCACTTTGTATAACCGAGTATAGTCATTAGTTTCACAGTATATTCACAAAGTGACAAAGTGTCATTTCTTAAGTTAGTGAGGGTGAGAGTAGGATTCAAAAGACCTTCCATGTTAAATGAAATGTTCCCTGCTTTCACGTTTTCTCTTTGTTCCAGGAGTAAGACAACATGTGCTAGTTAGAAGAGTTGTTTGTCTTTAGTGGAGATTGTAATGCCCGGTTACATACCGGTAATATTCATTACTCCAAGTCCAAGTCTCCCTCGTCACAATCCTCACGTATGAGTTTACCTCCATTCATGCAGAACCTAATCACCAAGCTTGACTTTTCCTTCCCAATCCAAGATGGACCCCATAATAAAGGGTATAAGTACATCACTTCCTGGGAAAGACTTCCTGAAATAACCAAGCACTGAAAAGAAATCAGTGGAACAACAGAGAGAGGCGAGGGGGAATTCAAGATTGTGACGAGGAAGACTTGGACTGGGAGTAATGAATTTTACCGGTAAGCAACCGGGCATTACCTACTCATCCGTCCTCCTCTCACAGTCCTCTTGTATGAGTACTTACCCAAGCCAAGAAACTGATTTTGACCAATACCATGAAAAAGCAAAACAAGGGACATCAAACAATAACCCCAAGAAGACAACACTGCAGGAGAACCTACAGGACACAAAACGGCAGAGACAAAAATCCAAGGGCACACCCTTTTCCAGAGGGAAATGAAAGGGGCAGCTCCCAACTGGCAGCTATGCCAATGCAGTGAAAGAAAGCTCCAGCAAAGGCCGCCCAGGAGGTTGCAACACCCCCGGAGAACACTCGGAAAAACCCCGGGACACGAAGGCCAGTCAGGGCAGAAGAACGGGAGAAGGCCAACGCCACCAAAGGGACAAGGAAGGGAGAGCAGGAATGGAACCCCGAATGTCAGACCTCGGGAGACCAACAAGGCCCCTGACTCACGAAACACAGCAGCATGTCACAAAGACAGAGAAAGAGCATGAAGCGCATTCAGGGATGAAACCAAGGAGCAGATAACAGGGAGGCAAAACCACCCCATAGTCCTAAGGAAAAGAGGACACCACCGGCAGGGAAAAAAACAGACAAGGACAAAGCCCCACAACAGCCGGAAAAAAAGTAAGGAGAGGAGGACAAACAATGCCCCAACTTCCCAACTCGTCTCGAAGAAAAAATGGACACCAGAACAGTGGCGGCCGTAAGAAGCCCGAAGACGAACGACCCCAAGAAGGGCGAAACGCAGCATCCCGGAACACCAACCAGAGACAAACCCCAAAACAGCAACGGGGAAGGAACAACAGGACGCCAAAGAAAACAACCCCGCAGAAAGCGAGATGAGAGAGGGTCACAGACAAAACCGGAAAAGCTGGATCACCGCCCATGCACCACGGAGGGCAGGGGCAGCCAAAATCCAGCCGAAAGATATCCCAAAGGAAAAGCAACACCACCTGAGGAACCAGGAAGAAGAGGAAAACCCCCTAACCCGACACCGGACGAAAAGAGACCGCCAAGGACGGCAACAAGTCGCATGGGCCGAGGACAGTCGTGAATGCTGGAGCAGTGCAGCAGCAGCCAACGAATATCCTGGGCCCAAGACGGACTGCCTCACAAGAGGAAAACCACAAGCCTCAGCCAGCGAAGCGAGTCCAGTGGACGATGCGGCAGCCACGGAGGCAACGGATGGAATAGCAAACCCCAACGGCGGCCCGACAGACAGATGGAGAGGACAGGTGCGCCCAGCCACAACCGAGGCAAGCAACAGAACCACAGCGCAGTCCAGAATACCCCACATAACCACTTGAGGGAAAAAAGGAAGGGTGGAAAACAAGAACGGAGGCCCCGGGGCCAGGGAACAGCCAGAGGAATCACCACCGAAGCAGTCGAGGAGGGACCAGACAACATAAAAAAGGGGAAGAAAGGCAGCCCATGACGGCGAACCAAGCCAGGCAAGGGGAACCAAAACAAAAAAGGACGGACAGACCACCAAGCCGGACACACCTCCAGGAAGGAAAACACTGCCACAGGGCAGCAGAAGGCCTAGTCAGACACCACGGAAGACAGACGGTCGAGAGCCAGGAGAGAGGAAACTACCCAGAGGGAAACCCACCCGGAAAGAGAAGCAGGGAAGGGCACAACTGCCCCACCGAAGGAGCCGACAAGCAGGCCGTCAGGCAGACACTCAGCCAACTGCAAGAAACTGCCACCAGCTGCAACCAAGAGGAAAAGAAAGCGCTGCCACCGAGCACCACTGCCCTGAGCTGTGGACAACCCCAGGGCGGCACCCCAAGAACAAAACATGCAGAGACGCACAGCACATGGGCACCCAGCGGGCATCTCGGGGCTGAAACACAGTGAATCGACCTCAGGAGGATGAAAGGCTGCATGAACCTGCCAGAAGCTGAACCTGTGCCCAGGACGGCAAACCCAGGTCCCCACAGTGGATGCAATAGCCCATGAAGTCACCAGACCCAGCACCAGTGAAAAAAAACCCTGATAAAGAAGCGGAGCTCACCACCACAGGAGAGGCCTGCGGGAACAAAGAAACATTGGACCAGAGGCAGGCACCCCCGAGACAACCAGAAACTAAGCCAGAAAAGACAGCACACAAGGGGAGACAGGCGCAACCCCCACATCCTAGGGGGAAGACAAAGAGGACAACACCCCAGACAGGGGAGCCACACCCCTGCAGATGCCGGGGAGCGAAGAAGGAGAGAGGGCCAAAGGGAGCGGAGATGACACAACGAGTCACCGACCCAAAGACCACCCCCAAGACCAAACTGAAGCGGGCCCCATGGAACAGGAGAACCAGCTTCAGCAAGACCAGGGACTGACACGCAGCAGAGCAAGAAGCCGTACTCAAATAATAGAGTGGCCAAGAACCACCAACAGGGCCCGAAAAAAAAATGAGGCCACCAGCCAGTCATCCAGAGAAGGGAAGAGTAGGACCCCACATTATGTAAAACACCCCTCAACGGAGCCGAGGTGTAGAGAACACCATGGAGGAGGATGCCAGTCCACAGGGCAAGACTAGGATTAGGAAGAGGATGCCTAGATAGTGAAACAGAGGCACCGCAGGTGTGACAGGAAGCAGACATGCCTTAGACAGATGAAGGGCAGAAACCGCTATCCCGAAAGAGAGGCAGAACAGCTGGAGACGCCAACTAGAATAACACAAGAGGGAGGATAATGACCCCGAGGCCCAGAATAGAGTGGAGCACACCCGCCGACAACCGGGCACGGAAAGCAGAATGGAACTGCCAGAAGCAAGTCCCACCAGCAGTGAGGCAACCACCACCAGAGGGAAAGTCTGCCAAATAAACCCAGCGGAGACAAGGAAAGCAGCCCAAACAAGAGACCATGAAGGCCACATGTACGGGCAGAGGCCAAGCACTCACTTCCACAGCCCAGGAACCAAAAATGGAAAGAACCAAGGGACCGAAACGTGGGTCAGTAGAATATGCACATACAAGCCCTGAAAGCATCCACCCCAGAATACCACATCCACAGACGGGAAACTAGGAACTGTGGAGCAGGAATCCGCAGGAACCACGGGGCCAGGAGCACTGACTCCAGGAGCACAGCAGAAGCCACAGCTATGAAAACCAGCAACAGCAGAAGCACCAGCCCACGCGCCTACACCCAGCAAGGCACAGTGAGGCAAAAGAACCTCCACACCCCAGGAGACCACCGCATGGCGGCCCGGAGATGCATGATCCTCACTCTGAGTCAAAGGGAAATACGCACACAAAGAAAATGGCGAGCCCGGCCCACCAAGGCACCCAGCAAAGAGGAGGAAACGCCCACCAGTGACGTACAGCGAAGCAGGAAGGACAAGAAGGAAGCCGAAACATCCGGTGCACCCGGGAGAACCAACATGCCACCGCAGGAGCATCCACAGCATGACACACACTGACCCAGGAATGAAGGAGAAGCACCTCAAGCAAAGAAACCACAAACGCCATGTACCATAACTGTGGACACACAACCATAGGAAGAGCAGAAATGACACTGTAGCTCCTTGAGTAAGAGCCCCAGACCCACACCACAAGGCCAAAGTGACCGTCATCCCAAAGAAGCAAGCGAGCGGCCATCCCGCTGAGAGCGTGAGGCACTGCAACCCGAGCAGCACAGGAAAACCATCCCTGAAAGAGGCCACCTGGTGCCAAGGTGACGCCAAGATCCAGCAACATGCACCCGCCCAGCACAAAGGCAGGCGCACCGTACACCTGAAAAACAGAACAGGACAGGCGGAGGAACAAGGAGGTGTCGCTCCGATAGAGCAGGGTGCCAACCGGAAACAGGCAGTCACCACGCGACAGCAGAAACCAGAAATTGAAGTGGCAATGAAGCGTGGCGCTTCCGAAAATATTGGCAGAGAGCCATGCTCCAGCCACGTAAAGCCAGACCATGGGAACAAAAAATAAACATCCGAGGCTGTCACAGGCCGCCAACCAAGCCACAGACGCACCTGGTGACCTTGTATGCCCTGCACGCGAACACGATCACAAAAACACAAAGAAAACAGCTACAGCAGGGCATACAAAAAAACACCTGTAGCCAAGAAGGCAATCGGCTGCAGAAAGAAGAAAACAGGAAGTCCTTCCCAGGAAGTGATGCATTTATACACTTTGGTATGGGGGCCATCTCGGATTGGGAAGGAAAAGCCAAGTTTGGTGATTAGGTTCTGCGTGAATGGAGGTAAACTGATAAATATGGATTGTGAGAGGAAGACAGACGAGGAGGTAATAGGTATTTTGATTGGGAAATTGTGATTCACACCGTGCGTGGGATGAGAGGAGAACATGCCCCATGCTGTCCTGCCTGAGGATGCACCCAAGGTCGTGCAGCTGTGCTCTCCTTTGTTTAACAATGGGAAAAAAGGTAATTTATCTGCGCCAAGAAGGATCTGCATTTTGATTGGCCCTCACATCTTGAGGGTTGGTGGGAAGAAGTTTGCATGAAACTAAGGGGCATATTTACAAGCCCCTGTCGCCACCACAACGTCACTTTTTTGGATGTTCCTGTGGCGATAGGGGCTTTGCATTATTTACAAGTTAAGTGGCTTAATCCTGCCTTGTGAATAAGGCCCCCTTTCACGCTATACTTGAGCAATGTTGTTGTGGTGGATGTTCCACCGCAACACCCATTGATTTTGACGCTGTCCCCTATTTACAAGGGTGTCGTAAATATGGGGCAGCGCCAAAATTAAGACCAGGGAAATCCTGGTCTTACCCTGGCGCAACAAAGAGAAATGTTTAATTTCTCCTCCTTTTTGCTGTTTCTATGTGTGCTGCGTTGTGCAGCACACATGGAAACAGCAAAACGCCATTGATTGTTTGTGTGCAGGAAGGTGGTGATGCAGCGGTCACAATAAAAACTATTTCTCCCAGGACATCCAGGTATAAACTATACTCATATCCACATGACGATGGGGCCCATAGACATCGCCAAAACATTCACACACTCAATCGTTTCACCCGGATAACTTCTCTCTTACTCTATTCCCTAGGAGAAAAACTCTTATAATACATGAATAGATAATGTACCGCTGGAAAGAGCTGGGATACCTTTTTCTTTTACCATTTAATTGTCATTCCTAACAGTTTTAAGGTATTCCTGCTCATTGGGTCGACGGATTAACTAGAAAGAATTAGTTGATGGTGATTAAGACCAGCTGAATCACGAACAACTTATCCACTCTATATCCAAACATTTATATAAGAAAGCACTGAGTCTTTTTGTTTAGAATCATAAATTTTTATATAATTTCAAAAGCATAAAAAGAATTTAGTAATTTTATTTCAATTTCAAATGCATTCATTAATTAATGTATTTAATTTAAGCAAATCAATTTTATTGCAGATATAAATTTTGTCATGAGAAAATCCTAAATAACCTACCTAGCCTCCTAATTAAGCCTAATGATTTTCTAAAGATAAATTCGCAAATGACCTGTTTCTCATACTCAACTGGAAAAATAAAGACAGCAACAGAAACTTCAGCTCGTCAGCATCAGCTACCGCAACCCGTCTCATCTAACAGTCTCTCAGCATTCCCCACTCATCGATCAGGAACTCAGCTCTCTGCAAGTACGCGTCTCTCGATCTGCAAAATGGAGTCACCCCCTCCCACCGGAGTAGGCCTTCTTATACCCTAATTCTAAATTAGCTAACTAACTGTTGCAACATTAATAACACGCTTTTCATTCATTGGTCCGTCTGGGGTCAACTTAAGTATTGTCCTTTTTCCCAGTTCCGACCAGTCTCTTTCAAACACGCGATTGTCCAACTCTCATTTCCCACGAGCGACAAATTTCTCTGTCCGCTTCGATCAGTTCTCTTGCAACATTTCTTGATACTTTTAAGAACTTGTCATGCTTCGTCCTTTTTCTAACGGTTGATTCCCACAGTTCTTTTGCTGATCACCAGGCACATTATCAGTTCACTTAGGTCACATCAGCCTTGACCATTCTTTCAGCCCAGCGTTCAGTTGCGATCACGTGTTCTTAACTTTTTTCCTCCCGCATCATTTATTTATTTCATCATTTTCTGCTCTCGACGCATGCGCACTACATTGATACACGGCCATTTTCTACCACCACTCGAAATTTGGTTTAGAAGCACTATTTAGAATAAACAAAACATAATTAAAATAGAGAAACATAGCCTTTTCGTTTCCCTCCCATCCTCTACGTACCCCAATTAGTTGTTACCTAGCAAAAAGCAACATTTAAGCTGTTCCTTACTTACCATCACTATTGTTTTTGCAACACCACGTTTTATTTAAAAAGCACGAAGTCATGCATTTATTTTTCAATTAGCACGCAACTGTTTTTACGTTAAAGTTAAACACATGGACATTGGTTAACAGATTATTCGGCACATATATTGCGTATTAATTCCCTTTCACATACAGTGTTGATTATTACATGAACACGAACAATTTTTATTAAAATTTGTTAGGGGTTTAAAAATTTCTTTATCCTGCTCTATCAACTCCCCCTTTGGTGATTTTTAAATCACCACATAAATCCCAAGTTATACTTCTATATTTAGGTAGCATATTTCTTTATCTTCCAATCTACTTTTTGTTAGTTCATACTGCTGTGTCTATTTCATCCTGTCTTCTTGTTTCTTTATACATATTCTCTTTCATTTTCTCCAACTCTATTTCACCCATTTCTCTTTCTCTCTCTTTTATTAGTCGGTTGTTTCTTTTTAATTCATTTTGTCTTCTTTTTCTCTTGATACATGTTATTACAATTTTCAATGTCATCACTAAAGTTATTACTATAGTTGCTACTATTATGACTTTCCCTATCACTAGACTACTCATCCTTGTTAACCAATTTGCTACTGTAGAAAACCCTCTACCAAGTTTTCCTAGGACACTTTCAACCTCCAGTGGAACTAGTTCTTTGTGCAAACTTGTAATATTTTTAATATACTTTTGTATATTTTCACTTTTATCAGGAATGTAAGTACAACAATGTTGCACTTTCAGCATTCCACAGACTCCACCCTCTTTTGCCAAAAGAATGTCAAGGGCAAGACGATTTTGCATTACCATAGCTCTCATGGCAACCATTTCGGTATTAACCATTAAGAACCCTCCAGCAGTATCTGTAGACAAACGATCTACTACTGTGGATAATTTCCGAATTTTGAACGCATTCAAAGATATTCCCACTGCTGGTATCAATGCTCCAAAAATATCACCTACAATTTCTGTAAAACTTTCCCTCTTTCTACGTGAAAATCCATTAATCATCTTGTGTGTTCCTTTTTCTTCTCTGTCTAAATGAAAAATCTTTGGAAAGACCAGGCCTACATAACATGTTCCATACCAATGGTCTGGTAACCTGTAATAAGCTCTATTCCCACAAATATAATAGATACCTGGAAATATTGGGTCCTTACCACCCTTGAATCCCCAACCTCCCAAAATTTGGTAATTGTCGTGACAGATACTGGAACCTACAAAATAATTGTCATAGACTGTCTTATTTCTCCTAATACACAACTTTCCTGTTTGTGGCCAATCTAAAGTCATTGCTGCATTTATCTTTTTCCCTTCAGGATTTTCTTCCTCAAACGTCCATAAATGTTTTCTCTTCTCTTTTATTGCTTCTTTTAGCATTTTCTCTCTTCTTTCTTCAACCATTTCTAAAAATACTTTTTCTTCTTTCTTTAACTCACAGGTAAGGTTATTCTTAACTATTTCTTCTATTGTTAAAATTTTATGCTCTAAAAAGAATTCTCCAAAAACCTTCACTTGTTTTACTTTGTTTAGTTCTGGAACTACAGAAACATTTGCAAAAATCTTATCTAGATCAGTATAATAAAATTCTAATCTACCTGTCTTGTAAAATAAACTTGCTAAAACACTACATGTTATCCCATATGTTAGAGGTAGGTGATGATAAGTCACACCTTCAGATACTGATGCAGGTAACTGCATACAAACAAAACAATCTCTTACATCCATTGTCTCTACGTATTCATATAGTAATTTTGTAAATACATTTTTTGAAAAATCTGCTACTGACCTATCCTTATGAAGTTCTGCACTACTTCTTAAAATAATTGTCTCTTTATTATTAGTTTCTTTTTCTGGTTTAGTCTCATTCTTTGTTTCTACTATAGCTATACTAATAGGTATTGTTATTGCTAACACTATCCATACTGTTACTAATAATCCTGTGCAAAAACAGCACATTTTACACCATCTTTTTAGAAATTCACATTTACTTCTTCTATCTCCACTATTTTCCATTTTTATTTTCTTCTTGTTTCGATAATATTCAGAAAATGGTGTCACTACACCTCAGAAAATGACTAAATTCGTCACTCTGCACTCAGAAGTCTTTGCTCGGTACTTTCTTTAATTCTTTTCAGAATTCTTTCGTCGTCACATCCAGTGAAAATGTCATATCCGGTAAAATTGTCACATCCAGTGATTTTGTCACGTCCGGCAGAAGAACTTTTAGTCCTTTTCACTTCAGTGTTTGTTGTACTTCACTTTTACCCACTTGACTTCTTAATCTTGGGCTTTCGTAAGTGTTATTCTCTTCTTTGTAATCTGTAAGCGCGATGTACAGCCATTCAGGGGACCTGTACATTGCATTTACTTTCCTTGTTCTTTTTGACTTTTGCAGTCTTATTCCACTTGGTTTTTCTTGCTCTTTCTGGCTGGTTATCTCATTTACTTGTTCAGCACTTTTGTCACCTGTTTTTATTATTCTGTATCTCAATTTTCTAACACCACTTGGCCAATTGTCTCCTTTTCTTGGTCTTTTTGCTTCACTTGCTTTTTCTTCTCTTTCTCATTTCCAATTTCTTTTTCTTGTTTCAGTTCTTGTATTTTTGTCTCCTTCACTTTCTTCTGTTTCTGTTTCTACTTTCTCAAAGTCATCTCTTATTTTGAAACTAATAATTTCATCTTCTTTTATTGGTGGTAATATTTTCTCCTTCTTTCGTTTACCTATTTCTGTCCCTCCTCGGTGTTCTTCCGACTCGGTGTTTATCTTACTCTCTGTCTCTAACTTTCCCTGTTCTTTTGTTTTACTATCTGTCCCTATTTCTCCTCGGGGTTCTTCTCGATTTTCTAATTTTCTAATTGTTTCTTTCCCTTCCTTGTCTATTAAAATTATTCTTGAAGGATTTCCACCATAACTTGTGCTTGGTTGCTCATCTAAATCAATTTCTTGTTCATTTTCTTCTCTTATTTTTTCGTATCTCCAAGTATTTCTTCGAAATTCTTCACAATTGGCAATTGAATCGTCTGATCCTGAACTTGTATCTGATATTTCCAGATGTCGACTTACAGGTCGATCTTCAATTTCTGGAATTTCTGGATTTTCTCCTTCTTCTTTTTCTTCTTCTACAGAGGTACTTGTAGTTGGGGTTTCCAGATGTCGACTTACAGGTCGATCTTCAAGTTCTGGCACCCTTTTTCTTCTTTCATCAGTTTCTGAATCTGAACTGTCATCCCAATTTTCCACACGTCGACTCACTGGTGTGTCTTCAGGTTCTGGAACTCGAATAGTGTGACTTGCATGGATCCAATTTTTCACCCCTGCACACTTAAAAGCAGTCGTTGTCACCAGAATCACTTGTCGTGGATCGTCCCAGCGAGGAACTAGACAGTTTCTTCTTCTGTGGACTTTTATTCGGACCCAATCCCCTGGGTTCAAGTCGTGGGCTGGTTTTCTTTCATGTGTGGTTGCATCCGGTCCGACCTGATGAAACACAGAATGTACCACATCAGCCAGTCCTTTGCAATAATCCAGTATTAGATCATCAGTTATAGTCAGTAATTTTTGACAGGTATTTGTGCTTGTCTCATTGCTCGTCCCATGATCACCTCATGTGGACTAAGTCCTGTTCCCCTTTCCGGAATACTTCTCATTGTCATCAAGACAAGAGGCAGCGCATCGGGCCATTTGAGTCCTGTAGCTTGACACATTTTTCCTAACCTATTCTTAATTGTTCCATTAATTTGCTCTACTACTCCTGAAGCCTCAGGTCTGTATGCACAATGTAGTTTTTGTTTAAATTTCAATGCTTCGCAAATTAATTTTACTAGTTCATTTTGGAAATGTGTTCCTCTATCTGTCTCAATTGTGACTGGAAAACCATACCTAGGAATGAATTCTCGTAGCATAAGCTTTGCTACTGTCATTCCATCATTCCTTCTGGTTGGGTATGCCTCCACCCACCGAGAAAACAAACAGACGACCACCAAAACATATTTTAGTTTGTTACTAGGGGGCATCTCAATAAAATCCAACTGCATTCGGGTGAAAGGACCTCCTTCTCGTCCTATTGTTCCTAGACTCACTACTGTTTTTCTTCCTGGATTAAATTGTTGACAAATAAGACATCTTTGACAAAAACTTTCAGCTATTGACCTGAATTTTGGGTTGTACCAGGTTTGTCTAAAAAGTCTGATCATTGCATCTCTCCCAATATGAGCTTGTCCATGGTACATCCGTGCCATGTCTGAAATCATGCTATCAGGCATAACTGGTCTCTCATCTCTGTAAACCCACACACCATTATTTTCTTGTCTCCTACATCCTGCTTTTATCCAGTAATCTTTTTCCTCATCGCTAGCAACTTCTTGCAACTGTCTCACTTCATCCCATGTCTCAATTGTGTTAGTAAAAAGTAAGGAAGAAGAAATATGCTCCCTGTCTCTTGTTTTGTTTAATGAAATCATATTTTCCGCACAATATCTTGCGATCTTGTCCGCAAAATTATTTCCCACTGTTATGAAATCTTCGTTCTTTTTATGTGCAGTGCACTTCACTACAGCTATCTGTTTAGGCAGCTGTATCGCCTCAAGCAATTTCTTTACAAAGTCTCCATTTCTGATAGGTGTACCTGTAGACGTCAAGAAACCTCTTTGGGACCAAATCTGCCCAAAGTCATGCACTACGCCAAAGCCATACTGACTATCTGTTATTATCGTCACTCGTACATTCCTTCCCAACTTACATGCTTGAATTAAAGCAATCAGTTCTGCAACTTGAGCAGACCTTATTCCTTTCAGACAAGACGCTTCCATTACATTTGCCACCGTGCATACTGCGTAAGCTGCGCTTAAAATTCCTCTTTCAGTCCTTAAGCATGAGCCATCCACAAACATGATATAATCAGAAACTTTCAAAGGCTCATCTTTTATGTCCGCCCTTGGTTTGGTGCAATATTCCAGCACATCCAGACAATCATGATCCACTTCATTCTGCTCAATTATGCTTTCTTCATCTGGCAAAGATGTTGAAGGATTCACATTCAGACATCTGTCTATTGTCGCATTCTCTGCACTCAAGATTACTTTCTCGTACTTAGTCAGCCGACTATGTGTCATGTACTGAGTTTTTGTTCTTGTTAAAAGAATTTCCACTGAGTGTGGAACATAAACTCTCAATGGGTATCCCATTACTATACCTTCACTTTGTTCCAAACTTACACAAGTAGCAGCAACAGCTTTCAGACATCCACGCAATGCTTTTGCTATAGGGTCTAAGACAGCTGAAAAATAAGCGATGGGTCTTTTCATCGTGCCATGCTTTTGTACTAGTACTGAAAATGCACATCCATCTCTTTCACTGCAGTACAATTCAAAATCCTTTTCATAATCAGGCATTCCCAAGGCAGGTGCCTCACACAGTTTCTTTTTCAACTCTTTGAATGATTTCATTTCCTCTCCATTCAATTCAAATGGGTCTTTCACATCCTTTTTTGTTAATTTCTGCAATGGCTTAGCAATCAATGAAAAACCACTTATCCATTGGCGACAGTATCCAACCATTCCCAGAAACATTCTCACTTCTCTCTGAGTCATTGGTGCTCTCATTCCTTGAATCATTTTTATTCTTTCTGTCGTTACTTTTCGTACTCCTTTCTCAATTTTATGCCCTAAATATTGGACTTCTCTCTGGCAAAACTGTAACTTCGAAGGGGACACTTTATGTCCTCTTTTCTCTAGATGGTTCAGTAAAGCAATTGTATCACTGACACATGCTTCTTTTGTTTTCGATGCCACCAATAGGTCATCTATATATTGCACCATCACTGATTTTTCTGGCATTCTTAAATCTTCCAGGGATTTCTTCAAAATCTGATTAAAGATAGAGGGGCTTTCTGTATACCCCTGAGGAATTCGGCACCATGCCAAAATACGCTCTCCGAACCGGAACGCAAATAATGGCTGGCTATCTGGATGTAAAGGAATTGAGAAAAATGCGTGACACAAATCTATTACAGTGTACCACTCAGCATCGTGTGGAATTTGATATAATATCACTGCAGGGTTCGGCACTATTGGACAACAAGGCACAACTATTTTATTAACTTTCCTCAAATCCTGAACTATTCTGTATGTTCCATTTGGCTTTTTCAATCCCATTATAGGTGAATTGCATGAGCTGCTCATTATTTCTCTTAAAATTCCCTGTTCAATCATTCGATTTATTACAGGAGTTATACCTTCAATTGTTTCTGGATTTAATTTATACTGTGGTATGTTTGGATAGGTTATTCCTTCTTTTACTGTTATTTTTACTGGATCTACTCCTTTCATCAATCCAATATCTTCTCCTGTAAAATCCCATACATCTTCCTTTACTGTTTCTTTTAGTTCACTTGGGAGTCTTTCTACATCAAATGCAGGAAACAAACCACTCGTGTCTTGGTCTTGATTTATCAGTGTTACTTTATACAACGCATCTTCATCTGGGGTCTGGAATCCAATTCCATCTGGTGTACAATAAATTGTGCAATTCATTTTGCACAAGAGGTCTCTCCCTAAAAGGTTTACAGGACTGCAATCGCATACTACAAATTTATGCATTTCATTAAAGGAACCTATTTTCACTTCCACTAGCTCTGTCAGTGGGGTCCTAATCTGTTTATTTGCTACTCCTATCACTTGTATATATTCACCTGAGAGAGGAAGGTTTGGAATTTCCACTGATCTAACAGTAGAACGGGTAGCTCCAGTATCGACAAGGAATGTTATACTTGTTCCATTCACTTCTCCATCCACAAATGGACCAGACTGATCTACCTCTAGAGTTGCGCCAAGTACGCACTCTTTCCTCTCTCTTAGGCACCGTCAGGATTCTTCTTCCCATTCATCCTCACTCTGTCGCAACCAATACTGAGAAATGTTGGCTGCACGCGGCAACTGTGTTACCTGTTCGCCTCCGTAGAATCCTGTTTCTGAACTGTACCTTTGCTGGTTAGCACTGTTGGGAAGTGGTGGTTGTGGCACCTGACCTTGTTGAACAACTACCTCATTCTGCACCTGTGGATTTAATTGTTGATTTTCCGGATTAGGTTTTGGCGGGAATTTACACTCGTTTCTCCAATGCCCTAATTTTCCGCAATTATGACACGGCCATTTTTTCTTTGCTTCCTCTAAACTCATTTGACCTTTTCCCTTACCTAGGTTAGGTCGGGCTTTATTCTGTCCTGCTTCATTTTCACCACTACTCAATTGAGCTTCTTGTTTCTCTGCCACTTTCACCTGTGCCCACATTGCTTTTTCTTTTAATTTACGCTGTTTACTCTCGATCTCATCACTACAATATTTAGCATACCTCAACACCTCATCTACACTTCCATTCTGCCAGTTTATCATGTGCTGTTTAATCATATCACTTATTTCCTGTTTCAAACCAAACACAAACCGATATACAAAATGACTCATGTCTTTCTCACTCAACTCCTCATAACCACAGTACTGTTTGAAAACTAACAACAATCTCTCGTAGTAGGCATGTACAGACTCCTTACTTTCCTGTGTCGTTCTGTCTATTTTTACCCAATCAGTTTCTTTTGGGGGAATTTTATTCTTCAAAAAGGTAATCACCTTATCGTATTTCCTCATCACCTCCAAACCTGGAGCTCCTGTTTTAGGGTCTCTTGGATATTCTACAGTTGGCCAATCTACCGTAATTTTGCACTCAGACCACAAATCTGTTGGTACTACTATGTCAAACAATCCATCTAGATCTATCCACAACACCTTTGAAACCTTCACAAACCTCTCCACTTGTCTGTACCATTCAACTGGTTTTTCTCTCAATTTCGGGAAATCATTTGTAAATGACAGTATATCCTGTCTAGTCCAAGGAACATGCACATAACTACCTCCTGGAGTTTCTCTCATAGGGTATTCTCTGGCAACTTGTTCCTTTTCAGTTATCATATAAGCCAAAGAAGTTTTGTCTGTGGTCTTCTCATTCTTTTTCGACCATCGAACTTTCCATCTATCTACATCACCCCATTTTCTCAGCAAAACAATTAACTCCTTTATCTGTGTCAGCCTTCCTGCTGTGTTCAAATTTTCAATGTCTTTCTCACAAAAATCTACCCTGTACGGTTTCTGCAATGTTTTCACTCTGGCGAACTCCACACCAATTTCACTTGCTATTTCTTCCAGTTTGTCATGTAAATTTATAGTTCTCCATGTAATACTTTTGCACAGAAACATAATTTCATCATCCTGGTAACTCTTTAATTTTTCTGTTCCAATTGTTCCCAAAATCAATTCTTCCATGTCTATTTTTAATCTAATGACATCTAATGGTTTTTCTTCTTGTTCTTTAATTTTAATTGCTTTTATCCATTCATTTAACTCATCAGGAGTCGGACCTATAGGGGTATTTTTTATTTCTATCCCATTTCCACTTTTCTCTGGCGTCACTGTTGCAGATTCTGTTACCATAGGCATTCTTCTACCATCACATTCATTCATTGTCAGATTTTCAGGTGGACTAGGTATATAAGCACTAGCCAAATTACTTGTACCTGGACTTGATTCCATTCTTTCCCTTTCTCTTTGAATCTGTGAATTTACTGGAATCATTAAAGAGTGTTCATTTATTCTCTGATTATCAAAAACTGGTATCACTGGACCTATAGTTACAGGTACAGTTACTGCTTCCATGTTTTTAGTTAATTCTCTAATTTTCTCAGTTAGTTCTTTTGTTGTTCTCGCTAATTCAGCAGTATTATCACTTTCTATTTCTTCATTTTGAGGAGTTCTCATACGTTCTTGAGACCTGTTTCGTTCAACTCTTTTCTCGGGGCTTTTATTTTGCACTGTCACTATTTGTGGTGCATTAGGTGTCACCACTGTAGAACTCTGTTGATACGGAGGGGGATTTCTATTTAGAATGTCTTCCAGCAATTCATCATCTGTTTCACTTTCATGCATATATTTTTCCCTCTCCATATGTTTCTTTTTCTCTGTACATTTTCTTTTAGACCCTTCTTCAACCGTAAAAGCCGGAAACAAACCTCCTGTCATATTAGCACATCTCCACCTTTTTATCCTGTCCTCATGATTTACACCCCACAATCTTCCAGGCATAAACTCATAACCTTTCATCCCTCTGAATCTCTCTCGCTCATACATCTCATCTTCCCATTCTGTCAAAGCCTCAAACTGTGTTGGTCTAGGTCTAGGTTCTAATTTGAACATCTTCTCTCTTAAATTCCGCAAAACTGCTACGCTAAAAGAACCATTTTCAGGAAAAGCTAATGCTCCATCATTCTTTGTATATTTTGCCCAATTTTCTAACCATATACACGTATGATATCCATATTTTAGCATCATATGAGAAGCAGCTGATTTCGGCGGAGGAATTATTTGTCCCTCTCTAGTCACGATCTTTTTGTCTTTCTTAAAGAGATTCTTTACTTTTGTCGTCCATGACGTTCTCTCCCCTTCGTACTCATAATACGGCATGTTTCTAATCTGGTTTACTTCAAATTACTCTGGAAATCAATATCGTTCCGTGTACGGAACTTCAACCAATCCCAGCGCGATTCACACCAACTCACCAATCAGAATGATTTCCTGCTTCCGCGCTCCTATCAATCCCAGCGCGGCACTCGGTCTACGTCACTCCTGCTCTTGCGTTCACGTGACTAGCGCACTATCCAATCCTAGCGCGGCAATTGTAGACGTCACTTCTACTCCTTACCCCTCCTTTACAAAAATGTTCGGCAATTTTCTTTTCACTGTTTTCTTATTAGTTACTACATAAAAAACACTTCCGTAGTCTGATTCGCTAAACAAAAGTGATAGTTTGATCTTTTTACACAAGAATCCTGTATTTCCAGTAGGCAGCGCTTACCTCTACCCTACCACAGAATTATTAAGTTTCGCCGATAAAGTAGCACTTCCCTCTACTTTACCCTTCTTTCAAGTAAACAATAAACCCGTTCCTCTGGGGATAAGACACATGTGGAGACAAATGCTCCTGAGAATTAAGGCCAGAGTTTCACGAGACTACGTGATTTACCATGTCACTTACACACCTTTTATACTGAAATTTCCCTAACATAACACAACTTGCGTTATTACCAAAATGAATTCAGACCACGTGCAAAATTCCATGCGACTTCTCTTGCCACACGTGTTCCACTTCCTACATCCCAGAAGCGTGAAAACTCATATATAACATAACGTGACTCAACATATAGTGTTAGTCATAAAGATATAATCAATAATCAAAACAATCAATAATCGATAATCACCAAACTAATCTATAGTAACCATAACTCTGCTACCAAGAAATCTGATGCAGCGGTCACAATAAAAACTATTTCTCCCAGGACATCCAGGTATAAACTATACTCATATCCACATGACGATGGGGCCCATAGACATCGCCAAAACATTCACACACTCAATCGTTTCACCCGGATAACTTCTCTCTGACTCTATTCCCTAGGAGAAAAACTCTTATAATACATGAATAGATAATGTACCGCTGGAAAGAGCTGGGATACCTTTTTCTTTTACCATTTAATTGTCATTCCTAACAGTTTTAAGGTATTCCTGCTCATTGGGTCGACGGATTAACTAGAAAGAATTAGTTGATGGTGATTAAGACCAGCTGAATCACGAACAACTTATCCACTCTATATCCAAACATTTATATAAGAAAGCACTGAGTCTTTTGTTTTAGAATCATACATTTTTATATAATTTCAAAAGCATAAAAAGAATTTAGTAATTTTATTTCAATTTCAATTATGCATTCATTAATTAATGTATTTAATTTAAGCAAATCAATTTTATTGCAGATATACATTTTGTCATGAGAAAATCCTAAATAACCTACCTAGCCTCCTAATTAAGCCTAATGATTTTCTAAAGATAAATTCGCAAATGACCTGTTTCTCATACTCAACTGGAAAAATAAAGACAGCAACAGAAACTTCAGCTCGTCAGCATCAGCTACCGCAACCCGTCTCATCTAACAGTCTCTCAGCATTCCCCACTCATCGATCAGGAACTCAGCTCTCTGCAAGTACGCGTCTCTCGATCTGCAAAATGGAGTCACCCCCTCCCACCGGAGTAGGCCTTCTTATACCCTAATTCTAAATTAGCTAACTAACTGTTGCAACATTAATAACACGCTTTTCATTCATTGGTCCGTCTGGGGTCAACTTAAGTATTGTCCTTTTTCCCAGTTCCGACCAGTCTCTTTCAAACACGCGATTGTCCAACTCTCATTTCCCACGAGCGACAAATTTCTCTGTCCGCTTCGATCAGTTCTCTTGCAACATTTCTTGATACTTTTAAGAACTTGTCATGCTTCGTCCTTTTTCTAACGGTTGATTCCCACAGTTCTTTTGCTGATCACCAGGCACATTATCAGTTCACTTAGGTCACATCAGCCTTGACCATTCTTTCAGCCCAGCGTTCAGTTGCGATCACGTGTTCTTAACTTTTTTCCTCCCGCATCATTTATTCATTTCATCATTTTCTGCTCTCGACGCATGCGCACTACATTGATACACGGCCATTTTCTACCACCACTCGAAATTTGGTTTAGAAGCACTATTTAGAATAAACAAAACATAATTAAAATAGAGAAACATAGCCTTTTCGTTTCCCTCCCATCCTCTACGTACCCCAATTAGTTGTTACCTAGCAAAAAGCAACATTTAAGCTGTTCCTTACTTACCATCACTATTGTTTTTGCAACACCACGTTTTATTTAAAAAGCACGAAGTCATGCATTTATTTTTCAATTAGCACGCAACTGTTTTTACGTTAAAGTTAAACACATGGACATTGGTTAACAGATTATTCGGCACATATATTGCGTATTAATTCCCTTTCACATACAGTGTTGATTATTACATGAACACGAACAATTTTTATTAAAATTTGTTAGGGGTTAAAAAAATTTCTTTATCCTGCTCTATCAGTGGCCCTTCCTGAAAATAAACAATAATTTTAAAGAAAATGACGTTTTGCAACTTCTATGTGTGCTGCATTAGGCAGCACACATAGAAGTTCCAAACGCCATTTTGTGCAGGCAGAGACACCTTCCTGGACATAAACAATCTCCCCCTGCAACGCAGACACCCTTGCACTATGGTGCAAGGGTGCCTGCGATGGCGCTAGGCTGCTAAATTTAGTGCCAGCACAGGGGAAAACGCAGGGCTGCACCGTATTCTTGTAAATACGCTGCAACCCTGCGTTTCAGAAGTGGCAGAGCGCGGCGTTAAACTAAGAAGGCTAACGCCGCGCTCTGTCACTTCTATTGTAATTATGCCCCAAAATGCGTTGTGTGATCTTAAAGTAGTGAGGAGACCTTTTCCTGAGTTTGCCAGATGCATATCCTTGCTACCTGACACTTTATATTTCTTGTTCTTGAGGTAAACTCCGAAATGTATCTGCTTTTCTTTTCTTTGAACTTTCATTTGGTGCAACTTTGGGGCTTTACCGACTGGCACCTTATTTTTAGAACTTCCCCATGTCCCTTTAGACACCTTAATATAGCATCAGGGAAGTTTCTTTAAGAAACTGAAACTGTCTCTGCTTTGCATTTACACTTTTCAATCGTATGTGCTTGTATTTGCACATTTATATTCTGTTTGGATCGATTAACTTTGCTGAATTTGAAGATTTCGGACTAGTGATTAACTGATTGAATACATTTCTAACTTGACCAATCTTCTAATAAACCTTTTTGGTTTGAAAAGATTGCTCTGTCTTTTTGTGGAACCAATTGGGTTTCACTGTAATGTGAAAATACATTTAGTTGATGTTTGCTCCCAGTTTGCACGCTTCCGCTGAGAATTAAAAATTTGCAAACATTCGTGACAAGAACTTTCAATTCTATTAAGGACACGGAGGCGAGGATTATGCTTCTCTTTTCTTTACTAAGTTTCACAGCAGCCAATCACAATAAAGTTTCAATATTACTACATTACTCATGATACCATCATATAACATGACTAACCATAGAGCCACTGCCCTATATAAACCCTATACAACGTCTCAGTGTCCTCTTTCTTTGTATAAAATCCAGAAACAGTTAAGTCAGTTCCAATCATACAACTCAGTAAAATGTTCCAACGAAAATCCAGCTTTATCTGGAAAACCTTCTCCTCTGGTTCCAACACGAGGCCCAACTGGGGTCAGACTCGGAACATCGACCAAAGGGAACAAGAACTTCAATGACTCTTCGGCCTTAAGTAGTGGCCCTCTTCTCGCCAAACCACAGTTTGCGTGCGCAGGGAACCTCCGTTCCACAAACGATTATTTGCCATCTGAACCTGGAAATGTAAAGGGGAACACCTTAACACTGACCTCGTCACTCATGTCACACATCAATGACACTAAAGAGGTGTTGTATTCCTCTTAGGGTGTCCATAAACGGGCTTTCCAGTGTCATGTCCTTATATAGGCACAATTCGCCCTGCCCTTATATAGGCATAAAATCCCAGCCCTTATTTAGGCATTAAACCGTGCACTCCAAATACAGGCATGGTCTCTGACATCCGTCCACCCTAACGTCACAACGAGTTCTTGAAGAACAGACCCTTAGGCTGCGGGAGTTTCCCTAGTCCAGGACTATTGATTTCTTCAAGGACTCATATATTATGCATGAACCATTATTCCTTAGGGGTTCATTCATGACGTCTTCCGCTGTCCAACTCACGTCAATACTAACATTCTTAGGTGCTTCTCAGGTATAAATATACCTTCCCTAGCCCCTGTAAATCAGAAGAGACCTCGACTTCAGAGGAGCCCGTTTCCCGGCCTGACGCACTGAGAAGACGCTGTCATCCCTGCACGCAGAGAGTCCAGCTTCCAGTGATCTGACTTCCCTTGCGGGGTGTTGGAGTTCGAGTCTGGCAAAGAGATTCCAACCTCTCTCATTCTTCAGGTATGGAGCAGACTAGAACCTAGAGGGACTCTTGGCATACTAGGCATACTAGGCTTAACATACTCTTAGTATACCATAGTAAGGAATACTTCACCTACTTCATACCTCTCCCTACACCTAGGTTAGGTTAGGTACATTGGGGTAGAACTAGATTAGAAACGCATCGTATGAGTACTCGCATTTTTAGTCTGTGTTATTTATGTAACAGCATATGTACTAAAAGATAATGCTCTCGCAGTATTATTTATTTCTACTGCTCACACTGTACATTATTTATCTTGCATACTGTCTTGTGATCGTAACAGCTCATTTTACTTACACCAGAAACAAGACTGTTCAATAAATCTTTTATTGAAACGCCCGTCTGTTCTTTCTGTGTAACTTGGAGAAAACTAAGCATGCACGACTGAGCTGAGTGAAATAGTTATCTATTGTTTCCACGACTCTGGGACACGTTCTGATTCTAAAGGGAAACACAGTGGTCATGTTTTGCGGCTGCCAGTAACTACTCCCTTCTTGTTGTCAAGGAGTTTCTAGTGGCCTCTGAGCTAGCTGGCACAAGTAATAAAGTTTAATATACTCGATAGGGACATACCGACCTTAGTCCTATGTCAAACCTATAGGATATATTATTCCAATGCGCAGAGCCTATTAGGGAAATAGGAGCTACACTACATGGCGCCCAACGGTTTGGTAAGGCAGTTATTCAACGTTAGATACTGAGTAACTCAGCCGTGCTTTTTCTCTCAAGACCCCTACCCATATACTCCAAAAGACGTCTGGAGTGGGCAGGGTTTAGTATCCACCACGGCTACATAGGGCAGTACCCTATATATTAGCTGTTTGGTTTGCTCAACGTTGAAGGATACAGTGTTCCAAAATATTGTGCACCTTATCTTTGTTTCCTTGAAACTTGTTCTACATTTTTCAAAAACAAAATGACTGAAGACGCCGGAAACGGTGTAGCTGCGGCTGATCCAGCCCAAGCAGCAGCCTTTAACATTACAGGTTTAAATGAAACCGAGGAGGGTGTTATAGACATCGCTCCAAACTTAAGAAGAGCCATTACTCTAAAACTTATAAAACATGGCCTACCACCAAGAGGCGGTAGAGCAGTTTTCGTGATAGAGGCACACGAATCCTTTCAGACAGAGGTATTCTATTCATGGGTAATATTTCCTGAATCCAATCCAGTAACACACATGTTTCACTTCTACAAAGAAGATGAACCACCAGAGGAATACATTCCTTTCGAGGATATAGAAATTCCATTAACATACCAGGAGCATCAGCTCTGGTTTAAAGGCGCCCTAAAACATCACAGAAACATTACCAGGCTCGGTCCACTAGGTAGACCAGGAGCAACATGGCCGATTCTAGCCGGCTACACTCCTCATCCTGAACTGGATATAATGTCAGATGAGGACTTACTTGTTCAAATACAAGAATTAATAAAAATTTACAGACAATTGGTCCAATATGTCATGCGGACTTTTACAGTCCAGCAACCATTAACACTTCCAAATCCAACTCCCCAACAGGGGAATAAACTAAAAATTACACCACAGACTCTATACGCAGTCATGGGTAAAATGCCCACAAAACGTGAGCAAATTCCTTTCTGGATAGCTCAAAACATTACTCAAATCGAAGCAGTATTTCACAATACTAGCCCGTATGAGAAACACAGAATACTGACAATCAGTTTACCAATGGGGATCACACCACAACTGGAAGACTGCACCACTTGGGGCTCAGTCTTTGCTGCCATCTATACCAAAACACATGGCATTCCGTCAATTGCGGTAATACCTGATGTCCTGAAACAAATTCAAAACGAATACGGGGCAGAGCCTGCTCTAAATTTAGGTATGAAATTACTGAAAAATTTCGACCAGGTCTCAACAATAATATTATCTAATATTAAAGGGGAGGCAGCAGCAGTTGCGATCTGCCAAAATTAAGGGAATTTGATGTTACAGAACATCAAACAGAGCTACCCAGAATTATAGAACAATCTTATGCAGAATTAGGCAGAGATAGTTTGGGTGGAAGACCAGTGAAACCGAAACTATCTGAAAGTCCTGAGAAGGACTCAATCAAACAAACTCCTACATCTTCTAAAAAGAAGTGGGATACTAATAAACAAAATTCAAACGAGAAACATTCTCAATCCCGAGGTAGGTCTCCTCAAAAGGAGCCCTCTGAAAGGAGGTATAACCTCAGGAATAGGGATAATTTGAGAAAACCTGACAGGTATCAAGATACTGATACACGTTCCTCTCGTCCCTTTCAGATCTCATCACAGACTTCGGAAAGAAGAGGACGATCAGAACATAGAGAAGAACGCGTGAAATCGAAAGACGACAAACACGCTCCAAAAACAAAAGTAAAACCTCAATTCTCCAAAAAGAAAGTAGCAGGTCTAAAGATCAGACATGCCGAGAATACTGAGAATACAACTCAAGAACGGAGAATGGGCTCAGACAATGCTGGACAGTGCAGCAGAAGTCACAATAGTTCGCCAGAACCTGAAGGAACTTCTGGAGATAGTGGACTTGAATGAGTACATCACAGTCGAGATTGTAGACACCAGGGTTAGTACTCCACAAAAGTTATATGAAATAACACTCCGGATGGAGGGAGACAAACCTAGGCAGGTGAAAGCACTTTTTTGGGAAAGACTATCAAGGGGCTATGACATACTTCTAGCAGAAAAGGACTGGCCACCACAATTTGTCAGGGAGTGCCCACATGGCGAGGACATTATTATGCCTGCCTTCTCCAACCATATTCCAATTCACCTAAAATATACATATGTCAGGAAATGGGCAGTGGCCCAGGCCCCAGCATTATATAAAAATCATGTAGGATGGGATGAGGACTCACCTCACCATAAAATACATCTGAAACATGAACCAACTGCACAAAGGCAGTACCCAATAAAGGAAGAAGCTAAAAAACAGGTCAGGGAGATCTTAGATCAACTTGAATATCAAGGGGTGATTGAAACATGCACCTTGTTAGAAATGGGATTTCTGGTTGGCTAAGGCTTGCGCCAAAGCCAGGCAGAAACCACCACTCTAGTCAGGGCGAGGGAGTTACACACTCAAGATAACCCCTGCTCACCCCCTTGGTAGCTTGGCACGAGCAGACTGGCCTATCCCGGAGGCAATGTGTAAAGCGTTTACGCAAAACACCCACACACAGCAGGAACACACTAGGCACACTACAAAAGGAACTCCACACAAGGTTACATAAAAATAGCCTTTGTATTGTTATAAACACATTAGAAACAGAATCACATATTTACACTGTGCCAACTGGCACGGGCAATATTCACCGGGGAATTATATACAGGACCAGGCCAATCGGGCCACGGTCAGAACCATCAGAACAGGTAAGTAAATGCAAATATAAAACACAACCAGTAACTACTGGTACCATAATGACGTAAGCATTATACTATTAGCATTAGACATAAACCCACATTAGGCCCAAACCTCATGAGCATAAACACATTACGCAAATAGGCACTACCTCAAGACATCATAACATGACATTAGGCAATAAATCACATTTGGCCAAAACCTCATTAGCATAGACACCCTCCTAAGCATAAACACATTACGCATTAGGCCTCACCAGCATAAACACATTATGCGATAACCTCATGAGCATAAACATCATTAGAGGCATAAACCAGGGTGCACAGTGACATTTGGCACATAATACATTTCAGGCAGGAACTCAGTAGTGCACCGCAGTAACACCACTACCAGGCGCATACATCACCTTAGGGCCTTGCGCCCTCTCACCATCCTACCTATGACCCCCAGGCCAACTGGCCTTCTCGCAGGGCTCAAATGCCCTATGTCCAGCAAAGTCAGGGCGCTAAGCTGCCACTTGCAGCTAAAGCAAAAAGTGTGCAATGCGCTGACACCATGGTGCCTCCTGGGACTCCTCACTACACCCTGGCCTAAACGTAGCAGCTGCCCACTAATTGCTGGGCAGCTGTGCAGAGACTGTGGCCACTGGCACTCACTGTGCCCTCTGGACCCCTCTGGGTCCCCTACTGGGGCTCTTACTCAAACGTGCCCCACGGTGCAGCTGCCTGCGCTCTCGCAGGGCAGCTGGGATCCGTAGCGCAAACACGGGCACCACTGTGCCTCTCGGGCCCCTCTTATGCACAACCCTCACAGCTGCTGAGAACAATCAGTAATGACTGGTAATAGGGCACCGCACTTAGCACAACACAATATGCCCAAGCACTATGAGTGGCAGAAACGTATGGTACGCCTCCCACAGGGTTACTGTCCCAAAGTCAGTGTCCCCCAAGCGGGGGCCCTGTCCGGGGCTCGCCTGCAATACCACCTCAATTCGAGATTGCCCCCAATAGCGCTGGCACCACTGTGCCAGGGGGGAGCCCCACTCTGGGGCCCTAGACACCAAACTTGCCCCCAACGTTGCCGCTGTAGGAAAAAGGGGTAATACTGGCACTCCTGTGCCCTGAGTCCCCCAACTGCTCTGGCAGGAATGGCACCACTGTGTCAAAAGGGGTACGACCACAGGGGGGGGAGGGCACCGACATTGTGCCCCGACACGCCCCCCCCACCGGACTTTGCAACGCGGCCCCACTCACCGGGCTCCTTCGTTGTCTGCTCCGTTTCCTGGTGGGGGAAGCTCCCTCTTCGTGGCGCCTCTCGCCAGGCAGGACTCGTCTGGGCGGCGGGCGGGGCTCTCTCAGCTCACGAGAGCCCCGTGAAGACTTGCCGGCTTCTTCCTCTGCTTCGGGCGCCGGAGCTCCCAATAGCTCACGGGAGCCCGGCGCGGGCAGGCCATTCCTGCACTCTACTTCTGGTGGCCTCCATGCAGGCGGGGTGGGCTCCCGCCTGCCTGCAGCTTCTATCGACTGCTGGGGGCACGAACCGGCGGGGTGGGCTCCCGCTCCGGTTTTAAAATAAGCCAAAGTGCGGGGCTCTCCCTCGGGCATGGGAGCCCCGCCGGTCCCACACTGCAGCTTCCGCCTCAGGGCGCGTGGCTCCACCCCCAACTAGGCGGCTCGTGCCTGGCTTCCGGGTCGCGTTTGACAGCGGCCCGGCGATTGCTTTTGGCGGCTTCCCTATTCACTCGGGCGCAATGCGGGGTGGGCTCCCGCTGTAAGTAAAGCAATTGCGGGGTGGGCACCCACTCGAGACGCACCAAATGCGGGGTAGGCTCCCGTTAGAGAGCATAAATATGCGGGGTGGGCTCCCGCTGTTGACAGGAACTCGGGGGAATCCCTACGCCGGGATTCCCTCCAGCGATCTCGGCAGCAACACGCTGCAGGCGCCAGCTCCTCATAGAAATCAGAGCGCTCACGAGGCGCTAGAGTCCTGAACAAGTCCAAGGGGCATAGCTGGGCCCAGGGAGGCCAGCACACAGGGTCCTCCAGCAGGGAGGCAAGCCCCCATGGCGGTTCCTCCTGGGCCCCAGCAGCAGAAAGCCCCCAGCAGTCCAGAAACAGCACAAGAACAGAACTGAACAATCTCATGGGGACACAGCCCCTATATTTATATTACATTTTCCCTTTGTGACACAGCACAGGGCTGGGGAAAAACCAGACGCAACTGGTTTGGGGGAGCTTTGGAGCACTTTGTTGTGCTCAGCTCCTCTCTCCATTGTCAGGTGGGGGCTAGGTGCTCAGACGCACCACAGGGGGCGGAGCCAGCATTGTGGAGGGAAGGCACAGCCCTATTCAGGTCCCAGGTGCAACTCCTCCCACCCATCTACATGCAGATCTCTCTATTCAGCCCTGCGCTGACTCACCCTGCCCCTCCTGGAGCCACACACACCTCCCAGCCCCTGTCACTCACAAGCCAGACATGCAATTCACATCAGGCAGGCAGACACAGAGCACACAGAAATGCCAACTTCTAAAAGTGGCATTTCTACACCAGTCACAATAAATCTGCGCACACCATTGCGCAGCATTTATTCTCACAAATTCATACATACCAGACTTGACTACACTGCTCCTCTCATACCAGGAATTAACATGGACACACTTATCCCCCATGCATTCCTATGGGAGGGCAGGCCAATCTCACCACAAGTATACAGAGAGCGCACACACTTTCCACTGGACCACAGTGCCAAAGTGCTCAGAGGCCTAAAATCACCAACACCAGGTTACAGACAAGGCAAAAAGTTTAGGGGTGAACCTGCCAAAAAGGGCCAAGTCCAACACAACCCCCTTCCAGCCAAAACGCAGGGCAGACCAATCACTACCTTGATGGGCTTCCCTGCTTCGGGCGATAGAACACGGACGCGGGCCCTCACTGCAGGGACACCCTCCGGTTCTACGCCACTCTGAACCCATGTGGTCCCCTCTGAGAAAGAACTCTCAGGCCCAACTAGGCTACCCCACTGGTACTTCCTAGTTGTCCACGGCCAGGACCAGGCCCTAGGCCACCCAGACGTCACTGGTCCTTGCCAATCCACAGAGTGGGGGGCAGTAACCGCTGGCATCCAATAGCCATTCTCCACTCTCCTCTCAGTGTAGTTCCAAACTACCACTGATCCTTCAACCTAGGGTCCGCACCCTCAGGCTGACCAGAGGTCACGGGCAAGAGTTGCCTCACCCCACCTCTACTTCTGGGGTTCCGCACTCTCCCAGGGGAAGCACCCACCAGAACACAACTCTCCCACCAGTTCAGGACCTCTCTCCATCAACTGGTCTACCACCTGGGATCTACATTCACCGGCTGCACCGGGGTCAGAGGCAAGGACTCCCTCCCTCTGCACCCCCTTCCAGAGTCCGGTACCCTTCAGTTCCATGATCACAGGGGGAGTCTCAGTATGTCCTAGGCTAGACAGAGCACACGCCAGCGGCGTATCAGCGACACACTCTCCTCCCAACTGAAACTTCCAACAGGAGGACAGCTCACTCAGACCCATAGAAACTATTTCACTTTGGAGGTACACAGCACACAGCAAAGTCCCTCTTCAAGCAGGTGGGGGGACACAGCACACAGCAAAGTCCCCTTTCCTTTTCCTCAGTGGAAACAACAAACTGCAGGTGAGCCCCAGAACACACAGCAAGGGCAGTCTCCTCAGTCTCTTCAGCTGATCCACTTTGGCAGAGATTCCTTCTTGACCTGGAAGTTTCCAATCTCCCAACCTAGGGTCTAAACCCTCAGGTTGCACCAGGGTCAGAGGCGAGGACTCCCTCCCTCTGCACCCCTCTCCTGAGTTCGCACCCTCGCAACTGGAATGGTACCTCTGGAAACCGGTCAGGATACTGTTTACAGTCATCCTCCCCTCCAGGTCTGGCCGAACCTGAACCTGGCCTCCCCAACCTTGGAGCTAAACCCCGTGGCTGAGCACTTTGCCTGGCACGCCAGGACTTCTGGGGGCGCACGCAGCACCCCCCCCCGAGGGTAACACGACTTACGTGTTGCGTGATAGTCTGCCAGGCGCAGATCTCCAGACCCCTGTCTATCTGACAGTGCGCAAAGATCCCCCAGGACAGAAGTGGTGTCACCATGGTCACTTCTAGGAGACTCAGCCCTTATGGCTGGCCCCTGACCCACTGGTTCTCCCACTGGGGAACACATCCCCCTCTCACCCCTCACTCTGGACCTCTGCACCCTCCCAACTGGAGCGGTACCGCCAGACACCAGGACCGCTGGAGCTCTAGTTACAGACACTCCACGTCCTCTAGACACTGGGAGATCCTCCTCAAATGACCTACAAGTACAGCCTAGGCCCCCGACCTGGCGCTCCCCTAGGGAACCCTCCAGGCCCTGAGACGGGGTTTCGGGCCACCGTGGGACACACCGTCCCACACTCACTCCGTCTCCACTGAGACCGGACGTGAGCCCCTACACCCCTCCCATTCCACTGGGACCTAGCTGGGCTACACTGAACCTCTTCCACCACACAGGACCGGAAGATACCCAAGCCACTACTTTTGGAATTACTCCCCAATGCCTCTGCAGGACCTCTAGCACACAGCCAGAGGTCCACCTCCTGTGCAAGCTCCTTATCACCAAAAGAACTCACACCCACTCGTCCAGTGCAACACACCACTCATCCAGACACGCCCCCCCCCCCAGACTGGTGAGACAGTTCCTCACTGCCCCTGAATCTCAACCTGTACCCCTCTTACTGAGCACCAGGTACCATACTCTGGGAACTGGGACTGGGACTTCACGCACTGGACTCACTTCTGCTGCCACCACTGGATCCCACCCTTACCGGTGAATCCAGACAACTCAACTGAGCTCAGGGGATAAACTACCCTCCAGAGCTAACTTTTTCTCCTCCACACTCCCTTTCTTCCCTCCTATCCACCCACACCTCTGGGGACAGGAAAATGGATTGGGCACTGGACCCAGCAAGGGACTCCCTATCTATGGGAACCTCCCCACCTACTGGCGTCCCGCCCTGTCATTTTCTCTCTTCTGCCACCAAACATAAAAGCGCAGAAAACACCATTTAAAAATGACACTCTTGAGGAGAAAAATAAAATCAGTAAAAATAATCCCCAAACATGTGATTATCTAAATGCAGAGTTTGTAGTGCAACCAGTTGTCGCTGTGGTACTGCGCAAAAGCAAGTCCTATCCTCACCGCTGACAACCAATGTTAGAAATGGGATTTCTGGTTGTCTAAGGCTTGCGCCAAAGCCAGGCAGAAACCACTACTCTAGTCAGGGCGAGGGAGTTACACACCCAAGATAACCCCTGCTCACCCCCTTGGTAGCTTGGCACGAGCAGTCAGGCCTATCCCGGAGGCAAAGTGTAAAGCGTTTGCGCAACACACACACACAGCAGCAACACACTAGGCACACCACAAAAGGAACTCCACACAAGGTTATATAAAAATAGCCTTTGTATTGTTATAAACACATTAGAAACAGAATCACATATTTACACTGTGCCAACTGGCACGGGCAATATTCACAGGGGAATTATATACAGGACCAGGCCAATTAGGCCACGGTCAGAACCATCAGAACAGGTAAGTAAATGCAAATATAAAACACAACCAGTAACTACTGGTACCATAATGACGTAAGCATTATACTATTAGCATTAGCCATAAACCCACATTAGGCCCAAACCTCATGAGCATAAACACATTACGCAAATAGGCACTACCTCAAGACATCATAACATGACATTAGGCAATAAATCACATTTGGCCAAAACCTCATTAGCATAGACACCCTCCTAAGCATAAACACATTACGCATTAGGCCTCACCAGCATAAACACATTATGCGATAACCTCATGAGCATAAACATCATTAGAGGCATAAACCAGGGTGCACAGTGACATTTGGCACATAATACATATCAGGCAGGAACTCAGTAGTGCACCGCAGTAACACCACTACCAGGCGCATACATCACCTTAGGGCCTTGCGCCCTCTCACCATCCTACCTATGACCCCCAGGCCAACTGGCCTTCTCGCAGGGCTCAAATGCCCTATGTCCAGCAAAATCAGGGAGCTAAGCTGCCACTTGCAGCTAAAGCAAAAAGTGCGCAATGCGCTGACACCATGGTGCCTCCTGGGTCCTCTCCTGGGACTCCTCACTACACCCTGGCCTAAACGTAGCAGCTGCCCACTAATTGCAGGGCAGCTGTGCAGAGACTGTGGCCACTGGCACTCACTGTGCCCTCTGGACCCCTCTGGGTCCCCCACTGGGGCTCTTACTCAAACGTGCCCCACGGTGCAGCTGCCTGCGCTCTCGCAGGGCAGCTGGGAT
Source organism: Calotriton arnoldi (assembly GCA_963921515.1). NCBI lineage: Eukaryota > Metazoa > Chordata > Amphibia > Caudata > Salamandridae > Calotriton > Calotriton arnoldi. Next base: position 1,735,133 of record CAWUFW010001037.1, on the reverse strand, counting down.
CCGTAGCGCAAACACGGGCACCACTGTGCCTCTCGGGCCCCTCTTATGCACAACCCTCACAGCTGCTGAGAACAACCAGTAATGACTGGTAATAGGGCACCGCACTTAGCACAACACAATATGCCCAAGCACTATGAGTGGCAGAAACGTATGGTACGCCTCCCACAGGGTTACTATCCCAAAGTCAGTGTCCCCCAAGCGGGGGCCCTGTCCGGGGCTCGCCCGCAATACCACCTCAATTCGAGATTGCCCCCAATAGCGCTGGCACCACTGTGCCAGGGGGGAGCCCCACTCTGGGGCCCTAGACACCAAACTTGCCCCCAACGTTGCGGCTGTAGAAAAAAGGGGTAATACTGGCACTCCTGTGCCCTGAGTCCCCCAACTGCTCTGGCAGGAATGGCACCACTGTGCCAAAAGGGGTACGACCACAGGGGGGGGAGGGCACCGACAATGTGCCCCGACACGCCCCCCCCCACCGGACTTTGCAACACGGCCCCACTCACCGGGCTCCTTCGTTGTCTGCTCCGTTTCCTGGTGGGGGAAGCTCCCTTTTCGTGGCGCCTCTCGCCGGGCAGGCCTCGTCTGGGCGGCGGGCGGGGCTCTCTCAGCTCACGAGAGCCCCGTGAAGACTTGCCGGCTTCTTCCTCTGCTTCGGGCGCCGGAGCTCCCAATAGCTCACGGGAGCCCGGCGCGGGCAGGCCATTCCTGCACTCTACTTCTGGTGGCCTCCATGCAGGCGGGGTGGGCTCCCGCCTGCCTGCAGCTTCTATCGACTGCTGGGGGCACGAACCGGCGGGATGGGCTCCCGCTCCGGTTTTAAAATAAGCCAAAGTGCGGGGCTCTCCCTCGGGCATGGGAGCCCCGCCGGTCCCACACTGCAGCTTCCGCCTCAGGGCGCGTGGCTCCACCCCCAACTAGGCGGCTCGTGCCTGGCTTCCGGGTCGCGTTTGACAGCGGCCCGGCGATTGCTTTCGGCGGCTTCCCTCTTCACTCGGGCGCAATGCGGGGTGGGCTCCCGCTGTAAGTAAAGCAATTGCGGGGTGGGCACCCGCTCGAGACGCACCAAATGCGGGGTAGGCTCCCGTTGGAGAGCATAAATATGCGGGGTGGGCTCCCGCTGTTGACGGGAACTCGGGGAATCCCTACGCCGGGATTCCCTCCAGCAATCTCGGCAGCAAACATGCTGCAGGCGCCAGCTCCTCATAGAAATCAGAGCGCTCACGAGGCGCTAGAGTCCTGAACAAGTCCAAGGGGCATAGCTGGGCCCAGGGAGGCCAGCACACAGGGCCCACCAGCAGGGAGGCAAGCCCCCATGGCGGTTCCTCCTGGGCCCCAGCAGCAGAAAGCCCCCAGCAGTCCAGAAACAGCACAAGAACAGAACTGAACAATCTCATGGGGACACAGCCCCTATATTTATATTACATTTTCCCTTTGTGACACAGCACAGGGCTGGGAAAACCACACGCAACTGGTTTGGGGGAGCTTTGGAGCACTTTGTTGTGCTCAGCTCCTCTCTCCATTGTCAGGTGGGGGCTAGGTGCTCAGACGCACCACAGGGGGCGGAGCCAGCATTGTGGAGGGAAGGCACAGCCCTATTCAGGTCCCAGGTGCAACTCCTCCCTCCCATCTACATGCAGATCTCTCTATTCAGCCCTGCGCTGACTCACCCTGCCCCTCCTGGAGCCACACACACCTCCCAGCCCCTGTCACTCACAAGCCAGACATGCAATTCACATCAGGCAGGCAGACACAGAGCACACATAAATGGCAACTTCTAAAAGTGGCATTTCTACACCAGTCACAATAAATCTGCGCACACCATTGCGCAGCATTTATTCTCACAAATTCATACATACCAGACTTGACCACACTGCTCCTCTCATACCAGGAATTAACATGGACACACTTATCCCCCATGCATTCTATGGGAGGGCAGGCCAATCTCACCACAAGTACACAGAGAGCGCACGCACTTTCCACTGGACCACAGTGCCAAAGTGCTCAGAGGCCTAAAATCACCAACACCAGGTTACAGACAAGGCAAAAAGTTTAGGGGTGAACCTGCCAAAAAGGGCCAAGTCCAACACACCTCCTCAATGAACAATCCTTTGTTTCCTGTCTCCAAACCAGACAATACATATCGTCTAGTTTTGGACTACAGACACCTAAACACTTGTTCTAAAACTTTTGCAGTGCAAAATGCACACAGCACAGCATTAATGAATAACATTGTGCGTAAAAAATATAAAACAACATTAGACATCTCAAATGGTTTCTTTTGTCAAAACATAGCACCTGAAAGCAGGTACTTAACAGCATTCTCCATAATGGGGACCCAGCGTCACTTTTGTCGACTCCCACAAGGGTTCAAGAACAGCCCAGGTTTATTCTCAGCGAGGGTAACGGAGTTACTACAAATTTATGACAATGAGGCATTGTCCTATGTCGATGACATCTATCTGACAGACGATGACCTGGAAAAACACTTGAACAGGGTGAGCACCATTATACTGGGATTCGCCTCTGAGGGTTACAAGTTCAACTTTAAAAAGTCCAGAATTGCCCATCTCAATGTCCTATTTCTAGGATATGAACTTTCAAGTGAAGGCAAGAGCTTGGCAGCTAACTTTCTAGAGAAATGTGCGCTGCTCCAACCTCCAAAAACGCTAAAAAACTTACAATTCATCCTGGGTTTCCTAAATTTTGGAAGAACATACATTCTAAATTACGCAGAAAGGGTTAAACCTCTCTACGCATTAATCAAACCTGATTTTTCGATCAGAAACTGGACACAGGAACACACAGAAATCTTGCGTTCACTCCAGGCTAACATGTTAGCAACAAATCACTTACAAACACGCGTAAGTCAACGCAATTTGGTGATCCGAATAATTTCGGGTCAATGTGGATTCACCTACTTAACCTTCAATGAGGGTGAGAAAATACCAATCGCATACAAATCCCATTTGTACACACAAGCGGAAATGCGCTTCAGTTCAACTGAAAAAATTCTAACAGCAGTTCAAACCGCTGTAGCAAAAGAAAGAGCCTTAGCCCAAGGGAAACGCATTATTGTCGTAAACCCCGGTACCAGCTTTAGAAGAGGTCACAAAAGCAAGCATTCCAAATGCTAAAGCATTACATCCGAGATGGATACAATGGGTTAATTCTCTTGCTGCAACAGATGTTGAATATGTTTTTGATCCAGATTTAAAAACACAAGCATTCCTGCAATACGAACATGAATGTCCTCTGCCTACTGAAATTCTGCCTCTCGATCAGTACGAATTCATAATTTACACTGACGGATCCGCACAACCCGCAATAGGGAGTAAGCAAGCTTACAGTGCAGCGTGTGCAATCGTTAAAGGTCGCATGCGAAATGGCATCTTCCGACCCATGGTCACAAAAACCCAGTCTCTAGGAGATTGTACAGCTCAGCGAGCTGAACTACAAGCATTCAAACTGGCACTTGAAAGTACAGATCGAGAATTCCCCACACTGATAGTGTGCGATTCCTTTTACTGTGTTCAGTCGTATAATGACTATATACAAAACTGGCTTGAAAATGGTTTCAAAGATGCGAAAGGTGGCACAATAAAGCACAAACAGCTTTGGGAACAAGTAGTTCAGTTGAAAAACGAACTACCAAAGGCTCACGTGATCCACACACTGAGTCATCAACGTGATGGCGTTCACGTTGCAGGGAATTCATTGGCTGACGAAGCCTCAAAGGGGGCTGTGCAGACGGCTTCCGTAGCTGCGATCACTCGTTCAAAAACAAAAATAGACGGTGAGATAATGTTGGCTGTCAATGCATCAAGCAAAGGCAGCAGTGCAGCGTTACCAAAAAAGTTTCCACTCAAGTACTCTTATGTAATTGATGCGAACAACGTTCCTTTGCTCGAATCCCTGGAGTGGGGGATAGGTAATTCCAAACAAGGAACGCACATTAGGACTAATCCTAGCAGCACATGAAGGGATAGCTTCTGCCCATGCAGGTGTTTCAGCAACAGTATCTTTACTCAAGCAAAGATATTGGTGGCCTGGCATTCGGAAACAAACTAAAAACTATGTCTTAGAATGTGATATTTGCCAACAGATGAAAGTCTCAACAGTGAAACGTCCTGCGCAGACACCCCTGTTAATTTCAGACAAACCATTAGCTTGTGTTTACCTGGACCACTGCGGTCCCTTGCAAAGGGACGGTAACTATAAATATATCATGGTTGCAGTGGATTCATGCTCTAGGTTCCTATGGTTATGGCCTCAGCGCCGGCTGACGCTCGAACTGTTATAAAAGATTTGCGAGTCTTTATCGGCACATACGCAATAGGCACGCTACATTCTGACCAGGGTCCTGCGTTTAGCTCTCGGGCTTACAAAGAAGCCATGGCCAGTCTGGGCGTTGCATTGCGGTACTCCTCTCCATTCCATCCTGAGGGAAATTCGGTTGTGGAAAGGAAAAACCGGGACATAAAGCAGCCTATAACAGCTAGGGTATTAGGTTCGGGTGATGGGTGGGTCAAACACCTTAGTGGGGTTCAACGCTCTTTGAATAATCTGCCAAGAAGTTCTCTAGGGGGGGTCACTCCACATGAGGTCCTATTTGGGACAAGAATGTGGGTACCAGACCTTGAACACGTAGGCACAGTGGTGGAAAATAAACCCTTTGATATCAAAGATCGTTTGGCTGTTTTACAGGAACTAAACAAGTTAAGAACGAAACAAAGCAACGTATTCCTACAGCCAACCACCACTGGGGATTAACCGGCTGTCCCAGCAAGGCCTGTCTGGATTCCAAAAGTTGGGGATCTAGTCAGAGAAAAGATTGCGGACAAGAAGGAATTTGGACCTTCTTACAGACAACCAGTACCTGTCCTAGAAGTTCAAGGAACAAGAACAGTACTTCTGCCGCCCCTTGCTGGAAGAAAGGAGAAAAGATTTGTGTCCATCAACCTGATCAAACCACAGTATGTGGCCAATACTAAATAGTAGGCCTCGTGGACTCCGACCTAGTAGCAGACGCACTCCTCTCGCTACTATCCAAGAGGTTCAAACTGAAAGACTGATAACAATCGAGAATTCAGCTGTAACTGATAGAGGACTAAGCAACAACGCTATGGAACTCATCCCTCTTGAAAATCAAGTAACAGTTCGTCCAAATACACCTGTCTACACCAACGTGGCAAGTGATGAACTGGTTACAGTGATTTCTACAAATCCTGATGCAATTCCAACAATTGATAGAACTGCTTCTGGCTATTTCATTAACTTTGATACATTCTCAGAAGATCCGAGTGAACCTGAAACGACGCCAGCATCATTAAATTTCAAGCAGCACGTAGAAGACTTTCTTCACTTTCTGAAAAAAACTTATTTGGTTTCTCCATGGATTGAACTCTGGATTACATCTGGACTTTTTGTTTTCCTGCTCTGGCTAGCTTTGGTAACAACTGTGAGCGTGCTTATAAGTGGCAGATACATCCATGTGAACACTGAAGGAAAAGACGTGAACGTACTTTTGAAACCTCATAAATCTTCCCATCGTGAAGCAAGAGACTTGTCATCAGTGAACATCACAGCTGTTCCTATACAGGATGGTATTGTGTGGGACAAAACAGATTTTGAAATATTCGGTCCAACGGAACAATTGAACATTCCACATTTGTTTAAAATTTCACTAAGTGATCTAATTACGTCCAGTACCTATTCAGATGATTGGGACTTTGAGACTGTGAATGACATAATGTTTGACCTAGAAAAATCTGCTGCATTTTCTAAACATGAATATTTAGAGGGTTCATCAGACTATGAACAAATGTATTGTTTTAACCACTATGGTCATCATTATTTGCATAAAACTGCATATCCAAGAAATGTGTTTATGTTTAACCAATGGGAACATTGTCCTACACCACCTAAAGGTAGTTCAAAAACATTTGCTAGTAAGTTTCCATATTTTTCAGGTTACAATACATCTGATCCAGAAATGTTTTACTATAAAAATGTAAACAAGACAGGACTGAAAATTATGTTAACAAATACAAAACAGATTTACTCTGCATTATTTAATGCCCAACTGTCTAGACAGGGTTTCGACTTTTGGAAAGACACAATAGACACAAAAACAGTCTGGGGTACTAAAGATTGGCAAGTGCAGGGGATAGAAGCTTTATTTAGAGCCTGTATCATCCCTGAACAAATAATGTTTTTGAATGAAACCATCCAACAAACATCTTGTCTTGGATTAGCCAAGATCAAAGAAATTAACTCACCTTCTGTACCAACACCTGCCAGAGATAACGATACACAGGCAGTGGTGACAGTTGACAATATACTACAACTCAACAGATCTAATCCTGATTGGAAAAAATGGTTGATCTGGCCCACAGACACGAATAACTGTCAGGAAAGATTCCTGAATAAAACTCAGGGCTTTACTATTCATAGGCCAGACCCAAGATACGTCCAAAGACAACATCCGGGGGTAGTAACAACATACAGTGTAGGAAAATTATGCCTCGATTGGCTGCATAAGTCTACACTACAGGATGTGAAACAACACTTAACCTTACTTAAAAAGGACGCAGACCTTAGGGAATTCTTGCTTGGACCAAGAAAACCGCGTCAAAAACATTTCATATATGCCGGCATTTATGCTGCCTATAATGAAGCATGGAAAGTATCACAGACGGAGGCTGCAGAACGAATACGTGAACTTGATCGTATTAATTTAGAGAAAACACTCTCTGTGGTCGACAATGGGTTAACAACTTTGTCCTCCAGAATATATTCATTGGATGGCATTGTATCCTCTGCTATCGACATACTAGAACAAGATTTGGCGATGTTACAGCAAGGCCAGTCTCAATTGCGTTCTATTATGTTATTAAGCTGGACGCTGCAATCTTTGCGAGCGGGCTATGTGCCTTGGCGTTTCATCAACACATTGGCTCTGTTTGCAGAATACAATTTAACTGATAAACAGATCGAACTGGCACAAAGAGGAGCAAAGTATACAGTGCTGAGCATTGAAAAACTGGAAAAGTTACCATTCACAGTGGCAGAAAAACCAGCTACAGAATGGCTTATTCATGGCAAAATCACACTACCTGTGACTACTTTTCAGTTTCAGTATTGCCTCAAACAAATGCAAGCAGGCAAATATGAAAGGTTGGGTAAGGAATACATTAAGACAACTTGGGATTTACCGTATACATATAGATGTTGGAGTGGGGATCGTGAAGTGTTTTTGAGCGGTACAAACTGTAAACGTGCACTAAGCGGTTCGCTTATATGTCAGGACATTTCTTTACACGGGGCTTGTAATGGTTCTGTGGCAAATTTGTCTTGCCATCAGCAGGGTACACCAGCTGCTGTGATTAATCCAACGTTTGGACAACTTTCTAATGGGAGTTACCTCATGTTGAATGATCAGAGTTGCTGCGGCATGTTGCCAGGCATCCCATATCTAGTAACGGTTAACTCCAGGGTCACTTGCTATATGCAAGTATTGTTTGCCCCAATAGACACAGTCAGGGAGTCGCCTCTATGGCCTTCGCTGAACGTCTCTTTTATAAGATTTGATACTTTGAGCAGAATGAAAGCCATGGTTTTACAGCAAACAGTGCCTTTGACCTCGGCCAAAGAAACCTATGATCTACAAGTAGCAAGGACTTCGGCTGAGATACAGACATTAATACGTACAAACTGCCCTATACATTTCGTAGAAATGATAACACGTATCTTCAACATGTCTGATACAAGTGGAATTATACATGTATTTAAGAGCATCTGTACCGGTCTGTTAGCACCTTTCCAGGCAATACTCGGAATTATCCCGAACTTTGCACATTCGGTGTTTGGTGGCTGTTAGACCTGTCAGCCCTAGGGTGGTCTTACCCTGTTTTTTTTCCCTTTCTGCGCCTCATTTTTGCCACCATATTTTTACTGGACCTAGGTCTCCGGGCGCCTTGCCACTGCTGGTCAGTGCTGAGGTGCAGGTGCTCTCTCACCAAAGATGGCTGCCACAGGCCCCTGCTACTGCAGAGGGCCTTCCACACATACACGCTAGTCGCCAGAGTCAGGCTGGGACAAGGGATACAGTAGCCATCCCGTCTCCGCCTCTGGGCCCCATAGCTAGGTAGGTGGAAGGTTCCAGAACCTTCCGGGCTGTGGGAGGAGTTACACTTTGCCGCCTTTGGGAGGGTCACCTGACCTAGGGGTATAAGAGGCTTGGAGGGAAAACCTGGAGTTAGTTAGGTTGAGGCACCGCTGAACCTGGGAGAACCTGCGCTGGAGTACAGACTTTAGGGCCTAGGGGAGACCTACACTACTGCCGCTGACAGGGTCAAGGCCCTGCTGCCGTAAGATAGATGAGGAATGCCCACCACCCACTGATCTTGCCCAGTGTGAGGGGACCCAGGGAACCATCTCCAGCGTGCCAGGAGGAACATACAACCCTCCAGGAATCACCAACTCACAACCCCCCTGTTCATAAAGAGACTTTGCTGCATCCAAGAATTTCAGGACTAGAAAGTGAAACCCAGTAAGAGGGGATCAGGAGGCGAAGCGCTGCGTCCTAAGCGCTAGGCCTCCACCCCCTATCCACCTATACAGACAGCTGGACTGTCCCCCAAGAACCATCCTTACACAGCCTGTGAATAAGGCTGTCAGCGCGCCTGCGCTGCAACCCCCAAGTGTGGGGAGAACTTGACCCCCCTTTGGTCACTGACCTGGTGACCGGATCACCGCCGCGGCCGCCGCTGCTGGAAGAAGGGAACTGAGGCCGGGGATCTCTCCCCTATTCATAGCTGTGGTGAGGGCGCCGTCCGCGCCCTCACCGAAATCCCCCAAAGTCACCGCCGGGCCCGAGACCCCTGCCGCTGCCAGCGCGGCCAAGAAGAACACCGCCGCAGCCCGAGGGCCGCGTGAATTCAACTGAGGCCTGCTGCGGCCTTTCGGCCCGTGGACGCTGTCGCCGAGGAGCCGGGGACGCTGACCGCGTCACAGGTCGCGCCCCGAAAAGGCCGCGACGGGATTGGCCTGCCAAAGCCAATCGCCGGAGAAGAGGGCGTTGCCAGGCAACCACCGAAGGCCGCGACGTGATTGGCCCAGCGGAGCCGAGCTCAACGACGCCAGAGGGGCTCCACTACCAACGGGAGCCCCGGAAGCAGAGAAGGCCGCGACGCGATTGGCTCAGCCGGAGCCAATCGGGAGGACGTCCCCGGGCTCCACTGCCAACGGGAGCCCCGTGAAGAATCGCCGCCGCGCCAGGATTGGGCGCCGCCGAGAGCAACGCCCCAGCACGTCCGGGAGGTGAGGAGGACTTGCGGGTGTCTGCGCGGGAGGCCGGAGCCGCTCTAAAGGGACTGCCGGCTCCCGCTCCGAGTCCCCACTCACTCCCCTGACTCCACGGGAGCCGGAGGAGGGGCATACCGGCCCCCAACAAAGGGAACCACCACGCGAGAGGCACAAGAGCCTCAAGAAATTGATCAGCACCGGCCGGAGGGCCGCGAGACTCGCGCCGGGCCCCGCCCCCACCACAGAGGGCCGGGCCAGAGAAGAAGCGCCGTAAGGCCCCACAGCCAGCCACAACACCGCAGGTGAGCCCAGGAGGCCCCTAGGGCTCTAGGTTAAGCCCCTGGGGCCGGGGGCCACCCTTGAAGAGGGATTACAGAGGGAGGGGGCCTATATTGACATAATATCAAAGGCCAAGCACCTACTATACAGTAGCCTCCCCGGGAGATAAAGGAGTCCCCCTTTTGGTAGCCCCCAGCTGCTGGACATGTTGAGGGGTTCCCTGTAGGATTCCCTCCTGCCTAGGGTACCATAGGCTGTACAGAGTACCGAGGCCTGATGCATAGTTGTTAACCCCTGAAAAGTGTTGTGCATGTTATAGGCCCTCATTTGTAGTGCACCTGAATCATTAGGGGTGCTGTGTTTTTAAAAGGAACTGTTGAGTGTCTTTTTAAAAGAGTGTGGAATAGTTAAGAGCATGTAATGTATAATTTGCATAATTGAATGCCATCTTGGTCAAGATAAAGGAACCTGATTTTTACTTATACAAGCCTGGTGTGGTGTCCGGTTATTGCGTCGCATTTCTGAGTTAATGTGAGAGTGTGCTGCACAACTGCCTTACACATTGCCTTCGCGTGCCTTTCCCCGCTTTGCGCCATGCTACCATAACGGTCTCGGTAACCCCGTTTCCAACATTGGTGTTCAGCGGTGGGATAAGGACTGGTATTTGTGCAGCACCCTACAGTGACTCAGTGTGCGCCGCAATTGGACACCTAGGAAAATAATAAGTAGGAGGAATTCTATTGTAAATTGCCGGTTGTATTAGTCCTGTGTTAGACCTGCTGCCTTCCACTTAGGACCCCTTCCTTAAGTTGTCTGGGACCCCACCTAGGAGGATGGAGTTTGAGCTAGCCGACCTAGAGAGGTACACGGTGAGCCAGCTCAAGGAGTTCTGCCTAGAGAGGGGGTGGCCGTCAAGCGAGGTGCCAGGAAGGAGGTACTTCAGAAGGCTTTGAGGGCATGGGTCATGGCCCACCCGGAGGGAAGAGGGGAGGAGGAGCAGAGGGAGACAGACGACCCAGGAGAACTGAGCCTACTGAACATTGACGTCAGCGAGAATGTGTTGCCAGGAAGACGTTCCAGGGCAGGCAGTAGTGCGTCAGGGGGAGTGTGTCAGCAGAGGAATTCGAGGACAGAAGGCAGCAAAGGCAATTGACATTAGAATTGGCTAAGATGGAAAGGGAGCGAGAACAGGGAAGGCTAGCCATGGAGGAAAGAAGGCTTGTACATGAGCTTAGCCTGAAAGAACTGGAGCTCCGAGCCTTGCAAATGGAAATGGAAGGCAAAGGAAATGGTGGCAGCGTACCTACTGGGGTTCCACAGGAGCCCAAATTTTACCTACCCAGGGAGGTGATGGCCAGCTTTAGTGTGGGTGATGACATAGACAAGTGGTTGACGGCGTACGAGGTAGCTTTGGTGGCCCATAGAGTTCCTGAGAGCTACTGGGGAGGAGGACTTTATAGATACATACCTCCACTAGTCAGGGACACACTGCTAACCTTAGAAAAGGGGGATCGAACCAACTACCCTATCATGAGGGAGGCCCTGCTCAGGAAGTTTGGCCTCACCCCTGAGAAGTACCGCCAAAAGTTTCGCAACAGCCACAAGCTCACCACACAAAACTGGGTAGATTTTTATGATTATGCCCGGAAGGCATTAGAGGGTTGGGTGCGTGGCAGCGAGGTTGACAATTACACTGGGCTGTACGACCTGTTTTTGAGAGAGCACCTCCTCGAGAAATGTTTTCCGGAGCTGCGCCAGTACTTGGTGGACCGCAAGCTGACCAACCCAAGGGAGCTTGCAGAGGAGGCAGACACGTGGGTCAGCACTCGGGTGTCCCACAAGGGAGCCGGGCGGATCCCCCGAAAGGTGGACAGGTGTTCCCCCAGAAGAAAGAGGGAGAGATAAAAAGAGGGAGTTCTTTAAAGGTCCCCAAAATAGACCGCCTGGGAGAGGGGTAGGTTTCCCATCCCAATCTGGATACCAGAAACCCACTTACCCTGACAGGAGTCAGCAGCCCAGAACTGTCCGGTGCTACGAGTGCGGGGAGGTTGGACACTACAAGGGGGATGCCCAGTGTCGCAAGAGAGCCCCAGCCCCCACAGGAGGTAAGACCCCGGGGTGGCCAGTGTAGCGCTTGGGGAGGAGTTGTCCCTAGGTAGGGGAGGTGAGTGGACAGGCTTGACCTTAGTTTCCCTGGGGGATAGAGAGATCATCCCAAGGGTGCAGGTACTCGAGAACACTGCCAAGTATCGGCAGAGGGTCCTGGTGAACGGGGAGGAGGTGGAGGCTCTGAGGGACACAGGTGCCAGTATGACAATGGTGAAACGTCAGCTGGTGTCCCCAGAGCAGGTGATTCCTGAGGAGTTCCACCCGGTTGTGATGGCTGATAATAGCCTGGGTCATTACCCCGTGGCCCAAGTTCCCTTTGAGTGGGGAGGAGTGTCAGGTCTGATGAAGGTTGCGGTGAGCCCTGCCATGCCAGTTGACTGTCTGCTGGGCAACGATTTAGAACATACTGCCTGGAGAGAGGTAGAGTTCAATGCCCATGCTGAGATGTTGGGGTTACCAGGATGGACTTGCGTTATCACGCGGTCCATGGCTGCCCGACAAGGAACTCAGCCCGGGTTGGAGCCTGAAAGAAGGGCCCAGCCCACTGCTGGACGAGGAGATGTCCGGGAGGAAACACCCGGTGAGATGGATGGGGAGCCCGCGGAGGTGACCCCGGAGTCCGCTGAGGTGGTTGGTTTTCCCGTGGGGACCTGCCGACCCCTGCAGAGTGGCAGGTGGAAGGAGGGCCTACCCGGGAAGAATTTTGCCGGGCACAGAGAGAGTGCCCTACGCTTGTTGGCATACGGCAACAGGCCGACGCCCAAGCAGCTGGAACAGAGACTGGTAATTACCATGTCTACTGGGAGGATGGTCTCCTCTACAGTGAGCCTAAGGCTCCGGTGCATGGGTCCTCAAGGGCCGTGGTGGTCCCCCAATGCCACCGAGCCTTTCTGCTAGAGTTGGCGCATGAGATACCACTAGCAGGACACCTGGGCCAGGACAAGACGTTTGCGCGCTTGGTCCCACATTTTTACTGGCCCAGGATGCGCGTCACTGCTGACACTTATTGCAAGACCTGCACCACTTGCCAAGCAAGCGGCAAGACAGGGACTAAGGTGAAGGTCCCTCTAGAACCTCTCCCAGTGGTCGATACCCCTTTGAGCGAGTGGGGATTGACATTGTCGGGCCGTTGGATCCGCCGACTTCAGCTGGGCATAGGTTCATTTTGGTGCTAGTAGACCACGCCACCCGGTACCCAGAGGCAATCCCTCTGAGGACCATCACAGCACCGGTGGTGGCGCGGGCCCTCATGGGGATTTTTACCCGAGTGGGATTCCCCAAGGTCGTGGTGTCAGATAGGGGCACGAATTTCATGTCAGCCTACATGCAGGCCATGTGGAAGGAGTGTGGAGTGACCTACCGGTTCTCTACTCCTTACCACCCCCAGACGAACGGGCTCGTGGAGCGCTTCAACAAAACCTTGAAGGGGATGATCAGGAGCCTACCCGAGGACTTGAGAAGAAAGTGGGACGTCCTCTTACCCTGTCTGCTCTTCTCCTACCGAGAGGTGCCGCAGAAGGGGTCGGTTTCAGCCCCTTTGAGCTGCTCTATGGCCACCCCGTTCGGGGCCCTCAGTCTTGTCAAAGAGGGGTGGGAGAAGTCTTCCTCGAAGCTTCCCCGTGATGTGGTCAGCTATATGCTGGCGTTCCGCAGCCAAGTGGCCAAGCTGTGGAAGGAGGCCTCGGACAACTTAGAGGCAAGTCAGGCCGTCATGAAGCAATGGTATGACCGGAACGCGCGGACGGTAGAGTTAGACGCTGGACAGAAGGTGTGGGTCATGGAGCCAGGAGAGCTTAGCGCCCTCCAGGACCGATGGACTGGGCCGTTTGAGATCTTAGAACGAAAAGGCCAGACCACGTATGTCGCCGACATGAAGACCCCCGTCAACCCCACAGGGTGCTCCACGTCAACCGCCTGAAGCCACACCAGGAGCGCTCCGAGCTCACTCTCTTGATGATAACGGATGGGAGTGAGGAGGAAGAGAGTGAGCCTCTGCCAGACCTTCTGGCGGTCCACGAGAAGGATGGTTCGGTAGAGGAGTAGTCCTCGCCCCATCCTTGACCCCAGAGCAACAGAGGGACTGCCGCCAGGTTTTGGGGCAGTACGCCTCGTTGTTTTCCCTCACGCCTGGAATCACGCACCTGTGTACCCATGATGTGGACACAGGGGACAGTCCGCCAGTGAAGAACAAGTCTTACCGGCTGTCCGATAAGGTCAAGGCTAGTATCCAGAGTGAGGTGGTAAAGATGCTAGAACTGGGGGTGATTGAGCCTTCCAGTAGCCCTTGGGCTAGTCCGGTAGTGTTGGTGCCGAAAGCGGCCCCCGGGCACCACACCAGAACTTCGGTTCTGTGTGGATTATCGTGGACTCAACTCGGTCACCAAGACCGACGCTCACCCGATCCCTCGGGCGGATGAGCTCATTGACCGGCTGGGAGCAGCCCGGTATTTGAGTACCATTGATTTAACATCAGGATATTGGCAGATCGCCATGGCGGAAGGAGCAAGGGAGAAGACTGCGTTCTCCACCCCCGAGGGCCACTTTCAATTCCAGGTGATGCCCTTCGGGTTGAAAAATGCTCCCGCCACTTTCCAGCGGTTGGTGAACCAGGTGCTGTCTGGCCTAGAGGCCTTCTCTGCTGCCTACCTGGATGACATAGCTGTCTTCAGTAGCAGCTGGGAGGACCATCTGCAGCATCTCCAGGAGGTGCTGCAGGCTTTGCAAAGGGCTGGTCTAACCATCAAGGCCAGCAAGTGCCAGATTGGACAGGGATCTGTCGTGTACCTGGGACATCTGGTGGGCGGAGGTAAGGTGCAACCCTCCAAGCCAAGATTGAGACCATCATGGCCTGGGAGCCCCCAAGACCCAAACAGAGGTCCGAGCTTTTCTCGGCCTCACGGGATACTACCGCCGGTTCGTCAAGGGATATGGAACCATCGTGGGCCCATTGACGGAATTGACTTCCAAGAAGCAGCCACGCAGAGTAATCTGGACGGCTGCCTGCCAAGATGCCTTTGAGACTCTTAAACGTGCCATGTGCACCGCACCGGTGCTCCGGACCCCGACTCGGCCGGGAATTCATCGTGCAGACAGACGCTTCTGAGCATGGCATAGGAGCTGTGCTCTCGCAGCTGAATGACGATGGCCAAGACCAGCCAGTGGCCTTTATCTCCCGACGACTACTCCCCGGGAACAGCGGTGGAGTACCATCGAGCGGGAAGCCTTTGCTGTGGTTTGGGCGGTGAAGAAGTTGAGGCCATACCTTTTGGTTGTCACTTCTGGTCCAGACCGACCACAGACCCCTTCGCTGGCTCATGCAGATGAGAGGCGAAAACCCCAAATTGTTGAGGTGGTCCATTTCCTCCAGGGGATGGACTTTCGGGTGGAACATCGACCCGGTGTAGACCACGCCAACGCTGACGGTCTCTCCCGGTTTTTCCGCCTTAGTGAAGAGAACTCCCTAGAGGTTGGGAAGCTCTCCCCTCTTTCGGCTGGGGGACGTGTGTTAGACCTGTCAGCCCTAGGGTGGTCTTACCCTGTTTTTTTCCCTTTCTGCGCCTCATTTTTGCCACCATATTTTTACTGGACCTAGGTCTCCGGGCGCCTTGCCACTGCTGGTCAGTGCTGAGGTGCAGGTGCTCTCTCACCAAAGATGGCTGCCACAGGCCCCTGCTACTGCAGAGGGCCTTCCACACATACACGCTAGTCGCCAGAGTCAGGCTGGGACAAGGGATACAGTAGCCATCCCGTCTCCGCCTCTGGGCCCCATAGTTAGGTAGGTGGAAGGTTCCAGAACCTTCCGGGCTGTGGGAGGAGTTACACTTTGCCGCCTTTGGGAGGGTCACCTGACCTAGGGGTATAAGAGGCTTGGAGGGAAAACCTGGAGTTAGTTAGGTTGAGGCACCGCTGAACCTGGGAGAACCTGCGCTGGAGTACAGACTTTAGGGCCTAGGGGGAGACCTACACTACTGCCGCTGACAGGGTCAAGGCCCTGCTGCCGTAAGATAGATGAGGAACGCCCACCACCCACTGATCTTGCCCAGTGTGAGGGGACCCAGGGAACCATCTCCAGCGTGCCAGGAGGAACATACAACCCTCCAGGAATCACCAACTCACAACCCCCTGTTCATAAAGAGACTTTGCTGCATCCAAGAATTTCAGGACTAGAAAGTGAAACCCAGTAAGAGGGGATCAGGAGGCGAAGCGCTGCGTCCTAAGCGCTAGGCCTCCACCCCTATCCACCTATACAGACAGCTGGACTGTCCCCCAAGAACCATCCTTACACAGCCTGTGAATAAGGCTGTCAGCGCGCCTGCGCTGCAACCCCAAGTGTGGGGAGAACTTGACCCCCCTTTTGGTCACTGACCTGGTGACCGGATCACCGCCGCGTCGCCGCCGCTGGAAGAAGGGAACTGAGGCCGGGGATCTCTCCCTATTCATAGCTGTGGTGAGGGCGCCGTCCGCGCCCTCACCGAAATCCCCCAAAGTCACCGCCGGGCCCGAGACCCCTGCCGCTGCCAGCGCGGCCAAGAAGAACACCGCCGCAGCCCGAGGGCCGCGTGAATTCAACTGAGGCCTGCTGCGGCCTTTCGGCCCGTGGACGCTGTCGCCGAGGAGCCGGGGACGCTGACCGCGCCACAGGTCGCGCCCGGAAAGGCCGCGACGGGATTGGCCTGCCAAAGCCAATCGCCGGAGAAGAGGGCGTTGCCAGGCAACCACCGAAGGCCGCGACGTGATTGGCCCAGCGGAGCCGAGCTCAACGACGCCAGAGGGGCTCCACTACCAACGGGAGCCCCCGGAAGCAGAGAAGGCCGCGACGCGATTGGCTCAGCCGGAGCCAATCGGGAGGACGTCCCCGGGCTCCACTGCCAACGGGAGCCCCGTGAAGAATCGCCGCCGCGCCAGGATTGGGCGCCGCCGAGAGCAACGCCCCAGCACGTCCGGGAGGTGAGGAGGACTTGCGGGTGTCTGCGCGGGAGGCCGGAGCCGCCTAAAGGGACTGCCGGCTCCCGCTCCGAGTCCCCACTCACTCCCCTGACTCCACGGGAGCCGGAGGAGGGGCATACCGGCCCCCAACAAAGGGAACCACCACGCGAGAGGCACAAGAGCCTCGAGAAATTGATCAGCACCGGCCGGAGGGCCGCGAGACTCGCGCCGGGCCCCGCCCCCACCACAGAGGGCCGGGCCAGAGAAGAAGCGCCGTAAGGCCCCACAGCCAGCCACAACACCGCAGGTGAGCCCAGGAGGCCCCTAGGGCTCTAGGTTAAGCCCCTGGGGCCGGGGCCACCCTTGAAGAGGGATTACAGAGGGAGGGGGCCTATATTGACATAATATCAAAGGCCAAGCACCTACTATACAGTAGCCTCCCGGGGAGATAAAGGAGTCCCCCTTTTGGTAGCCCCCAGCTGCTGGACATGTTGAGGGGTTCCCTGTAGGATTCCCTCCTGCCTAGGGTACCATAGGCTGTACAGAGTACCGAGGCCTGATGCATAGTTGTTAACCCCTGAAAAGTGTTGTGCATGTTATAGGCCCTCATTTGTAGTGCACCTGAATCATTAGGGGTGCTGTGTTTTTAAAAGGAACTGTTGAGTGTCTTTTTAAAAGAGTGTGGAATAGTTAAGAGCATGTAATGTATAATTTTCATAATTGAATGCCATCTTGGTCAAGATAAAGGAACCTGATTTTTACTTATACAAGCCTGGTGTGGTGTCCGGTTATTGCGTCGCATTTCTGAGTTAATGTGAGAGTGTGCTGCACAACTGCCTTACACATTGCCTTCGCGTGCCTTTCCCCGCTTTGCGCCATGCTACCATAACGGTCTCGGTAACCCCGTTTCCAACAGTGGCATACCATTAATTCTAGCACTTGTTGCCGGAATTCTATTTCTCTTCCTGCTATTGCGCTATGGCCAGCCTATTCGCAGACATCACTCCGAGCGAAATGGAGAAAGCTCTCCTTGAACGAAAGTGCCATGAGCGAATAGTACAGCTATTGGGCATGACTCGTCTACGGGACCTTAATACAACTTGGTTCCTGTCATTCAGACCAATCTGGCAAGATTGCATCTTACCTGTTCTACGATGCCTGCTATGCGGCGAAGAATGCGTGTTGGACACCTGTCTAACATTTCCATCAGCTACGCCAACGGATGTCGATACTCTGCTGGTCCCGATAACGGCTCATGCTCTGTGTTGTCCCCAGAGGCTACCGATCCTGATGTCAGCATTCATTGAGATCTCACAGACGCTTCCGGCTGCTGCTGAGGTAAGAGAAAGAACTACAGGCACACAGGTAACAACGGACGCGAACTTTGCTGCGGCACCCTTTGCTGGAAGCGAAGCTTCACATCTCTGTGCAATTAATCTACTACACGAGGTGTTCCAACTGACACCAACCACAGTGGACGATGTTTTGTCTATAGAAATAGATGATCTCATGTTTACACCAGACCCGTAAACTGACTCTGATTCAACATACAGTGTTCCAGAGATGCAGTAACAATTTGGCCTTCATTTTCAAAACAACTTGGAACTCTACCAAAATTGAACTTTTTTCCATTTTTCGAACGAAAATGGCACTTCAATCTGCTTAAAGTAGAACTAGCCTTATAGTACAGACTTCATGGTACTTCCACGGACACTTAGTCATCTTGTGTGTCTAAAACAGTTCATTAATTTTCATGACATGAAATGACTTTGATTTTTGAACAACTTATCGATCATTTTCTGTCACATGTAAATATTACTGCTTCTTTCATTCCAATTGCATTTATTTTCGAACTTTATGCCTGAAATGAAAAGCATTTGCTTCAAATGTACAGTACCTTTTGCATTTTTTACTATGTTTTTTAATGCTTTTAAGAAATATTTTTAAATATGCGGTACTCCATTTTATGTTTAGCATTTTAAATGTTTAGCATTTTAGTATTATCGTACACACGAAAGTGGAGTGGGTGTTGTATTTCTCTTAGGGTGTCCATAAACGGGCTTTCCAGTATCATGTCCTTATATAGGCACAATTCGCCCTGCCCTTATATAGGCATAAAATCCCAGCCCTTATTTAGGCATTAAACCGTGCACTCCAAATACAGGCATGGTCTCTGACATCCGTCCACCCTAACGTCACAACGAAGTTCTTGAAGAACAGACCCTTAGGCTGCGGGAGTTTCCCTAGTCCAGGACTATTGATTTCTTCAAGGACTCATATATTATACATGAACCATTATTCCTTAGGGGTTCATTCATGACGTCTTCCGCTGTCCGACTCACGTCAATACTAACATTCTTAGGTGCTTCTCAGGTATAAATATACCTTCCCTAGCCCCTGTAAATCAGAGGAGACCTCGACTTCAGAGGAGCCCGTTTCCCGGCCGGACGCACTGAGAAGACGCTGTCATTCCTGCATGCAGAGAGTCCAGCTTCCAGTGATCTGACTTCCCTTGCGGGGTGTTGGAGTTCGAGTCCGGAAAGAGATTCCAACCTCTCTCATTCTTCAGGTATGGAGCAGACTAGAACCTAGAGGGACTCTTGGCATACTAGGCATACTAGGCTTAACATACTCTTAGTATACCATAGTAAGGAATACTTCACCTACTTCATACCTCGTCCTATACCTAGGTTAGGTTAGGTACATTGGGGTAGAACTAGATTAGAAACGCATCGTATGAGTACTCGCATTTTTAGTCTGTTATTTATGTAACAGCATATGTACTAAAAGATAATGCTCTCGCAGTATTATTTATTTCTACTGCTCACACTGTACATTATTTATCTCGCATACTGTCTTGTGATCGTAACAGCTCATTTTACTTACACCAGAAACAAGACTGTTCAATAAATCTTTTATTGAAACGCCCGTCTGTTCTTTCTGTGTAACTTGGAGAAAACTAAGCATGCACGACTGAGCTGAGTGAAATAGTTATCTATTGTTTCCACGACTCTGGGACACGTTCTGATTCTAAAGGGAAACACAGTGGTCATGTCTTGCGGCTGCCAGAAACTACTCCCTTCTTGTTGTCAAGGAGTTTCTAGTGGCCTCTGAGCTAGCTGGCACAAGTAATTAAGTTTAATATACTCGATAGGGACATACTGACCTTAGTCCTATGTCAAACCTATAGGATATATTATTCCAATGCGCAGAGCCTATTAGGGAAATAGGAGCTACACTACAGAGGGAGGGGAAAACATTAGGAAATTAAATCCATTACATCAATACAATGTAATTAACTTAACCTGGGTGGGATAATCCTCGCCTCCGTGTCCTTAATAGAATTGAAAATTCTTATCACAAATGTTTGCAAATTTTTAATTCTATGTCAGGACCGGACGCTCCGATTATGCTTGTTTAAAGCTTAACCACCACAACAGAGGCCACATCAACAATCGGTTTACAATAGAAATTCTTGAAAGTGGACTCTGTGGACCAGTCTGCTGAATTCATGATGTCAGCAAAGCTGGCGCCCAATGCAAAAGATTTTGAGGGCATAGCCACTCGAGCCGAGTGGGCCCCAAATTTGGAAACATCAATGCCTGCTTCACTCATAAGCCAACGCACCCATCTCGCCAGGGTGAATGGAGTCACTGGGCAGAAAGGCTTCTTCAATGCTATCAAAAATTGTCCTTTCATATCTGTACGAAATTCAGCAGTACTCACCTCATACGCTTTCAAACATTGTACTACACATAGTTTGGGATTATTCTGGAAGGCCGGATAGGAGACCGACGAGGCATTGCATTTAGTCCGCCTAGAAATGGAGAATGTAACCCCTTCTGGGGAGAATCTGTGTCCCGACAAATCTAAAGAGCAGACATCCGACACTCTTTTACATGATATAAGGCAAAATAACATGGTCAGCTTGGCGGATAATTGCTTTCTTGACAAATATTTTTTGGCTGGCCAAATCGTAGAAAAATGGACAAGTCCCATAAAACCGAGTACTTTGGGCATGGGGGCCGGACCATCCGGATGCCCCTCAGAAGTTTGCATACCAAGGGATGCTCTCCCACCGGTTTACTATCCACCAGATCGTGGCCTGCAGATATGGCTGACCGGAAATTATTTACTGTCCTGTAAGCCATCCCTGAAGAAGCGATAGAAGAAAGAAAATTAATTACTAAAGTGTAATGTGCTCCAACGGGATTCATGTCCCGTTCACTACACCAGCTACACCATCGTTTCCAAGCGGTGGAATAGCGCTTGTGGGTATTGGCCGACCAGGCCTCACTGATAAAGCTGCTAGCTTCCTTCGAAAGTTCAGGGACACTCCATATGTCGCGGAAACCCGCCAAGCCACTAGGGGGAGTTGCCCGGACGATATCATTGGATGTGGAGACCCTCCGGGTCCAGCAGGAGGTTCCACCGAAATGGAAGAAGGATCGAAGAGGCACACAACATTTCCAGAAGTACTGGGAACCATGGTTGTGCTCTCCAGAGAGGAGTTATCAATATCAATTCTGCCCATTGGCGGAGCATTCGCGCCATTACCCTGGGAATCATTAAGAATGGGGGAAACGCATAACACAGTTCGGACGTCTAGTCCTGGAGAAAAGCGTCTGTGGCCAATGCCTCCGGGTCTGGACGCCAACTGAAGAAGGTTGGGACTTGTCGGTTGAGTCGAGATGCAAACAGATCTATTCGGCATGGACCCCAAAGACGATTCAACGCCTGGAAAATCCGAGGATGGAGTCTCCAGTCGCTGAAGTCCCGTAGATGCCGGGACTGCCAATCCGCCACTGTCTTGCTGTGCCCGGAAAATACTCTGCCACTACTGATATCCGGTGTTGGAGGCAAAAGTGCCTAAAATCCTTGGCGATCTCTGCTAACACCTGGGATCTCGTCCCCCCCAGCTTGTTCACGTAACGAACTGCTGAAACATTGTCCATGGGGAGTAAAATACAACAGTCCGTCTTCAGTGGTGAGAGACTGCGAATTGCAAAGGAGCCCACCAAAAGCTCCAAGCAATTGATATGCAAGGACAGTTGGTTCTGGGACCATTGACCCCTGTGGAAATCGGACCGCACCGGGACCCCCAGCGGCTGGCATCCGACTCGATCACCACTTCTGGGATGGAATCAAAGATGGCCCTGCCGTTCCAGGCTTCCATGTGATCCAACCACCACAACATCTCAGACCTCGCTTCCTCTGAGAGGAGAATCTGTTCTGCGTAACCGAGGTCTTACCGGAGATGCCGAATTTTGAGTCTCTGAAGCGTTCGATAGTGAAGGGGTCCTGGGAAAATCGCCTGTATCGAAGAGGCCAGCAGTCCCACCACTCGGGCTACTGATCTCAAGGATACAGTCTGCCTGCTCAAAATCGATCTCAATTCCCTCTTGATGGTCCTGACCTTCTGTGCCGGTAGAATCAGTTGACATTTTCAGGAGTCGATCTGAAAACCCAGAAATTCTATTGTTTGGGTCGGCGTCCGGATCGATTTCTGTGAGCTCACAATGAACCCCAAGCTCTGAAGGAGCGTGATAGACCAATTGAGGTGGGTGATCACTAACTGGGGGCAACACGCCATGATAATTATATCGTCCAGATAAATGATTAGCCGTACCCCCGAGACCTCAAGGACTCCATTACTGGCCGAAGGAGTTTTGCGGCGCCGATGAGAGACCGAAGGGAAGGACCTTGTATTCCTAATATACTCCTTGGCACAGGAACTGCAGGAAACGCTGATGGGGTGCGAAAATGGGGACGGAGAGGTACACGTCTTTCAAGTCCAGACGGACCATCCAGTCCCCTTCCTGGAGGAGATCGCGAAGAAGATGGATGCCTTTCATCTTGAAGTGCCGGTAAATGACCCAACCATTGAAATCTTTTAGATTTACCACTAGCCGAGATCCGCCCCCTTTCTTCTCTACCAAGAAGACACTGCTGATAAACCCCAGGGGGTGAGGATCTGTGACTACTATGGCCCCTTTTTGCAGAAGGGACTGAATTTTGAAGGAGATAAAACTTTGATCTTGATAGGAAAAGACATCATTGGGGGGAGGGAGATTTGTCTGGGGGTGTTTACAATTCCAATCTGTACCCCTGCACTGGCTCTAGAACCCATGCATCCTGCACGATTGTTTGCCAGACATGAAAAAAGGATTGAATCCTGCCCCCCAACACCACTTCTGAACATAGAATAAGTCTCACCTGTGGTTCCTGAATCCTGGCTTCCTCACTGGTTTCCTCCATATCTACCCTTTCTAAAACGGAAACCGGTCTGAAAGCTCTTCGGTCAGTTCCTTGAGGAAGGGCTGTCCAAAAAGAAGGCCTTGGGGTCCAGTTTCAATAGGATAGAGCGCCGCCTCTCACTGGACATGGCGCAGTTTGCGTTTACTAGTTGGCATATGGCATGCTGAGCCCAACCTATCAGCTCTTCTGGGTCTATTGCCATGGCCGATTCCTTTGCCTGGTAACCCAATTCCAGTATTTTAGTTAAGGGGCCAGTCATGTCCAGGAGTTAATCCTGGCAAGAGCGCCAGGCCCTGTCTATCCCCTTCTTCTGGTCCTTGGAATATTTCTTGAGATATGTAACCATCGTGGGGTCGACTTCTGGGGTGTCAGCCACCTTACCCTGAAGGTCTGGTCTTGGGCACTCGGAGCGTAATCTCGCCTGTACTTCCTTGTCAAAAGCTTGACGTAGTTGAGCTTGTACATAATCTGCCACCTCTTGGGGGGGTAACCAGGCTGTGGAATTGGGGTGAATAATCTCTGAGGGTTCAAAAGTGAGCAATTTTGGTTGTGCAGGGGGTTCCACATGGCGCTCTTTTCGTGAGCGTTTGCTAGGTCTGGGGGCGTCCTCCTGGTCTGAGGTGTGGGATGAAGATAAACCTTCATCGTCCTCTTGGAAGGAATTAGTGGTCGCAGACTCCGGAGGAGCAGTATAATCATGTTCATTGGCCATGCTAAAGGTCAATCCGACAAAATCCGCTGCGTGGGGAACCTTGGGGGTCTTCCCACGTGAATATGCCTCTTTTTCCCGCTTCCCGTTACCCCGCATGTTGTTACAACGTGGTTGTTGCAACGACCGCGTTGTAACAACGCATACCATTACCCCGCAAGTCGTAACAACGACTTGCGGAGGGGGCGCTGGATGTTGGAATAGTATCATTTACTATTCCAACTCTAGTCTGTGCGGACAGCAGGGAAGGTGTTGGATTTTAAATCCAACACCTTCTCCCCCCTCCGCAAGTTGTTGTTACGACTTGTGGGGTAATGGTATGCGTTGTTACAATGCGGTCGTTGTAACGACCGCGTTGTAACAACATGCGGGGTGACGGTTTCGTGGTCAGGGTCGTTATCATCCCACGCGCATAGCCACAGAGGTGGCGCTTCAAAGGTTCAATGGCTCAAACTAGGGCCCTGTTAACTGAATGTTGCACCCCTGCATCCAGTGCATTAACTAGGTCTTGCTCCAAGGACCCAGAGGGTTCCTCTTCAAAATACTCTTCTTCATAGAACTCTGCCAAGTTATGTTCCTGCAGTGCAGAAGTATATCCCAGCAGACTAAGATCAATGACCCACAGTGACACTAGGGTGATTACACCCCGGCTCAGGAGCAATAAGGGGGAGTAGAGCTAACCCCAGGCAAGCCAAGCCATGGCTAAATATATATATATATATATATATATATATATATGGTGGAGGGAGGACTTGCCAAACCATTCTAGGCAAAGCCTATGCTTTATTTTACCACCCTGCTGATGCTGAACAAGCAGGGCATCAGTAGGGAGCAGCCACGAGGGTCCGGGATGTTGGAGCAGTTATATGCGGCTCCCGCGTTCAATTGAAGCCTTCCGACTAATTAAGGCAATAAAAAATTGCTGCCGCGCACGTGCGGTGCCGACCGCTCGTGTATAATAGAAAGGGGACCGCATGCGTCAGTCAGACGCGTGTCCTCGCTCCCTTTTCCCACTCCACTGAATTCTTAGACGCGGGCGCAGGGTGCCCCGTCAGGAGGCGAAGTGTTCCCAGAGCTCGATGAGCGATCTCCGCTAGCGCCGCACGTAAAATAAGGAGGTGCGCGCCGTGCGACCACCACACAAACCGTGACAAGAAATTCAGTAATTCAAAACAATGCCTAATCAGCACCTCTATACATGCGAGTCGCGCAACAATATGTGATCAGCAATTTAAGCAATTAGCATTCCAATATAGATATAAAACAGTGAAGAGCACTTAACTGTCTGCGGAGCAGCAAAGAAAGAGGACACTGAGACATTGTTTAAGGTTTATATAGGGCAGTGGCTCTATGGTTAGTCATGTGATATGCTGGTATCATGGGTAATGTAGTAATATTGTAACTTTATTGTGATTGGCTGCTGTGAAATGTAGTAAAGAAAAGAGAAGCATAATCAGAGCCTCCGGTCCTGACATAGAATCAACGGTCCATTCGGCCAGAGCGCAAAGGACAGTGGGAAAGGCTCCTGAGATTCGATAGGTGCAGAAAAGTGTGCTGTCAGTAGTGCATAGCGCTGCATGTGAACATACCAATACTTACATTCAAAGCGGCAATATTAGTGCACTGACACACACTACTGCATAGGTCTGCATATGTAAACAGCAGTACTTGCATTCAAAGCTGCAGTACTCCAGGACTGGTGCTAGTGCATTGGTATGCATGCACACACACCATTCCTTACATTCAGAGCTGCGGTATTCCAGTATTGACACTAGTATACAGCTCTGCGTGGACCCACCAATCCTTACATTCAGAGCTGCAGTATTCCAATACTGACGCAAGTGCATAGCTGTGTATACACACACACCAAACCTTGCACTAAAAGCTGCAGTATTCCAGTACTGATGCTGGCGCATAGTTCTATATGTGCACACACCAATCCTTTCATTGAAAGTTGTGATATCCCAGTACTGAAGCTAGTGTACAGCTCTGCATGGACCCACCAATCCTTGCATTCATAGCTGCAGTATTCCAGTACTGACACTAATGCATAGTTCTTTATGTGCACACACCAATCCTTGCATTAAAAGCTGCAGTATTCCAGTACTGACGCTAGTGCATAGCTGTGCATGCACATACACTAATCCTTGCACTAAAAGCTGCAGTATTCGAGTACTGACGCTAATGCACAGCTCTGCATGCATACATACCAATCCTCACATTTAAAGCTGCCGTATTCCAGGACTGACGCTAGTGTACAGCTCACATGGACACACCAATCCTTACATTCAGAGCTGCAATATCCCAGTACTGACACTAGTCCATAGCTCTGCATGCACACACACCAATCCTTACATTCAGAGCTCCAGTATTCCAGTACTGACGCTGGTGCATAACTCTGCATGTGCCCACACCAATCCTTACATTAAAAGCTGCAGTATTCCAGTACTGACGCTAGTGCATAGCAGTGCATGCACACACCAATCCTTACATTCAGAGCTCCAGTATTCCAGTACTGACGCTGGTGCATAACTCTGCATGTGCCCACACCAATCCTTACATTAAAAGCTGCAGTATTCCAGTACTGACGCTAGTGCATAGCAGTGCATGCACACACCAATCCTTCCATTCAGAGCTACAGTATTCCAGTACTGACTCTAGTGCATAGCTCTGCATGCACACACCAATCCTTACATTCAGAGCTACAGTATTCTAGTACTGACTCTAGTGCATAGCTCTGCATGCACACACCAATCCTTACATTCAGAGCTACAGTATTCTAGTACTGACTCTAGTGCATAGCTCTGCATGGACCCACCAATTCTTACATTCAGAGCTGCAGTATTCCTGTACTGACACTAATGCATAGCTCTTTTTATGGACACACCAATCCTTGCATTAAAAGCTGCAGTATCCCAGTACTGACGCTAGTGTATAGCAGTGCATGCACACACCAACCCTTACATTAAAAGCTGCAGTATTACAGTACTAACGGTAGTGCATAGCTCTTTATGTGCACACACCAATCCATGCATTAAAAGCTGCAGTATTCCTGTACTGACACTAATGCATAGCTCTTTTTATGGACACACCAATCCTTGCATTAAAAGCTGCAGTATTCCAGTACTGACGCTAGTGCATAGCTCTGCATGCACACACCAATCCTTACATTCAGAGCTACAGTATTCCAGTACTGACTCTAGTGCATAGCTCTGCATGCACACACCAATCCTTACATTCAGTGCTACAGTATTCCAGTACTGACTCTAGTGCATAGCAGTGCATGCACACACCAACCCTTACATTCAGTGCTACAGTATTCCAGTACTGACTCTAGTGCATAGCTCTGCATGCACACACCAATCCCTCCATTAAAAGCTGCAGTATCCCAGTACTGACGCTAGTGCATAGCTCTTTATGTGCACACACCAATACTAACATAAAAAGCTGCAGTATTCCAGGACTGACGCTAGTGGACAGCTTTGCTTGCACACACCAATCCTTGCATTCATAGCTGCAGTATTCCAGTACAGATGCTAGTCCATAGCTCTGCATGCACACACACCAATCCTTACATTCAGAGCTCCAGTATTCCAGTACTGACGCTGGTGCATAACTCTGCATGTGCCCACACCAATCCTTACATTAAAAGCTGCAGTATTCCAGTACTGACGTTAGTGGACAGCTTTGCTTGCACACACACACCAATCCTTGCATTCATAGCTGCAGTATTCCAGTACAGATGCTAGTGCATAGTTCTTTATGTGCACACACCAATGCTTACATTAAAAGCTGCAGTATTCCAGTACTGACGCTAGTGCATAGCAGTGCATGCACACACCAATCCTTACATTCAGAGCTCCAGTATTCCAGTACTGACGCTGGTGCATAACTCTGCATGTGCCCACACCAATCCTTACATTAAAAGCTGCAGTATTCCAGTACTGACGCTAGTGCATAGCAGTGCATGCACACACCAATCCTTACATTCAGAGCTACAGTATTCCAGTACTGACTCTAGTGCATAGCTCTGCATGCACACACCAATCCTTACATTCAGAGCTACAGTATTCTAGTACTGACTCTAGTGCATAGCTCTGCATGCACACACCAATCCTTACATTCAGAGCTACAGTATTCTAGTACTGACTCTAGTGCATAGCTCTGCATGGACCCACCAATTCTTACATTCAGAGCTGCAGTATTCCTGTACTGACACTAATGCATAGCTCTTTTTATGGACACACCAATCCTTGCATTAAAAGCTGCAGTATCCCAGTACTGACGCTAGTGTATAGCAGTGCATGCACACACCAACCCTTACATTAAAAGCTGCAGTATTACAGTACTAACGGTAGTGCATAGCTCTTTATGTGCACACACCAATCCATGCATTAAAAGCTGCAGTATTCCTGTACTGACACTAATGTATAGCTCTTTTTATGGACACACCAATCCTTGCATTAAAAGCTGCAGTATTCCAGTACTGACGCTAGTGCATAGCTCTGCATGCACACACCAATCCTTACATTCAGAGCTACAGTATTCCAGTACTGACTCTAGTGCATAGCTCTGCATGCACACACCAATCCTTACATTCAGTGCTACAGTATTCCAGTACTGACTCTAGTGCATAGCAGTGCATGCACACACCAACCCTTACATTCAGTGCTACAGTATTCCAGTACTGACTCTAGTGCATAGCTCTGCATGCACACACCAATCCCTCCATTAAAAGCTGCAGTATCCCAGTACTGACGCTAGTGCATAGCTCTTTATGTGCACACACCAATACTAACATAAAAAGCTGCAGTATTCCAGGACTGACGCTAGTGGACAGCTTTGCTTGCACACACCAATCCTTGCATTCATAGCTGCAGTATTCCAGTACAGATGCTAGTCCATAGCTCTGCATGCACACACACCAATCCTTACATTCAGAGCTCCAGTATTCCAGTACTGACGCTGGTGCATAACTCTGCATGTGCCCACACCAATCCTTACATTAAAAGCTGCAGTATTCCAGTACTGACGTTAGTGGACAGCTTTGCTTGCACACACACACACCAATCCTTGCATTCATAGCTGCAGTATTCCAGTACAGATGCTAGTGCATAGTTCTTTATGTGCACACACCAATGCTTACATTAAAAGCTGCAGTATTCCAGTACTGACGCTGGTACATAACCCTGCATGTGCCCACACCAATCCTTACAATAAAAGCTGCAGTATTCCAGAACTGACGCTAGTGTATAGCTCTGCATGCACACACCAATCCTTACATTCAGAGCTACAGTATTCCAGTACTGACTCTAGTGTATAGCAGTGCATGCACACACCAACCCTTACATTCAGTGCTACAGTATTCCAGTACTGACTCTAGTGCATAGCTCTGCATGCACACACCAACCCTTACATTAAAAGCTGCAGTATTCCAGTACTGACACTAGTGCATAGTTCTTTATGTGCACACACCAATCCTTCAATTGAAAGCTGCGGTACCCCAGTACTGACGTTAGTGTACAGCTCACATGGATACACCAATCTTTATATTCAGAGCTGCAGTATCCCAGTACTGACGCTAATGCATAGCTCTTTTTATGGACACACCAATCCTTGCATTAAAAGCTGCAGTATTCCAGTACTGACGCTAGTGCATAGCTCTTTGTGTGCACGCACCAACCCTTACATTAAAAGCTGCAGTATTCCAGTACTGCTTCTAGTGTACAGCTCTGCATGGACACACAAATCCTTACATTAAAAGCTGTGCATGCCGACACACGATCCCTACATTTATCACTAATGCTAATGCCTAGCTTTGCATGCACACACACCTACCCTGACCTTCAAAGCTGCAGTACTCCAGTAATAATGCTGGTGCACAGCTCTGCATGCACACGCACCAATCCTTACATTCAGAGCTGCAGTATTCCAGTACTGATAGTAGTGCACAGCTCTGTCTGCACACGCACCAATCCTTACATTAAAAGCTGCAACATTCCAGTACTGATCCTGCTCTGCAGTACTACCAAATCTGGTTGTACTACCGCCCGTATACAGCTCTTACAAGGTACCTCTTTCCTGCCCTGCAGTACTGCCAGCTCTGGTACTACTACGGTACGGACTGTAGACAGCTCTTCCACTGTACCTCTATCCTGCCCTGCAGTACTGCAATCTCTAGCAGGTGAGCGGTTCTTACACAGATCTTCCAAAGTACCTCTATCCTGCAGTACTACCAGCTACGGTAGTTCTACTGCCATACACAGCTCTTCCAAGGTACATCTATCCTGCCCTGCAGTACTACTAGCTCTGGTAGTACTGCGGTCTGTACACAGCTCTTCCAAGGTACCTCTATTCTGCTCTGCAGTACTGCCATCACTAGCAGGTCTGGGGTCCGTACACAGCTCTTCCAAGGTACCGCTATCCTGCCCTGCAGTACTGCCAGCTCAGGTAATACTACGGTCTGTACACAGCTCTTCCAATGTACCTCTATCCTGCCCTGCAGTACTGCCAGCTCTGGTAGTACTACGGTCCGTACACAGCTCTTCCAAGGTACATCTATCCTGCCCTGCAGTACTACTAGCTCTGGTAGTACTGCGGTCTGTACACAGCTCTTCCAAGGTACCTCTATTCTGCTCTGCAGTACTGCCATCACTAGCAGGTCTGGGGTCCGTACACAGCTCTTCCAAGGTACCTCTATCCTGCCCTGCAGTACTGCCAGCTCAGGTAATACTACGGTCTGTACACAGTCAATCAATCAATCAATCACGGCATTTATAGAGCGCGCTACTCACCCGGGAGGGTCTCAAGGCGCTGGGGGAGGGGTAAGTTACTGCTCGAACAGCCAGGTCTTGAGCTGCTTCCTGAAGGAGAGATGGTCCTGGGTTCGCCGAAGGTGAGTTGGGAGGGAGTTCCAGGTCTTGGCTGCCAGGTAGGAGAAGGATCTTCCTCCGGCGGTGGTTCTGCGGATGCGTGGTACGGTGGCGAGGGCGTGGCTGGTTGATCGTAGCTGGCGGGTGGGCGTGTAGAAGGTCATGCGGTTGTTGAGGTACTTTGGGCCCAGGTCGTGGAGGGCCTTGTGTGCGTGGGTGAGGAGTCTGAACGTGATTCTCTTGCTGACGGGGAGCCAGTGCAGGTCTTTCAGGTGTCCGGTGATGTGGCTGTGTCGGGGATGTCCAGGATGAGTCGTGCGGAGGCGTTCTGGATGCGCTGGAGTCTTTTTGAAGTTTGGCTGTGGTTCCGGCGTAGAGGGTGTTCCCATAGTCCAGTCGGCTGGTGACGAGTGCCTGGGTGACGGTCTTCCTGGTTTCAGTGGGGATCCATTTGAAGATCTTGCGGAGCATGCGCAGGGTGTTGAAGCACGAGGATGAGACGGCGTTGACTTGTCTGGTCATCGACAGGGAGGAGTCCAGGATGAAGCCCAGGTTGCGTGCGTGGTCCGTTGGCTTGGGCGCGGTGCCCAGGGCCGGGGGCCACCAGGAGTCGTCCCAGGCGGAGGGTGATGAGCCCAGGATGAGGACTTCCGTCTTGTCTGAGTTTAGTTTAAGGCGGCTGTTCCTCATCCAGTCGGCGACGTCTCTCATCCCGTCGTGTAGGTTTGCTCTGGCGGTGGTGGGGTCGTTGGTGAGGGAGAGGATCAGCTGGGTGTCGTCGGCGTAGGAGATGATGTTGAGGTTGTGTTGGCGTGCGATGGCTGCGAGGGGGCTCATGTAGACGTTGAAGAGCGTTGGACTGAGTGAAGATCCTTGTGGAACGCCGCAGATGACTTCAGTGGCCTCGGATCTGAACGGGGGAGGCGGACTCTCTGGGTTCTTCCGGCGAGGAACGAGATGATCCATTCCAGTGCTTTCTCTCGGATTCCGATGTTGCTGAGGCGCTTCACTAGGGTGCGGTGGCAGACGGTGTCGAACGCCGCGGAGAGGTCCAAGAGGATGAGGGCTGCTGTTTCCCGTTGTCGGTTAGGGTTCTGATGTCGTCGGTGGCTGCGATGAGGGCGGTCTCGGTGCTGTGGTTGGCCCGAAACCCGGACTGCGAGGGGTCGAGGGATCCATTCGTCTCGAGGAAGGCGGCAAGCTGTCCGTTGACGGTCTTCTCGATGACTTTGGCCGGAAACGGAAGGAGCGAGATGGGACGGTAGTTCTTGAGGTCGGTGGGGTCCGCCGTTGGTTTCTTCAGGAGGGCGGTAAGCTCGGCGTGCTTCCAGCTCTCCGGGAAGGTGGCAGTGTGGAAGGAGGAGTTGATGATGTCCCGGAGATGGGGTGCGATGGTGGCGTCGGCTTTGTTGAAGACGTGGTGTGGGCAGGGGTCGGTTGGTGATCCGGAGTGGATGGAGTTCATCGTGCGGGTGGTGTCTTCGGTGCTGATCGGGGTCCAGTTGCAGAGGGTGGTGGTGGCGGGCGTTGGTTCGGCGGTAGGGTGCGTGGTTTGTGCGTCGAAGCTGTTATGTATGTCGGTGATCTTGCGGTGGAAGAACGTGGCGAGTGAGTTGCAGAGGTCTTGCGAGGGGTGATGTCGTTGTTTCCGGCGCTGGGGTTGGAGAACTCTTTGACGATGCTGAAAAGTTCCTTGCTGTCGTGGGCGTTGTTGTCCAGTCGTTCTTTGAGTGCCGACTTCTTGGTGGCACGGATCAGCTGGTGGTGTTTGCGGGTGGCGTGCTTGAGGGCGGTCCTTTTGTCTGTGGTCTGGTCGAGTCGCCAGGTTCTCTCGAGAGTGCGGCAGTTCTTCTTGGATTCCTTGAGGTCGTTGGTGAACCAAGGGGTTTTCTTGCTTCCGGGTCTGCTGGGAGGGTTTTTTAGTGGTGCGAGGTCGTCGGCGCAGGCGGTCAGCCACTTGGCGAGGTTGCTGGCTGCTTCGTTTGGGTCCGTTGTGTTGGTGGGTGTGTTCTGGCTGAGGGAGGCGGTGAGCTGCTCGGTGGTGATCTTGCTCCAGCTCCGGCGGGGAGCCTGTTGCGGGTGGTGGTGGGTCGCAGTCTTTCTGAAGCTGAAGTGGACGCAGCTGTGGTCGGTCCAGTGTAGTCCGGTGGCGTGGCTGAAGGAGATGTGCTTCCTGGAAGAGAAGACGGGGTCAAGCGTGTGGCCGGCGTAGTGGGTGGGCGTGTTCACCAGTTGCTTGAGTCCGAGGTTGGCGAGGTTGTCCAGCAGGGCGGTGGTGTTTCTGTCGTTGTTGTTCTCCAGGTGGAAGTTGAGGTCCCCTAGGAGGATGTAGTCGGCTGAGGGCATGGCGTGCGGGCTGATGAAGTCTGCGATGTCTTCGCTGAATAGTGTGCGTGGTCCCGGGGGTCTGTAGATGAGGGTGCCTCGGAGGGTGGTCTTGGGGTCAGTGTGTATCTGGAAGTGTAGGTGTTCGGCGGCGGTGAAGGTCTCGTCGGAGTTAGTCGAGATGCGGATGGTGTTCTTGTGTACGATGGCGATGCCTCCTCCCGTCTGGTTGACGCGGTCCCTCCGGGTGATCTTGTATCCGTCCGGGATGGCTATGGCGATGTCGGGCGCTGAGGAGGCGTTCATCCAGGTTTCGGTGAGGAAGGCGATGTCCGGTGCTGTTGCGTCGAGCAGGTCCCAGAGTTCCACGGCGTGCCTGTGGACGGAGCGGGTGTTCAACAGGATGCATTTCAGGTTGTTGCTGCTGGTGCTCGACTTGGCGGAGGTGGTGCACGTCCGGGGGCAGGTGAATCGGCAGGTTTGGCAGGTGAAGGGTCCGTGGGTGCGTCTCGGTGAGGCTCGGTAGCAGGCAGGGTTCCGGCCGGCATTGAGTGCGGTGAGTGTGGCGGCGTCGTAGGTCTGTCGAGTAGTGTTGCATCGGTGGGATCCAGGGGTTCTGGCGCTGGGCGCGGTTCAGTCGCGGACGGGCGCAGACGGGCTTGCCTTAGGCGCGCCTTAGGCGCGCCAGCGGCGCGGCCGCGCAGCGGCCGCCATTTATGGGGAGGTGGGAGGGAGGAGCAGCTGGGAGGCGGGAGGCAGGGGCAGCGAATGGGCAGTCAGGGGGGCGGGGCCGCAGGGGACGCAGCGGCGGGAATGGCGAGAGGCAGCGGGGGCACAGAAAGGAAATGGGGAGAAAAACAGACAAAATCACGGGCACAACGTAAATGAGGCAGCGAGGGGCACAGAAGGAAAAAGGGGATAAAAACAGACAAAATCACGGGCACAACGTAAATGGGGCAGCGAGGGGCACAGAAGGAAAAAGGGGATAAAAACAGACAAAATCACGGATACAACGTGAATGGGGCAGCGAGGGGCACAGAAGGAAAAAGGGGATAAAAACAGACAAAATCACGGGCACAACGTAAATGGGGCAGCGAGGGGCACAGAAGGAAAAAGGGGAGAAAAACAGACAAAATCACGGGCACAACGTAAATGGGGCAGCGAGGGGCACAGAAGGAAAAAGGGGATAAAAACAGACAAAATCACGGGCACAACGTAAATGGGGCAGCGAGGGGCACAGAAGGAAAAAGGGGAGAAAAACAGACAAAATCACGGGCACAACGTAAATGGGGCAGCGAGGGGCACAGAAGGAAAAAAGGGGGAAGCAAGAAGTGCGGGCACCGGGGCCGCAGCTGAGGGGCGATCTTACCTGCAGAAGCAGCGGGCAGACAACACAGGCGGAGCTGTGTGGTGGGGGAGCGACCTACCTGGCAAGGTCAAGGGTCGCTCTCCTCACGCGCAGCGGCCGCCATTTATGGGGAGGTGGGAGGGAGGAGCAGCTGGGAGGCGGGAGGCAGGGGCAGCGAATGGGCAGTCAGGGGGCGGGGCCGCAGGGACGCAGCGGCGGGAATGGCGAGAGGCAGCGGGGGCACAGAAAGGAAATGGGGAGAAAATAGACAAAATCACGGGCACAACGTAAATGGGGCAGCGAGGGGCACAGAAGGAAAAAGGGGATAAAAACAGACAAAATCACGGGCACAACGTAAATGGGGCAGCGAGGGGCACAGAAGGAAAAAGGGGATAAAAACAGACAAAATCACGGGTACAACGTGAATGGGGCAGCGAGGGGCACAGAAGGAAAAAGGGGATAAAAACAGACAAAATCACGGGCACAACGTAAATGGGGCAGCGAGGGGCACAGAAGGAAAAAGGGGAGAAAAACAGACAAAATCACGGGCACAACGTAAATGGGGCAGCGAGGGGCACAGAAGGAAAAAGGGGATAAAAACAGACAAAATCACGGGTACAACGTAAATGGGGCAGCGAGGGGCACAGAAGGAAAAAGGGGATAAAAACAGACAAAATCACGGGTACAACGTAAATGGGGCAGCGAGGGCACAGAAGGAAAAAGGGGATAAAAACAGACAAAATCACGGGCACAACGTAAATGGGGCAGCGAGGGGCACAGAAGGAAAAAGGGGATAAAAACAGACAAAATCACGGGCACAACGTAAATGGGGCAGCGAGGGGCACAGAAGGAAAAAGGGGATAAAAACAGACAAAATCACGGGTACAACGTGAATGGGGCAGCGAGGGGCACAGAAGGAAAAAGGGGATAAAAACAGACAAAATCACGGGCACAACGTAAATGGGGCAGCGAGGGGCACAGAAGGAAAAAGGGGAGAAAAACAGACAAAATCACGGGCACAACGTAAATGGGGCAGCGAGGGGCACAGAAGGAAAAAAGGGGGAAGCAAGAAGTGCGGGCACCGGGGCCGCAGCTGAGGGGCGATCTTACCTGCAGAAGCAGCGGGCAGACAACACAGGCGGAGCTGTGTGGTGGGGGAGCGACCTACCTGGCAAGGTCAAGGGTCGCTCTCCTCACGCGCAGCGGCCGCCATTTATGGGGAGGTGGGAGGAGGAGCAGCTGGGAGGCGGGAGGCAGGGGCAGCGAATGGGCAGTCAGGGGGCGGGGCCGCAGGGACGCAGCGGCGGGAATGGCGAGAGGCAGCGGTGGCACAGAAAGGAAATGGGGAGAAAAACAGACAAAATCACGGGCACAACGTAAATGGGGCAGCGAGGGCACAGAAGGAAAAAGGGGATAAAAACAGACAAAATCACGGGCACAACGTAAATGGGGCAGCGAGGGGCACAGAAGGAAAAAGGGATAAAAACAGACAAAATCACGGGCACAACGTAAATGGGGCAGCGAGGGGCACAGAAGGAAAAAGGGGAGAAAAACAGACAAAATCACGGGCACAACGTAAATGGGGCAGCGAGGGGCACAGAAGGAAAAAGGGGATAAAAACAGACAAAATCACGGGTACAACGTAAATGGGGCAGCGAGGGGCACGGAAGGAAAAAGGGGAGAAAAACAGACAAAATCACGGGTACAACGTAAATGGGGCAGCGAGGGGCACAGAAGGAAAAAGGGGATAAAAACAGACAAAATCACGGGCACAACGTAAATGGGGCAGCGAGGGGCACAGAAGGAAAAAAGGGGGGAAGCAAGAAGTGCTTACCTGCAGAAGCAGAAGCAGCGGGCAGACAACACAGGCGGAGCTGTGTGGTGGAGGAGCGCCCTGCAGTATTGCCAGCTCTGGTAGTACTACGGTCCGTACACAGCTCTTCCAAGGTACATCTATCCTGCCCTGCAGTACTACTAGCTCTGGTAGTACTGCGGTCTGTACACAGCTCTTCCAAGGTACCTCTATTCTGCTCTGCAGTACTGCTATCACTAGCAGGTCTGGGGTCCGTACACAGCTCTTCCAAGGTACCTCTATCCTGCCCTGCAGTACTGCCAGCTCAGGTAATACTACGGTCTGTACACAGCTCTTCCAAGGTACCTCTATCCTGCCCTGCAGTACTGCCAGCTCAGGTAATACTACGGTCTGTACACAGCTCTTCCAAGGTACCTCTATCTTTCCCTGCAGTACTGCCAGCTCTGTTAGTACTACGGTCCGTACAAAGCTCTTCCAAGGTACCTCTATCCTGCCTGCAGTACTGCCAGCTCTGGTAGTACTACGGTCTGTACACAGCTCTTCCAAGGTACCTCTATCCTGCCCTGCAGTACTGCCATCACTAGCAGGTCTGGGGTCCGTACACAGCTCTTCCAAGGTACCTCTATCTTTCCCTGCAGTACTGCCAGCTCTGTTAGTACTACGGTCCGTACACAGCTCTTCCAAGGTACCTCTATCCTGCCCTGCAGTACTACCAGCTCAGGTAGTACTACGGTCTGTACACAGCTCTTCCAAGGTACCTCTATCCTGCCCTGCAGTACTACCAGCTCAGGTAGTACTACGGTCTGTACACAGCTCTTCCAAGGTACCTCTATCCTGCCTGCAGTACTGCCAGCTCAGGTAATACTACGGTCCGTACACAGCTCTTCCAAGGTACCTCTATCCTGCCCTGCAGTACTGCGGTCACTAGCAGGTCTGGGGTCCGTACACAGCTCTTCCAAGGTACCTCTATCTTTCCCTGCAGTACTGCCAGCTCTGTTAGTACTACGGTCCGTACACAGCTCTTCCAAGGTACCTCTATCCTGCCCTGCAGTACTACCAGCTCAGGTAGTACTACGGTCTGTACACAGCTCTTCCAATGTACCTCTATCCTGCCCTGCAGTACTAACATCTCTAGCAGGTGTGCAGTTCGTACACAGATCTTCCAAAATACCTCTATCCTGCAGTACTTCTCTGGCAGTACTACGGTCCGTACACAGCTCTTCCAAGGTACCTCTATCCTGCCTGCAGTACTGCCAGCTCTGTTAGTACTACGGTCCGTACACAGCTCTTCCAAGGTACCTCTATCCTGCCCTGCAGTACTACCAGCTCAGGTAATACTACGGTCCGTACACAGCTCTTCCAAGGTACCTCTATCCTGCCCTGCAGTACTGCCATCACTAGCAGGTCTGGGGTCCGTACACAGCTCTTCCAAGGTACCTCTATCTTTCCCTGCAGTACTGCCAGCTCTGTTAGTACTACGGTCCGTACACAGCTCTTCCAAGGTACCTCTATCCTGCCCTGCAGTACTACCAGCTCAGGTAGTACTACGGTCTGTACACAGCTCTTCCAATGTACCTCTATCCTGCCCTGCAGTACTAACATCTCTAGCAGGTGTGCAGTTCGTACACAGATCTTCCAAAATACCTCTATCCTGCAGTACTTCTCTGGCAGTACTACGGTCCGTACACAGCTCTTCCAAGGTACCTCTATCCTGCCTGCAGTACTACCATCTCTGGCAGTACTACGGTCCGTACACAGCTCTTCCAAGGTACCTCTATCCTGCCTGCAGTACTGCCAGCTCAGGTAATACTACGGTCCGTACACAGCTCTTCCAAGGTACCTCTATCCTGCCCTGCAGTACTGCGGTCACTAGCAGGTCTGGGGTCCGTACACAGCTCTTCCAAGGTACCTCTATCTTTCCCTGCAGTACTGCCAGCTCTGTTAGTACTACGGTCCGTACACAGCTCTTCCAAGGTACCTCTATCCTGCCCTGCAGTACTACCAGCTCAGGTAGTACTACGGTCTGTACACAGCTCTTCCAATGTACCTCTATCCTGCCCTGCAGTACTAACATCTCTAGCAGGTGTGCAGTTCGTACACAGATCTTCCAAAATACCTCTATCCTGCAGTACTTCTCTGGCAGTACTACGGTCCGTACACAGCTCTTCCAAGGTACCTCTATCCTGCCCTGCAGTACTACCAGCTCAGGTAGTACTACGGTCTGTACACAGCTCTTCCAATGTACCTCTATCCTGCCCTGCAGTACTAACATCTCTTGCAGGTGTGCAGTTCGTACACAGATCTTCCAAAATACCTCTATCCTGCAGTACTACCATCTCTGGTAGTACTACGATCTGTGCACAGCACTTCCAAGGTACCTTTATCTGCCCTGCAGTACTACCAGCTCTTCCAAGGTACCTCTAGCCTGCCCAGCAGTACTACCTTCTCTGGTAGTACTAGTGCTATGTCTGTACACAGCTCTTCCAAGGTACCTCTATCCTGCCCTGCAGTACTGCCATCTCTAGCAGGTCTGAAGTTGGTACACAGCTCTTCCAAGGAACCGCTACCTTTATTTAGAGTATGTTAGCTATTGCAGTACTCCAGTCCATAAATAACTCTTGCAAATCATCTCTATCTTAGCCTGCAGTACCGCCAATTCTTGAGACATAATGCTCCATACATATACCAGCTCTTGCAGTACTATAGTCCCTATATAACTTTCAAAGCACCCCTATTATAACTTCAGTACTGATAGCTCTTTCAGTACTATGGTCAGGGTCACTGGAATTATGCGTAAGGGGAGCATCAAATTATGTGGCAGGGAGTACCAAATTATTCAGCAAGAAAAGGCAAACTACGCAGTATAATGCCGCACAATTTTTGATAGTATTATTTCATTATTTTGTCATTTTTACA
The DNA here is from genome assembly GCA_963921515.1 of Calotriton arnoldi. Taxonomy (NCBI): domain Eukaryota; kingdom Metazoa; phylum Chordata; class Amphibia; order Caudata; family Salamandridae; genus Calotriton; species Calotriton arnoldi. Next base: position 1,696,272 of record CAWUFW010001037.1, on the reverse strand, counting down.
CATGGTGATACTGTGTGGGAGAAGATTTCACTTCATTTATTGTAAAACTTACTTTTGTTGGCATTTGGCCAATAATCTGAATAATCATCATATTGTTGCTCAGTACATTGGTGGTTCAAACCCTGCCCTTTGACTTGTGGCGTGCCTGTTTCCTCTCCGCACCCACGGCCCCATTGTGTCCCAGTTCTTCCCGTCCCTCCCAAGAGGCAAGTGTGGGTGTGTGGACTGGTTGTGGCATTTCCCACGTCAAATCTCCAGGTATCTGGACCAGGGCATTCCCCATACTTTCAATGCCTCTGTAGGGGTTGCCTTCCCTCTCCGTGAATGCCTGATGGGTGAGAATCCACGAATACACCTTATATCAGTAACTTAACCAAACCTATAACCTTCTAACTACCATCCTGGGGAAGATACATGCCTCTTCTGTTTTTAGTGTTGCTGGGGGTCAGTGGGGTCGATCCCGCCAGCCAACTGGGGAGCAGGTGTAAGGCCACCTGGGTCCGCCCAACCCCGCCATGCCCGGCAGTCCCTGGCACCCCACCCATCGTCAAGTAGGTTGGTGGGGTCCCTCATATGGCGTCTTCTCCTGCAGCCTTCCGACCAGTCATCCCTTTCCACCATGTCCCTCCAGTGCTATGTCCCACTCAGTCAGTCGGGCAGGTATGTGTCCCTGTTCTCTGCTCAAGGTCCCTCAGTCTGTGTCTTGGTGTCTGAGGGATGCTCCCATTCGTCCACCACCTCCAACCACAGGTCCACTATGGTTCGTCTTTTTATTCGGGGGCTATGATTCCCGCTGTGGATGCGAATGATAATTCCTTTCATGCTTATATGGTTGCTGCGGTTCCAGCGGCATATGGTCCTTATGCAGTGGTTGAAGTTCCTCTTATGGCCTGGGAGCAGCAGATTTGGTTTAATGGGGCCCTTCCCCACACTCTTTCTTTCGTTAGTATGGGCCCCTTAAGTATTGATGGGGCCACATGGCCTGTATTTGCTGGTTTTGCTCCGCATCCTAATTATCTTAACGCTAATTTGGCGGAAGTTCGTTTACTGTATGGGCAGGTATGTCTTCTGTATAGACGCCTGATTCAATTTATTTCACGTGCCTTTTTGGTGGCTCCACCTGGGGCTGCGCCTCAAGTGCAGGCACAAGGTGGGGACCTTGTGATTAGCCCTGTTCTTAATAATTTGGTAATTGGCAAATGTCCTCAGGCGCGTGAGGACCTTCAATTTTGGATTGCTCAGAAGATTGAACTACTTGATGTGGTCTTTCCTCACACGGGTCCTGTGGAGAAACACAGGATCCTCACTATGTGTTTACCAAGCGGTCTGATCCCTCCTCTGGCAGAATGCAACACCTGGGGGACGGTGTTTGCCTCAGTGTATACACTTTGTTTTGGCACCCCCTCCATGAGCGTTCTTCCGAGCATTCTAAAACAAGAACACAATGAACACGGGGCAGGTTTTTCCCTGGATTTGGGGATGAAATTGGTGGGTATTTTTCCCGTTGTCTCTGAAATTATTCTTTCTAATATTAAAGGTGAGCCAGTTTGCTTGCAGGTTCTTCAGCGCCTTTCGGCGGTGGCTGACATTGATCGAGAACATGAGTTGCAGATTATTATTGCTGATGTTTCTACATCCTTGGGACGCAATAATTTGGGTGTTAGACCTTCTACCCAGTCTCAGGGTAAACCCCCTCTTGAAAAGAAGGGCTGCCCGTTTCCTAAAAGGACAGGGACAAAAATAAGCAGCAACAGAATTCTAGCTCTCGTGCTGGATCACCACCACCTGACACTTCTGAATGTAGATATGATTTACGTGATCGCTCTATTATTAAAATTCCTGGGAGGTTTCAGGTTCCTGATCAGCATTCTCCTCGTTCCTTTCAGGAATCGTCGGATCAACAATTTGGCGGGGGAGGGGGGCTACAGGATCGCAGACAAGGCGAGTCCACGCAACCTAAGCGGGACCCGCAGCACCAGTTTGACGTGAAAGTCAAATGGGAGGAACCACCTCATATCGAGCCCCATTTCAGAAGAAAAAAGTTGCCACTTGACAGCGAAATATGCCCCAGATGGTGAGAACCCACCTTCTGGACAGGAGTTGGGCGGTGACTCTCCTCGACAGCGCGGCGGAAGTTACCGTAGTGCGGCAGACACTCCGCCAGTTTCTAGAGGCGAAAGCAACTGCCACATTTGCAACTGTTGAGACCGCAGACATCCGCGTCTCTCACCCGATAGACCTTATCATGTAGACCTTCATATTGAAGGTGATATTAAGCGCACCATAAACGCTATTTTTTGGGACAACTTGACGTCTTCTTATGACATTTTACTAGCGGAGATGGATTGGCCTCCCAAATTTGTTCTTGCTTGTCCTCGTGGCGAGGAGGTGATCCTTCCTTCTTTTTCGCAATATGTCCTGGATGAGACTAAGCATGCCTATGCTTCAGAGTGAGCTCTGGCCTTGGCTCCTGCCTTATATTACAACCAGGCTGGTTGGGATAAGGATTCTCCCGTACATGTTGTGCCTAAACGCTCCACTCCTCAGCACAGCCTCATTATCCAATTAAACGTGACGCTAAGGTGTCCGTTAAAGAAATTCTCACTCAATTGGAGTATCACAGTGTTATTGAACCCTGTGTGTCTGCAATAAATAATCCTCTTTTTCCGATTTTGAAACCCTATGGTTCATATTGCATTGTTTTGGATTACAGACATTTGAATAGCTATACCCGTACCTTTGCTGTGCAAAACACGCATAGTACAATGTTATGTTTCATATAGGTACCCTAATATAGGCCCAGGTAATATCATACACCTTCACCTACATTTTCTCCCTCATACTACACAGTAACGAGCCTTTAGGATTGAACCTTTACCTAGTTCCAGTCCTGGGCACAGAAGGAGGGTTTTCCCGAACAATAGCATCCTATAACTCCATCAATGGACTCATACAGTATGAATGAATATTCATAAGGGTTCCTGGAAACCAGGCAGGGGCTACACACCACCTTCACAATATCTGCGTACAAGGTTCATCCCATACGTCATCCTCACATCCAACAATGGCTAATACAAGAACCAAGAGACAAAGACACCCTAGATATTTTCTGTATAAATACGGCACATCTTACTAGGGATAGCTAGAGGAGAACCAAGACTTCCAGGCTGACACACTGACCAGAGACGCTGAGGCTCCTGCATGCAGGAACTCCCTTAGGCGTTGGCGTATTGCCACTGAAGCTGCTTCCCCTTTTATATTAGCTAGTATTATGGCTGATACCTGGCCATAGTTACCTAGTATCTTCATCCCTAAGTTTAGGGCCGGCTCTGTTCTGTACTCGTTTTGTATTTGTCTTAATACATCTGGCACTACTGCTAATGACGGGATACCATGAGTTCTGGTATAAATGGCAGCAAAGACTGTACCCCAAGTGGTACAATCCTCTGTGTGTACAACATTCCAGATGCTCAGATTCCTGGAGTGGGGGACAGAGTAATACCAAATATGGATCGTAGGCAAGGTTTGATTATTGCAGCACACCAGGGTTTGGGCTCTGCGCATACAGGCGTTACAGCGACTATTTCATTGTTGAAAGAGGGCTATTGGTGGCCAGGTCTGACAAAACAAACTAAAGACTAGGTCTTGAAATGTGACATCTGCCAGCAGATGAAAGGCTCCACCATAGCACGCCCGGCACAGACGCCGTTATTAAAATCAGACAGACCTCTCGCTTGTGTATATCTGGACCACTGCAGCCCCTTACAATCGGATGGGGCTAAAAAGTATATTATGGTTGCAGTGGATTTATGCTCAAGATTCCTATGGGTTTGGCCTCAGCGTTTGGCTGACGCTCGAACTGTTATCAAAGATTTGCGAGTCTTTTTCGGGACATACCCAGTTGGCACGTTACACTCTGACCGTGGCCCGGCGTTTAGCTCTCGGGCTTACAAAGAGGCCATGGAAGGAATGGGTGTAGCATTGCGGTACTCCTCTCCGTACCATCCTGAGGGAAATTCGGTTGTGGAGAGGAAAAACCGGGACTTAAAGCAATCTTTAACAGCTAGGGTATTAGGCAAGGGCGGTAGTTGGGTCAATCATATATATGGGGTACAACGAGCTCTCAATAACCAGCCAAGAAGTTCTCTAGGGGGTGTCACTCCTTACGAGGTCCTATTTGGGACAAGAATGTGGGTACCTGATCTTGATTGTGAAGGCGCAGTGGCGGATGAGAAACCATTTGATATCCATGATCGTTTGGCTGTTTTACAGGATATAAATGAATCCAGGACACAACAAAGTAACGTCCACCTGAAACAGATCGCCACTGGGGAAGTCAAGGCAGTCACGGCAAGACCTGTCTGGATCCCAAAAGTCGGGGATCTGGTCAGAGAAAAGATTGCGGATAAAAAAGAATTTGGGCCTTCATACAGAAAACCTGTACCGGTCCTAGCAATCCAAGGAACAAGAATTGTACTTCTACCGCCCCTTGCCGGGAAAAAGGAGAAAAGATTTGTCTCAATTGACTTAATCAAACCACACTATGTGGCCGATACTAAGCAGTAGGCCACGTGGACTCCAAAGTAGCAGACGCCCTCCACTCGTTACAATCCAAGAAGTTAAAACGGAAAGACTCATCACGTTCGAAGAGCCTCCAATGCGGAATGAAGGACTAAGCAACAATGCTATGGAACTCGTTCCCCTTGAACCCAAAGTTCAACTTCAAAATCAAACTCAAAATAACACACAAGTTGCAATAAGACCTAATACAGATGTCTACCTCAACATGCCTCGATGAGAGCAAACTACGATTTCAACAAATCCCGATGGAATTCCAACAATTGATCGAACTGCTTCTGGCTACATCATGAACTTTGATACGTTTTCCCTGGATCCAAGTGAACCGGAAACGACGCCAGCCAAAAAATCACACAAACAAAAACTCATTGACTTTCTGAACTTTTTTAAAAAGACTTACCTGGTGTCGCCTTGGATAGAACTATGGTATATCACTGGGATTCTGTTTTTCATTTTCTGGCTAGGTTTAATTATAACTTTTAGTATGCTTATTAATGGACGATACCTTCAGCAGAGCTCTACAGCCCAAAAGGTTAATTTGATTTTAAAGCCACATCAGTCCTCACATCGTGAACTAAGAGACTTGTCTTCAGTGAACATCACAGCAGTTCCTATACAGGATGGTATAGTTTGGGACAAGGTTGATTTTGATATATTCTGACCTGCTGAGCTTTTAAAAATTTCTCATGTATTTAAAATTTCATTAAGTGATCTCATTACCTCCAGTACATTTTCTGATGATTGGGACTCTGAAACTGTTGATAACATGTTGTCTGATTTAGGAAAAACTGCCGCATTTCCGAACACTGAAATGTTAGAAGGTGCTTCAGACTATGACACTTTGTACTGTTACCAACAATATGGTCATCATTTCTTGCACAAATCTATATCACTGTGAGGAGGACCGGGACATCACCCCGCCCGTGGCCCATATTAAAACCCCTAGGATACCAGGAATGCCTTTCGCTAGCCCGGGGATAGCCCGGAAAGAGTTAATCTCTTACGGCTCCTCTCCCATGCAGGACCAAGAACGCCCCTTTGAACATGGCGGCCATTGGCAGGACGTCTCGTGGGCTCAAGGGGCGGTGTCTCTGACTTTAAACCCGGAAGACGCCGTGGAGAGACGGGACGGGGAGAGATCGCCGGAGGAAGGAGCGTGGAGTATCGAGAAGAAGACGGAGAGCCTTATCGAGCCAGGATGAGAAGCAGACGAGGATTCCCAGCAGGACGAGGAGAAAAGCGAAGCCGAGCGGGAGGAGTGGTCGGAAGAGTGGTGGACACCCCCGGAGGACGCCTCAACGCCGCCGCAACTCAGGAGGGTTGCGGCCACAGTGGTACGTGAAATAGGGCAGGGGGTATTGCAGCCTGGGAAGGGGGAGGCGAGTCCAAGGGACTCAGGGAACACGGGGTAGTGTGGTGGTCACGGATTTCTCTCACAGTATTCACCGACTCCTTCACCCCCCCCCCTTTTTGTACAGCACTAGCACCAACCTAACAGAAACCCTCTGCTATCAGGTTGTTACTCTGGCTTATCCGTGGGGGTGTGCCTGACAGTAATTATCTCCTGAGATTATAAGGAGCCCGGAGTAAGGAAGGACCTAAAAGGTAAACTGGTCCTTCCTGTCTGTTTTAGTTCTTTTGAAAACCCTCCCTCTTTACGTTTCACCCGCTTCCGTGTCTTCTACATCCCTTCACTCCCTCGGTGGATTCCTTGATCTAAGGTGGTGGAACGCGAGTTACCTCACGTTATCCTATCCATACGGGACAGCTAGACTGACTGCCTTCTCTCCTTTTGTTTCCACCTGTACCCCGGGGTTGTGCCACCGTCGCCCTACGAGGAGAAGAGGATCCACAACCAACACCACGGAAGCAGACGACGTCCGAACCCTACCCTACCGGACTCCTCTATTGGATTGTTTCTTTTGTCATTTAAGCCCCTTTGAATCATTCAACCACACTTAAGACCTCCTCGCTTTACTTTCCGCCCATCCCTCTCACAATCACCTAGAAATGTTTTTGTGTATCACCAGTGGGAACATTGCCCTACACCGCCAAAAGGTAGTTCACAAACATTTGCACAGAAAGTTTCGTATTTTTCAGGGTTTAACACCACTGACCCAACCTCTTATTATTACAAGGTTGCACCGACATCAGCATTGAAAATTATGTTGACAAACACCAAACAAATATACTCTGCTTCCTTTATTACCCAATTGTCTGAACAAGGTTTCGACTTATGGAAAGACACAATAGACTTAAAATCAGTCTGGGATTCTAGGGACTGGAAAGTCCAGGGAACAGAAGCGCTATTTAGATCATGCCTCATTCCACAGCAGATATTTCCGAATTACACTGTGCAACAGACATCCTGTCTTGGACTAGCCAAGAGCAAGGACCTGAACACACCTCAGTTTCCAACACCATCACAGATGGAGGGGTGGCAAAATTCAACTTCAAAAGAAGGAGCCACAGCCGATTGGAAGGAATGGGTGGTTTGGCCCTTAGACACAAACGTATGTCAGAAGAGATTCTTGGGTATAACAGAAGGGTTTCATAGCCATAGGCCAGACCCACGGTATGTACGACGAGAACACCCTGGGGTAGTGACATCCTACAGTGTTGGGAAGTTGTGCCTTGATTGGCTAGAGACCTCAACACTCACAGAAGTAAAACAACACTTATCCTTACTCACATATGACATGGATCTTAGGGATTTTTTGCTAGGTCCCAGGAAATCGCATCAGAAACGTTTCATATATGCTGGCATTTACGCTGCCTATAATGAAAATTGGAAAATATCCCAACAAGAGGCCGCAGAGAGAATATGGGAAATAGACCGTATGAACCTAGAGAAAGCATTAGCGGTAGTGGATAATGGGTTAACGACTTTGACCTCCAGGATCTATTCCTTAGGCAACATTGTATCTTCTGCAATAGACATACTGGAACAAGATTTGGCCATATTACAACACGGGCAATCTCAGCTACGTTCTATTATGTTGTTAAGCTGGACACTGCAATCTTTGCGTGAAGGCTATGTGCCTTGGCGTTTTATCAACAGTACGTCTCTGTTTTCTGAGTATAATTTAACAGATAAACAGATAGAAATGGCACAAAGGGGAGCAAAATGTACAATGCTGCGTATTGAAAAACTGGATAGATTAGCGTTTACTGTGCGGAATCACCATCCACTGAATGGCTAATCCATGGCCACATCACTCTACCGGTCACGACTTTTCAATTTCAGTATTGCCTGGAACAAAAAAAGGCAGGCAAATATGAAAGAATGGGTAAGGAATACATTAAGGAATCTTGGGAATTACCGTACAGATTTCGATGCCGGAGTGGGGATCGAGAAGTGTTTCTAAGCGGTACAAACTGCAAGAGCGCTTTAAGCGGTTCTCTCATGTGCCAGGATATTTCCCTGCATGGAGCTTGTAATGGTTCTGTAGCGAACTTGTCCTGCCACATGAAAGGGACTCCAGCGGCCGTGGTTACTCCAGTATTCAGGCTACTCTCGAATGGGAGTTACTTGATGCTGAATGATCAAGGTTGCTGTGGGATGCTTCCGGGCATTGCCTATCTGGTCACTGTGAACTCCAGGGTTACTTGCTGTATGCAAGTATTGTTTCCCCCAACAAGTGCAGCCAGGGAGGCGCCGTTATGGCCTTCGTTGAATGTTTCCTTTATACAAATTGATTCTTTGAGCAGACTGAAAGCCATGCTTTTACAACAAACAGTACCCTTAACTGTGAGAAGTTGGCCTGGCATATGCTGTCCACTAATTATAGTGGGCACCTTGCACCAGTCCAAACAACCCCTTATTGGAGATAGGTTAAAGACAACCTTTATTGAAAGCTATCCTAGTGGTAGCTATGGAGAGCAGCCTTCAGGCTAAGTCTTGAAGGAATGTAAAGCAGCTTGTTTTACCAGTCTATAATCTCTTGAGTGACCAAATGAAAGAGCACCACACCAGGTATATATTCAAAATATATGTATTTATTGCTAAACACACCCCTCTAGTCTCTTTATGAGGCTAGAGTTCGAAGTACATAAATTATAAGTTAGTTATCTACAGTAATAGCACAAATACACGTTTGAGCCCTAGGGGCGTACCAAACCATATACCAATAAAGTGGTATAAGAACCACGACTGAGCTAGACACAGGGCCTAGAGCCTGTAGAAGTGCTTGGACCACAAGGAACCACCCAAGGTAGTGACACAGGGGACCCACGGGGAACGCGTGCAGTGTGTGAACACAGCCGCGAATCGCCGTTAACTTCTATGGGGAAAGTCGCGGTTTGAATTTAAAAGAAAAGGGACACTTAGAGGAGGACTTGGAGCAAACCCTTTGAGAACTAGGCTGTTCTAGTGTCAATACCCACGGGAGCACCGGAGTACTCGAGTTACCTCACCCAGGGAGCCGGGTGCATAGGTGTCTTTCGGGGTCGGGTTTCACGTCGTCGCTTTCAATGGCGATCTGCTGCAAAGTGCTGCTGGCGGCCAAGTCGAAAGTGTTCGGGTGGATCCAAAGGTGGATCGAAGATCTGAGGAACCTGAAAGCAGAGGGGACAGAGTCTGGGTCACTAGCCAGTGACCAGGAAGGCGATGAGCAGATGCCCACCGATGTCGAGTGCTTCAGGTAGGTTGACGGTCGTCTTGACTCTTCAGCCACGAGGTCCAGGAAGCGTCGACGATGACCAGGAGCTGGATTTGAGCTGTCCCATGACGTCTGTCGATTACAAGGGTATCGGCGACCGGATTGGGCCCAACAAGCCTTGGCAACGGCAAGTCTCGTGGAAATGGAAGAAGGACGATGTTGCAGACCAGCAAGGTCTGTGGGACTCACCCAGCGAGGTAAGTCAGGGCACACCTGGAGCAACCAGGGAGCCCAAGCAGAAGAAGATTGGCCTTCGGGAGGGCCTACTAGCCAACGGACTAGTGACCGCGAAGGAGCCTCGAGTCGACGCACGTGAGGCTGGCTCACAGGACACTCGTGGAGTGAAGGCCAGCGATCTTCAGTGCAGTTGGTGCTGGAGGCTGGGGCTACTTGGAGCCCAAAGCACGACTTCGTGGGAGACCCAGAAGAGGATGCACTTGCAAATGCGATCGGTGTCCAGGGGTCACGGTTCCACGTTACCCACGACAGCTATGGGCCTCAGCTTTGCTGGGGATTCAGGGCAGCCTCGGGGAAGTCTGGAAATCCACCTCTGGTGATGCAAAGACTTCGGCGTCCGGCGGGAGCTTCAGCGATGCAGACCGGACAATTGCTTCTTTGGTGCCTGCCAAGCAGGGGAGTCACTCCTTGACCCCAAGGGAGATTCTTCAGTCCTCTAATCTTAAAGTAGAGCGTCGAAGGTCCAGGATTCTGTGTCAGAGTTTCGTCCAGGTAAATCTAAAGTGCTAAGGACTGGGGTCCCATACTTATACTAAGGTAGGGGGTTGGACATACTCTGTGGCCCCACCTATGGGAGGGTCAGGGCAGAGGGGTGGTTACACCCCTTTCCCTTTGTCCAGTTTCGTGCCAGTTTGAACTGGGGTATGCACAGGGACACCAAATGTGCCCCCAGTGCAGGACTTCAAAGCACCAGAGAGTGATCCCGCCCAGCCCCAATACACACTATCCTGTCTGGGGAGGTGGTTACACCTCCCTGGGACAGGAAACCTATTGTCCAGGCCTCCCCTGCCGGAGTTTCGGTCAGCAGCAGGAGGCCAGACTCGTGTCTGTGGCAGCGGCATCCATTTTGTGATGCCAGGGCTCTGGAAAGTCAGTACCGGGTATACCGGTGTGTACATGTCTCTCCCTCTAGAAGGGTGGAATGCTACCCCCGCCGCCAGAACTGGCGGGGGGTAGTATTCCAAGATGTTTGACACCAAACACGACATGTTTCCGTGCAGCCATCCCAAAGTTAGCATTTAACGCGAGGTTATAATGCGCTTAAGAGTATATGGTCAGGCTGCACTACAAACAGCATCAGAGAAGGGTCTCCGAACGCTGCAGAGGGGCCCTGCTCATGCAGGGGCACCCTCTCACATAGGAACCACGCACTCTGCCTTCAGGATTGATAAGGCCTGCCATAGGAGTGACTTATTGGTTTATATGTGTGTATGTAGGTAGTGATATAGGTAGCCTATATCACTGTAAGGGGTGCATGCACCACCTTACCCAGGCTGCAGTAGCAGACCTGTGGTGTCCTTTTGGCTGGCCTTCCAGGGGTGGCACAATACATGCTGCAGTCCCTGGCAGGCCTCTGAGGTACCTATGCCCTGGGTACATAGTATACCATATACTAGGGACTTATAAAGGCACTCCAGATTCCAATCAGAGATGTGCCTAAGGCACATTCAAACCATTTTATAGAGGAAGCAGATAGACTGGGGCCCTGAATAGCAGGATCCCAGTCCAACTAAGTCATAAACCAGCAAAACACCAGGAAAAAAGTGGGGGCAACCATATAGTCAGATTCCACCTTCCTACATAACCCCCCCAAACGAAAGGAGATAAGGCTAACCTTGGCCAGTTGAGCCTTTATTGACTAAGTGGCCATATAAGAAGCACCTGCACTAGCATGGTTGCCCCCTGTCTTATGGTCCACTAAGCAATCCCTCACCCTAAGGGTATGAGAGGGTCTCCACCATGGGGAATTACTACCTGTGGTGTGCTTTGGTATAGTACAAGGCTGGTGAGGTGTCTGAGAAGGGAAGTGAGGTCCTAGGAAGGTTGGTCTCAGCTTCCTCAGATCACTGGTCACCATGTATGCCTGTCTTTCCATGACTGAGTTGCACTTTGCTCTAAGGGTCAACCTTTGGCTGCCTACAGCTGGGGGTTGGGTCCCTTTGGAAGGACCACTGGAGGGACAGGGCAGGTTTGGAACCTTTTGGTCCCAGGTTTGCCCTTGCCTAACAGAGTCCTTCTGGGGGAGGTCCCTACACAAAGGTATGGGGGATCCCTCAGTGTGTTGAGGAATTTTCACCTGGCTAGGGCTACTAGACTGGGTGCCCCTAATCTGCTGATGGGGGGGTTCCTCTGGACAGGGGGCCCTGGGGGGTCCACTGACCTCCCTGACCTCTGCAGCCCTGGGCTGACTGAGGCAGGGTAGAGAGGGGCAGGTTACCTGCTCCAGGCTGGGCACCACCTTGGAAGGGTCCTCTGCCATCAGGGGTGGGGCCAGGCCAGGCCTGACTACCTCGGGGGCAGGTCCTTCACTAGGGGTAGGGTCAGTTCCCTGAGGAGGCTGACCCTTACCTACTGTCTGGAGGGAAGAAGACTTTTCTTCAACCCTTGTGCTCTCTTTTGGGGAGAGTGGGCCATTCTTCCAGGCTCCATCTCTCAAAATTTCCCTGGGCTTGGGCTGTGGCCATCACAGCCCCACTAACCTCTACAGGGACGCCCAGCATTCTCAGATGGGTTTGGTGTTCAACTTCAGCCCAGGCTGAAATTTCCAGATCATTGCCCATCAGGCAATCTACAGGCAAGGTTGGGGACACTGCCACTCTTTTGGGCCTGTGACCCCTTCCGAACTGAGATTGACTATGGCCATGGGGTGATCTGTTCTGACACCATCAATGTTGGTTACCTGGTATTTAAACTCAGGTAAAAGCTGGTGAGGGGGGACTAGTTTCCCTGCTACCATGGTGACACTAGCCCCTGTGTCCCTAAATGCCACAGCTTTCTGACCATTAATTATTGGCTCCAATCTATACCTGCCCAATGCTATGGGACCCATGGTAAAGGTGGCAAATCCTACGCCACCATCAGAGTCAGAGGAGTCTGTTGAGGGGGTCCTGTCTAAACTAGGGCCCACCTCTGTTCCTCTTGCAAAAGCACCTAACTTTTTGGGTACACTACTCCCAACTGGAGGATTACTACTGGTAGTACCAGGAGGGGTGGTAGTAGTTGTTGGAGGAACATTTTCTTTATTGCCAATCCTGGGGCAACTGGGATCAGTTTTCCAGTGTCCAGGCTTTTTACAGACATGGCAATATGGTTTCTTTTCAGGAGAGGAAGGAGTTTGGGACCCACCCCCAGAAGAGGACTTTTGGGGCCCTGTAGTGGATTTATCCTTAGATTTATCCCCACCTTTCTCTTGGGACTTGGTAGAATCTTTCTTCTGGTCACCACCCTGATTCTTAGTCTTTACTCTGGTTCTGACCCATTTGTCTGCCTTCTTTCCCAATTCTTGGGGAGAGGTCAGATCAGAGTCCACCAGGTACTGGTGTAAAAGCTGGTTTTGACAATTTTAAGGATCTGCTCCCTCATAATCAAATTGTACAATCCTAAAAAGTCATGCACCTTGTTGCCATGTATCCAACCTTCCAGAGCCTTAGTAGCACAATCTACAAAGTCAACCCAGTCTTGAGTCTGAGCCTTTTGGGTATCTCTGATCTTCAACCTATACTATTCAGTGGTTAGGCCAAACCCATCTATCAGAGCACTCTTCAAGACTTTGTAATTGTCAGCATCCTCTTCTCTTACAGTGAGGAGATTATCTCTACCTTTGTCTGCAAAGGAGAGCCACAAGATTGCTGCCCACTGCTCCTGAGGGACCCTCTGTACTTTACAGGCCCTCTCTAGAGCAGTTATCCATTTGTGGATGTCATCCCCACTCTGGTAGGGAGGGACAATCTTGCTCAGGTTTCTATGGTCATAAGACCTTTCCCTATCTTTGGGGAAATTGCTGCCACCATGGGACTCTAGTCCCATCTTTTGTTTCTCTCTATAGAGATCTAGGGACTCCCTGTCTATAGCCAATTGCTGTTTTCTGAGCTCAAGCTGGGCTTGTTCATACTGAAGCAATCTCTTTCTCCTTTCAGGAGAGGATTCCCTCCTATGAGAGGAGACAGAGGTCCCTATTGAGGTGTCAGAGTGGTTAGACTCCTGAGAAGGAGATCTAGACCTTCTGGGCACACTCAGTACTCTTCCTGGGGGGACAAAGGGGAGGTCATTCTGATCCTCCTCCTTCTCCTCCACAGGAGGAATTGGGTTTTCCAGGACAAGGTCATTTTCACCTTCCTGGCCAGTTTCAGAGGGGGGGGGCTGGGTTTCTTCACCCCTGGCCCTTCCTCATCTTCTGCCCCACCCTCTCTGCCTACCCCTTCAGACCCTAGGGGCCTGCTGAGATCATCAGCTAGTAACACCTCCTTCAGGTGCTGGGTGCTGGCACTTTTGCCTGCCTTCAGCTTCCTAGTATTGCACAATGCTCTCAATTCCAAGAATGGGAGTTTATCATACTTGGAGGGAAGAAGCCCACTGGCTTCTGGCAAGGACTCACTGGGTCCTGGCTTTGAAGACATTACTAGTGAGGTGTGGTGTATGCACTACCTACTCTAGTGTGGCCTACTAAACTCTCTTGAGTTGTAGAAAGGTGGAGAGGTGTGGTGCAGCGGCCAGGGCAGCTGACTTTGGAGCACAGGGTTCACGGTTCGATCCCGGCTCTGGCGGCAGCTCAGCTCAGCACCATGTGACTCTGGGCAATAGCTCACTTAATTTCCACTACGGCCCCCAGCGCCTTGAGACCCGTAAGGGTGAGTAGCTGCGCTATATAAAAACGGACTTATATTTATTATTATATTTATTTATAGAAAGGGTTGTATCATACTTGGAGGGTGGAAGCTCAATGGCTTCCTGCAAGGATTCTTTAGATCCTACCCTTAAAGACATTACTAGTGTGGTGTGGTGTATGCACTACCTACTCTAGTGTGGCCTACTAAACTCTCTTGAGTTGTAGAAAGGGTTGTGCTATCCCTTAACACACAACTCTAAGTTCAGTAGAACTTACTGTATTCTAAGCTTAAATTATATGTACCTTAGGTACCTTTAGTGGTTTTCAGTTGATCAATTCACTTGAGATTATCTGGTAAAACAATAGCAAGCTGGAATCCCACACGCTGCACACCAATGTGAGAAGTTGGCCTGGCATATGCTGTCCACTAATTATAGTGGGCACCTTGCACCAGTCCAAATCGACTCTTATGGTAGGTAGGTTAAAGACAACCTTATTGAAAGCTATCCTAGTGGTAGCTATGGAGAGCAGCCTTCAGGCTAAGTCTTGAAGGAATGTAAAGCAGCTTGTTTTACCAGTCTATAATCTCTTGAGTGACCAAATGAAAGAGCACCACACCAGGTATATATTCAAAATATATGTATTTATTGCTAAACACACCCCTCTAGTCTCTTTATGTGACTAGAGTTCGAAGTACATAAGTTAGAAGTTATTAAATCACAGTAATAGCACAAATACACGTTTGGGCCCTAGGGACGTACCAAACCATATACCAATAAAGTGGTATAAGAACCACGACTGAGCTAGACACAGGGCCTAGAGCCTGTATAAGTGCTTGGACCACAAGGAACCACCCAAGGTAGTGACACAGGGGACCCACGGGTGACGCGTGCAGTGTGTGAACACAGCCGCGAATCGCCGTTAACTTCTATGGGGAAAGTCGCGGTTTGAATTTAAAAGAAAAGGGACACTTAGAGGAGGACTTGGAGCAAACCCTTTGAGAACTAGGCTGTTCTAGTGTCAATACCCACGGGAGCACCGGAGTACTCGAGTTACCTCACCCAGGGGAGCCGGGTGCATAGGTGTCTTTCGAGGTCGGGTTTCGTCGTCACTTTCAATTGCGATCTGCTGCAAAGTGCTGCTGGCGGCCAAGTCGAAAGTGTTCGGGTGGATCCAAAGGTGGATCGAAGATCTGAAGAACCTGAAAGCAGAGGGGACAGAGTCTGGGTCACTAGCCAATGACCAGGAAGGCGATGAGCAGATGCCCACCGATGTCGAGTGCTTCAGGTAGGTTGACGGTCGTCTTGACTCTTCAGCCACGAGGTCCAGGAGGCGTCGACGACGACCAGGAGCTGGATTCGAGCTGTGCCACAAAGTCTGTCGATTGCAGGGGTGTCGGCGACCGGATTGGACCCAACAAGCCTTGGCAACGGCAAGTCTCGTGGAAATGGAAGAAGGACGATGTTGCAGACCAGCAAGGTCTGTGGGACTCACCCAGCGAGGGTAAGTCAGGGCACGCCTGGAGCAACCAGGGAGCCCAAGCAGAAGAAGATTGGCCTTCGGGAGGGCCTACTAGCCAACGGACTAGTGACCGCGAAGGAGCCTTGAGTTGAACGCACGTGGGGCTGGCTCACAGGACACTCGTGGAGTGGAGGCCAGCGATCTTCGGTGCAGTTGGTGCTGGAGGCTGGGGCTACTTGGAGCCCAAAGCACGACTTCGTGGGAGACCCAGAAGAGGATGCACTTGCAAATGCGATCGGTGTCCAGAGGTCACGGTTCCACGTTACCCACGACAGCTACGGGCCTCAGCTTTGCTGGGGACTCAGGGCAGCCTCGGGGAAGTCTGGAAATCCACCTCTGGTGATGCAAAGACTTCGGCGTCCGGCGGGAGGTTCAGCGATGCAGACCGGACAATTGCTTCTTTGGTGCCTGCCAAGCAGGGGAGTCACTCCTTGACCCCAAGGGAGATTCTTCAGTCCTCTAATCTTAAAGTAGAGCGTCGAAGGTCCAGGATTCTGTGTCAGAGTTTCGTCCAGGTAAATCTAAAGTCCTAAGGACTGGGGTCCCATACTTATACTAAGGTAGGGGGTTGGACATACTCTGTGGCCCCACCTATGGGAGGGTCAGGGCAGAGGGGTGGTTACACCCCTTTCCCTTTGTCCAGTTTCGCGCCAGATCAGGGGCTGGAAGCCCCTGAGCCGGTTTGAACTGGGGTATGCACAGGGACACCAAATGTGCCCCCAGTGCAGGACTTCAAAGCACCAGAGAGTGCTCCCGCCCAACCCCAATACACACTATCCTGTCTGGGGAGGTGGTTACACCCTCCCTGGGACAGGAAACCTATTGTCCAGGCCTCCCCTGCCGGAGTTTCGGTCAGCAGCAGGAGGCCAGACTCGTGTCTGTGGCAGCGGCATCCATTTTGTGATGCCAGGGCTCTGGAAAGTCAGTACCGGGTATACCGGTGTGTACATGTCTCTCCCTCTAGAAGGGTGGAATGCTACCCCCGCCGCCAGAACTGGCGGGGGGTAGTATTCCAAGATGTTTGACACCAAACACGACATGTTTCCGTGCAGCCATCCCAAAGTTAGCATTTAACGCGAGGTTATAATGCGCTTAAGAGTATATGGTCAGGCTGCACTACAAACAGCATCAGAGAAGGGTCTCCGAACGCTGCAGAGGGGCCCTGCTCATGCAGGGGCACCCTCTCACATAGGAACCACGCACTCTGCCTTCAGGATTGATAAGGCCTGCCATAGGTGTGACTTATAGGTTTATATGTGTGCATGTAGGTAGTGATATAGGTAGCCTATATCACTGTAAGGGGTGCATGCACCACCTTACCCAGGCTGCAGTAGCAGACCTGTGGTGTCCTTTTGGCTGGCTTTCCAGGGGTGGCACAATACATGCTGCAGTCCCTGGCAGGCCTCTGAGGTACCTATGCCCTGGGTACATAATATACCATATACTAGGGACTTATAAGGGCACTCCAGATTCCAATCAGAGATGTGCCTAAGGCACATTCAAACCATTTTATAGAGGAAGCAGATAGACTGGGGCCCTGAATAGCAGGATCCCAGTCCAACTAAGTCATAAACCAGCAAAACACCAGGAAAAAAGTGGGGGCAACCATATAGTCAGATTCCACCTTCCTACATTAACCTCCGCTCGAGAGACCTTTTATCTTCAAGTTGCAAGGACCTCGGCTGAGATACAGGCACTTATACGTACAAACTGCCCCTTCCATTTCGCAGAAATGGTGGGTCGTATCTTTAATATGTCTGATACGAGTGGTCTTGTACACCTATTTAAGACCATAGGGTCAGGATTTCTAAGCACCTTTCAGACAATCCTCGGAGTTATTCCAAATTTTATACACTCCGTATTGGGAAGCGTTTTTGGAGGTCTTCCGCTGATCCTGCTTTCAATAGCAGGTATCCTGATTGTCATATTTTTGCTACGCAATGGTCGGCCAGTCACCAACGAGATAGCAAAAGCACTCCTTGAGCGCAAATACCGTGAACGCACGGTACAACATCTAGGGATACCTCGCCTACGGGAACTGAGCGCCTCTTGGTTCCTATCGTTTAGACCAGTCTGGATGGACTGGATCTTACCTGTTCTTCGATGCCTGTTCTGCGGAGAAGAATGCGTGTTGGATCTCTGTCTGACACTTGCATCGGACACGCCTGCGGACTTGAATACCAGGCTGGAACCCTTGAGGTCCCATGCTCGGCAATGTCCCCAGCGTATTCCTATACTGATGGCTGCATTCCTTGAGAACCCGCAGGTGCCTTTTGCTACAACTGAGTTGAGCATTAGCTCCTCCACTAGCACTCAGGTATCGACTACAGCACCAGCTACCTCTGCACCAGCTATTGGCAGTTCCGAATTTCATCTGTGCTCCATTGACGTACTCTGTGAGATGTTACAGGGTCTGTACCCTGCAGCGGCAAGCAACGACGATGTTGCGTCTCCCAGCCAGAATGCTTAATCTACAATTGGCTCATCGTGTGCTGGGAAAGAATTCGGCATTTTTCTTTTTAATGTTTTCAAAACCTCAACTCAAATTGGAACACTTCCTAAAAATTGACACTTTCGCTGGAAAAGGATGGCCTTCTGACGCTTGTAGCGGTTTGGCTTATATAAACGAACTCAACTAGGACTTTGGCTTGAAGTGACATTTCCAAAACTAGCTTTCGAGAATAATTATTTTTTCTCTTCGACCCAATTGGACTGTTTTTAAATGATTTTAATAATAATATTTTATGAAGCTCATTGATAGTTTTAATGCACTGCTACCCAGTAACATACAGTGGTTTGCTAGCATTTTTATCATTATTGACTGTTCAGAAGAGGAGTGGGTGTTATGTTTCATATAGGTACCCTAATATAGGCCCGGGTAATATCATACACCTTCACCTACATTTTCTCCCTCATACTACCCAGTAACGAGCCTTTAGGATTGAACCTTTACCTAGTTCCAGTCCTGGGCACAGAAGGGGGTTTTTGCCCGAACAATAGCGTCCTATAACTCCATCAATGATTAACGTGGAATTCACAACACGGCGGTACCATGCGATAGTCTCACGAAAACACGGACAATGTCCGCGATACAACACCCGCAACGGTGATAAAAACACAAACCCCAACACCAAAAAACGTGCGATGAGCCCATTCGCGATGAGGAGAGCAGCGATAAGCAGCGCCAGGCCCACGACACACACACGGCAGGCGGGAATAAGCACAACAAAATCAGGAAAAAGAAAGACAAACCAAACAGAAAACAACAGCGAAGCACAATGGAGGCAACCGGAGCCAGTACACAACCCCACAAGCCCCATTGGCAACAAAACATTGTACATGGCAGGCCATCGTGGACAAGGTGAATGCAGCCGGAGAGCGGAGGAGGACAATGGAAGAAAACCAGAACAGCTGGAATGATGCGAAACGCACAAACAAGCAGAAACACGCCAACAACCAGAAGGCAACAAGGCACACCGGAGGTGGGAGTCCAGCGCCACACCAGGAGCTGGATGACATGGAGGAAATGGTGTCCACCACATCAGTCTGGAGATGGTGGCAGGAGTCGGGGACCGGAAACTGCTCAAAATCAACAGACACAACAGCAACAGGGAGAGGAACGACCAGGGACTGGGGGGATGGCGGGAGATGGGCACAATGGCACACATGCACAATTAAGCACAGCACAACTACAGAGAAACCATGCCCAAGAGGAACAACACCAACCAAGAGCACAAGTCACACAAGTCGGCAATATCACACCACTGAACAAGCACAGAAGTAAAAACCACACTGCCTGAAAGGGAGATGGGTGAGCCAAATCAGAGCTGAAGGGCCATCTCACACACAATGCAGCACACACACATAGGAAGCAGAGCACCCCAACATCGAACACAATGTGGTACAAACAGCAACATATGCACAACTCAACACAGGACACAAGTGCACCTGCTTGTGGCCGGTAAATGGCCATACGCATCTGGCAAAGCACCAAACAGGGACATGATAAGGCACAAGTACCAACCCACAGCCCTGATGGGGTAGCAATGCACGGATAGCAGGGAGCAAGAGAGTCCGTGACACACACATTGGCAAACAAATCAACATTCAACACAGTTGGAGACAAGTGAAGGTGCGGAAACTTTATCAACAAGTGCGTGTCAGTACGGCCAAGAGAAGTGCCACGACATGCAGACCAATGCAGCAGCATATCTGAATGAGGAACGTTGGAAAGCACCCATATCCACCCCGGGGGAGTCCATCACCAACACAAGTCATTGCCAACCCGCGTATGTTGTCCGCGCATGGATCAGGAGTCCAGGCCAATGCAGCCATGTCCACTGTCGTCTTGGGACATGTGACCAGATCCCCAACATGCAACCAGGCGTCGGGACACGTGCAATGGGTCACATTCAGTTGTGGCTGCAGGTACCTTGTCACTCGTCCATGAACGCGAGTGCAGCAGCGTAGGCCAACATTTCCAATGAGAGATCGTTGTCCACCACATCTAACATGTCGGCGGCGTAACCCATCAGCTGTCCCGGACAGATGTGCTGACTCCAACCCCTGGCCCCAATTTGCACTAAAGCCCAATCGGGGAGCGGCTCAATGTGGTCACTGCACACGACGACTCGTGCAAACTCCCAGGTCCAGTTGCCTGCATGCATGCCAAACATCCAGGCATGCCATAAACTGGCATCACAGTGACACTCCTGGTCGTGGGCCAACAGGGGGCATACACACACGTCAAAATCCATGTCAGCTACCGTTACGTTGGAGAGGCAGACATCCATGGACCACTCGAATATGCACGAGCGACAATGCAACACAGGCTGAACGCAGGTGACATTGACAAGGCGGAAGCTCAGCCGGTAACTGATCCGCAGCACTGCCAATGGCAGTGCCCCCAGTACTTTCAGCAGACATGCACGGTACAGGTCCACGTGACTGGAGTTGAGCATGTGTCCGGGATGGTCTGCCATTGCGTCAGTGGCTCTGCTTGAAGCGGCACTGGCTTGCCCCGCGCCAGTCCTGTGGATGAAATGCCACAGCTCGGAGCAATGAGCAGTGTCTGTGTGCAACGGGTGCAGGCCTGGGGTGGGGTGGGAGCACGTGTGAAGGCCATTTCACACACGCTAACTATGACCAAGGACTTCTGCGTGTGGGATGTGTACACCTTGGCCTCACGTCCGGCAGTGCATAGTGTGGGAGTCGCAAGCAAGTGCTATCGTATCTGTCAGGGGGTGCTGGGCACATGCAAGTCCCAGCTCGGAGCTGCAGATGTGCTACCGCCTGATAGTTCCGACAAAGGACCTTTCATCCCTACAGTAACTTCACCATCTGCATGCATACAGGAGATGTACAGAGGCCTGTCGTGAGTGGGGTGGGATGTCTGCGACCCAGGGAATCATGGATGATATGCCGAGCACGTGGCACATGGGCGGCACCACTGTGTGTTATGTTGCCTCACAGCTGCTCCTCCCTCCCACGAGCCCCCACACATGTGTGCGCTGCGCGGTTGTATCACGTGCACTCCTACGGTACACCATTGTCATGCCTGTCAGCGAATGTCCAGCGGCTTGCCAACAACACCTTGAAGCTGACCGTTGAGGGTGTGCGGACACGTGAGTGTAGGCCAATGGTCCGGACTGTGCGGACACAGGTGTACAGTCCATGGCTGGCTGTGAATGCGCTGCGATTGAGGCTAGGCATCTGACTCATGCAGCCGCTGGACTGATACACATAACACTTGTCATGCATGTGCCCAGACCCCGAGCGGTCTTGCGCTCCTACATTTCCCCGTACGTGCGGGCCCGCCCTCCGGGTGCATGCTACATTGCAACATCGACTACTGTGGCCCTGGTGGCGACAACACCCCAACACAAGGACACACTTACCTCACTTCCTGTTCAAGGCCAGACCAGAGCCACGCCCTGATCCCCCTGACAAATCAGCACACCCCTGCGCTGACCTGACGTACGCCGGACCAGCACACGCCGCTTGTGCATGCAGGGGGGGGCGGGCGAAGCTACATGTCCAAGGTCTCAGCCACTGCTGAGGTGACATGGTATCCTCCGCCGAAGACAGCACACTGTGATGTTGCAGGGCTCCGGCCCATCATGCTGACATAATGACCACATGGACACACTTGCTTAGATGTTGGGAATGGTCACGGGCACGTGCGCCCGGCCACTTTTATTAGCAGGCTCACATGTCGAGTGACACCTGTGTTGGATGTGTGTGGGGTGTGTGTACACCAGCCATCATGGAGTCCCTGGTGCAGTCAAAAAACGACAACAGTGTACATCGTAAAGGACACAACCATTCAACCGTAAAGGACCCATGACCTGAGCTGCACAGAGTTAGTGGCCCCGGATGCACAGCGTCCTGCACGGGCCTACCACCACGGGCCGCTGACTTGCGGTGCACTGGGGCAGGGTCACGTGAGCAGAGCAGGTTCCCGTAGATGACTAGGGGGGTTGTCGCGGAGTGTCTCGGTGGACAGTGGAAGGTGTACCCCCAGGGCATGATGCCGAGGGCAGAACCACGCTGAAACAGTCACCATGGTGGAGATGAGTGGAGCAAACACATGTCGGACCCCAAGTCCATCCCAGCCAGATGATGATGCAGACAACCCCCAGGCCATGGACTCAGACGCCACCAAAGTTCAACCAGGGAGTGCCCATGGGTCATTGCGCACAGAGTTAGTGGCACCAGTGCTGAGAGGTGATGCGGCCTGCGATGAGGCGTGTCCAATGGTTTGGACGCCTCCATATCTTACTCAGGACACAGTTCCACATGTGTGGCCTACTGGACCGCAGTGTAGACCTGAGGCAGCGGCAAGCAGGGGCCATTCACCGAGTGTCACCGGCTTAGGTTGGATGGTCCCACCGGCCTGCGTAGTTCAGGTTCAGTGGCACCACGGGACGCGGACTTGCGGTGAACAGGGTTAGTGGCACCAGGTCAGTTGTTGCTAGTGTTCGGTCACCTCCGTAACGAGGATCCGGCTTTCATCCGGACTGAACCGCATCTTCCTCTTACTCCTCTCCGTGCGTTCACTGGTGTGGACTCTGCCATTCATGAATCACGACTAAGTGCTGGATGTGGGACCTACTGGACCGCAGTGTAGGCCGGGGGCAGCGGTCAGCACGGGCCCACAGACACGTGACGTGTGCTTGCGATGCATTCCTTTGCTTCACTGATAGAAGGGAGTCTAGTGATATCACCCCTGCAGTAGGCATCTGGTCACTGCCATTCATGACTCAGGACACAGTTCCACATGTGGGACCCACTGGGCCGAGGAGGACGCAGGTGGAGTATGTAAATGTAAAAGGAGTACTGTGGGCCTGCGCCGTGGAGGCCAGCGATGGTCTGAGGAGGCTGCAAAGGTCGCGGGCCTGGGGCCTGGAGCTTGCACCGGCACGTGGTGGGCCCTCTTTGACACACGCCGGTGTTGGCAGGTGAGCGGAGCCTCATTGGTGCGCTGGGGCAGGCATGACGGGTCTGGGGACCATCGGCCCGGGGTGCAGCTGGCGCACAGGGACGCAGGCCCCTCTCGCGCTCGGCGCAGGACTCGTGGTGGGCTGAGAGGCGCCGCCCTGGCAGACGCGTTGTCCATTCCGAATGAGGACCACGCCCAGTGCGACTGGCTTTTTGTTCACACCCCTACGCATGTCTGACGTACGCAGGTCCAACCCACTCCGCCCGCGCATGCAGGGGGGGACGTCACGTGCGACATTTCCACGTTCTGCCCCACAGCCTGTGGGGACATGGTAGCGTCCACTGGGCACTACACTCCATACACCAGCAGTTGATCTCCACATGGCCATTTCCGTGATTTGCACGCTGTGGTCTGTCCGGCACCTCCACGCCACACCTGGCATTGGGTAGGTCCACATTCCTTAGTCACTTGCCGCTCTCACACATGCCTGCTCCATGCCTCTCCTCACATCCTGCTGTTGTGTGTCTGTGGTGCCATGCCGTGGCTGGGTTGTGGGCATGGCAAGGCCAAGTTCCCAATGGAGTCGTGTTGTCGTGTCTGGTAGGTTGGCATGTTGTGTGGCATGTTGAATGTAGTTGTGCTGCGTGCCCATTGCCAGTGTCGTGAGTTGCATGACTGTGGGCTGGAGGTGTGTGGTGTGTTCATTTTGGACTTACCAACGAGCACTGCATTGTCATGGGTGCCATCCTGGGAGCGCTGGGTGATGATGGACTGTCGGGAGATGTGAGAATGATGCACTCTGCCTGGGGAGTTGGCCACGGCATTGTTGAGGGGTCCCGGGCGGTCCACTATTGCGTGCACATTCATTTGATGCGTGTGCTTTCTGTTGTGGTAGTTGTGTGCAGTGTCGGCAGGGGGCAGGAGGGGTACATGTGTGCAGTTGATTGGCCCTGACACGTGAGGGAATCCGGCTATGGCGTAGGGGCCTTGCTTGGTCTCCAGCTGCTCCTGCTCAGTGTGGGTGAAGTGGAGGGGTTGGGGTACCAGGCTGATGTTGGCATCCAGGACAGGTGTGATGACCTTGGATGGGGCTGGCTGTGTGACTCCTCCGACTCTGGCAGTTGTGGGTTGGATGGTACCAGAGGCCAACATGTGCTGCGCAGCCGGCAGCTTTGTCTGCGGAGGGATGTTGGTTGTCCGCTGGGTTGGTACCGTCAGCAGGTGGGGGATGTGGGTCAGGATGCGGGGGTTGGTTGTGCTTTTGGGCCTGTGGTGGGCAATGTCCTCCTCTGGCGTTGGGTCTGGGCAGTAGGTGCGTTTCAGGTGGGTCCGCTGTCTTTGTGTACGCTGCCTCTGTGGTGTTCCCGGGGGGTGGGGGGATGGGACGGGTCCTGGGGTTGGTGGCGGGCCTGGGGGTGGTGGCGGTGGGTGTTGTGTGCCTCATGGGTCTCGGAGCTGCATGTTCATTGTCTCCATGGCATCTGTGGGTCTTCCGATGTGGCTCTTGGCTGGGCTCCCTTTCATGCTGCAGGTAGTCGTCCTGCTTTACACCAGCAGAAGGCAGGTGTTAAATCCCTGCTGCTACCGCAGCTTATCGCGTGGTTTTGCCTGGCATCGCAGATCTGGCAGTTCGTTGTGAAAGTGGTGTTGTGGTGTTTTAGTGTGTTTTTGCATGGGAACGCCTACTCTGCATCTCATTAGGGTTAGTTGGTGGTGTCCACCGTGGAGATAAATTTTGGGGCAGTTATAGCGGGAATACTGGCGATGTCTGCAGTTTGCACCCGCTTGTGAATGGGGTGTTAAATCGGTCTCCACTTTTGATGGGTTAAGGTGGAGATAAATCGGCGGTAGGTCCTTGTGAATATGCCCCTCAGTGAGTTCTGAACTACCCTTACATGCTGTATCATATAACTGGAACGAAAGAACAACTAACAGCACTGGAGACCCCACTGTTTAAAAGCTAACAACCGCTGTGTAATTATTTTTGCTTTTTGGTGCACAGTTGATGTCGGTCTGTCAAAGTACTAGAAATCTAACAGCAACACCAGATAAGTATCAATAAAGACACCACATAAAATAACGTCACAATTTTAACGTGATAACTTGCCTCAGAAGTTAAGGGGTTAACAATGTGGCTGTCAGGCATGTTAAAATTAGGACAGCCTTATAATGTATTATTGCTCTGTTTAGATAGGAAAAAAAACAACAAAGGGCTGCTTCAAACAAGAAAAAATAACCAATTAAAGCAATGCTTTCAGCCGGGGAAAACAAAATGTGCATCTTTTATTCACTAAAATGCAATATTCACTAAAATACAAATTTGCAGTGGTCGCCTATAGCTGAGCACTTCATGTCCGGTGACTAGTTGGGTTAAGAGCCCTTTACTTCAGCTCCAGACTGACTCTCGTCTCTAGCAGGAAATGCCCTTCCCCTTAGCAATCACTGCATAAGAATGTCTCACGGGGCAGAAAGACGACAGTCTCGGTACTATTAGGGCTGCATAATTATGTATGGTAGTGGTGAATTGAAACCTTTCCTGCATAACAACACTACGTGTGCAGTTTAACTACTACTTGCCATGATCAACATCACGTTGTGGCACATGCAGTCACACTGCCTGCGGCAGGCAGCCTCGCCTGTAGTCATGCCAGGGATTCTGAGCTACTAACACAGTTAGCTCTGTAACACGACCGGGTGGCAGCTACTGACTGCAGGCGGAGCTGCCTGATCGTGCACTGCTAAAAAGGAAATGATTCATGAGAAATTCACACGCACGCTGCTGCAAGTACAGTCACTTACTTCAACTTGCGGCAGGCTCAGGCCCTAAGCCACGGGAATTCAGGTTTGACGACTGCCACCTGAGAGTCCATTGACAAAGTCCTCGCTGCTACAATGGTCACCCGACTCCGTCTCCATGGTCCCTCGAATTCACAGTGCGCACCGAGGTCAATTGTGAATGAGTTTAAACGTACTGCAGCTGAGCCACACATCGGCCTGTGTGAACACTGCAGGCAGCGCTGTGCCATGATTTGCGCAAAACCAGCCACCCAACTAACTCTGAAGTCAAGTGAGCACTACAGGACATCTTCACGTAAAGCGCGCGCATCCCACACGCACGCCGCACGCTGCCAGCCACTCCAGTCTGCTTTAAAAGTACTAGGCTCTAGCGGGAATACAATAAATCTATACTGGTAATTAAAAATGCACAATCGCGATCAATTAGGGTTAAGGATGTCAGAAAAAGAGAGCCTCGCAGACTTGGTGTTCATAATAATTCTTTTTTATCCAAATTTTTATAATTCAAAAACAATAAATACACCGACCGAGAAGAACCACAATAGTGATTATATGTCCCAAGCAAATGAAACCATCTAATACATTGTGAACAGACATGTGATATATACAGAACTTGGTTTCCACAATTATTGAAAAAGACAGCGACCACATGAATTGATAATAATTATAGCCTCTGTGTACAATAGTCAGAGCTATTTAAAATGGTTCGCTATCAATCGAGTCGACGACGTTTCGACCCTCTTGCAATGTGGGGTCTCCTCAGGACCAAGGGGTAAGGGACAATCTGATGGTAGTATTACAGCCGCGTGAGAGGCACATAAAGTGTGAGACACCCGTGAAATGAGAAAGAAGAAATTAATACTCACACGGGGACTCGGTCGAGCACCCCGTGTGAGAGACGAAGGGCTGTGAACTGGTATTAATCAATTGTGGCTCAGTCACAATAGTGGGCAGGATCAACACCACACAATGTAGTGGTACCTGAGCAGGATCCTCCGCTGGATAGATAAAGTCGCGGGACCGGTAGTGCCACGGCAGGAGAATAAGGCTTTTGAAATATGCCACATAGGATGAGAACTGCTCTGGTCGTCTGCCTGGTAACAGAGAAGCAGTTCTCATCCTATGTGGCATATTTCAAAAGCCTTATTCTCCTGCCGTGGCACTACCGGTCCCGCGACTTTATCTATCCATTTTAAATAGCTCTGACTATTGTACACAGAGGCTATAATTATTATCAATTCATGTTGTGGTCGCTGTCTTTTTCAATAATTGTGGAAACCAAGTTCTGTATATATCACATGTCTGTTCACAATGTATTAGATGGTTTCATTTGCTTGGGACATATAATCACTATTGTGGTTCTTCTCGGTCGGTGTATTTATTGTTTTTGAATTATAAAAATTTGGATAAAAAAAGAATTATTATGAACACCAAGTCTGCGAGGCTCTCTTTTTCTGACATCCTTAACCCTAATTGATCGCGATTGTGCATTTTTAATTACCAGTATAGATTTATTGTATTCCCGCTAGAACCGTTGTTTTCGGATACATATGACTTACCCTGGTTCCTAGTGAGTAGGGTCCCCCTTGTCCTCTTTTTCGCCTTAAAAGTACTAGGCAGCGCTAACGGCTTGACGCCAGGCGCTATGCCTATAATGCGTGACAATGCATTTCAGTGCGGCAATGCGGATCACCACACTGAAATGCTTTAGTCTAACGCCTGATGCGTGATACTTTGCTGGACTGCCCGGGGTTTTTGCGGCATGTATTGTGTCCCTTTTAAATGAAATTGATCCTGATGCCTTTTCATATGTTGATGACATTTACTTGACAGATGATGAATGAAATCCTCATCTAGCGTGAGTAGATCGCATCATCACGCGTTTCGCCGCCTTAGGCTACAAATTCAATTTTGCGAAATCACACACTGCATTTCTGGCCGTTCCTTTTCTTGGCTATGAGCTGACAAATGAGGGTAGGGGTTTAGCACCCCACTTTCTGGAGAAGTGTGTTCAATTGCAGCCTCCATCTACCATTAATAAATTACAGTCTCTGCTAGGTTTTTCATATTTCGGCAGGACTTACATTCTTGACTATGCTCAGCGTATCAAGCCACTATACGCATTGATACACTCTTCCTTTTCTGCTTCCTCTTGGCTTCCGGAACACACCGCAGTGTTGCGCACGTTACAATCAGACTTGCTTGCAACACAATATTTACTAGATCAAATACTACCAATTTGGTCATCCGGATTTTACCCGGAGCCATCGGTTTCACTTACGTGACTTTTAATGAGGGTGATACAGTTCCCATTGCATACAAATGTCATCTGTATACTCCAGCAGAGTTGTGTTTTTCTTCTACTGAGAAAATTCTTACTGCTGTGCAGATGGCGATTCTGAAAGAATGCCCTCTTGCACAAGGTAAACGCATGTTTGTTGTTTCTCCCATGCCTGCCTTAGAGGTGGTCACGAAAGCTAGTGTTCCTATTTCTAAAGCTCTGCATCCTTGTTGGATTCAATGGACTACTTCAGTGACATCGGCTGATGTCAGTTTTGTTTTTGATCCTTCTTTGCAAACACAAGAATTACTTCAGTATGAACATGTTCACCCTCTCCCTTCGTCGATTTTTCCACTTGATCAGTACAAATCTATCATTTACACTGATGGTTCTGCTCAACCAGACATTGGCTCTATGCAGACCTATCCTGCAGCTTGCGCTATTGTCGCAGGTACAATTAAAGACAGAGTTTTTCAATCTACCTTGGTCTGGTTAATACATGGGGTTATTTTGTTGCCCATCTCTATGTTTCAGTTTACTGCCTACATTTTCCCGTAGGTAGATATGAACCCCTTGGAAGCAGTTACATACATGAGTTATGGTCTTTACCATTTACATATCGCTGTCAATGAGCTGAAAGAGAAGTTTTTCTTACAGGGGAAGGGTGTGATTCCACTGTCGGACATTCACTTGTGTCTCAAGTGAAACTCCACGGTGCTTGTAATGTTTCTGCCCCTAATTCGGCTAGTTTTCTAAAAAGAACTCCTGTTCCCGCTATTATTCTCACTCTCACATTGCTTTCCAATGGCTGTTATCTCGTCCTTAATAATCAGGATTGCTGCGGTCTGCGGGCTGAGATCCCATACGTAGTTACTGTTTCCCAGCTAGTTGCTTGTTGCAACAACGTCCTGTTTCCCCCTCTTCATGGGAGTGTAGATAGTTCGTTGTGGCCTTCCATTCCAACCCTGAAAACAGATTTCAATAAGCTAAGCAGACTCAAAGTGCTATTGTTTCAACAAGAAGTAGCTGTCACGTCAGCTCGTGAGACCTTCGAATTGCAGGTGGCGAGAACGTCCAGTGAAATACAATCATTGTTAAACACGAATCTCCCCCTCCATTTCGGGGAATTGATTCATCAAATATTTAATGCGTCTGATACAACTGGCCTACCACACTTTTTTAAGCTCGTGGGCTCTGGCCCCGTGTCCTCTTTTCAAAACATTTTTGGAGATATCCCTGCCTTTATACATTCTATTTTTTCCAGCGTGTTTGGTGGGTTTCCACTGCTGCTCGTCTTGATTTGTGGCATTGTTATCCTCTTTCTTCTCTTCCGCAATGGCTGCTCGTTCTGTGGTTCTGCCCGGCCAGGAACAGCTGCATCTGTACCATGAGCCGATGCATCAGCTTTTTGGATTGATGCCACTAGAAGCTCTGGATGTCGATTTCTGTCTGACCTTCAGATATGCCTACTTCACCTGTGTGCAGCCTGTGTTTTACTGCATCCGGTGCCCCTTCCAGTGGGCCCTGGATATCTGCCTGGCTACACCGTCACAGGCTGCCCTGGATTATGATCTGTTGATGGGTCATTTGATGTCCCATAACCAGGACTGTTCCTTGGGTAAGCGGCTTGTGTATAATCCATAATTGGGGCCAGTGGCCTACGCGGCTTCCGGTGCAGGTGCACACCTGCTCTTGGATCTCAGTTTTATTGAAGTAAACACAGGTTCTCCTTGGATGGTCCTAGCAACCACTGGATATGAGGAGCACGTCTGTTCCTTTGACTTGCTTAATTGGATGGCTGCGCTTTTCACTTTGGAAGGTTCAGATGGCTTACTGGAGTTGATGGCATTCCACTTGGCATCCTACATATTGGGTCCTGACGACTCACTATAATTGGATATATTTTTGTGTACAAAACATTCTCCTTCCTGTTCATTTGGCCATTTTTTGCATTGGACACTCGCCAGAAACGCTTTGGTTCTGCTTACCCTTGACTTCTGTAGCCATTTCGTGCTACTGTCCTGACGAAGGGGAGGGTGTCCCCTGGTTCATGGGGCCATTGCCGTTTTCCCTGTGTTAGCATGAGCCCGTTACAGACTGTCTTCTGCTTTGCGCACGTTAGTACACAAACTTATTTTGCCTTGTGCCACATTCTAACTTTCACATAGAACATGCTGTTGTTTTTGCGTTCTGTTCTTTCCTGGGATTTAGTCTGAACATTGCAGACAAGGTCGAACAACATTGCCCCTTGTTATTCTGTTCTGGTTAGGCCCTAGCACCTACACAAAACATGCAGATGCAGCTGTTGTTTGGCAGCATATACTTAGATCATATAGGTATACACGGGTGGATAACACACGCACTTGGAGAGGGATCTTTCCAGAGAAAGGAGCGTGACAGCACCTGTGATGTAGATCTTCCATCTACAGACTGAGGTAAGGGGTCTGCTGCTAAACACCCAGAGATTTTCTGATATATAATCATTTTGCTTCTATAGAGGGGGGGGGGGCTAGGCTACACTGTTGTATATAATGACAGCACCTTTTATGACTTACGGACTACTTGCTATGCTAACCGTATTAGTGTTGGGCATTTTTCTACTTGTTGTGGCATGTATATTGCATACTAGAGCACGATAGTCAAAATAAACATTTTAAACTCTTCTCGTGTCTCTGTCAGATCTTATTGTGGACTGGTACGAGAGTGAGAGCGAAAGGGTGTGTCCTGCAACCGTGATTCCTGAGAGGGTCGGGAGTGTTATGTTCTGGGATGTCTAATCAATTGTTCCTCTGTGAGTGAGTAGGAGGGCAAGTGAGACACTATAGCTAGTCGGTCCCGGGCCCATGGGTACTCAGGTGGTAGGATGACTCAGTCCCTGCCTACTAAGGTTCCATGATCCCAAGCATAGTTCTGTGACTCCGCAGAATACCTGCCGCAGTATTTAAGGCGGGTGTTAAGGAACACCTTCTGTGGGTATGCCAACAGTCACCTCCATTTAGTATCCGGTATATCTCGGCCAAACTCAGTGGTCCAGTGTACCCAAAAGGCTTTGAGGGGTTTCCCAACCATCGTGTTCAGTCCTTGTAGAACCCTGTAATCAAGTGCTTCCCTGCCCCCATCGTCAGTAGCAGATGTAGAACTAAGTGGGTCATGGGTTTTGCCTCTCCCTGCCCCCATGGTTCGCAGAACGTGCATGAATGTGCCTCGTAAGTAACTAATTGGCCTGCTGGTAAGGCTGTTTGCTACATTACATCTGGCAGTGGGATGAGGGTGCCCATGTGATAGCAGCCACTCACTGTTACTAAACCCAGCTCTGTCCAAGAGTTCATCTGCCCTGCCCTGAAGTATATGAGCGGTTCCCCATGCGGTAGCCCAGTGGTAGCTACGGGACATACAGCACTGCGCCGCCCACTCGCTTATGACATAGATGCCAACAGCTCAGAGTCTTTGCCAAGAGGAATCCTGGTCATGGGATCCTCAGTGCGGGCTGGAGCAGTTTCACCAGCAATGTCACCTGGTTTGGTTCAGAGCTGATCGATCCTAGCTCCTGTAGCTCAACCCTGTCTAGTCACATTGTGATCCACTGAAGTTATGCCTTCATGTGGTACAGTTCAAAATTAGGAACACTGAGTCCTCTCTCCAGAGGTGGGCGGTGAAGGGTGGCAAGCGAGACCCTCTGATGGCCTCTGTCCTAGATCAACTCTCACAGGAGCAAATCCAGCCGACTGAACCACGGTACCGGAACCCTCCCCACCAGGTTCGCAAACTAGTAGAGCAACCGTGGGAGCATAACTATCTTAGAGAGCGCTATGTGCACCAATATGGGCAGTCGGAGTGACTGCCATAAGGGGACACAGAAACTAAGGGAGAGCATTGCCTCACTCAGATTGTCCTCCCACAAATTATCGGCTTTGTGAAAGATTTGAATACCTAGATATTTAAAGGTACGTGGCACACAGATGTCAGATGGACAGCCATCGCGCGCCACCGGGAAGACACGTCTTGGCCCTCTTAACCCAGAGGCCTGATAAAGTTCCATACTCCTCGAGGAGTTGCAAATCGTAGGTTATTCCTCATCCCCATTCTGCAGGTAGATCAGCAGGTCATCTGCACGGAGGGAGATTATATGTTCTCCACCCTCCACAGTGAATCCTTTACCTCTGCATACAGTTCGGAAGCACTCTGCCAGTGGTTCCAGAGCTATGACAAAGAGGAAGGGTGACAACGGGCACCTCTGCCTCATTCCTCTTAAGATTTCATATAATTCCGAGATGGTGTGTTCCATTCTCAGGTTTTGCCTGCACAGCACTTGCGCTGTGCTTGTGAAAAGTATGGTTTTTAATATAAACTTAAAAGGGGCTTACATACTGCCTCCTCTCTTTCCTGGCTTTTCATTGGTTCATGTGCTTGTCACTTACTTTTCCCAAGGAGCAGGGCACCCCCTGCCAAGTAGCTTAACTGTGTCGAGAGGAAGCTCACGAAATGGGCGTGGTTTGTTCTGTGCGTGCACACTCCCTAGTACCACCTGCCTGCCACACAGCTGGCCCTCTACCAGGGCACACATCCCCTCTTTATCTATTTTGACCGCTGTAGCCTCAAAGGGGATACCAGTCCTCACCCATACTAGTGCCCCCGTATAAACGCTGAGTATGTGGTGGTGTGGACCTGTCCCCACCGGTGGCGGTGTAGTCAGCCTGCCTCTACTCTCGTGAGGAGTGTTTCTTGAACCCCTCGCCTCTTAAGGAACATGTAGATTTTGTGGCGCTCAGCCGCCACCCCCCCCCAACCCTCTACACATTCCATGTCTTGAATTTGAAAGTGTAAAGTGAGGGTGCCATGGCGGCTGTTGTCAGGGCTTTAAGTGGGAAAAAAAACCTGGGGGTGCTCTAAAAGGGGCGTGGCAAATTTCTTAAAGGGGTGTGGCCTATCCGAGTAGGGGCGTGGTCTAAATCAAGATAACTAGCAGTAAAAAGTAAATTTAAGCTGATGATTAACTCACAATTGGTCACAGAATGCGGCAACAGCGCCATCTACTGTCGCATTCACTTAAATTAATATGCAAAACCACTCGCAATAAATAAAGGCAGATAAAGAAAGGCAGCAACTTGCAGAGGGGTCCGTCTGGGTCGGCTTTACTATATTGACTTGAGATATCTACTTACTCCTGAATTGTGCCTGAACATTTTCAATGCAGCCACAAGCAAAACTCAAATTCTCAATTGTAACAATATTTTCGAATTCTGGGGAACCAGCGGCGCTCAATATTTGCCTTGATTTCCCTTCGGAGGGCTGTTCAATCTTTTCTACGCATACGAAGTGCTTTCTATGAGGGTGCTTTACCACCGCATATATAAACCAATAAACAGAACAAGTCAGCATTGGCAGTGAGAGTGTTTTGGAAAAGATGAATGGCGCTTTGCGGCGGAATGAGAAAGCTGCGGGGAAGGGGATTAAAAAAACGGCCATTAAAATACTCACGTTGCGGGCTTGCAGGCTGGGAGGGCAAGTCTTGTGTGTCTTCAGAAGGATCCTGGCTGAGGCAGCTCTGATGCGGAGGCAGGGTCCCGCCGGTGCTGGTAGGGCTGGGGAGGCGTCACGAAGGTAAGTTTCCTTTTCACTGCTGCTGGATTCTGTTGTAGACCCTCGTCCTCGCTTGCTTTAGGGCAGAGCAGGGTCACACTGTTTGCTGGAGAAATCTTGCTGCAGGCCGTAAAAGCAGGGTTGTGCCGGTTCTAACCAGCTGTTGTTGTGCCGATGGCTGGCACGATGACGTAGGGTGGCGCTGCGTGTTCAAAGAGAAGGGAAATCCCGAGAGAAAGTGTCTCTCTTCAAAGGATTTCCCTTCCTGCTACAATGACGTCACGCCTAAGCAGTGCGCGCGCATGCTCACCCGAAACACCAACAAAAACCGGGACGTCTGGTCACCCTACCTTTGACCTTTGAGGCCCGAAAATAGAGCCCCCTAGAGACCCGTTTCGAGGCCCCCCAAAAAAAACTGGGGGTGCTCAGGCCCCCACAGACCCCCCCCCCACTTAAAGCCCTGGCTGTTGTGTCACATCCCTGGCCCCTTCCCTCCAATTTCCACCCCAACACTCCCTGCATCCTCACCCAGAGACAATAAACCTTAGAAAAAAGATTAAACATCTGTCCCAACTCCCTGGCACTAGAGCAGCCCAGTTACGGCTGACCACTCAGATCGATGTAACATTTGCCATCCATTCCAACTCCGTGGGAACGGCGGTTGGGGTAGGTGCAAAATCCAACCAAGTTCACTGCCTCTGTCTTACCGCACAGGCCCCCTTGACAACCTCATTGCACCCACTGGAGGCTCTGGACAGGTCACAAGGGGGGAACAGGCCCCCATTGCGCCCTCCCACATCCTCCACCCTGTGTTCAAGCTTGCGCGCCCGGTCTGTCAAGTTCATCAGCTGTGCACTAGTCGCCCTCTGTGCTGGTGGAAGTTCGGTTTTGCTGCCTCCTATTCTTTGACTCTATCGGGTAATTTATGGTGGTCAGTCTGCCTGCAATAGGCCCAGTTCGGCCGACACCGAGCAAATCTTCCGCTGGAGCACGGCCTTTGCGTTAGCAATGGCGTTGAGGATTTTTTCTAAGGAAAGTTGAAGGGGTTGGGGTGGCGGGTCTAGCGCCATCTCTGTCTTCGTGGAGCCTTTCTGTGCCTCCTGTGCTTCATGAGGGGTCCCTTGGGTCTTGGCTCTCGGTTAGCCCATCACTGCCTCCAGCCAAGCGGACAGGGCCCGCAAGCAGATTCCCAGCAGGACTTCCTTTCCTTCTGTGAGCGCCGTTCCGGCTTCTGCAGTTCCTTATGCCCCTGACTCATCCCGGGGCCTCAGCCGACGGCAGGCCCCAACCGCCGACTTACTTAGTGGCCTCCGGTTCTAAACACCTCCTCTCCTGGGCCTGCCCCTTGGCAGTCGTGCTCATGTTGCAGCCCATGGGATTCTGGCTGTCACCCTCAGGCCGCTCAGGCAGCTGCTTCTGGGAACCTCGTCCTCGGGCCCCTGCGTTAAGTGTAGTGGCATTGTGTGGCATGGGGTGTAGTGGCATTGTGTGTGGTGGAGTGGTGTTGTGTGGCATGGAGTGAAGTGGTATTAAGTGGCATGCAGTGCCATTGTGTGGCAAAGAGTAGCATGGTGAGGCATGGAATGGCACTTTGTGGAGTGAAGTGGCACTGTGTGGCTTGGATTGAAGTTGCATTGTGCTGCGTGTAGATGCATACGGCGTGGAGCGGAGTGGCATTGTGTGCCGTGAAATGCAGCAGTATTGTGAAGTGTGGACTGGGGTAGCAATGTGGAAGGTGGGCTATTGTGGGATTGTGTGGTCTGGAAAGTTGTCAGAGTTGCCACTGAATTGCCATAGAGCACTTCAATGCCTCATCCTATATAAATGCACTTATAATACAATATGTCAAAAATTATCTTGACCTGTGATCTATGTAAATATCGGATGCCTTAGATTCGATACAGGAGCTTGTTCGTATGTACAACGCTTCCACAAGAGCAGGTTTGTTTTAAAAAAAAAAATTTAAAGCAGGAAACGCAAGTGGGAGAAGGAGCAAGATATATTGTTCTGGTTGGAGATAAAGAAGATGGAGCAAAGTGGCGCAGTGTAATGGAGCTACAAATGGTATAAGCCTTTTCCAAGAGGGAGTAGCAGACGTGCTCTGAACTCAGTCATGATACCGAATTATAGTGACTAGCAATCACCTTGTAGTGAGAAGAGACAAACAGAACAGACTGTTGGAGGTTTAAACCAAAGATGTTTCAGAGTTGAAAACTGGGGGCGCTATGACAACTCTTTGGGGATGGGTGGTGGGAGAGAAAGAGGCAAAACAGACAAGAGGTGGGTGGAGAGGGGGAGAAGCACCACAGACAAGAAAGGGGAAGATGAAATAGTACCTCAGTTACAGCGCGCACAGCAGATGGATACTAATTAAGATGAATCTGTGCTCTGCCCATGCTCCACAAAAAGAAATGGAAGTGACACCCAGCACGCACTGGCCAATTAGGAGGCAGCAAAGACGAGTGACAATGATGCTAAAAATGGTAAGCAATGGGCGGGCTCCAAGCCCTAGTAAACAATACCCCTTGCAGTGAATGGCAGGCGAGACCTAAAAAGAAGAGTCAGAGCTTTTCCACAGCACCGCGTCTGCTTTGGTGTCACCAAGTGCCATCCCAGATCTCTTGTTTGGAAAGTGCCATCCTGTAAAGCCAGCAGGCTTTGGTTGTGTTATTGTTCTTGCACCTGTCAATAACTGTCTCTGTATCAACTTGCTACTGTTTCCACTGTTCGAAGGTGGCCTCTGGGGAAGGAAAGAAATGACAACTTCACTGGGCCTCATGCTGCCTTTGGTCTATTAACACAAAGGCAACCTCTCTGCCACCCCAACTAAGGCGCAGTTTCAATAGGGTGACCACAGCCAGACTCCTTTAAAGGCACTGTCCCAACACCATACTGCTGATAAAATGTAAAAAAAAAAAAATGTAAGTCCGTTTTTATATAGCGCAGCTACTCACCCTTACGGGTCTCAAGGCGCTGGGGCCGTAGTGGAAGTACGTGAGCTATTGCCCAGAGTCACATGGTGCTGAGCTGAGCTGCCGCCGGAGCCGGGGATCGAACCGTGAACCCTGTGCTCCGAAGTCAGCTGCCCTGGCCGCTGAACCACACCTCTCCACTTTGATCTTATTGCAAAAGCAGAATTCCAGGCCACCATGGCTTGCATACAATATAACTGTTGCATGTGCTCCAAGGAACACTTGCTAACTCTCTGCCATCCCTCATCCCTCTGCCCACCACTCTGGTCACCTCCCTGCTATCTACATTATGGATCAACAGACATGGGTCTGTACTGCGAATTAATAAAGCTTGCAATCTAGCCCTAAAGGAAAGAGGACAGAGCTGTTTCGCCCATTGCTTCCTCCATCTGCAGACACTTAATGGAGCTCTCTCTCTCATGGTTCTCAGAGATGCAGTCTCACCCCTCCACCTCCACCCCCCACAGATAGAGGAAATAAATGCAAAGGTTGGTGGGGAGGAGAGCAGATGCTGGCAGCAATAATTGTGTGAAACATTTTAAATGCCAGGTGCTGCTGTCCTATACATTCAGCTGATTATTAATCAGCCAGTAATTTATGTTGGGTAAGAAACCATAAAACCAAACAATAAAATAAAGATTTCATAACATATCATAGACGAATCCCAATAAATAAGCATTGGTAATATGTCTGGCTTATGAATGAAAGTGCCTTGTATGTAACTGATGGGTGTAGACACTCAATATGTCATCATACACTCACTGTCACTCATGCATCCATTCATAAATCCACTGCCTCGTCTTTCAATTCATCCTGACAGAACCACAATAAAACAAATACAAACTTACCAACATATGCAGGATAAATTAAGAGAAATGCAAAAAACAACAGTTGATGGACAGAATGCAGAACAATGTCATACATTAATTAAATTAAGAGAATACAAGTAGGAACAAGCATCGGCAAAGGCAATAGTTCTGGCCTTTTTAAAACAAAAGTGTATTTATTTCACCCTGATTACCTGGCTTCTCTAGAACACATTGGTTTTAATTCTACTATCTACACAAACATAAAAATGATGTTTAGAGTAACATAGATCAGGGACTCTTGTACTGAAATACTTTGGCAAATATTTAGCAGCATAAAAATATAAAGCAAAAAAGACACAGAGAAATATCAACGGTCGAGAGCCGTATAAGTGCTTTGAAAAGGAGCACGGATGCGGGTACTGAGACCAGGGCAGTAACAGCAACATGTTAAGAGTTAACAATTGAGCGTTAAAAGCAAAAACAATGATTATGTCTCCTAAACCCTGCCTCTGCTTTGGTATCTCTTTGCCTAGCAAACATGGTAGATGTCTTGAAGCTGAAGAAAGGTTCAGTTTAATTCCTTAACCTGTGAGACTTTGTAAACTGTAGTGAGGATAAAGTTCTGTGGAATCGGCTGCTGTGCCTTCTACCTTGAGATGCGCTTGTCAAGAAGGATGCATGTGATGTATGTGGAGACGCATATGTGGCGATGCCCAACACGCTAGCTTGAAACAACGGATATGAATTTTATTGGGTTAAAATGTGGTTACAGTGGTTATTCATGTATGCGTCTGCCTATCAACTTGGTCGCCTCCTTGGTATCTACAGTCAAGATCAACGGATGGGTCTGTACTATGAATGGATAGAGCCTGGCATCTCGCTCCGCCCTCCACCACCCCCCCACGGATGGAGGGAATAAATGCAAGGATATTAGAAAATTAGATGCACAGGCAAGAATATGGTCCCTCAGCAAAGTCATAAAAGCTCTTCTAAACTAGGTGTTTCTTTCACTAGGTGTGAACAAAGTTTGTGTTGAAGATGGGTCTTCACATATTTTTTAGAAGAAAACCCTTAGTGTTCACAAGAAACATCTACTTTAGAACAGTTTATATCGCTTAACCAGGGGGTCAGATACTTGTTTGTGGGTAAAGATCTTAGAGTATCTACGTCCCCTTCGCCTTCCACTCCTCCTTTGTTGATACACCAATAATTATAATGTTGTGGTTACCGGCACTTTGATCAGCCAGTCAGAAATTATTGTAGGTAACAACCCAAAACACCAAGTTATTAAAGTCATTGTGTGCCGCAGCATAAGAATCTCACTGATCCCGAGGATACCCCAAATCTGGAATTAGCTACAGACCGCTGATCTTAGTCGAGGTACAGAAGACCTGCATCTAAGGGCGCATAAATCAGAAATCAGGCCTGACTTCCAAGATGCAGGCAACGACCTCCCTTTTGGGCAGTTTCCATGTTTCATCGTAGCAGTCTATCACCTGCTTCCAAGTGATGTGTTTCTTTAATAACTTTTCCATTTCTTCCGGGCGCTGTGAGCCTTTGGCGAGCTCGTCGGGGGTGTAAAAGATGATCTGGTAACACACTCTGTTCTCCTCCGTCGTGTTGAAGTTCCCCGGGGTGCTCACACTCTCCGCGCCGAGGATGGACCTCAGTTTGTCCCTGCCGAGCTGCAGTGTTTTCTTGTCCTTCGGGTTCTTCTTCAGATCGATGTAAAACCCGACTTTAGTGCTCCTGTCGCCGATGGCCAGGTCCACGCGCTGCCCCCGCGTGGCAGCGGACGCGTCTACTTCCGGGTCAGCCCCGCTTACCCTGCCCCCGGAGGCCTTTGTGTCTCCAGCAGCAGACACCTGCACTTCCGGCAAAGCACCGCCTCCGCCACAAACA
Source organism: Calotriton arnoldi (assembly GCA_963921515.1). NCBI lineage: Eukaryota > Metazoa > Chordata > Amphibia > Caudata > Salamandridae > Calotriton > Calotriton arnoldi. Next base: position 1,656,888 of record CAWUFW010001037.1, on the reverse strand, counting down.
CACAGCTGGACTTCCGGGTCAGCATTGGCAGTGGGCGCTCCATCTCCGAGCAGTTGCACTTCCGGGTCAGCGGCGTTACTTCCTGCTGCGGGCTCTGCTTCTTTTTCTTCTGCCAGGAACCCGCTCTGGATCCGGAGTCGGTCCCAGTGATTACCCTCCAGGAGGCGCTTCATCTCATTGACGAGGGCTAGACTCAGGCCGCTCTCGTCGGTGAAGAAGGCCGCCAGCTTCTCCTCGCGCAGGACCACCTTCTGCACGATGGGCATCACCTGGTGGTAGTGCCCATTCCACCAGCCTCTATCGTGCTCATAGGGCGCGATCAGACTCTGGGCCAGGGCCTGCAGCACGCCGGGGGGCAGCAGGTCGCAGCTGCAGGTCTCCGAGAGCTGGCGGGCCACCTCCTGGGGGTCCCGGGGGGCCGTCAACCTGCTGACGCTGTTAGTCATTTCTTTAATGCAGCGCTGCATCTCAGACACCTGTGCAGCGGGTACGGAGGCAGGAACGTTATCCACCAGCAGGCCCCACAGCAGGTTTTCGCAGGTCTGCGCCAGCAGTTTCCTCATGGTCCCACGTGCAACGTGGTCACTTGTGGACATCAGCCATGCCATCTCGGGGTTTCCCACAGTCTCAATCCGCAGAGGGAAGCGCCTTGGATGTGCGGGGGCTGCACTGATCTCACCCAGGCAGTGGCCTTCCAGCTGGATGTGCGGGGGCTGCACTGATCTCACCCAGGCAGTGGCCTTCCAGCTGGATGTGCGGGGGCTGCACTGATCTCACCCAGGCAGTGGCCTTGCAGCTGGATGTGCGGGGGCTGCACTGATCTCACCCAGGCAGTGGCCTTCCAGCTGGATGTGCGGGGGCTGCACTGATCTCACCCAGGCAGTGGCCTTCCAGCTGGATGTGCGGGGGCTGCACTGATCTCACCCAGGCAGTGGCCTTCCAGCTGGATGTGCGGGGCTGCACTGATCTCACCCAGGCAGTGGCCTTCCAGCTGGATGTGCGGGGGCTGCACTGATCTCCACTCAGGCAGTGGCCTTGCAGCTGGATGTGCAGGGGCTGCACTGATCTCACCCAGGCAGTGGCCTTCCAGCTGGATGTGCGGGGGCTGCACTGATCTCACCCAGGCAGTGGCCTTCCAGCTGGATGTGCGGGGGCTGCACTGATCTCACCCAGGCAGTGGCCTTCCAGCTGGATGTGCGGGGGCTGCACTGATCTCACCCAGGCAGTGGGCTTCCAGCTGGATGTGCGAGGGCTGCACTGATCTCACCCAGGCAGTGGGCTTCCAGCTGGATGTGCGAGGGCTGCACTGATCTCACCCAGGCAGTGGCCTTGCAGCTGGATGTGCGGGGGCTGCACTGATCTCACCCAGGCAGTGGCCTTCCAGCTGGATGTGCGGGGGCTGCACTGATCTCACCCAGGCAGTGGCCTTCCAGCTGGATGTGCGGGGGCTGCACTGATCTCAATCAGGCTGGATGTGCGGGGGCTGCACTGATCTCAATCAGGCTGGATGTGCGGGGGCTGCACTGATCTCACTCAGGCAGTGGCAGTGCCGCTTTATACAGCCCGAGATGCACCCCCAGGGCAGCCAGGCTCTGACTGCCTGACACTCAGCGGTTTCTCATTGGTTCTTTATGGAAAGGCGAGCACCCTGGGAATACCCCATTGCTTATCTCTTTGTAACGTGCATACGGTTTCACTTTCTATTTTCCTCAGCTTACTGGAACAGATGCAACGTCAGCCTCGGAGGCTTCCAAATACCCCCCCTCTTGTCACTGGTGCGATGCCTCCCTCAGTGGCACTAACATACATGCCAACAATAGAATGAGAATCCCAGCAACCTTATTTTATCATCAAAGCTCACGTCTCGCATGCATACATAGATGTACGTCCCAAAAAGTTTATTTCAACGTTTTATTTAGTTTCGTTAACATCTTAAGATATTTAAACTAATAAAATGTCTAATTTCATTTTCATGAAATATTATATGCAAAACGACTCCATGTACATTTGTCATCAATATTCTTAAAACAGATCTACGTGAAACTTGTCAGTAAATACACACTCCATTCCACATACATAACATTCATACCACATGCTTGCTTCATCCAAACGTTTATCATACAATACATTAAAATATTGTCTAGAAAAGATAATATCGGTCTTGAACCTTGACTGCAAATTTGTTCATTAACTATACATTTCACAGTTTTTCTAAGTATTCATTTACAATTTCACTTGATACATCTTTTATAGTGGACAAGCTTGCCCTGGTCAAAGCAGGAATAGGAGAGGCAACGACTGAGAAAGTAACCATTGTTCACCAGCACTGATCACTGTATCTAGCGCTGTACACTGTACATATATATGTATATGGTCGTTTATATGAAGCATTGGAAACCTTGTATATATTTCACATATATGTCACTAATTTCCTAGGTTCCGTTTTTCACTGGGACACCTCTCACTCAGAACTATATGTTCAAATGTAATACTTTGTAAACAGTATTTCATTTCAAGGATTATATAAATATTTTTGATTCAAAAACAAATCAGAGGTGTATTTGCTTCCTTCTCTCTCCAATATCACTATAACCCAATATATTGCCATTGTGCCCATATACATTGAGATTACTTCATTAAGTGTCCACAGGAGCCTTTGTTTTTTGACAATAAGTTTATCACCCTGGTTCCGCGTGAGTAGGGTTCCCTTGTTCCTGTCTTACTTTTGTGCAGCCATGCACGCACCTGCTGACCTGAAAAGAGTGAAACTCAGGGCAAAAAGCATGCACCACCCCCTAGCTCAGGGGGTTGAGCGAATGTTGCAGTGATCAGTGAGTTAAATGTTCGAATCACTGCAAGGCTGACTCAGTCTTCCCAAAGTGAATTTGACAATAACCATTTTTGCTGCTACATACCTACAGACAAGCTAATTTGTGTCCGGGTTTTTAATATCAGAAACACAAACTGACAAACCATTGACATTGCACTATAGCGGCACAAACTTATTGTTGTAACTATGTATTCAGACTCAAGGGGCTATTGGGTGTAACTTAAGACGTTTTTAGGTTTTTATTTCAATCAGAACAAGATTTCTTGAACTACAAATTAAAGGTAAACCGTGGTAGCCAAGACCCTCCTGAGTGGTAATCACGAAGTTGAAGAGTGATACATCGAAGCTAGGTGCTACCATAGAGTCTGCAGTTTGTCATCCAAGAGTTTTATGATGCCTCGTGATACACAGCGCGCTGCCTGTGAAATCTCTACAGAGTACAGCCTTGTAACGTGGTCTAGATGGGTCCACGCTTCCTGTACAGAGGGTGGGAACTTTTATAATACAATACTGACACACTGCTTCAGTCATAAATTAACAGACAAATGATGTTTTTTATTTGCATGGTGACCCCTCCCACCTCAAATATAATGTGCATTCTGTAGCGGAGCCTAAAGTGTTATTGAGCTGCAGTCATAATTTGGTTGCAGAACCAGTGAGTGTAAATTCTAGTCCCGGCTACCCTATTGACCAGGGTGTGTGATCCTGGTTCATCATCCGCTTATTCTTCTGTACGTCTGTCATTTTGGTAAATGGAAAGGTGTGAGAGTGAGGGGTAGGACATTAAAACTTGAGCTGAACATTAAAAATGTAGAAACCAGCTCGTAGTTCCAGCTACTTTACATGGTTTATTTGTGGAAATACACAATGCTTTCACGTTTGGCCTGTTAATGGGTTTAGCGTTAATTAGTAAAAAATGTAAACGCATCCCTGAAGACCGAATCAGGCTGGCTCACGAAACAATACACCAGTGCAAGGCTGCTAGTGCTGGCATACACGGTACTGGGTGTCACGGCTGTGCTCCAACAAGAGCAGGAAATGACTGACTACTAACCCTGGGCAAAGCACTACGCTACGCTCGCGTAGTTTGCGAAGTTTGCGCTACTTCGCACAACGCGAATTGCACGTAGCACAGTGCAAACACGCGTAGCGTAGGTGCAGCGGTCATTTTTTGCTTGCTCGCGGTCCTCAACGTCAAGTTGGCGACCGCGAGCAAGCAAATGACATCCGGCGAGACTTTTCCTCGTTCGCAATCAGCAACATCAAGTTGCCGATCGCGAGCGTGGAAAATAAACCTCCCGGCGAGATTCTCAACGCGGGAGGTCAGGTTTCTCATTGCGAGTGGTCGCGTATGCTCGCGACCGCTCGCGATGAGAAACTACCAGTCCGCGTTGAAAGCTGCCGCTCGAGTAAATATCTACTCGGCGGCAGTAAGAGACAGCTCGCACTGTGCAAGATGCCGTTTTCAATGATTGCACAGTGCGGACAAGCATCCGGCACTGTGCAATCATTGCGAACAGCGCACTACGCAGTTGGCGTAGTGCTACGCGTAGCTCGCGTAGTGCGAACTGCACTTTGCGTCGCTTCGCGTAGCGCTACTTCGCGAACTACGCCCACCCTTACTGACTACATCAGCAGAGTTTCAGGGCAGTGCGTGACAAGACACGGTTTGTTGCTCTCTTTCCAGGCAGATACTGCTTGAGAAAGAGTCGGCCCGACCTTATATCTCCTGCCACGCAGATACGTAAATAAATACTTGCATTTCACACCCATCACAGAACACCATATTAATCTGATAATTATATAGAGAAATTGCAAGTTTTGTCCATATAAATTACATTCAATGCCAAATATTTAGGCAGCCGATATCCATACGCAATGCAAAATTAACTTTTCTATGTGTGAGCTGTCATATCGTGAGTGCAAGTGAACTGAGAAGAGGGATGCCAGCGCGCTGCCACCTTGTCCCGAGGCACATGAAGCAAGGAGTTGTGACTGTAAACGGATCAGAAGCCAGGGAAGGGGTATGGAGATCCGAGGGGCACAGGGCTTCGTTCTCAGCGGGTTCATCGTACCCACTTTAGTTATATTTCAGCTTTAGAACCACATTATATATCGCAGCTGCAGGTCCTATGAAAGTGCATCATAAAATAAGACCTTTTACAACGCAAAGCGGAGAAGCCTTTCATACGAATGCCGCCTTTGCCACCACCTCCCCTACACATGACCCGTGTATAGTGTCAACCCCTACTCATGGTTAGCTCTTCTACTCACCCTCTGCATCGGCACACTCCACTCTTTTTATTGCCCCCACTCCACCCTTCTCTTTCCTTTCTCAGCATTGTCTCGTCTGCATATTCTCTTTCTGAACTCCCTTTCATTGTGTATGTCTCTTTCTGCAGCCTCTCCTGCACATTTCCCATTCTTTACCCCTCTTATCCTATAGGCTTGCCTTTGTATACATTCTCTGCCTGTTCCACGGCGTGCATGGCAGGCTCTGCTCCAGTGGTGGCTGGTGACATTTGAAAGTGGTGAGGCGTAAAATTATTGTCGTACTGCACTGGGGCGTGCGAGCATAGCGAGCGCGTCCGAACAACCTACGGGGGTTCGGGATGTTCTCCCCAGAGAAATTTTGAAAAAAGAGTGGCCATATGGTGCATTTTCAAGCAAATTTGAGGAAGCAGGAAGGTTAATAAAGCAATATGATTGAATTATTTATGATTTAAGAAATTGCACATTTTTATGAGCCATAGAGGTGATAGAGATACGTCACTCCGGAATTATCTAGTGTTACCATTTTTACAAAGTGTGCATGAAGATTACAAAAAAAAAATGTGAAACCCGTTGCCAAAAAAAAGATTATTGCTGTATGCCTTAAGGTATCAGTACAAAGGTATCAGAGCGCTTTACATGAGCACTAGTTGCATTACAGCAGGACACTTCATTTGTTAGGCACGGGGAGATTGAGTGATTTGCCCAGAATCACAGGATGTTTGAGCCTCACCAGACTCTAACCCGGCTCTTCAGCGTCAAAGCCGGCCTCTCAGGCTTAGGGACAAATGGTGGCCTTTGGCCTAATTAGGAATCGAACTCCTAGTAATCTAGCTCTGCTGGTGATCGAGAACCGCATGGCAGGAGCGGAGAGGGACTTAATACTTATTTAGCAGCTCGGAAGGTAGAGCAGGGACCCGCTTGGCGCGCTTCCTGAAAAGCCAGCAGGATCCGCAATATGTTACGGCTTTACAACCCGGAAGCCTCTGCTGACCTGTCATAAATGTCTCGCAGCCACACAAGATGTCCAGAAGTGAGCCCCTCGCCTCCGCTCTTTTCTAGTGAATACGTTTTTCAGACTCAGCTTGTCTGGGTCGAATTTCTCTTGCAGGCAGTCACATGAAAAGTAATTGTTCGGGACAGAGCTGCCGAGCACATGATACGGGTTTTCTTCCTACAAAGAAATGCATTTATTGTTTTTACACAGAAGCATGTTTCTGAAGATGTGGTCCATTAGGGCTTAGTTCCATGACCGTATTAATTGGAAAACACGAGCACTGCTGGCCAGCGCTGTCCGAAGAAATGCTGGTCACAACTCACAAGTGACTCAGGCTCACACACACGTCTCCGGGTGAATACGTCTAAAAGGCTCCTCTCTCACGCGCTCGTGTTGGTGTGCTTGTGTGAGTGAGACTGTGTGTAAAAGTGTATATGTGTAAAATAATTCGATGTTTGTAAGGTTCAGTGTTTGTGTGAGAATGTATGAGCCTGTGCACCTGAGGAAATGTGTGGGTGAGTATGGTGTATACTGATTGTGTGTGGAAGTGTAGGAGTGTGCGACTGAAGCAGTCTTTAAAATTGTGTGTGCGCGTGTTTGCATAAGTTTGATAGATGGTATAAGAGAGCCAGCGTGTGTGCGCAGATGCGAGGATTTGCATGAATGTCTAAAAGTGTGTATATGAGTCTGCAGAAATCGCCTGCATCGGACAGAGAATGCATTTGCGTGACAGTGTGTTTGGGTATGAGTGAGAGAATGAATGAAAATGACAGTGTGTTTCAATGGGAGAATGAGTTTCAGATTGTGTGGGAGAAGATATATGTGTGCGTGTTTCGTATGCATGTAAGAATCTGCTTGTGCGCCTGCACAATTTATTAGTCTGAAACTTCGGAATGGACTCAGACAACAAAACAGAAACGTATCCAAGGCGGCACTTTTCACTGGGGACAAAAACACCCCTCCACCGACTTACAATTCACGTTTACAGATCCTGGTTTACAGCATGTTTTATTTGCTGGTTAAAATCCCAATTACACTGTCCTGGACAGGATGCAGGAATCGCGGAAAACGAACAGAGCAGCAGTCGCGGCTCGCGGGGAGGGGGGAGGTGAGGGTGTCGCGCAAGGTGGGGGAGTTTTAAAATAAATAAAAGAAATGAAATCCTTATCCTACCTGAGCAGCAGGTCTGCCGTCCGCGCTGCCTCGGGTCCGTTGGCGCCTACAGCCCCTCTCAGCCAATCCTGGCGCTGCCAGCAGCGCCAGGATTGGCTAGAGGCTACAGTTAGTACTCGCCCGCCTGCCCATTAGGAGACCGAGGTTTGAGCCTTTGCTCAACCCTCGCTCTCCTAATGGGCATGCTTGCAGCCAGTGCGCAAACAAGTGCGCATGACTGGGCACGGCGCGAAAATTCGCTGCCCTTCCCCACTCATGCGCACTTGTGATGCTGCCTGTTGCCCCTGGTCCGTCTCTCACAATCATGTCAGTCAACATGACGCCGGACCGCCCACCCCCTTCAGACTCTGAAGGGGGTGGGCGGTCCGACGTCATGCTGACTGACATGATTGTCAGTTCTCCCTCGGCGTCTTTGAACTTCAGTAAACTGATTCAGTTTTCTGAAGTTCAAAGAACGCCGAGGGAGCTGCGGGCGGGGGGGCTACGCCCCAACGCCCCCAATGGACGCACCGCGCCTGCTCTGCTCTCTGCTCTGACAGCAGAGGCCGCTCGCGAGTCTGTGGGGAGGCTCTGGGGTGTCAAGGGCCGGTCCACAGGGCCTCACTGACTGGGAGCCCATCCCTATACCGTCACTGCACAGCAGCATCTGTTCACTGCCCTCCTTCCCAGGAAAAGGGCGCGCGGTTACTGGAAGTGCGCGTGTGTGTGTGCTGCGCAGGACCGGGCACGCGCTGACAAACAGCGACCGGCACAACACAAACCGACACTGACACACACATGCCATGCACACAGTACTCAGTGACTCGGACGGCGCCGACGCAACTGCAAAAACAGGCACCACGTACGCGCTGTCCTACACTCATTGACACACAGAGTGCTCCAAACACACATGGACTCACACGGTCACATCAGTGCTTAATTTGCAAAGCATGAAGTGCCGGGGCTAAAAGCAAAGCAGCAACTGCCACGTTCTACTCTGCAGCACTCTGCATCCATATGAGTCCCAAATAAAGGCCTACATCCAGTGCTTAATTTGCAAAGCATGAAGTGCTGGGGCTAGAAGCAAAGCAGCAACCGCCACATTCCACTCTGCAGCACTCTGCAGCCACATAAGTTCTAAATAAAGGCCTACATCAAGTGCTTAATTTGTAAAGCATGAAGTGCCGGGGCTAAAAGGAAAGCAGCAACTGCCACGTTCTACTCTGCATCCATATAAGTCCCAAATAAAGGCCTACATCCAGTGCTTAATTTGTAAAGCATGAAGTGCCGGGGCTAAAAGCAAAGCAGCAACTGCCACGTTCTACTCTGCAGCACTCTGCATCCATATAAGTCTCAAATAAAGGCCTACATCCAGTGCTTAGTTTGTAAAGCATGAAGTAATGGGGCTAAAAGCAAAGCAGCAACCGCCACATTCTACTCTGTATCCATATAAGTCCCGAATAAAGGCCTACATCCGCTGCTTAATTTGTAAAGCTTGAAGTGCCGGGGCTAAAATCGAAGCAGCAACCGCCACGTTCAACTCTGCAGCACTCTGCATCCATATAAATCCCAACTAAAGGCCTACACCCAGTGCTTAATTTGTAAAGCATGAAGTGCCGTGGCTAAAAGCAAAGCAGCAACCACCACGTTCTACTCTGCAGCACTCTGCATCCATATAAGTCCCAAATAAAGGCCTACATCCAGTGCTTTATTTGTAAAGCATGAAGTGCCGTGGCTAAAAGCAAAGCAGCAACCGCCACGTTCTACTCTGCAGCAACTGCATCCATATAAGTTCCAAATAAAGGCCTACATCCAGTGCTTAATTTGTAAAGCATGAAGTGCCGGGGCTAAAAGCAAAGCAGCAACCGCCACGTTCTACTCTGCATCCATATAAGTCCCAAATAAAGGCCTACATCCGGTGCTTAATTTGTAAAGCTTGAAGTGCCGGGGCTAAAATCGAAGCAGCAACCTCCACGTTCAACTCTGCAGCACTCTGCATCCATATAAATCCCAACTAAAGGCCTACATCCAGTGCTTAATTTGTAAAGCATGAAGTGCCGGGGCTAAAAGCAAAGCAGCAACCGCCACGTTCTACTCTGCAGCACTCTGCATCCATATAAGTCCCAAATAAAGGCCTACATCCACTGTTTAATTTGTAAAGCATGAAGTGATGGGGCTAAAAGCAAAGCAGCAACCGCCACCTTCTACTCTGCAGCACACTGCATCCATATAGGTCCCAAATAAAGGCCTACATCCAGTGCTTAATTTGTAAAGAATAAAGTGCCGGGGCTAAAAGCAAAACAGCAACCGCCACCTTCTACTCTGCAGTACTCTGCATCGCAAATAAGTCCCAAATAAAGGCCTACATCCAGTGCTTAATTTGCAAAGCATGCAGTGCCGGGGCTAAAAGCAAAGCAGCAACCACCACGTTCTACTCTGCAGCATTCTGCATTCATATAAGTCCCAAATAAAGGCCTACATTCAGTACTTAATTTGCAAAGCATGAAGTGCCAGGGCTAAAAGCAAAGCAGCAACCGCCACGTTCTACTCTGCAGCACTCTGCAGCCACATAAGTTCCAAATAAAGGCCTACATCAAGTGCTTAATTTGTAAAGCATGAAGTGCTGGGGCTAAAAGGAAATGCAAAACACACAAGATGATGGACGGAATGTTGCACAATGGCAAACATTCACCCCCAGTCACAGATCTGGGTTTAATCCATCGTTATTTTGCTTCACCACGCCACCCCAGTTCAGACATGGCCATATGCAAATCAGTCTTGACCCTGTGCCTCATGGGAACAGTCCAGACCGAACTGCCAAGCCATGTCTTCCCTGGACCGGAATCAAGCATCCTAGGACCGGTTTCGGGCATTCAGCCCTCATCAGCCAGGATAGCCTGACTCCAGTGGCGCAGTGAGCACGGGACCCACGTCTGGGCATACCCTTCCCACTTGGGGCGAATTGCAAAACACACAAGATGATGGACGGAATGTTGCACAATGGCAAACATTCACCCCCAGTCACAGATCTGGGTTTAATCCATCGTTATTTTGCTTCACCACGCCACCCCAGTTCAGACATGGCCATATGCAAATCAGTCTTGACCCTGTGCCTCATGGGAACAGTCCAGACCGAACTGCCAAGCCATGTCTTCCCTGGACCGGAATCAAGCATCCTAGGACCGGTTTCGGGCATTCAGCCCTCATCAGCCAGGATAGCCTGACTCCAGTGGCGCAGTGAGCACGGGACCCACGTCTGGGCATACCCTTCCCACTTGGAGGCGGTTGCAAAACACACAAGATGATGGACGGAATGTTGCACAATGGCAAACATTCACCCCCAGTCACAGATCTGGGTTTAATCCATCGTTATTTTGCTTCACCACGCCACCCCAGTTCAGACATGGCCATATGCAAATCAGTCTTGACCCTGTGCCTCATGGGAACAGTCCAGACCGAACTGCCAAGCCATGTCTTCCCTGGACCGGAATCAAGCATCCTAGGACCGGTTTCGGGCATTCCAGCCCTCATCAGCCAGGATAGCCTGACTCCAGTGGCGCAGTGAGCACGGGACCCACGTCTGGGCATACCCTTCCCACTTAGGCGAATTGCAAAACACACAAGATGATGGACGGAATGTTGCACAATGGCAAACATTCACCCCCAGTCACAGATCTGGGTTTAATCCATCGTTATTTTGCTTCACCACGCCACCCCAGTTCAGACATGGCCATATGCAAATCAGTCTTGACCCTGTGCCTCATGGGAACAGTCCAGACCGAACTGCCAAGCCATGTCTTCCCTGGACCGGAATCAAGCATCCTAGGACCGGTTTCGGGCATTCAGCCCTCATCAGCCAGGATAGCCTGACTCCAGTGGCGCAGTGAGCACGGGACCCACGTCTGGGCATACCCTTCCCACTTGGGGCGAATTGCAAAACACACAAGATGATGGACGGAATGTTGCACAATGGCAAACATTCACCCCCAGTCACAGATCTGGGTTTAATCCATCGTTATTTTGCTTCACCACGCCACCCCAGTTCAGACATGGCCATATGCAAATCAGTCTTGACCCTGTGCCTCATGGGAACAGTCCAGACCGAACTGCCAAGCCATGTCTTCCCTGGACCGGAATCAAGCATCCTAGGACCGGTTTCGGGCATTCAGCCCTCATCAGCCAGGATAAAAGGAAAGCAGAAACCGCCATGTTCTACACAGCAGCACTCTGCATCCATATATGTCCCAAATAAAGGCCTACACACAGTGCTTAATTTGTAAAGCATAAAGTGCCAGGGCTAAAAGCAAAGCAGCAACCGCCACGTTCTACTCTGCAGCACTCTGCATCCACATAAATCTCAAATTAAGGCCTACATGCAGTGCTTAATTTGTAAAGCTTAAAGTGCCGGGGCTAAAAGCAAAGCAGCAATTGCCACGTTCAACTCTCCAGCACTCTGCATCCACATAAGTCCCAAATAAAGGCCTACTACCAGTGCTTAGTTTGTAAAGCATGAAGTAATGGGGCTAAAAGCAAAGCAGCAACCGCCACATTCTACTCTGTATCCATATAAGTCCCAAATAAAGGCCTACATCCAGTGCTTAATTTGGAAAGCATGAAGTGCCGGGGCTCAAAGCAAAGTAGCAACCGTCACGTTCTACTTTGCAGCACTTTGCATCCATATAAGTCCCAAATAAAGGCCTACATCCAGTGCTTAATTTGTTAAGCATGAAGTGCCAGGGCTAAAAGCAAAGCAGCAACCGCCACGTTCTACTCTGCACCACTCTACTTCCATATAAATCCCAAATAAAGGCCTACATCCAGTGCTTAATTTGTAAAGCATGAAGTGCCGGGGCTAAAAGCTAAGCAGCAACCACCACGTTCCACTCTGCACCCATATAAGTCCCAAATAAAGGCCTACATCCAGTGCCTAATTTGTAAAGCATGAAGTGCTGTGGCTCAAAGCAAAGCAGTAACCGCCACGTTTCCCTCTGCAGCACTCTGCATCCATATAAGTCACAAATAAAGGCCTACATCCAGTGCTTAATTTGTAAAGCATGAAGTGCCGGGGCTCAAAGCAGCAACCGCCACGTTCTACTCTGCAGCACTCTGCATCCATATAAGTCCCAAATAAAGGTCTACATCCAGTGCTTAATTTGTAAAGCATGAAGTGCCGGGGCTAAAAGCAAAGCAGCAACTGCAACGTTCTACTCTCCTGCCCTCTGAATCCACATAAATCCCAAATTAAGGCCTACACCCAGTGCTGAATTTGTAAGGCATGAAGTGCCGTGGCTAAAAGTAAAGCAGCAACTGCCACATTCCACTCTGCAGCACTCTGCATCCATATAAGTCCCAAATAAAGGCCTACACCCAGTGCTTAATTTGTAAAGCATGAAGTGCCGGGGCTAAAAGCAAAGCAGCAAGCGCCACATTCTACTCTGCAGCACTCTGCATCCATATAAGTACCAAATAAATTCCTACATCCAGTGTTTAATTTGTAAAGCATGAAGTGCCGGGGCTAAAAGCAAAGCAGCAAGCGCCACATTCTGCTCTGCAGCACTCTGTATCCATATAAGTCCCAAATAAAGGCCTACATCCAGTGCCTAATTTGTAAAGCATGAAGTGCCGGGGCTAAAAGCAAAGCAGCAACCGCCACATTCTACTCTGTATCCATGTAAGTCCCAAATAAAGGCCTACATACAGTGCTTAATTTGTAAAGCATGAAGTGCCGGGGCTAAAAGCATAGCAGCAACCGCCACGTTCTACTCTGCAGCACTCTGCATCCATATAAGTCCAAAATAAAGGCCTACATCCAGTGCTTAATTTGCAAAGCATGCAGTGCCGGGGCTAAAAGCAAAGCAGCAACCGCCACGTTCTACTCTGCAGCATTCTGCATTCATATAAGTCCCAAATAAAGGCCTACATCCAGTGCTTAATTTGCAAAGAATGAAGTGCTGGGGCTAAAAGCAAAGCAGCAACTGCCACGTTCTACTCTGCAGCACTCTGCATCCATATAAGTCCCAAATAAAGGCCTACATCCAGTGCTTAATTTGCAAAGCATGAAGTGCTGGGGCTAAAAGCAAAGTAGCAACCGCCACCTTCTACTCTGCAGCACTCTGCAGCCACATAAGTTCTAAATAAAGGCCTACATCAAGTGCTTAGTTTGTAAAGCATGAAGTGCCGCGGCTAAAAGGAAAGCAGCAACTGCCACGTTCTACTCTGCATCCATATAAGTCCCAAATAAAGGCCTACATCCAGTGCTTAATTTGTAAAGCATGAACTGCCGGGGCTAAAAGCAAAGCAGCAACTGCCACGTTCTACTCTGCAGCACTCTGCATCCATATAAGTCTCAAATAAAGGCCTACATCCAGTGCTTTATTTGTAAAGCATGAAGTGCCGTGGCTAAAAGCAAAGCAGCAACCGCCACGTTCTACTCTGCTGTCAATCTGCATCCATATAAGTTCCAAATAAAGGCCTACATCCAGTGCTTAATTTGAAAAGCATGAAGTGCCGGGGCTAAAAGCAAAGCAGCAACCGCCACGTTCTACTCTGCATCCATATAAGTCCCAAATAAAGGCCTACATCCAGTGCTTAATTTGTAAAGCAGGAAGTGCCGGGGCTATAAGCAAAGCAGCAACCGCCACGTTCTACTCTCAAGCACTGTGCAGCCACATAAGTTCCAAATAAAGGCCTACACCAGTGCTTAATTTGTAAAGCATGAAGTGCCGGGCTAAAAGCAAAGCAGCAAGCGCCACATTCTACTCTGCAGCACTCTGCATCCATAGAAGTCCCAAATAAAGGCCTACACCCAGTGCTTAATTTGTAAAGCATAAAATGCTGGGGCTAAAAGCAGAGCAGCAACCCCCACGTTCCACTCTGCTGCTCTCTGCATCCATATAAGTCCCATATAAAGGCCTACATCCAGTGTTTAGTTTGTAAAGCATGAAGTGCCGGGGCTAGAAGCAAACCAGCAACCGCCACGTTCTACTCTGCAGCACTCTGCATCCCTATAAGTCCCAAATAAAGGCCTACATCCAGTGCTTAATTTGTAAAGCATAAAGTGCCAGGGCTAAAAGCAAAGCAGTAACCGCCACATTCTACTCTGTATCCATGTAAGTCCCAAATAAAGGCCTACATCCGGTGCTTAATTTGTAAAGCTTGAAGTGCCGGGGCTAAAATCGAAGCAGTAACCGCCACATTCAACTCTGCAGCACTCTGCATCCATATAAATCCCAACTAAAGGCCTACATCCAGTGCTTAATTTGTAAAGCATGAAGTGCCGGGGCTAAAAGCAAAGCAGTAACCGCCACGTTCTACTCTGCAGCACTCTGCATCCATATAAGTCCCAAATAAAGGCCTACGTCCAGTGTTTAATTTGCAAAGCATGCAGTGCCGGGGCTAAAAGCAAAGCAGCAACCACCACGTTCTACTCTGCAGCACTCTGCATTCATATAAGTCCCAAATAAAGGCCTACATACAGTGCCTAATTTCCAAAGCATGAAGTGCCAGGGCTAAAAGTAAAGCAGCAACCGCCACGTTCTACTCTGCAGCACTCTGCATCCATATAAGTCCCAAATAAAGACCTACATCCAGTGCTTAATTTGCAAAGAATGAAGTGCCGGGGCTAAAAGCAAAGCAGCAACTGCCATGTTCTACTCTGCAGCACTCTGCATCCATATAAGTCCCAAATAAAGGCCTACATCCAGTGCTTAATTTGTAAAGCATGAAGTGCCGGGGCTCAAAGCAAAGCAGCAACCGCCACGTTCTACTCTGCAGCACTCTGCATCCATATAAGTCCCAAATAAAGGCCTACATCCAGTGCTTAATTTGTAAAGCATGAAGTGCTGGGGCTAAAAGCAAAGCAGCAACTGCAACGTTCTACTCTCCTGCACTCTGAATCCACATAAATCCCAAATTAAGGCCTACACCCAGTGCTGAATTTGTAAGGCATGAAGTGCCGTGGCTAAAAGCAAAGCAGCAACTGCCACGTTCCACTCTGCTGCTCTCTGCATCCATATAAGTCCCATATAAAGGCCTACATCCAGTGTTTAGTTTGTGAAGCATGAAGTGTGGGGCTAGAAGCAAACCAGCAACTGCCACGTTCTACTCTGCAGCACTCTGCATCCATATAAGTCCCAAATAAAGGCCTACATTCAGTGCTTAATTTGTAAAGCATGAAGTGCCGGGGCTAAAAGCAAAGCAGCAACCGACACATTCTACTCTGTATCCATGTAAGTCCCAAATAAAGGCCTACATCCGGTGCTTAATTTGTAAAGCTTGAAGTGCCGGGGCTAAAATCGAAGCAGTAACCGCCACGTTCTACTTTGCAGCACTCTGCATCCATATAAATCCCAACTAAAGGCCTACATCCAGTGCTTAATTTGTAAAGCATGAAGTGCCGGGGCTAAAAGCAAAGCAGCAACCGCCACGTTCTACTCTGCAGCACTCTGCATCCATATAGGTCCCAAATAAAAGCCTACATCCAGTGCTTAATTTGTAAAGAATAAAGTGCCGGGGCTAAAAGCAAAACAGCAACCGCCACCTTCTACTCTGCATACAAATAAGTCCCAAATAAAGGCCTACATCCAGTGCTTAATTTGCAAAGCATGCAGTGCCGGGGCTAAAAGCAAAGCAGCAACCGCCACGTTCTACTCTGCAGCACTCTGCATTCATATAAGTCCCAAATAAAGGCCTACATTCAGTACTTAATTTGCAAAGCATGAAGTGCCAGGGCTAAAAGCAAAGCAGCAACCGCCACGTTCTACTCTGCAGCACTCTGCAGCCACATAAGTTCCAAATAAAGGCCTACATCAAGTGCTTAATTTGTAAAGCATGAAGTGCTGGGGCTAAAAGGAAAGCAGCAACCGCCACGTTCTACACTGCAGCACTCTGCATCCATATAGGTCCCAAATAAAGGCCTACATCTAGTGCTTAATTTGTAAAGCTTAAAGTGCCGGGGCTAAAAGTAAAGCAGCAATTGCCACGTTCAACTCTCCAGCACTCTGCATCCACATAAGTCCCAAATAAAGGCCTACATACAGTGCTTAATTTGTAAAGCATGAAGTGCTGGGGCTCAAAGCAAAGCAGTAACCGCCACGTTTCTCTCTGCAGCACTCTGCATCCATATAAGTCGCAAATAAAGGCCTACATCCAGTGCTTAATTTGTAAAGCATGAAGTGCCGGGGCTCAAAGCAAAGCAGCAACCGCCACGTTCTACTCTGCAGCACTCTGCATCCATATAAGTCCCAAATAAAGGTCTACATCCAGTGCTTAAGTTGTAAAGCATAAAGTGCTGGGGCTAAAAGCAAAGCAGCAACTGCAACGTTCTACTCTCCTGCACTCTGAATCCACATAAATCCCAAATTAAGGCCTACACCCAGTGCTGAATTTGTAAGGCATGAAGTGCTGTGGCTAAAAGCAAAGCAGCAACCGCCACGTTCTACACTGCAGCACTCTGCATCCATATATGTCCCAAATAAAGGCCTACACCCAGTGCTTAATTTGTAAAGCATAAAGTGCCAGGGCTAAAAGCAAAGCAGCAACCGCCACGTTCTACTCTGCAGCACTCTGCATCCACATAAATCCCAAATAAAGGCCTACATGCAGTGCTTAATTTGTAAAGCATAAAGTGCCGGGGCTAAAAGCAAAGCAGCAATTGCCACGTTCAACTCTCCAGCACTCTGCATCCACATAAGTCCCAAATAAAGGCCTACATACAGTGCTTAATTTGTAAAGCATGAAGTGCCAGGGCTAAAAGCAAAGCAGCAATCACCACGTTCCACTCTGCAGCCCTCTGCATCCATATAAGTCCCAAATAAAGGCCTACATCCAGTGCTTAATTTGTAAAGCATGAAGTGCTGGGGCTCAAAGCAAAGCAGTAACCGCCACGTTTCTCTCTGCAGCACTCTGCATCCATATAAGTCGCAAATAAAGGTCTACATCCAGTGCTTAATTTGTAAAGCATAAAGTGCTGGGGCTAAAAGCAAAGCAGCAACTGCAACGTTCTACTCTCCTGCCCTCTGAATCCACATAAATCCCAAATTAAGGCCTACACCCAGTGCTGAATTTGTAAGGCATGAAGTGCCATGGCTAAAAGCAAAGCAGCAACTGCCACGTTCCACTCTGCTGCTCTCTGCATCCATATAAGTCCCATATAAAGGCCTACATCCAGTGTTTAGTTTGTAAAGCATGAAGTGCCGGGGCTAGAAGCAAACCAGCAACCGCCACGTTCTACTCTGTAGCACTCTGCATCCATATAAGTCCCAAATAAAGGCCTACATCCAGTGCTTAATTTGTAAAGCATGAAGTGCCGGGGCTAAAAGCAAAGCAGCAACCGCCACATTCTACTCTGTATCCATGTAAGTCCCAAATAAAGGCCTACATCCGGTGCTTAATTTGTAAAGCTTGAAGTGCCGGGGCTAAAATCGAAGCAGCAACCGCCACGTTCAACTCTGCAGCACTCTGCATCCATATAAATCCCAACTAAAGGCCTACATCCAGTGCTTAATTTGTAAAGCATGAAGTGCCGGGGCTAAAAGCAAAGCAGTAACCGCCACGTTCTACTCTGCAGCACTCTGCATCCATATAAATCCCAAATAAAGGCCTACGTCCAGTGCTTAATTTGCAAAGCATGCAGTGCTGGGGCTAAAAGCAAAGCAGCAACCACCACGTTCTACTCTGCAGCACTCTGCATCCATATAAGTCCCAAATAAAGGCCTACATCCAGTGCTTAATTTGCAAAGCATGAAGTGCCGGGGCTAAAAGCAAAGCAGCAACTGCCACGTTCTACTCTGCAGTACTATGCATCCATATAAGTCCCAAATAAAGGCCTACATCCAGTGCTTAATTTGCAAAGCATGAAGTGCTGGGGCTAGAAGCAAAGCAGCAACCGCCACATTCCACTCTGCAGCCACATAAGTTCTAAATAAAGGCCTACATCAAGTGCTTAATTTGTAAAGCATGAAGTGCCTGGGTTAAAAGGAAAGCAGCAACTGCCACGTTCTACTCTGCAGCACTCTGCATCCATATAAGTCCCAAATAAAGGCCTACATCCAGTGCTTAATTTGTAAAGCATGAAGTGCCGGGGCTAAAAGCAAAGCAGCAACTGCCACGTTCTACTCTGCAGCACTCTGCATCCATATAAGTCTCAAATAAAGGCCTACATCCAGTGCTTTATTTGTAAAGCATGAAGTGTTGTGGCTAGAAGCAAAGTAGCAACCGCCACGTTCTACTCTGCAGCACTCTGCATCCATATAAGTTCCAAATAAAGGCCTACACTTTCTCAAGAACTACATAAGTACATAAGTTTTTCCTTCCTTCCGTGTTCGTCGTCTGTCTTCTCTTTTCGTCTCTCCTGATTTCCTGTTTCTTCTCCTTCCTTGGCCCTCCGGGATTGGTTCCCTTCTCTCGAGTCTCCGCCTCCCTGCTGTGACACGTGATAAGGTGCGGTTATTGCGGGAGCAACAGTAAGAGTCTTGTTTCCGTTGTTTTCAGAGATGGAATCCGAGTTCCTGTCAGCAGAAAGCGGATTCACCCCTCACTCTTTCAGATAAGTGCAGAGGGGGTAGGCCGTCTTCCTCACAGTCTTCCTTAGGCAAGGGTCGCTCCCCCTTTTTTGGGGAAATTATTTTGCCCGTTTCTACCTCCCTTGGAGGCAGATCGGCCATATTTTTAGGCTGATCTGCCCCCAAGGGGGGCAGAAACCCATTACACACCAGGGATAATTATAGATGCAATTCGGGTACCGGCTCCTTAGGCAAGAGTCACTCCCCTTATATAGTCTGGCAAATATTTTGGCTGATTCTGCCTTCCTTGGGAATTGATTGGCCATATTGTTAGGCTGATCTGCCCCAAGAGGGGCAGAATCCCACTAGACACCAGGGATAATTGTTTGCGCAATAAGGGGAGCCGCCCCTTTGGCCACGGTCACTCCCCTTTTATTTGGCCACACATTTTGGCTGTTTCTGCCCCCTTTGGGGGTAGATCAGCCATATTCTTAGGCCCATCTGCCCCATAGGTGGTCAGAGAGCCACTAGACACCAGGGAGTTTTATATTTATACGCCAGGGAATGGCCCCTTGGGCAAGGGTCACTCCCCTTTATTGGGGCAATATTCGGGCCATTTTCTGCTCCCCTGGGGGCACATTGGGCATATTTTTCCTAGATACCAGGGAAGGTTTCTGTGTGTGCATGTGAAATAGAGGTTGGCTGACTGTGTGTACTGGCGTTTAGCTGGCGGTGTGTGTAGAGTGGTGCTTGACTGGCAGTGCGTGTGGACTGGCACTTGGCTGGCGGTGCGTGTGGACAGGTGTTTGGCTGGTAGTGTGCCTAGTCTGGCGCTTGATTGGCGGTGTGCATAGACTGGCACCGTACGTGGACTGTCGCATGGCGGGCGGTGTGTGCAGACTGGCGCTTGACTGGCGGTGTGCGTGGAATGGTGGTATGTTGGAGGCTGGTAGCAAGTATGTGTATTGACTTGCATGAGGTCGGTTGTCTGATGTTTGGGTGCTTAGTGGTATGATTAGTGTGTTGGTTCTGTTGGCGTATGAGAGTGATGGACCCTTGAATGGCATTTGTAAATTTAAGTGGTGTGTTGTGTTGGGCCAACAGCTGGCAGTGTGGATGGTTTTCGGCCCCTGACGCATGAAAGGTGTGTGAATTAACTGTAACGGTTGGTGCCTTGACGTGGCTTTACAGCTCAGAAGCTGTAAGTCAGTGGTTCTTTGATCTAATGTTGCAATATTAACAATGACTTTTCCAGATTTCATTTCATAAAGTCATTGGTGAATAAAGCTTTTTTATGAACCATTTACTGTTTTGGTGTTTTCCTTTGCTTTTTACCATCAGTGCATACTCTCTCTGTCGTGAACACCTTCTGCCCTCACAACTTTTTGGAAACTGGTCACTAAGGGAATAATATGTGGCATGTTTTGTGTGGATCCCATATGGATTACTTACCCAGAAACCCTTGTAAATTTGATTCATTGACAAAATTATATTGTTTCCTCACATTTCTGTGTGGGAAAATTGTATGATCACCGGGCCTGCACAAATTTCCTACCACCCAGCGCTCCCCAGGTCTCCCAATAAAAATGCTCCCTCACTTGTGTGGGTGGGCCAAGTGCTAATGACAGGCAAGTCCCAAAATGTAGTGTGGAAATATCAAAGTTATCTATCACAAAACGTCCTAGTTTTGCAAGGGGGTCACCTGTGTTTTTCCTCCTGGCCTCGGCAGCAATCAAGGGAAACCTACCAAACGCAGAAATGTCTGAAAACTAGACACCCTGGGGAGTCCAGGGAGGTGTGGCTTAGGTGGATGCCCCAAAGTTTTCTTACCCAGAATCCCCTGCAAACCTCAAATTTAGCTTTAAAAAAACACATTGTCCTCCGATTTCTCTGTGGGAAAGTTGTGGGATCACCAGGGGGGCACTAATTTACTACCACCTAGTGTTTCCCCATGTCTCCTGATAAAAAAACTACCTCACTTGTGTGGGCGGGCCAAGTGCCCGCGACAGGGAAGGGCCCAAAACGTATTGTGGAGGCATCAAAATTTTCTGTCAAAAAACACTCTGGTTTTGCAAGGGCGTCTTCTGCATTTTTAGTCCCAGGCTCGGCTGCTATCTAGGGGAACCTACAAAGCCCAGACATTTCTGAAAACTAGATACCCGGGAAAGTCCAGGAAGGTGTAGCTTGTGTGGATCCCCCAATGCTTTCTTACCCAGAATCCCCTGCAAACTTCAAATTTAGCTAAAAAAATCAAATTTTTCTCACATTTCTGTGTGGGAAGGTTTTGGGATCACCGGCCCAGCACAAATTTCCTACCACCCAGCGTTCCCTCAGATCCCCCGATAAAAATGCTACCTCACTTGTGTGGGTGGGCCAAGTGCCAGCGACAGGGAAGGGCACAAAATGTATTGTGGAGGCATCAAAATTATTGATCACAAAACGACCTGGTTTCGCATGGGGTCACCTGGGTTTTTGGTCCCGGGCTCGGCAGCCATCTTGGGAAACCTACCAAACCCAGTCATTTCTGAAAACTAAACAACAGGGGGAGTCCAGGAAGGTGTGGCTTGCATGGATCCCCAAACGTTTTCTTACCCAGAATCCCCTGCAAACCTCAAATTTAGCTTTAAAAAAAAAAACATTGTCCTCCCATTTCTCTGTGGGAAAGTTGTGGGATCACCGGGCCGGGACACATTTCCTACCAACCAGCGTTCCCCCAGGTCTCCAGATAAAAATCCTATCTCACTTGCGTGGGTGGACCAAATGACGTGACAGGGAAAGACCCAAAACATACTGTGGAGGCATCAAAATTTTCGATCACAAAACAACCTGGTTTTGCAAGGGGCTCACCTGCGGTTTTGATCCCAGGCTCAGCGGCCATCTAAGGAAACCTATCAAACCCACACATTTCTGAATCAGAACACAGAATAGTAGAACAAGTGTTATTACCAATTGTCTTTGTCTGCATTTGCGCCTTCCAAATGTGTACCCCCAAATTCAGAGATGTGCAAATAACCACTGCTTCTAAACACCATATATTGTGTCCCCTATTTGGAAATACATAGGTTTCCTTGATATCTATTTTTCACTCTGTATATTTTACCAAATGAATTGTTGTATACCCGGGACACAATGAAAAACCATTACAAGGTGCAGCTCAGTTATTGGCTCTGGGTAATCTACAAGCCCTATATATGGCCGCAACCAGAAGCGTCCAGCGGACGTGATGGTGTATAGCTTTAAAAAATCTGCCATACTTAGAAGAAGTTTCAGGCACAAATGGCTGTTTTTTCAACTCAATTTCAATATTTGTTTTTATTTCAGCTGTTACTTTCCAAAGGAAAACCTTGCCTTGAAGGATCTACAGAAATGACTCCTTGCTGAAGTCAGAATTTTGTCTACTTTTCAGAAATGTATAGCTTTCTGGGATCCACCATGGGTTTCACACCCGTTTCCATCACTAACTGGAAGGAGGTTAAAAGCACAAAAAATAGGAAAAAGGGCTATCTCCCAGTAAAATGCCAAAACTGTGGTGTAAAATGAGGTTTTCCTATTCAAGTCTGCCTGTTCCTGAAAGCTGAGAAGATGGTGATTTTAGCCCTGCAAACTCTTCATTGATGCCATTGGCAGGAAACAAAACAGAGGCTTTCTTCTGAAGCACTTTCTTCTCATAAAACCCAAATATTTGCTATATTTTGGCTAATTTCTCGGTCCCCACAAAGGGAATTCACAAACCCTGAGTACCTAGGATGTTGGAAAAAAGTACACAAATTTGGCGTGGATACCTTATGTGCACAAAAAGTTATGAAGGCTTCAGCGCGAAATACCCCAAATAGCCAAAAAAGGCTTAGCACGGAGGCAGGGGGAAGGGGGAGCCTAGCTGCGAAAGGGTTAAAATCCCCATAAGATGTGATTTTAAATTGTGAGTCCAGTGACACCAAACTTGAAACGTTCATCTCTTCATAATTGAGAATTACATTTAAAAGATGTACCAAGGTAATCCCAATGTTATCCTATAGGAGAGATAAGCCTTGCTGTAGTGAACAACGAAATTGGGAGGTTTTTTTTATTACCAAGACATGTAAAAATTAAAAGTACATGTCCTGCCTTTTAGATACATTGCACCCTGCCCTGTGGGTTAGACAGGGCCTACCTGAGAGGTGACATATGTATAACAAGTATTTGCAATGCAATTTGCTCTCACATTTGTGAGAGTTAGAAGTATTGGTGTTGTGAATGATAATGTCTTTTACCCATGTGTTTAGAATTGGAATGAAGTGGATGTAGTTGTGCAGAGTGGAATTATGTGGGTTGGTTTGGAATTGTTAGTTGCTGAATTTTGTGGGGTGGAATTGTGTGGTGTGGATTTGTGTAGTGGAATTATGTGGCATGATGTGTGGTGGAAATATGTGGATAATAATTATGTGTTATTGAGTGTACCGGAAATATATGGAGTGGGATTGAGTGTTATAGAGTGTAATTATGTGGAATGGTATTTTATGTGGTGGAGTGGTGTGTTGTGGAGTTTAATTATATATTTAATGCATTGCAGCGCCAACCCAATGATGAAGCATGCCACCTTCGGGTGGGTCAGGGCACTTGCTCATATGAGCGCATGCTCCCAGTGACTACGTTTAGACTATATTGAGGATTTGCCATAGCCAATACGGAACATTATAACAGTCATTTCACTGTTTGTAGTAGTCGCCAATTCTGTGATGCCAGAACTGATTTAATGTGGTTGACTTTCCCAGTTCTTGGGAAGAGTTTGGCTGCTGTGTTAAGAACGTCTTTTACTTGTGCAGTACGGGTTTTAGGAAAGCCGGTAAATAGTCCACTGCCATGTCCGATTCTTAATATGACTTGACCATAACAGTCCTCAGGTTCTTTAAATGAGATCTGGGAGAATATATCTGCTGTTTGGTATGAATGTTTAGCCCTGGTGGGTGTTTTTTGCTGTGAAATAGCTGTGCTGTAAAGCTACCTAGGGTTGATGGCCTTAGAGGAGTTATTACTTAAAGGCAGGATCACAGCCAACACCTGTTTTGCTCGACAGATTGCCTATAGCTTCTTCGTGGCTGTAACAAACGTTAAGTGGCAGTCAGGAAGAGGATTGGGACGAGAAAGAAAAATAAACAAAAAGCTGTCTTATACCTACCTAAACTATACCTTTTGGGAACAGCTATCTTGCGAGTTGGGGGCACTTCTCTGAGAAATTCTCACATTATAGTACTGTGTCAGGTTGTCTGCCCTGTGAAATACAGTCTCAAATGAATAGATTGGTTCAATCAAAAGATGGCGCCAACTGTGTCTTTACATATTTGACTACCAGTGCCCAGAAGAATAAATACACTGACACAACACAAACTGGTAGGCCACTGAAGATGTGTTGAATATGTGTTGTGTTGGAATTATGTGGAATGCTTCCCGGGCGTCACCAGGCCTGTATGCAACAATGTCAAAACATACCTTCTAAAAATAACCAGAACAACAAGAAACGCCAGGCATGTTTTTCCTAGTTTGGACTCACCAGTGAAGTATAGTGCGAGTAGTGTGGCACAGTGTGCACTGGACCCATGTTTGTGCACACCTACTGTGCTTACGGTATCGCACTGACAAGAAGCAAAAAGTGATGGGTGGAATGCTTGAATTATTCTCAGCTATTGGTGAAGTATGTGAAGCAACATGATTGCTTGTTAAACCATATAGGAGTGATGTCTTTGTTTAGTGCACACCCTGAACTGAATTACTTGTAGGTGCTCTCAGACTGATTATCACTGCGTCCACGGAGAGGCCAGAGTTAGTGTTAGCACCGGTGGGCAACGTAATATCACACTCACCACTGCCAGGAATGTTTTTCAATGTTGCAGCTAGTGTGCAGTGTGACATCAGGCGTGCTCGTAGAGAGCTGCACAAGAGTCTGGATAGTGACCTTGTGTTCATCATTTGTTCTAGTCTGCCCTGACAGTTACCACTGCCTTGCACAAATACTGAATACTCGAACTCCACAGGCCTGATATCATACCTGTTAATGTTTTCACTTCATCATTTTTGCAGCTCTCTTCACTTTAAACCGGTTTCTTGCAGGAGTTGCCAGCATTCATTTCCAAAGAAAATATGTTTCAATACAGATGAAATATGCAATGTTACTGGTAGTTTGTGTTTCCACTCAGTTTTGCCGAATCTTATGACAAGTTTTAATTTGATTGAAAGCATTTAAGGAACCCCAAACACGTTTATATTTGAGAGCAAATCAAAAGGCGTCACATCTTTTTTTATCATTACTTTATGCTTGTCTTAAATATTGCACTTACAAAGCGTTTCACCAAAATGATGGTCTCTCTGTGCACAAAAACAGGGAGACACAATATCTGTTTCTTTTCTGTGAAGAATAGATTCCAGAATGAATGAGCTCTTCCTCCAAACTGACAGTGTGCCCTCCTACTGGCAGCAGAAGAGCATCCTATTTAGGTCTCGCCATCGATTCGGCTTTTCAGCCTAAAACGTGCACGCGTTCCATTGCCTTCAATGGCAACGCGTGCACGTTTAGCATTCACTTGCGGGAGCGAGCGGCGCCATATGGTAGCAATTATCGCTCCTGGCGCCGCTCGCTCCCGCAAGTGAATCGCGCAGGCTCCCTCCTTTCCCCCCTCCCCCTGCTGCCCTGCGAGGCGCGCGCGCTTGTTTTACGTTGCTAATGGAAACCAGCATTTGCAAATCAATTAGCTTGGGAATTACTTTTTAAAAGCGAAACCTATTGACTTTGCTAATTCTATTACAGGACCGGAGGCTTCGTATTATGCTTCTCTTTCTATTTATTGCCACACACAGCAGCCAATGAAAACTTTGTTATGAAAAAATAAACTACATTTCCCATGATGCTCATGGTATACATCATATCCTGTATAGCCCCATAAGAGCCACCATCACCGGAACTCGTCCTCTTTCTTTGCTGCTCACGCAGTCAGATAAGTGCTTCTACGCTCTACTCTTATTGAGCTTTGTATAATGCACGTATTTTGGACTAATTGAGTGTCATTGACGATACGCGATTATCGCGTTTGGTTTTATTGTGTTTGCTCACTAGCGCGACCTCCCGCCGGTTTTCCGGCGTGTATGCTAAGCGGAGGTGCGCGCTGCCTTGTAGATGCCTAAAAGCATCTTTTAAATTTCCCGCTCTCAAGCGGACATCAGCGCGATTGGCGGCTTTTGTGTTTGCCAAGCCGCACGCCTTTCATGTACCGCTCCGCCTCCGGCGGTGTTTTCTACAATAATTGGAGGCGCTGAGGCCCCCTCATAGGCCGTATGCGCTCGGAGCCCTCCCTTCACAATTTCCTCGTGTTTCGACGTGCGTAGCCCAATTGGGCTACTTCTAGTAGGATTTGGGCTACGCACGTCGATACGACCCGTTTTTGGTGTTTCTTTTCATTATTCCCTGCTTTTCCCCACCGAGCAGTATCCCTAACGCCTAGCTGGCTGCAATTAGTGTTTTTGGGCCTGGAGGCAGCACACCTCCTTAAAACACACTGCTTTTGGCTCCACTTACGCCCTTTGGGCTGTAAAAATCACAAATACAGCTGTTGCTGAGGGACTAGGTACTAACTTGGTGTTTGTGCTCTGGGTTGGTCCCCCATTTACTCCTCGCTGTTTGTCTGACGCAGTTTACAGGCTAATATAGCTTCGTTGGCCCCACAATGGAAGAGTGGGTGCATTATGACGAGGATGAAGTTTTCTATGAAGAGGAAGTTACTAATCCTTCCTTAGAGGACAACATTGTTGAGGCCCTGGACGCTTCGGTTCAGGAGTCGGTCAACAAGGCCCTTGAAAAGACAGTTCCGGGAACTGTACAACAGGCTCTAGCTACTGCCTTAAAGCCGATCACTAGACAACTTGAGCAGTTTGCTAAACGTCATGGGTTTACTGCTCCACAAGGCGATCCCACTGACGCTCCTAAACCCTGGCCTCACTCCGCCTCCTACTATTCACTTCCTCATCCTGACGTGGACACGGCAAAACCTAGGGGCACCGACACTGAACCTGATTCTACGGGGTCTGACACCCCGGACACATCCCCTCCAAAGAAAAGAATTAAGAAATCAAAGAATACAGAGGTACCCATAACTACTCCTTTTACCTTTAATCCGGCGGATATAGTTCACCCCAGATCATCTGATTGGTTGCCGGCTCCCGAGGTTGCGGCATATTTGCATGACAATCTACGCAAGAGTTTTGACAAGGAGGTGCGAAATCGCCTCCCGGTCAGAATGCCCTAGACCGGACGTTCCCGACAAGGTGGCGGAGACTCCGGATATTGATTCTAGTCTCCTAACATTCTTAAAGAAGTTCACCAAAGATCCCAAGAAAGGGATTGATCGTGCTTGGCGTGGATGCCAAGATAAGCTGTTGGACGTGGTAGGACCTTTAGCTAAGGTATTGGAGATGGCGTTGCAGGCGCAGGAATCTGGAACTGCAATTGACCCCCATGTCCTCGCCGGATGGACCCAGCGGGCTATATGCCTTTTGGGCAACGCCAACTGTGCCATTTCTACGGAACGGCGCAAATCTATCCTCATGCGAATGGACTCCAATCTCACGGAGTTGGCGGCGGCGGAGCCTGGTCCGCTGGCGGATGGAAACCTGTTCGGAGACCGTTTTGTAAAGGATGTAGCCAAGAACGTGGGCACATTCACAACTCTAGATAAGGCCCAGTCTGGCATTAAAAGGGTTTTTCAGGCTGGTGTTTTCAACAGGGCCGGACGAGGCCGGGGACGCTCGTTTGGCCGTCATTTCTCCCAAGGTCCTCAGAGAGGTGACTTCGGTCGTGGCAGGGGAGACTGGGACTCCACCCGTGGCGGCACTTTCTACCCCACCAGGCAACGCTTTAACAAACGGCGTTTCAACAGAGGATATTACCGGGGAAACTTCCAGAATACCGAATCCTCAGGTGAGTGCTCCGGACCTTTGTCCGTTACCTCTGGGGGCGTATTCAGTTCTTTTATCACAATTGGGCTCGCTTGTCGCAAGATGCTTGGGTACTGCAGACAGTGCAGGGTTTCCACCTAGATTTTTTCAGACCCCGTCCAGATCAAGCTCCCCAGACAGCTTTCTTTTTCCCAACTAGAATGCGATTTTATAGATTCCGAAATCGCAGGGTTGCTGCAGAAGCACGCGATAGCATATTGCGACAAGGGCCCTCACGGCTTCTGCAGCAATATTTTTCTGGTTCAGAAGAAGGGTGGAGGTTACAGGTTGGTACTAAATTTGAAGGAGTTCAATCAGTTTTTGACGTACAAACACTTCAAGATGGAGGGCATACATCTTCTGGCGGATCTCCTCAAACAAGGGGACTGGATGGTCCGATTGGACCTGAAAGACGCCTATCTATCTATCCCCATTTTTCCTCCACATCAGCGCTTTCTAAAATTTCAATGGCGGAACAAATGGTATCACTATTTGGTCCTTCCTTTCGGACTTTCCTCGGCTCCTTGGTGCTTCACCAAGACGTTGAAACCAGTGGTAGCTTATCTCAGGGAACAGGGGATTCGCATGATAATTTATCTAGACGACATTCTTATCATGGCGCAATCTCCTACTCTGGCAATTCAGCATTTAAGCATGACCATTGCTACTTTACAAAACCTGGGTTTCGTGATCAACGAACCAAAATCAGTCCTGTCGCCTTCCCAGACAATAGATTTCTTGGGCTTTGTCATAAATTCGCAGGAGGCTCAACTGAGTCTGCCACGCTCCAAACTTCGGGACATCAAGAAGGAACTTCGATCCCTGTTATCCAAACATATGGTCTCAATCAGGGTACTTGCCAGAATGGTGGGCCTTCTGGCGTCATCCATTCAGGCAATTTTCCCAGGACCCTTACATTATCGGGCACTTCAGAGGCTCAAGATTCAACATCTGCAACAGGGTCTCTCCTATACCGACCTGGTTCCCCTTACCCGGGACGTACGGGAAGAAATTCAGTGGTGGTTAGCCCACGTCGAGGCATGGAACGGCAGAGCAATTTTCGGGTCTCTACCAGAAGTGATCATAGAATCCGATGCCAGCCGTTGGGGCTGGGGTGCGCGCTGCGGAAATATTTCCACAGGAGGGCGTTGGTCCTTAGGGGAGCTAGATCTCCACATAAATTGTCTAGAACTGCTGGCGGGATCGTTTGCGATCCGGACACTCTCACCCAAACAGGTATCGTGTTGCATCCTCTTGCGGATGGACAACATATCAGCGGTTCAATACATCAACAAGTTAGGGGGCACGAGGTCGTCCCTGTTGGTGGACATAGCGAAAGACTTCTGGCATTTTTGCCTCAATCATCAAATCTCGGTCATGGCCGAGTACATTCCGGGCAAATCCAATGTAGTAGCGGACTGGAACTCCAGGCACCTCAAGGATTACAGCGATTGGCAACTACACTCGCAGATGGTGCTATGGCTTCAAGCAATATGGGGACAATGCGAGATAGATCTTTTTGCCTCCAGACTGAATCGTCACATGAACAAGTTCTTCAGTTGGAGGCCGGATCCGTTGGCTCTGGCGACGGATGCCTTTTCCCAGAATTGGACTCACAATCTGAATTATGCCTTCCCTCCTTTCATCCTAATTCCCCAAGTGTTCACACAAATAATGCGCCAGAAGGCGGAAGTGATATTGGTAACTCCACTGTGGAAGGCGCAACCCTGGTTCCCACTACTATTGGAGGCCAGTTGCGATCTTCCCAGGAAGATTCCGTGGTCCTCAACACTGCTCCAGGGCCCTCACGGAGAGTTGCACCCGATGATAACATCGGGGCAGTTGTTCCTGATGGCCTGGAGACTTTCAGGGAACGTTGGCATATGCCAGGATTTTCGGAACAGGCTTCCGACTTTATCAACCAGGCCTGGGCCCCTTCCACCAGGAAACGGTATTCGTCAGCCTGGAAAGGCTGGGTTCGTTGGTGCGTGGAACAACACGTGGATCCCGTGGGGGCAGGATTACCCTATGTTGTGAATTTTTGTCCAAAAAAGCTGCTGACGGTTTGGCGTATCGTTCTATCAATAATTTCCGTTCAGCCATTTCAGCAGGTCATGCTCAAATAGACGGCAAACCTATAGGGATGCACCCATTAATTTGTAAACTCTTGAAGGGTATTAGAGTGGCTAATCCGCCCAAACCGAAGTATTCCTCTTTATGGGATGTGTCTCTAGTTCTTTCCTTGTTCAATACATGGCCTAACAATGACATGTTGACAAGGAAGCAGCTATCTTCCAAATTGGCCATGTTATTATGTTTAGCAGCCTGTCGACGCTCATCAGATATCAAAGCTCTGGATCTTACAGGTAGAGTGTTTACTCCGGAAGGAGTTTCTTTTAATATTACCTCCAGAACAAAGACAATGTCTCGTATTGTAGAGTATCATGCTTTTCCTAGCAATGCCAAGCTTTGCGTTGTTCAATGCCTTAAAAGGTATGAGGAATGTACCAGGTCTCTTAGGCCTGATGGTGTGGTGCAATTATTAATTGCTTTACAGAACCCCTTCAAACCTGTCACTGCGGCTACTATAGCCAGATGGTTAAAATCTGTTATGCAAGAGGCAGGTGTTGACATTCAAGTATTTGGGGCACATTCTGTTCGAGGCGCTATGGCCTCTAAGACATTCATGTTGGGTTCTACTGTACAGGATATCATGCATTCTGCAGATTGGTCCTCTGAATCAACATTTAAACAGTTTTATTATAAACCTGTGGGTGATATATCCTCTGTAGTTTTTAATCAGCGTTAAACTAGCATAATACGAAGCCTCCGGTCCTGTAATAGAATATAAAATTGGCTAGCATTCGCGCCAAGAATTTTCAATTCTATTAAGGACACGGAGGCGAGGATTATCCCACCCGATTATTATTACAGTATTGTAATAAATACCCACCCGTTGTGTATGTGTTCTGATTTTACTGAAGTTACGGGTTGTTTTATCTCTCATTTTTCAGGATCTGAGAAGAAAACGGATTAAATTTAATCCCGGTTAAGAAGACGTACTTCCCAGTTGGATTGATTCTTCCACGTTGGAGGATTGTTGGACTTATGTTGTAATGTTGGACTTTATTGTTCGAAGCAAAGAAAGAGGACGAGATCCGGTGATGGTGGCTCTTTGGGGCTATACAGGATATGATGTATACCATGAGCATCATGGGAAATGTAGTTTATTTTTTCATAACAAAGTTTTCATTGGCTGCTGTGTGTGGCAATAAATAGAAAGAGAAGCATAATCCTCCCCTCCGTGTCCTTAATAGAATTGAAAATTCTTGGCGCGAATGCTAGCCAATTTTATATCCTTGCTCTGTTTGCATCCTCCCACCCCCTCATCTCAATAGGTGCGACGTAATATTGCCAACAGCTCTATTTTCACCTGGACAGAACCAGGGACTTTGACTCTCATGAACAACTTTTGGTCTCAGCGGTGTTAGTGCGGTCATTCCCGCCTTCACCATCAAAATGACAGGGAACACATGATGTCTTTCACATTGCTACTTACAAAGCATCTCTCTCAATGTTCATGTACATTCCACCAAAGCCATTGCTGCATTCCACAGGCATTTTTCAGTAAGGTATGCAAAGTGAGTACGTGAGCCTCCTCACATACCTTATGCAGCCATTTGAAAGCTTCCTCATGGGGTTATGCACTATTTGGCCTTTTGTTTGCTTCAGTTATCAACTGCCTGATTCTACAGTTCTCCTCCACTCTATGAGTAGGATAAAATTACTTTTACGCTGATGCTATGTCTTAGTCTGTAATCTAGCTGTCATTCCAGAACCCTCCTGTCTACGCCCCTTAGCCACTTGTTAAATTTGTGATTCCAGTGAGGTACTTTCTTAAAGGTGGAATTGGCGATGATGACAAAATGGGGCATGACCTCATAGAGGATACTCACGCATCCATAGTACCTACTGCGCAAAGCTTTGTATAACTAACTTCGAGAAGCAGGTTCCAGTCATGCCACTAGATGCATGCTTCACAAAGGAAGGAAATATACCTTCTGCAGACTGAGGAGTAACAGTCGCCAGAAAGGTAACTTCATCCTTTCCAGTTGTCATACACAGCACTGCCCCTTCTGTCGCCGAACTGGACACCGCCCCCCACCCAGATCTGGGACATAGACACGCCTCCGTCGAGGCGCCTCAGTTCTTACAGCACTACTCCTGTCAATCAAAATGGAACCCCCTCGGCTCCGCCCCCATCCCTCCCCCTCTCCAGCTCCGTCGAGGCGCCTCAGTTCTTACAGCACTGCTCCTGTCGATCAAAATGGAACCCCCTCCGCCCCCATCCCTCCCCCTCTCCAGCTCCGTCAAGGCACCTCCGTTCTTACAGCACTACCCTTTCTGTCTCCGAACTAGAACCCCCCCTCTGGTTCGGCCATTCAGTCCTGACATTCAGCTCCCCCCTTATACTTCAATACGGAGGAGCTATGATTTTATATAGCGCCTACATGGCCGAGGGCATCAGAAAGATACCGCACAGAAAAGTGGTAAACTGGCATTCCAGGGTGTAGGGGGTCGGGGTGGGGTCATAGATTTAGCCCAGGTGTCTTCGAAGAAGAGCGAGACCCCCACACAGCTCCACCGATGCACTTCGTACCATGGACCCTCGGGGCCAGTCCAGCTGCCCCAGACTCGGTCACCCCAGCTCTGGAGCACAGACAGCTCCGTCGAGGCACCTCAGTCCTCACAGCACTGCCCCTTCTGTCTCCAAACTGGAGACCGCCCCACCCCCCCAGCTCCGCCCTGGGACACAGGCACAGCTCCGTCGAGGCACCTCATTCCTCACAGCACTGCCCCTTCTGTCGCCCAACTGGACACCGCCCCCCCACCCAGATCTGGGACATAGACACGGCTCCGTCGAGGCGCCTCAGTTCTTACAGCACTACTCGTGTCGATCAAAATGGAACCCCCTCCGCCCCCATCCCTCCCCCTCTCCAGCTCCGTCGAGGCACCTCCGTTCTTACCCCTCTACTACCCCACTACCCTACTACCCCTCTACTACCCTACTACCCCACTACCCCTCCACTACCCCATTACCCCTCTTCTACCCCACTACCCTCTACTACCCCACTACCCTACTACCCCTCTACTACCCCACTACCCCCCTACTACCATACTACCGCACTACCCCTCTAATACCCCTCTACTACCCTACTACCCCTCTACTACACCTCTACCCCACCCTTCTACTACCCCACCCTTCTACTACCCCTCTACCCTACTATCCTACTACCCCTCTTCTACCCCACTACCCTACCACCCTACTACCTCTCTACTACCCCTCTACCCCGCTACTACCCCTCTACTACCCCACTACCCCTCTACTACCCCTCTATTACCCCACTACCCCTCTACTACCCTACTACCCCTCTACTACCCCTCTACTATCCCACTACCACCCCTCTATTACCCCATTACCCATCTACTACCACACTACCCCTCTACTACTACCCCTCTATTACCCCACTACCCCTCTACTACCCCTCTACTACCCCTCTACTACCCTACTACCCTCTACCCTACTACCCCTCTACTACCCCACTACGCCTCTACTACCCCACTACTCTAAAACCCCTCTACTACCCCACTACCCCTCTACTACCCCACTACCCTCTACTACCCTTCTACTACCCACTACCCTACAACCCCTCTACTACCCCACTACCCTCTACTACCCCACTACCCTACTACTCCTCTACTACCCCTCTACCCTACTACCCCACTACCCTACTACCCCACTACCCTACTACCCCACTACTCCTCTACTACCCCTGTACTACACCACTACCCTACTACCCCTCTACCACCCCACTACTCCTCTACTACCCCTGTACTACACCACTACCCTACCACCCCACTACTACCCTACTACCCCCCACTACCCTACTACCCCTCTACTACCCCACTACCCTACTACCCCACTACCCTACTACCCCTCTACTACCCCACTACCCTACTACCCCTATACTACCCCACTACCCTACAACCCCTCTACTATCCCACTACCCCTCTACTACCCCTCTACTACCCCACTGCCCCTCTACTAACCATTTACTACCCCACTACCCCTCTACTACCCCACTACCCCTCTACTACCCCACTACCCCTCTACCCTACTACCCCTCTACTACCACACTATACCACTACCCTACTACCCCTCTACTATCCCACTACCCTACTACCCCTCTACCCTACTACCCCTCTACTACCCCACTACCCCTCTACTACCCCACTACCCCTCAACTACCCCACTACCCTACTACCCTCTTACCCTTCTACTACCACACTACCCCTCTACCACCCCACTACTACCCTACTACCCCTCTACTACCCCAACACCCTACTACCCTCTACTACCCTACTACCCTCTTACCCCTCTACTACCCCATTACCCTACTATCCCCTACTAACCCACTACCCTCTACTACCCCACTACCCTCTACTACCCCACTACCCTACTACCCTCTTACCCTTCTACTACCCTACTACCACACTACCCCTCTACCACCCCACTACTACCCTACTACCCCTCTACTACCCCTCTACTACCCCAACACCCTACTACCCCTCTACTACCCTACTACCCTCTTACCCCTCTACTACCCCATTACCCTACTATCCCCCTACTAACCCACTACCCCTCTACTACCCCACTACCCCTCTACTACCCCACTACCCTACTACCCTCTTACCCTTCTACTACCCTACTACCACACTACCCCTCTACCACCCCACTACTACCCTACTACCCCTCTACTACCACAACACCCTACTACCCCTCTACTACCCTCTTACCCCTCTACTACCCCATTACCCTACTATCCCCCTACTACCCCACTACCCCTACTACCCCACTACCCTACTACCCCCTACTACTACCCCACTACCCCCTACTACCCCACTACCCTACTACCCCTTTACTACCCCATTACCCCTCTACTACCCTACTACCCCACTACCCTCTACTACCCACTACCCCATTACCCTACTACACCTCTACTACCCCACTACCCCTCTACTACCCCACTACCCTACTACCCCTCTTTTACCCTACTACCCCTCTACTACCCTACTACCCCTCTACTACCTCACTACCCCTCTAGTACCCCACTACCCCTCTACTACCCCACTACCCCTCTACTACCCCACTACTACCCCCCTACTACCCCTTTACTGCCCCACTACCCCTCTACTACCCCCCTACTACCCCACTACCCCCTACTACCCCACTACCCTACTACACCCCTACTACTACCCCACTACTACCCCACTAGTACCCCACTACCCTACTCCCCCCCTACTACCCCATTACCCCTCTACTACCCTACTACCCCACTACCCTACTACCGCACTACCCTACTACCCCTCTTCTACCCCACTACCCTACTACCCTCTACTACCCCACTACCCTATTACCCCTCTACTACCCCACTACCCCTTCACTACCCCTCTCCCCCCCCCCGACCCCTCTACCACCCCACTACCCCTCTACTACCCCAATACCCCTCTACTACCCCAATACCCCTCTACTACCCCACTTCCCCTCTACTACCCCACTACTACCCCTCTACCTCCCTCTACTACCCCTCTACCCTGCTACTCTCTACCCCTCTCTACCCCTCTACCTCTACCTCTCTACGCGCACACATCTGCATATATATATATATAAATTCACTGAAAAAACCATAGGTTTCAGACACGTTATAGTTACAAATTAGCATTTAAAAAACCTTTGAAATTCACTGAAAAAACCATAGGTTTTAGGGACAGTTATAGTTACTTGGACATTGCACTCGTACAAAACCCGTGAAATTCCCCCGTTATAGTTAGTTCAGCTAACTATAACTCGCGCCCACAATGCACTGCTGATGACGTCACATATTACATCACTCATGACATGGTCAGTGACATCACTGATGACATCACTGATGACATCTCAAATGACATCACTGATGACATCATCCAGTGACTGTGTGTTTCTGTAAAGTTTCAATATTTTTAATATATATAGGAAAAGACGTATTGAAGAATGAGTGGGTGTGTAAGTGTCTGTATGGATGATTTAGTAGGTGCGTGACTGACTCTATAAGTGAGTGATTTAACGTATCTTACTGAATGCATGGGTTAGTGACTAAACTGGATGAATGTCTGTATCCGTCTGTCTGTTGCTGTGTAAGTGGCTGCATGTGTTTGTGAATAGCTACATGAGTTTCTATATGAGTTATTGAATGGTTCTCTGAGTATCTGTATGGGTACCTCAGTGTTTGTGTGGGAGGGGTGTGTGCAACTCTGTGCATAGATGTGTGAGTGGGTGATTCACTGGGTGGATGGTTTCAAGAGTGCATCTGTGATAGACTTTATGGGTGGGTAAGTGTGTGTAAGAGTGTGTTAGTGAGTGAATGTATGTCCCAGTGGTACATGTGTGAGTAACTACATATGTGAAAGGCAGTATATATGTGTGTTGGAGTATATAAATAGCTATAAGCGAGAGTGACTGATTGTGATAGTGGCTGTATGGATGAGTGTGTGCTTGTATCAGTGATTGTATAAGAGCGTAACAATGTGCTAGTATTTGTATGAGTAAGTGAGCTGGTGTGTGTATAACTGTATAGGTGAGTAAATGGCAGTGTGTTTAATTATTTGCATGACTGACTAGGTGTGTGAGTATCTCTATGGATGAGTGGCGTTGTTTGAGTGTCTATATAGGAGTAAGAGTGCATATGATAGTCCTGTACTGAGTGACCGTAAGTATGAGTGACTGTACGGGTGAGTGAGTGGATGTGTGTGTGTAGACCTAAGAATCAGTGAGTGGGTATGTAGTTATTGGTGTTGGAGTGTCTATGGTTTTGCGAATGGCAGTCTGTAATTTAGAGTGGGTGTATCAAAGGTTATATTAGGGTGTGAGGAGGTGCATCAGATTATCACGTGGATGATGTCATCAGTGATGTCATTTGAGATGTCATCAGTGATGTCATCAGTGATGTCACTGACCATGTCATGAGTGATGTAATATGTGACGTCATCAGCAGTGCATTGCGGGGAGTGCGAGTTATAGTTAGCTGAACTAACTATAACGGGGAATTTCACGGGTTTTGTACGAGTGCAATGTCCAAGTAACTATAACTGTCCCTAAAACCTATGGTTTTTCAGTGAATTTCAAAGGTTTTTAAATGCTAATTTGTAACTATAACGTGTCTGAAACCTATGGTTTTTTCAGTGAATTTCAAAGGTTTTTTAAATGCTAATTTGTAACTATAACGTGTCTGAAACCTATGGTTTTTTCAGTGAATTTCAAAGGTTTTTAAATGCTAATTTCTAACTATAACGTGCCTGAAACCTACGGTTTTTTCAGTGAATTTCAAAGGTTTTGTAAATGACAATTTTTAAATGTATTAATTGTTATATTAATTTTTTTCATACTGATTTACTACATTTTTAGAAACAATTTTTTTAACATATTTTATTTTTAAATTACATTGTAATTACATTATACATTACATTACAAAAAATACTTTCTCAGAATGAATTACTTTAGTTTAAATACTTTGCAGATAGGCAATAGACTTTTAAGTACAGTAGTTACAGTTGTTGCAATGGGCAACACATTTTCAAACACAATGCAACATTCAGCTCAATGTGAATTTCTAGTTAAATGCAATTAGTTACTTTATGGATTACTTTTGTAACCACAGGACTGGATCCTAGATTCAGTCCTGGTACATCTCCTGTAAACAGTTGAGTAAAAGCGTTTTGGTTACAGTCGTGATTTTTAAGGAATATTATTGTATTTTAAAAGTTGACACTTAGAAACTTTTTCTCATAGAATCACCAATGTTATCCTATGGAAGGAAATTCACTTAGCAGGTAAAAACTGTTATCGTTACTTTTTCTTACTCAGTGTTGGATCCTGGATCCAGCACTGGTGCATCTCCTGTAAACAGTTGAAAAAATGCGTTTAAGTCATACAGGCGATTTTTAAGGAATATTTGTAGTTTGTGAAAATCAACACTTTGAAACTTTTTGCTGAAAACCAGTCAATCTTAGCCTATGAAGGAAATTCAAGTTACCGGTAAGTACGGTTAAAATTACTTTTGAGGATCAGTACTGGGCTGAAAGATGCAGCACTGAGGTCTCTCCTGATAACAGGTGAGTAAATCGGAATTCGTATTTCGGCTGATTTTAGAGGAATATTTTAAAGTTCCAAAACTCCACACTTAGAAGAATTTCCAAGTGAAACCAGTCAATGTTAGCCTATGGAAGGAAATTCAAGTTACTGGTAAGTACGGTTAAAATTACTTTTCAGGACCAGTACTGGGCTGAAAGATGCAGCACTGAGGTCTCTCCTGATAACAGGTGAGTAAATCAGAATTCGGATTTCGGCTGATTTTAGAGGAATATTTGTATGTTTCAAAAATCAACACTTAGAAACTTTTTCAGCAAAAAGCAGGCAATGATATCCTATGGAAGGAAATTCAAGTTACTGGTAAGTACGGTTAAAATTACTTTTGAGGATCAGTACTGGGCTGAAAGATGCAGCACTGAGGTCTCTCCTGATAACAGGTGAGTAAATCGGAATTCGTATTTCGGCTGATTTTAGAGGAATATTTTAAAGTTCCAAAACTCCACACTTAGAAGAATTTCCAAGTGAAACCAGTCAATGTTAGCCTATGAAGGAAATTCAAGTTACCGGTAAGTACGGTTAAAATTACTTTTCAGGACCAGTACTGGGCTGAAAGATGCAGCACTGAGGTCTCTCCTGATAACAGGTGAGTAAATCGGAATTCGTATTTCGGCTGATTTTAGAGGAATATTTTAAAGTTCCAAAACTCCACACTTAGAAGAATTTCCAAGTGAAACCAGTCAATGTTAGCCTATGGAAGGAAATTCAAGTTACTGGTAAGTACGGTTAAAATTACTTTTCAGGACCAGTACTGGGCTGAAAGATACAGCACTGAGGTCTCTCCTGATAACAGGTGAGTAACTCGGAATTCGTATTTCGGCTGATTTTAGAGTAATATTTGCACATTGGTGATGGGTGGGGGCGGGTGGTATCTGTGACATCTGTGCAAACGCGCCCCGTGGCGCGTTTTAAGTTGAGGGATTAAGTCCCCTTGAATCCTGAGGGTCCCTAGGGGCCAACTAGCCCACCAGGAACCTCCAATATGCGCCAGGGGCTGCGTTGCAGAGACGTGTAGAGAGGCCACACCCCTTTTACACCTCTCTGCAACGCAGCTCTGTGGCGCTTTCTGGATGTACCTGTTGGGCTAGTTGGCCCCAAGGACCCCCAGTATTCAAGGGGAATTGTTCCCCCTCTGCAAACGCGCCAGGGCGCGTTTGCAGAGTGGTGAAGGAAGGGGCGGGGCCTGCGGGCCCGATCGTTTTTTTTTGTCCCCTGAAGGGGGCTGTGTGGCCCCCTTCCTTTTTCCTGTTTTTGGGCCCTGGGGACCCCATCCCCCAGGGCCTTACCCTCTTTTAATTTAATTTAAAAAAAAAAAACGGGAAGAGGGCCGCGTGGCCCCCCTTCCTGGGCCTGTATTGGCCCCGGGGACCCCATCCCCGGGGCATGGCCTTTTTTATTTTCTTGGGAGGGGGCTGCGTGGCCCCCTCCTCAGGCCATTTAAGGCCCCGGGGACCCCATCCCCGGGGCCGGCCTTTCCATTTTTTATTTTTTTTTTTTTTTTGGGGAGGGGGTTGCGTGGCCCCCTCCTGGGCCACTACTTGCCCCGGGGACCCCATCCCCGGGGCTGGCCCTCTCCGTTGGGGACTGTGGGGGGTCCCCAATCCCCCACAGTCCCGCCGGCTCCCCACGTCCCTTGGGAGCCGGCATTGCTGTTCCACATGGGGAGCAGCTGACATGCTGCTCCCCATGTGGAAAAGCAATGTGCTTTGGATATTGGAAGAGAGAGCAGGTTTCCCTGCTCTCTCTTCCAATATCCAAAGCAGTTTGCTATGGCAGGACGGGAGCCGCGAGGCTCCGTCCTGCCATAGCAAACTACAGTGTCCCGGGGTAGGCACCCGGGACACTGCAGGAGCCGGCCCTGGGGGGTGGTGGTCCCCAGGGCCATCAAGGGCTCCAGGAGGGGGCCGCGCGGCCCCCTCCCATTCAGTACTCTGCCCCGGGGAGGTGGTGGTCCCCGGGGCTCTGGGGATCCGTAACGGACCCCCATATTAAAATGTTTAGTGCCCCGGGGAGGTGGCGGTCCCGGGCGTGTGGGGGGCTGGAGCCCCCCACACTGGTTTTATTTTTAATTTACAAAAAGCCCCGGGGAGGTGGTGGTCCCCGGGGCTGCGGGAGGGCTCAGAGCCCTCCCGCACCATTTCTTAAACAATGCCCCGGGGGTGGCGGTCCCCGGGGCTTGGGGGCCCTTGAGGCCCCCCACACATTAAATTATCCCCCCCCCACCATGCCCCCGGGACTTGGGCCACCCGGGGGCCAATTAACATCGAAGCGCGGGAGACCGCGCTTCGATTTTTTTTTTTTTCGGCAGGATTTGCGCACCCTGAGCGCATCCTGCCGATTTAAAAAAAAAAAATGCTTTTGCCCAGGGGGTCCTTGTGGGACCCCCTGAGCAGGCCTAGGGGGTTAGGGTGTTTCTACCCTGCCCCCTTTGTGCGTTTTGCGCACTTGTTTCTTTTTTTTTTTCTCGGCGGGATACGCGCACCCTAAGCGCATCCCGCCGATTTAAAAAAAAAAAAAAATCTTTTTTCTGCCCAGGGGGTCCTTGTGGGACCCCCTGAGCTGACCTAGGGGGTCAGGGTGTTTCTACCCTGCCCCCTTTTTGCGCTTTGCGCACTTGTTTCTGTCCCTCGGTTCTACCGAGGGACAAAATGGCTGCCAACATTTCCTGAATCGGAATGTTGACAGCCAGCTGACAGCCAATTAACATGCAGCTCGTGATCGGGACGGTGCGCGCAGGGTGCGCTGAGGGTACGCGGATCCGACGCGCCCATAGATATATATGTGACTTTACTTGTGAATTTCTCAGGAACTACTGAACGGATTTACACCATTTAAGCAAAAGGCACCAGTCTGAACCAAGGGCTACCTCTTTGCCAAATTTGGTGTAATTCCATTCAGCAGTTCGGGCTGTAGCTGCGACTAAAGGTTCCTATGGAAAAATGAATGGGGAAAACGCGTTTTGGGACCCCCTTTTTCTCGGCCCCGCTCACGTATCACCCCGAGACTTTCAGGGTAGGAGCGGAGCGGAGCGCTCCAACAAGTTGGAAACTTTCACGAAGATTCGTCAACCGGCGCCAACGTTATTTCAAATAGAATGTCGCGGATTTCCTATGGATAATAGGTTGTAACTATAACTATCTACTGGCGACCGCCAGTAGATAATATATATATGTATATATATGCATATGCATTTATATTATCTACTGGCGGTCGCCAGTAGATAGTTATAGTTACAACCTATTATCCATAGGAAATCCGCGACATTCTATTTGAAATAACGTTGGCGCCGGTTGACGAATCTTCGCGAAATTTTCAAACTTTATGGCCCGCTCCGGTCCGCTCCTACCCTGAAAGTCTCAGGGTGATTCGTCAAGTGGGGGCCGAGAAAAAGGGGGTCCCAAAACGTGTTTTCCCCATTCATTTTCCCATAGGAAACTTTAGACACGGCTACAGCCCGAACTGCTGAACGGAATTACACCAAATTTGGCAAAGAGGTAGTTCTTGGTTCAGAAAGAACCCTTTTGTTAAATGGTGTAAATCCGTTCAGTAGTTGCGGAGAAAATTAAAAAAATAAGAGTCAAAAAATCAATTTCCCATAGGAAACTTTATGCAAGGCTACAGCCCGAACTGCTGAACGGAATTACACCAAATTTGGCAAAGAGGTAGTTCTTGGTTCAAAAAGAACCCTTTTTGTTAAATGGTGTAAATCCGTTCAGTAGTTGCTGAGAAAATCAAAAGTAAAAACACATATATATCTGGGCGGAGCCTAACCACACATGTCATCGTGAGATCTGATTGGCTGTCAGCACTTCATCCTGGAATTGCTGGCAGCCATCTTGGGACCAATATAAATGATAGTACCCCTTTGAAATGCATTGTAGTGAATCGAAGATTTTGAGGGTTACCAAAAGGAGAACTATAAAGGGTGATAACAGACTTTAGTTACATTAGAATTCATTTGTTGATGGTACCATACTAATTTCAGGAATTGTGGTGTGTTCTAAGGTGATTTTACCCTGTGAAAAACCTTCTGCTGGGATATCATGAATCATGTTTGAGAGAAAACTATTTTCACATGCTTGTCCCATACAGTTTTGGAAGGTGCCCCAGAAGCTAAAATGAGAGCATATTTTCTGTAAATTCACATTATCTTTCTCAGTCATGTGAGAATGAAGTCTGACATTCTCAGTAAAACATGTACATCCAACAAGGGCAGAGACTGTCAGTTGATTCTATGTCAGTCCACGGAGGCTCTGATTATGCTTCTCTTTGCTTTACTGCAAAACACAGCAGCCAATAACAAACTTTAAACTCGGCATACCCCGGAAGTCCAACCCCCATACGGTATGCACCAATCACCATCAGTCCATTATCCAATATACATCGAAATGAACACATCACTTCCTCTTTCTTTGCTGCTGCAGCAGCGAGATAAGTACAATCATTTTCTCCGTTTTGGGGGAGTGTGTTATTGATTTTCTACATATGTGCAAGGGCATAATTTTCGCGCCGCTAGAGCGCTTGTAGTCAGGGGCGCTGTCGCGCTAATTATTGTATCCGTTTTCGCGAGTGTAATTTAGGCGCTCCGGCGCCTCTTTGGGCATTTTGTTGTGGAGCGGGAGCGGGACGCGCTTCACGCGCAGGGGAGCAGTCCTCTTTCCATGCCCATGTGCTGCGCATGCGCGAGGAGCCGATCCGAGTGATTTTACCGATCGGCTCTTCGCGCATTGGCAGGCAGCTGACTGCTATATCCCCGGTCCTATTTGAACGCTGAACGGAGCGTTATCCGTACTAGGGCCTTGCCTTAGGGAGAGTAGGGGTGGCTCCCTCCACATAAATACAGAAAAGGTACATTTGGCACAGAGTTGTTATTGGAACTGCTTTAGGGTTACAGTACAGCAGTGCCTGTACAAGCACACCCCAGGGTTCTCCCCCTAGAAACTCCTTCAGACCTCCTATATCACGATGGCGTACTACGCCGAGGAGGAAGACCAGTGGGTTGAGTTTAACGAATATGCGGAGTATGAGGAACCAGAAGAGCACCACATGGAGGAGCAATTGGTTGAAGCCCTGGATACCCACGTCCAGGGCTCTGTAAACAGGGCATTGATTAAAGCGCTTCAGCCGTTTACCAAGCCATTGAAGAGCTATGGCAAGCGTAAGTTTGGTGCTGCGCAAGGGGAGACTTCTGGTCACACCTCGGCTGAGGTCCTTGCTAAGATGGCCCGTAATGTGCTGCACGACCATGGTTGTGTGAGTTCTTCCAAGGCGCAGAAAGCGCCTATGACGCAGACGGAGGAGACTGACGAGTCGTCTCCAGCCGCACCTGACACATCGGACTCGGATCAGGAGTCCCAGGCTCCACGGAAGGCTAAGAAGCGGAAAGGTAAATCCCACCATGTGGAAAACAAACCGGCCAATAAGAATCTTTTGTTTGACCCCAGGAACATTATTCACCCAAGATCTACTGAGTGGGTCCCCTGTATTGAGGTTGCACACTATGTGCAGGATAACCTCCGGAGGAGTTTCGAAAAAGAAGTCAGAGCCACCCTGCGTTCAGAATGTCCCAGGCCTTCTCTGATGGGAAAAGTGGCAGACACTCCGGATATAGATCCGAACATGGCGACTTTTATGAAGAAATTTGCGAAGGACCCCAAGAAGGGGCTCGACCGGGCTTGGAGGGGCTGTCAGGACAAGCTCCTTGACGTGACCGGACCCCTGACAAAAATTCTGGATGCCGCGGTTACCGCGAAAGACACTAACACTCCATTGGACCCCACGGAGGTTTTGGAGTGGGCGCAGCGGGCTATGTGTTTCCTAGGAAACGCGAACTGCGCCCTGTCGGCTGAGCGCAGAAGGTCCTTCCTTATGCGCATTGACCCACAACTCGCAGAAATGGCGAATACAGAACCAGGCACGCTTGCTAATGGCATGCTGTTCGGGGACAAATTTGTGAAGGAAATGGGAAAGTATGTGAATACTTTTTCGGCACTAGACAAAGCGCAGGCGAACATCAGGAAGGTCTTCCATACTGGCCTTTTAACAGGGCCGGGCGCTTCAGGGGTCGAGCGACCGGCCGTGGCTTTAACCAGACCTCTCGAGGCTTCGAGCAACGTGGCAGAGGCGGTGGCCAACGATCAAACTTCTACCCTTCCCGCAATCGCGGTGACAGAGGGCGACAACACAGAGGTTACAGAGGACAGAATAATGCCTCCAGAGACACCTCTTATTCAGGTAAGCTTAATGCACATGGGGGACGCAAAAGTGGGAGGTCGGATTGCTTTGTTCCACCATATGTGGGAGATTCTCACACACGACCCTTGGATCCTTCAAACGGTAAGAGGATTTCAGATAGAGTTCTATGCTTCACCTCAGCAGATCCGGATTCCTCCTCCTCTACATTTTTCCCACGCAGAGATGTCTTTCATAGACGACGAGGTTCAATCATTGTTAGACAAAGAGGCAATCGTGCACACGACTCCTCATCCACTAGGGTTTGTGAGCACCATCTTTCTGGTGCCCAAGAAGGACAAGGGTTTCAGACTGGTACTCAATCTAAGAGAATTCAATTCCTGGGTAGTGTATCGCCACTTCAAAATGGAGGGCATACATTTGCTGCGCGACATCTTATTGGAAAAGGACTGGATGGTACGTCTGGATTTGAAAGACGCGTACCTGGCGGTGCCAATATTCCCTCCTCACCGGCGGTTTCTTCAATTCCAATGGAGAGACCAGTGGTTCGAATTCTCAGCCATGCCCTTTGGCCTTTCATCCGCCCCTTGGTGTTTCACCAAGTTACTAAAGCCGGTGGTTCAGTACCTGCGAGAACGGGGGGTACGACTCATAGTTTACTTGGATGATATTCTGATTATGGCTCAGAATACGGACATGGTCCTTCTTCACCTGAACTGGACGGTACACCTCTTACAAGAGTTGGGATTCGTCATCAACGGGGACAAATCCATTCTGACCCCAACGCAGTCGATGGATTTCTTGGGGTTTCAGGTAGACTCGATTGCGACTCAGT
Source organism: Calotriton arnoldi (assembly GCA_963921515.1). Lineage (NCBI taxonomy): Eukaryota > Metazoa > Chordata > Amphibia > Caudata > Salamandridae > Calotriton > Calotriton arnoldi. The sequence continues at coordinate 1,611,909 of CAWUFW010001037.1, read as the reverse complement.
TACTATTACCTTTGAGGAAGAGAATAGCTATCAAGAAGGAGTTGAGGAGAGCGCTTGCCTCTCCGACTATATCCTTGAGGACGCTGGCTAGATTGGTGGGGCTTTTGGCTGCATCAATTCAGGCAATATTCCCAGGACCCTTACATTACAGGGCACTTCAACGTTTGAAGATTCTGCATTTACGCAAGGGTCTGAGTTATGCAGAACAGATCTCGATCACCGGCGAGGCACGGACCGAGATGAATTGGTGGCTGGAACATATGGATGCTTGGAATGGCAAGGCCATTTTTGCAGCCAGTCCAGAGATAATCATAGAATCAGACGCCAGCAGATGGGGCTGGGGAGCCCGCTGCGGCTCAGTGGAGACTGGGGGTCGGTGGTCCCGGGAGGAATTGGAGCTCCATATCAATTGCCTGGAACTTCTGGCGGGTTCGTTTGCGATTCGGACACTCTCCCCGCAACGAGCGAGTTGCTGTATTCTACTGCGGATGGACAACGTGTCAGCAGTACGATACATCAATCGTCTGGGGGGTACGAGGTCTCGTCTTCTGGTAGAGATAGCCAAGGACTTTTGGCATTACTGCCTGACCCATCACATATCGGTGACGGCGGAATACATTCCAGGGTCCTCCAATGTGGTAGCAGATTGGAACTCCCGATTTCTGAGGGATGCCAGCGATTGGAGACTGCATCCCGGGGTGTTCAATCAGCTGAACGACAAATGGGGTCCGTGTTCAGTGGACCTTTTTGCGTCCAGACTCAACGCACAACTTCCGCGGTTCTACTATTGGCGACCAGATCCCCTGGCGATCAGCTCGGACGCATTCCTTCAGTCATGGACGACGGGCATTCTATATGCATTTCCACCTTTCGCCATGATTCCGAGGGTACTGGCGCAACTCCGTCGACAGAAGGCGGAGGTGATATTAGTCACACCATGTTGGAAGGCGCAAGCATGGTTTCCGGTGGCACTAGCTTTGTCATGTGCACTTCCGGTACAGATACAGTCGTTTCCGGAGATTCTGGAAGACCCTGTGGGTCTGCCGCATCCACTTGTAATACAGGGCCACTTATCTCTCATAGCGTGGAGACTTTCAGGCGACGATGGCAAGTGCCTGGAGTTTCACAGGAGACTCTGTTTTTCTTATCACAATCATGGGCACCTGCTACTCACAAGCGATATGAGTCAGCCTGGCGTAGATGGGTTAGCTGGTGTTCTGCACGGCAGACAGATCCCGTGGGATCCGGTGTCCATCTCATAGTTAATTTCCTTTCGGAACTGGCCAGTTCGGGAATGGCGTATCGCACAGTGAACAATTTCCGTTCCGCAATTTTGGCGGGACACCCGCAGGTGGATGGTAAACCAGTGGGGAGCACCCCCTAGTGTGTAAAGTGGTAAGGGGCATCCGGTTGGTTAACCCTCCGAAACCCAAATATTCTGTTTTATGGGATGTCAATGTAGTTTTACGTTTCCTTAAAACCTGGCCGGCAAATGAGGGATTATCACGTAAACAATTGTCAGCAAAACTTACGATGCTATTATGTCTGGTGTCCTGCAGGCGAGTCTCGGATGTGAGAGCTTTGGACATAGCAGGTAGAGTATTTACTCCTTCGGGAGTCTCGTTCACAATTTCTGGGAGGACAAAAACACATTCTAGATGTATTGCATATCCTGCCTTTCCTCATCATACCAAATTATGTGTGGTTCAATGTTTAAAATGTTATGAGGATGTTACTAGAGAGTTCAGAAATGACATTGCAGGGCAATTGTTGATTTCACTTCAGAGACCTTTCCGCCCAGTCACTGCAGCAACTTTAGCCAGGTGGGTTACTTGGTTATTGAGACTTGCAGGTGTGGATACTACCATATTTGGTGCACATTCAGTTAGAGGAGCTATGGCTTCCAAAGCCTTTTGTACTGGCTCTCGATTACAAGATATTATGACGGCGGCGGATTGGTCTTCTGACTCAACGTTTAAGACATTTTATCATAAACCAATTGTGGATGTAGCTTCGACGGTAATGGAACAACTTTAAACTAGCATAATCGGAGCCTCCGTGGACTGACATAGAATAAAAAAATTCTAGCTGACGCGACAAGAATTTTCAATTCTATTAAGGACACGGAGGCGAGGATTATCCCACCCAGGTAACATGATGATGGTAGTTTATGTGTTAGATTGTTTATCGTAAAATCTATGAGAAAGGATTCATGTATGTCTTGATGATGATATGATTTGTTTCACCCACCCGTTGATATTGGAAATATGATGATGTTAAGTAATGAATGTCATGATGGTTATGAACCGTAGATGGTTTAGGAATGGAATATTACGACTATTATTCTCTTTATAGGAGATCAAGTCAAGCAAACCTGAACGATCAGGATGATGTTGTTCAGCTGGAGAGTTGACCAAATGGACATAGGCACAGGTGTCATCGATTCGGTTCCGGAGCTGTCATTCCGTGCTCAAGTTGGGATTCACGTCGATGAAGAAATCGGTGGTCCAGAGTTCACCAGTCAAGTTTGAGGACTGTGTTAAAAGTTGATGCAAAGAAAGAGGAAGTGATGTGTTCATTTCGATGTATATTGGATAATGGACTGATGGTGATTGGTGCATACCGTATGGGGGTTGGACTTCCGGGGTATGCCGAGTTTAAAGTTTGTTATTGGCTGCTGTGTTTTGCAGTAAAGCAAAGAGAAGCATAATCCTCGCCTCCGTGTCCTTAATAGAATTGAAAATTCTTGTCGCGTCAGCTAGAATTTTTTATTCCTTTGTGTTCTACTGCAGCTTCCCAGAGTGTTCTAAAGAACAACTAGAGTGCTAACAGCCTTACTTATGACAAAAGTATGGCACACCTGAAGCCATCTTGATTGGAATAAACTGGTAACACTTAAAACATTTAATTTAAAAAGGAACAAAATGATGGGGTTCATTGTCATAGAAATTATGGTTAGTGCTGTAGAAAGAAAAATTAGGACATATTTCAAGTGTGATCTCAAATATCTTCCTGTTATATTTCAATAGGAGCAGCCTGTCAGTTGATGCCTTTGTGTTCTACTGCAGCTTCCCAGAGTGTTCTAAAGAACAACTAGAGTGCTAACACCCTTACTTATGACAAAAGTATGGCACACCTGAAGCCATCTTGATTGGAATAAACTGGTAACACTTAAAACATTTAATTTAAAAAGGAACAAAATGAGGGTTCTTTTTGAAATAGAAATTATGGTTAGTGCTGCAGAAAGAAAAATTAGGGCATGTTTTAAGTGAGATCTCAAATCCTTTTCTATTTCATTAGAACATTCTGACATGCAGACTGAAACAATCACTTTCAATACCAGCAGCCGACTACCAGTTAACTCCCTGGTGAGCGGTAGCTTTACTCCAGTGATCTAATGAGCAACTAGAGTGCTAACATTCTGAATTTATGGCAGATGTGAGACACATCTGAATGCCTTCTTGATGGAATCAAAGTAAAAAACTGAAAGCATTTCCTACTGAGGAGACTGCAGTAAATGAAGAAATTAGGAAACTTCATAACAAAGAAGTCTTCCAAGATGGCCACCAGTGAAAAAAGAGCCCAAATGTATCACAAATATTACCCAGATGTAGCCCACATATAGCCCAATAACAAAAGTGTGCAAAACACTTTTTATTTTTAGTTTTTTTGCAGTTTTATGTAGTGCAGACTGGTCAGGTATTGGAGCATGGCATCTTAAAACATGACCCCCTACACTACAAAAACACCACTGCACTACCTTAAACCCTAAAACACTATCCCCAGCACGACCCCTACACTACACAAGCACCACTGCACTATCCTAAACCCTAAAACACTACCCCCAGCACGACCCCCTACACTACCCAAACACCACTGCACTAACCTAAATCCTAAAACACTACCACCAGCATGACCCCCTACACTACCCAAACACCACTGCACTACCCTAAAACATGACCCCCTACACTACACAAACACCACTGCACTACCCTAAACCCTAAAACACTACCCCCAGCATGACCCCCTACACTACACAAGCACTACTGCACTACCCTAAACCCTAAAACACTACCCCCAGCACGACCCCCTACACTGCCCGAACACCACTGCACTGCCCTAAACCCTGAAACACCAGCCCCTGCATGACCCCCTCCACTGCCCGAACACCACTGCACTGCCCTAAACCCTGAAACACCACCCCTAGCACGACCCCCTACACTGCCCGAACACCACTGCACTGCCCTAAACCCTAAAACACCACCCCCTTCACAACCCCCTACACTGCCCGAACACCACTGCACTGCCCTAAACCCTGAAACACCACCCCCAGCATGACCCCCTACAGTGCCCGAACACCACTGCACTGCCCTAAACCCTGAAACACTACCCCCAGCAAGACCCCTACACTGCCCGAACACCACTGCACTGCCCTAAACCCTGAAACATCACCCCCAGCAAGACCCCCTACACTGCCTGAACACCACTGACCTAAACCCTGAAACACCACCCCCAGAACGACCCCCTACACTGCCCGAACACCACTGCTCTGCCCAAAACCCTGAAACACCAGCCCCAGCACGACCCCCTACACTGCCCGAACACCACTGTACTGCCCTAAACCTTGAAACACCAGCCCCCGCACGACCCCCTACACTGCCCGAACACTACTGCACTACCCTAAACCCTGAAACATCATCCCCAGCACGAACCCCTACACTGCCCGAGCACCACTGCACTGCCCTAAACCCTGAAACACCGGCCCCAGCAAGACCCCCTACACTGCCCGAACACCACTGCATTGCCCTAGACTCTGAAACACCAGCCCCAGCAAGACCCCCTACACTGCCCGAACACCACTGCACTGCCCTAAACCCTGAAACACCAGCCCCAGCACGAACCCCTACACTGCCCGAACACCACTGCACTGGCCCTAAACCCTGAAACACCAGCCCCAGCACGACCCCCTACACTGCCCGAACACCACTGCACTGCCCTAAACCCTGAAACACCAGCCCCAGCACGACCCCCTACACTGCCCGAACACCACTGCACTGCCCTAAACCCTGAAACACCAGCCCCAGCACCACCCCTACAATGCCCGAACACCACTGTACTGCCCTAAACCCTGAAACACCACCCCCTGCACCGCCCCCTACACTGCCCGAACACCACTGCACTGCCCTAAACCCTGAAACACCACCCCTGCACGACCCCCTACACTGCCCGAACACCACTGCACTGCCCTAAACCCTGAAACACCACCCCCTGAACGACCCCCTACACTGCCCGAACACCACTGCACTGCCCTAAACCCTGAAACACCACCCCCAGCACGACCCCCTACACTGCCCGAACACCACTGCACTGCCCTAAAACACCACCCCCAGCACGACCCTCTACACTGCCCGAACACCACTGCACTGCCCCAAACCCTAGAACACTACCCCCAGCATGACCCTCTACACTACCCGAACACCACTGCACTACCCTAAACCCTAAAATACTCCCCCAGCACGACCCCCTACACTACCCGAACACGACTGCACTGCCCTAAACCCTAAAACACTCCCCCAGCACGACCCCCTACACTACCCGAACACCACTGCACTGCCCTAAACCCTAAAACACTCCCCCAGCATGACCCCCTACACTACCTAAACACCACTGCACTGCCCTAAACCCTAAAACACTACCCCCCGCATGACCCCCTACACTACCCAAATACCAATGCACTACCCTAATCCCTAAAACACTACCCCCGCTCAACCCCTACACTACCCAAAGACCACTGCACTACCCTAAACTCTAAAACAATACCCCCGCACGACTCCCTAAACTACCCAAAGACCACTGCACTACCCTAAACCCTAAAACACGACCTCCTACACTACACAAACACCACTGCACTACCCTAAACCCTAAAAACTACCCCCAGCACGAACCCCTACACTACCCAAACACCACTGCACTACCCTAAACCATAAAACACTACCCCCAACAGTACCCCCTACGCTACCCAAACACCACTGCACTACCCTAAACCCTAAAACACTACCCCCAGCAGTACCCCCTACACTACCCAAACACCATTGCACTACCCTAAACCCTAAAACACTACACCCAGCAGTATACCAAACACCACTGCACTACCCTAAACCCTAAAACCCTAAAACACTAACCCCAGCATGACCCCCTACACTACCCAAACACCACTGTACTACCCTAAACCCTAAAACACTCCCCCCAGCATGACCCCCTACACTACACAAACACCACTGCACTACCCTAAACCCTAAAACACTATCCCCAGCACGACCCTCGTCACTACCTAAACACAACTGCACAATTTGTTACAGGCGTTGCAACGCAGGCCTGTGGTGCTTACTGGAAGTACCTGGTGGGCTAGTTGGGCCCCAGGGACTCTCAGGATTCAAGGTGACCTAATCCCCCAACTTAAAACGCGCCACGGGGCGCGTTTGCACAGTGGTGAAGGGAGGGGCGGGGCCTCAGGTGACATGTGCGCAAACACGCCCTGTGGTGCGTTTTAAGTTGGGGAGTTAATTCCCTTTGAATCCTGGGGGCCAACTAGCCCACCAGGTACCTTCAGTAAGCACAACAGAGTTGCGTTGCAGAGAGGTGAAAAAAGGTGCGTGGCCTCGGAACGCCTCTCTGCAACACAGCTCTGTGGTCCTAACTGTAGGTACCTGGGGGGCCTGTTGGGCCCCAGGGACCCTCAGGATTCAAGGGGACTTAATCCCGCAACTTAAAACGCGCCACGGGCGCGTTTGCACACATGTCACCTCAGGCCCCTCCTCCCTTCACCACTGTGCAAACGCGCACTGGCTCTGGTTAGTCAGAGTCAGTTACCACCAGTACCCGTCTGAAAAAGTTGTGGGCACAGGATGATTTTGCAACAAGGCCTCTTTCTGCTCCTCTGTTGGTTCTTTCTGCACATCTTTTGCTTCTTTCTGTGCGTTTTTCTTCTTTCTTCACATGTCCTACCTCTGTTGGCATAGTTAGAAACTAGCATTTAAAAAACCTTTGAAATTCACTTAAAAAATCATAGGTTTCAGGCACGTTATAGTTAGAAATTAGCATTTAAAAAACCTTTGAAATTCACTGAAAAAACCATAGGTTTCAGGCACGTTATAGTTAGAAATTAGCATTTAAAAAACCTTTGAAATTCACTGAAAAAACCATAGGTTTCAGGCACGTTATAGTTAGAAATTAGCATGTAAAAAACCTTTGAAATTCACTGAAAAAACCATAGGTTTCAGACACGTTATAGTTAGAAATTAGCACTTAAAAAACCTTTGAAATTCACTGAAAAAACCATAGGTTTTAGGGACAGTTATAGTTAGTTGGACATTTCACTCGTACAAAACCATAGAAATTCCCCGTTATAGTTAGTTCAGCTAACTATAACTCGCGCCCGCAATGCACTGCTGATGACGTCACATATTACATCACTCATGACATGGTCAGTGACATCACTGATGACATCACTGATGACATCTCAAATGACATCACTGATGACATCATCCATGTGATAATTTCATGCATCTTCTCACACCCTAATATAACTTTTGATACACCCACTCTAAATTACAGACTGCCATTCTCAAAACCATAGACACTCCAACACCAAAAACTACATACCCACTCACTGGTTCTTAGGTCTACACACACATCCACTCACTCACCTGTACAGTCACTCATACTTACAGTCACTCAGTATTGGACTATCATATGCACTCATACACCTATATAAACACTCACACACCGCCACTCATCCATAGAGGTACTCACACACCTAGTCAGTCATGCAAAAAATTAATCACACACCCATTTACTCACCTATACAGTTATACACACACCAGCTCACTTACTCATACAAATACTAGCACATTCTTATGCTCTTATACAATAACTGATACAAGCACACACAAATCCATACAGCCACTCTCACAATAACACACTCTCACTTATAGCCATTTAAATACTCTAACACACATATATACTGCCTTTTACATATGTAGTTACTCGCACATGTACCACTGAGATATACATTCACTCACTAACACACCCATACACACACTCACCCACCCAAGCAGTCCATCACAGATGCACTCTTGAAATCATGCACCCAGTGAATCACCCACTCACACATCTATGTATAGAGTCACACACACCCCACCCACACAAACACTCAGGCAGCCATACAGATACTCAGAGAACCAATCAATAACCCATATAGACACTCATGTAGCTATTCGCAAATCCATGCATCCACTTACACACCAACAAACAGACGGATACAGACATTCACATAGTTTAGTCACTAACCCATGCATTCAGTAAGATACGTTTAATCACTCACTTGTAAAGTCAGTCACTTACGTACTAAATCATCCATTCAGACACTTATACACCCACTCATTCTTCAATACGCCTTTCCCTATATATATTAAACATATTTAAACTTTACAGAAACACACAGTCACTGGATGATGTCATCAGTGATGTCATCAGTGATGTCATTTGAGATGTCATCAGTGATGTCATCAGTGATGTCACTGACCATGTCATGAGTGATGTAATATGTGACGTCATCAGCAGTGCATTGCGGGGGCGCGAGTTATAGTTAGCTGAACTAACTATAACAGGGGAATTTCACGGGTTTTGTACGAGTGCAATGTCCAACTAACTATAACTGTCCCTAAAACCTATGGTTTTTTCAGTGAATATATGTATGTGTATATACATACATACATATATAAACATATATATACACATCTGCATATCTATATAAATACAAATATAAATGCATGCATACATATATGCTTACATATGCATGTTATGTACATGAAAGTTTGAAAAACACTAATAAAAGCAAAGCTAAAAAGCAACCTAATTACAAACACAATTGCTTTAACTTAAACGAGGGCGAGACCTATTGCATTTTCAATGCTTGTTTACACAGGCCCCTAGATGTGGTAGAGCCTGTTTGGTTGATCTGCGCCCAGTATGTTAACAGGCTGCATCCCGAGCATGGAGGGCAGGCAATGAGCAGTGGCCCCAAAGTCCCAACAGAAAAGGGCCGGAAGTGGAACGTCCTGCTTCATTTGGCTGTAAACACTATTAAATCATGCAAAGGGGAAGGCCTACAAGGAGGGAGCATGTTCCTTTAAATAAAGTATGTATGACAGGATTTGGGGGATGGAGAAGTGTCGCGCAGAAATGGAAGTTAGGAATGCTGCCAAATAAAAGTAACTTGTGCATACTTCGGGGTGGGAGGTGGTGCTGGGGAAGGCACGGGGAGATTACGTGAACTGTAAGCAGCGTCATGGCCAGGAAACGGGCAGAAAGAAAATAATCATGTTTAAAAGTAGTACTTTTATTTAATATTACATGTACTTCGTGGTAGCATGTAGCTGGCGTTTTACACACTGAATTGTACAGGCTGGCGGATATTTCACAATGACATGCACACTCCGGGCTGGGAGGGAGGGGGATATTAGCGCCGAAAGTTGTTGCACTCTTTTTGTCCTTACAGGTGTGATGGATGGAGTTTTCCTTTTTCAAATTGTTAATTCTTGCTCATGCATTTTAAAAAAGCAAATGTTTTTTGTCCTGAGTACTTTCTGCTTTTGTTTATTTTATTACTGTGTCTGACACTTCCCTATAAAAACATGTCAAAGGGGAAATATTATGTAGGCAATTCTAAGGCACCCTGTTAGAGACCAGCTGAAGAGCAGCGCTCCTATTTAATGTGTAATTTAATTAGCTGTAAGCTGCCTCCCTCTGGAAAGAGAGTTGGAAACGCCTGCAGCTATTTTACAATGATAAGGGTAGTTCGGGACAGGAAGTGTTGTTGGGGGAAGAGACAGGGAGATTATGCAAAGTGGAAGCAGCGCTGCAGCAAGAAGAGGGGGGAAAGGAAAACAGAATGTAGCTGCCGCCCTTTACACAGACAGCTCGACATGGCTGCGGCCATCTCACGACTCTCTGGGATGGAATTGTTGGAGAAAGCAGGGGGAGATTGAGTGAAGTTGAAACAACCCCCCTGAAAGGACCCTGCTTTTAAATGCAGCGCTGATTGTTTTGCAAATGAAAAAAATGCAGTTTAAGATGTTGGTACAAAAGGATCCACCTGAGCAGTGCTCAGTCATTTAATTGGGTGTTGCTGCCGCCCTTTACAAATAGAGTTGTAAATGCCTGCGGCTCTTTAAATAAATGCAGATCCCGGGTGGAAAGTGTTGTGGGAAGCCAGGGAGATTAAGTAAATTGAAGATGCGCGATAAGAGGGCGGAAAGGAACTTGGAGCGCCTCGCCGATCCTTATCAAAGGAAAGCAGGGTACAACAGCTGAGGGTAGGGCTATGCTTCTCCTTCTTGCGTGAAGTCTGTCCAACCTCTGCACGCTGAATGCAGACATGTAGCGAGCCTGCATGAAATTGACATGGATTGACAGCATGCCTCGGCTTGGGCACGGACGTGTGTACATGCGCAGTGTGTCGCTTGCAGAAGCGGAACCTTTCTGGGAAGGACGAAGGCAAAGCACTAAAAATATTTAGCACTTCATGTTTTGCCCACGTGTGGAATGCAATAGTCTTTTATATGTTTGAAGAAGATAGTTTTTGAATACATGATGCTAGCAGTAACAGCATTGTGGATGTAGCTCGTTTACAGCCTGCAGTTCTTCTGAAACGAAAGGAAGCGCAAAACCAGCCAAACTTCTTTCCAAAAGAAGCCCAACTGACGATCAACATCCAAAATTGCAAAAAAAGGCTAAAACAAATACGAGCGATGGGGCAGGAGGCGGCAATAACACAATTGTGGCATTAAGAGGCAATGGGAGTAAGAATACTATATTTAAATGTAAGCAGCTAGGGCGTTGAAGCTGAACACAGACAAACAGTAACAGAGCAGGAAACCAAGAAATAAATAGTCCCCCAAAGAACAGACAAAGAACCATACCGGAATGAGACAGTACTAAGTTCCTGCTCTGTGGGAGGAACAGAAAAAACAAAGGAGGGGCAAAGAGGCAGGACTGACCACTAGGAAGCAAGGATTTTTAAAGGACACTGACATAGACAAATGAAAAGCAATGGCAAGAAGGGGGATGGGCTTGAAGCCCACAGACTAATTACAGCAGGTCTTGACGAGACAGCGTATACTCTGTCTAGCTCAACCTAAAAAGGGTGTGTTCAGGCCTGGTAAGAGGGTTACCTTGCCAGGTCGAAGTGGCAGTGTAAAACTGCACATAAAAGCTCTACAATTGCAGGCCTGAGCCATGGTTATAGGGCTACGTAAGTGGAGTGAGTGCTGCAGGTGCACTAGTAGTCTTTAATTTACAGGCCCTGGGCACATGTAGTGCACTGTACTAGGAACTTATAAGTAAATTAAATGTGTCAATCGAGGCTAAGCCAATGTTGCCTGTTTAGGGGAGAGAGTACAAGCCCTTTAGCACTAGTCAGCAGTGGTTAGGTGTGCAGAGTCCTAAAACCAGAAAAAACAAGATCAGAAAATGGAAGAAGGCAGGCAAGAGTTTGGGGGAGGCGCACCCTAACACTGCCAGGTCTAACAGTAATTTATCATTTTTGTTTAAAAACGCATCCTGGAAAACAAACTGCATTTAAAAAAAATGCTTTATTTAAAACCAATCACAGACCTGCTGGTCTGCTGACCCCAACAGACCACCATGCCTGTGAATACAGCCAATCTGCGACCTACCTCATACATATTAATGAGGTGGGTCGAATTGCTACCCACTACGATTTGGTACTTTGCAAACCGACCTATTAATAAATAGGTTGATCCTCAAAATACCAATGCAGTCAGTAGAAGACGGTGTACAAAGTGCAACCATTTCTACCCCAAAAAAGTTAGTGCATTCCTGATAAGAAATCGCAAAGTGTTATTAGTCCCAATTTACAATTTCTTATCAGGAATCTTTGTACATGAGGCCTAAATTTGTTAAAGGTTCACTGAACAAAGACACATCTACTACATGAAAAAGTACCAATGTTAGGTAAACAATAGCTTTTAAAAATCTTCCAGTGTTCCAAAACAGCACAAGGAGGAGTCAAGATACATTTTTTCAAAACGTTACTTTAACTGTGGAAGCTTCTTTGGGGCAATATTGTTAATTTACCACTGTAGAATTACAGTACATTACAGGACTCAATTTTCAACATAGAAACCCTTGGCACCCATAAAAATAGACTTAGGGGCCAATTCCGATCTCGGCCGGAAGCGCACCGAATACAATTCGTCCGGAAAAAATACGAGCCTAAAGCGGTTTACCCGACCGATTCGTACAGTCGTCCGAGCGAGCAAGTACGATGCGATTGAACGCGAAATCGCCGACCGACTCGTTTCCGGGTCCGAACCGCTCCGTCCGACTCGTTTGCACTCGATTCGTACCGTGCAATGGAGACGTTTTACGACCGAGCCAGTACGATGCACGATCCGGACAGCCGGATCGAGTCGGAGTCTCCGACATGAAAAAGCTCTCGGAAGCAGACTTCGGTGGTCCGTGCCGGACCCCCCTTCACCCGTAGCCGTACGAGTCATACATACATGCGTGTATGGTGCGGATGGCACCAACGCGTACCCACTACAGGGAGTCCCCTTGTGCGCAACGTACCCATTGAGTCAATGGGAGCCCATGTACACGTCGTACGACCGGCTCCCATTGACTTCAATGGGAGTCCGACCGAACCGAGTCCGGCAGCATACGGCTGCATCGTACTCGCTCGGTCAGACTGCAGGGGTCCGGCTCGGTCGGAAAACAATTTGGATCGGTCGGAGAGCTTTCCGACCCAGATCGGAATCGGCCCCTTAGTCGTTGTAGGTATCTCTCTGTGAATTTCCAAAGGGTTCACAACTAGTACACTGCCTTGTAATTTGGGGCAGAATTTAGTTTTCTCCCTTAAATTACTAACGCCTGCTCCAATCTGAGTTATTTAGAGCGTTTCTAAAACTGTATATTCATCATTGGTGTCGTCCTTTGCGTCTTCCCTTTTAAGACTGTCCAGAATTGATAAATGCCTATGTCTTGAGTAATCAGGTTATGATTGTTGAGATTCAATGGCATTACATATTATATATTATTCACAGGCACAGTCTTCTCTTTGCTAGCCCAAGGAACAGCAGATGCATTCCAACTTCCATGCAGTCTCCCTTTGCCAGGTCCAAGATTAGCAGGGTAGTCCTTCTTCACTCTTCTTCTCTAGTAGTCGAGATCAGGGGGTGCCCCCTTTATGCCATGAAAGAGTCCTCTGGTATGTCACAGTCACTAACCAACGGGCTACTGAAATCCCTCCCGCCTGATGACAACATCATGTGAAGTGTGGCATCTAGCCATCCCAGAGTGCACTATTCTGCACACTCTCAAGATGGCCGAACCCCTCTCTCGGTGTGTGGAGTTTGGTAGCCTACCCTAGACATGTGGCTACCGGAGGGCTATACGCCGATGTAAAAAACGTTTTGGCAACTAGTTCCCCTCTCTCTCTCCTCAACATCAACTCTTCTACCTCAACAAAAGAGCAGCCCCTTTAGTGTATGTTCACCATTTGCCCCTCAAATGTGGCTTCCCCTTTGTAGCTCGCCTTTTGGGTTGCACCGTGTGGGTTCCTGCAATTGCATACATCTATTGTGTCATTCCATGGGAGCCATTCATATCAATCAATCAATCATATCATTTGTAAAGCGCACTACTCACTCGTGAGGGTCTCAAGGCGCTGGGGTGGGGAATGCTGCTACTGCTCGAAAAGCCAGGTCTTGAGGAGTTTTCTGAAGGTCAGCAGGTCTTGGGTCTGCCGTAGGTGGATGGGGAGGGTGTTCCAGGTCTTGGCGGCGAGGTGGGAGAACGATCTGCCACCGGAGGTCGCTCTTCGGAAGCGGGGGACTGTGGCGAGGGTGAGGTCGGCGGAGCGGAGCTGGCGGGTGGGGGTGAAGAAGCTGAGTCGTCTGTTGAGGTACGTTGGTCCGGTGTTGTGGAGTGCCTTGTGTGTGTGGGTGAGGAGCTTGAAGGTTATCCTCTTGTTGACCGGGAGCCAGTGCAGGTCTCTCAGGTGGGGTGTGATGTGGCTGCGGCGAGGGATGTCGAGGATCAGGCGTGCAGAGGCGTTCTGGATGCGTTGGAGCCGTCTCAGGAGTTTGGCCGAGGCTCATGCGTATAGGGCGTTTCCGTAGTCCAACCTGCTGCTGACGAGGGCCTGGGTGACCGTTCTTCTCATTTCAGTGGGGATCCACTTGTAGATCCTGCGGAGCATGCGGAGGGTGTTGAAGCAGGCGGAGGAGACGGCGTTGACCAGTTTAGTCATGGAGAGGGTGGCTCCTGAATAAGGAAGATGGCTGTCTCCTGGACAGCAATTGTAAGCGGCAACTGGAAACATGGGTAACGGAGTGGCAACTTTCTAAAATTGCAATACACTAAAAAGTTACATTAAATTCAACTTGGGCATCAAATCAGGTTTAAGTAACGATTCTTTGGATACTTTCTTTTTTTTTTTTTGTTCCATGGTAACACATGGGTTACTTTTTATTTTTTATTTTTATTAGTGCATGATTACAATATTGCGCTGCGAATTTCCAACATTTCAATTTACATGGAAAGAAAGAGACATATATACATTAAATCAACAGATGCTGTTTACCCAAACCAGCGAGACTGGTACAATATTTAAAAGAACGCTTTTCATATTAAATCAGCAGCATTTCCTCATGCGTCAACTCATGCACACTTTTTTTTATTTTTTTTTAACCCCAGCTCCCCCTCCCCACCCCAGGGTTGGACACGAAGAAGAAAAGAACATTTTTAGATGTAATTCACATCAACTAAAATCCAAGCCGAAGAGTTATCTCTCAAGCCATCTGGTCAGAGGTTCCCAGATCTTTAAGCCTTTCGAGCGGGATCGCGACCCTCTTTTTTCATAGATGGCTTTTTCAAAGTTATAGTTTGACACTAGTCGTGTTAACCATTGCTGATATCCAGGTGGAAATGGATCCAACCAGGCGGAGGCCAGGCAAAGCCTGTATATCGCCATTCCAATGAAATAAGTTGCTCTCCCGGTTTCCCTCGAATCTCTTCATCCACACTGAGGCAGATCAGGGAAGAAGAGAGATGGATATCTCTCCCTAACACTTCTTTTATAAAGTTTGCGATCTCTAATTTCAAGTTACTTAGTATGTCACAGGAGGCAAACATATGATTGAGATCTGCCTGGTACAAAGAACATCGGGGGCAAAAAGTCCCTCTACCTGTCCCCCATTTTGCAATCTTTTTAGGGGTGTAGTAAAGAGAAAAGCAAGATTTATAATATTGGGCTTGAAGCCGCGCCGGAATTAACAGACTTTGTGCAAGCTCGATTGAATGGAGAAATAAGTCTTCAGAGATATCTATTTCCTCTTCCCACTTCCTAGCCCGTATTACCAAATCATCTGACATTAGTGAATTAAGAGAATCATACACGAAGCCAATAGTTAAATATTTCGTTCTAAGATTGTCTATAATAGAGTTACTTATAAAGCCGGACGGGCCGCCACATTTTTTCCGCAAAAAATCACGGACTTGCAGATACTTATAAAAATCTCTCCAATCCAAATCATATCTTTCTTTAAGAATTCCAAATGAAACTATCTTGGATAGAGAATAAAAATCCCCAAGTTTCATCAAGCCTTTATTTTGCCATCTTTTAATTGTTAAATCTTTAAAAATGTCTGGCAAGTTAGAATTATTGTAATTTGGAGTGTAGTAATTCAGACGGCCCAGACCCAACATTTTACGAACCGATTTCATAGTTTTGAACCCAGCAATCAGCGTCTTGAAACGAACCTTCTTATAATGAGAATCATTCAAAAATCTCCAGATCCATCCCCATGCATCTCTGCCCATTATAAGTTCTATTGGGGTAGGTATACTTCCCAGTGGACTATCAGTTGACTTATCAGAAAAAAGGGTGAAATTATACAGAAGAGTAGTTGCCCAATAATAAAGTTTAATATTAGGAAGAGCCAGGCCGCCTCTTTCCCTGGGTAGAGAAAGAAACTTATAAGCTCTCCGGGGTTTTTCATAAGCCCATATAAAACGAGAAAACAGGTCTTCGATCTTTTTCAAGCAAATAGCACTAAATTCCAGTGGGATAGCTCTTATTAAATACAAATACTTAGGGAAAAAAAGCATTTTGATTAAATTGCACCTGCCTATTATTGAAAGATGCAAATTATGTAGTCGAGTTAATTCAGATTTTGTTCTATTAATCAGGGGGTCAATATTACAATCCACGATCCCTTCAACACTAGCCATAATATCCACTCCAAGATACATAGCCTTTTCGACCTGTCGAGTGTCATTGCCCATACTAACATTCTTGCAGATGATCTGCGTTTTAGATCTATTAAGGGAGTATCCGGAAAAACGACAGAATCTTTCGGCCTCTATTTCAACCTCGGCCATAGATATGCCGAGATCTGCGGTTATCAGGGCAATGTCATCGGCATAGGCCAAGACTTTCGTTTCCCAGCCATGAAAAGTAATAGGGCTAATCTTTTGGTTTGGAAGTCATAAAAAAGGATCTATGTATAAAGCAAACAAAAGTGGTGAGCTGGGGCATCCTTGGCGTGTGCCTCTAGTTATTTTAAACGTATCAGTTAGTGAACCATTTAAAAATAATTTCGCAGTTGGCTGAAAGTACAGCATCTTGAATGCCTGTATAAATCCCTGGCCTAACCCGACTCTTGACAGGGTCTCCCATAAAAAAAGCCAGGAAACCCTGTCAAATGCCTTCTCGGCGTCGAGTAACATAAGCGCAATTGGATCTTTAGAGATATGGGCAGCGTCGAGCAGTGAGATAACTCTCCTGATGTGATCGACGGTACCACGTCCAGGGATAAATCCATGTTGCCAAGGTGATATTACTTTATGTATTACCCCAGCTAATCGAACCGCTAATATTTTAGAATAAATTTTGCTATCCACGTTTATCAACGTTATTGGGCGAGAAGAGGCTGGTTCCAGAGCAGAGTTGTGCTTTTTCAAAAAAATAATGATTTTGGCTTGCGACCAAGATTCAGGTGGTCTCCCCCCCCATGACTTCTTTTAGTTCAGTGGAAAATTTCTTATAAAATTCAGCTGGAATATTATCTAGCCCGGTGGCTTTACCATTGGGAAGGCTGTTAATACAAAGTAGGGCGTCTATCCATTGAGGGGGCTCATCAAGTTTGACCTGGTCGTCTTGAGCTAATTGCACCGCTGGAATTGAATTAAGATAGGCGGTGATATCATTTACATGTGTCGTGTTAGTTTCATAATATAAAGCTTGATAGTAGGTGAGAAACACTTTGCCAATACCCTCCGGATCTAGAATTATTGCTTGAGTGGGATCCTCAATAGCTGTGATAATGTTCCTTGTGGTTTTTTGCCTTGCTCTAATCGCAAGGTGATGCCCAACCTGCTCGCTGCATTCATATGCATCCTGCCTCCAAATTGCTAATCTATCTGCCGCTTTTTTGGCAATTAGCCCCATAACAGATGATTTTGCAGACAATATTTTGACAAGTGCATCCACGGGTCTTTACCATCCCGAAGAACAGTGATTAAGTTTCCCTCTGCGACAGATAATCGGGTTTGTAAATTATCCAGGAGTTGGCGCTTTTTCCTATTTAAGAAGGATGAGAAGCTCATTGTTTCTCCTCTTATTGCTGCTTTTAACGCATCCCAGACCATTGCAACCCCTGTGCTATCTAAATTGTCCTTAATAAATTGTGGAATCCAAAGCCTCATATGATTGCAATATTCATCATTTAATAGCAGGGATCGATCGAAGGTCCAGTTGACCATTCCTCTAGTGACCCCGGTTACCCCTTTTATTTCTACAACTAGGGGATTATGGTCCGAGAATATACGTGGGGTCCTTTCTATTGAACATAGATGAAGAATTGAGTGGGATGCAAACATAAAATCTAACCTCACCAGTTTATTATGTGGAAAAGAATAAAAGGTTTGGCCGGAATCGGTTGGGTATTGTAAATGCCAGATATCAGTGAGGGCCTGCTCGCGACATAAAGTTCTCAGGGCTTTAAACACCTTTGGTTTCCGGCCACAATAAACCCAATTTTTATCTAAAGCTATATTCTTGTTAGCGGGTAAATTTATATTAAAATCACCACAGATGATTAAAGGTAACGGCCATTTAACCAGTTCATTATTCATGACGTCAAAAATTGCTGGATCATCTGCAGTGCTGCCATATAACGTACATATCATAAGTGAATCCCCATTTTCCCTGCGACATTCAGTGATAACCCACCTCCCATATTAGTCAGCTAGTGTTCGTATAAATTGAATTGAGCATTTTGCGGATAGTACTGCCACCCCACGTGTCCTAGCCTCTTGTGTTGTGGCCCCTACTACTGTATAGCCGAGCGAGTCTAACAGGTCTATTTGAGTTCTTTCGATATGGGTTTCCTGCAAACACAAAATATCGGCTTTAAGTAGCCGAAGAGCAATCGCAGTATTACGTCGTTTCTTGGGATCATTAAGGCCACAAACATTGATTGTGGCTATACGTAGTTTACTCATTTGAAGTAGAAAAATTCAACCAATAACAAAAACCAATACCAGAAACCATATGTCGGATAAGAAAAAACATTCGAGTCATGCAACTTAGCGCCAACCCCAACCCCCACCCTACCCTGCCCGCAACCCCGAAGGACCCCCAACCCTCCACCCACCGCCACCCACTGAGGCAACCTGGTTCCTGGAGAGCCAGGATGATGACAATTGAGCAATCAGGGTCCCGTGCCCCCCCCCCGGTCCGCACCCCTACCCTAAACTATCCACTCTATCTGTGCCAAAGTATATTGCAATATTACCAATTTTACAACACTAATCCCGTGCTTAAGTCCATGATTATTTAGACTTTGGTTTTGTCTCTTCTAGCCACCATGATCTCTTGCAAATAGGCTTGGGCTTGTACTTCAGATATAAAGCTGCGGGTAACCCCATTGAAAATAATTTTTAAGCGTGCAGGATTTTGTAGATATACAGTTGACCCAATTTGTTGAAAAGGGGCAAATAGTTGCCGCAGCCTCCATCTATGCTCCACCGTGGCATGAGCGAAGTCTGGCCTGCTAAAAAAGATAACTCCATTAAATTCCTTCTTGCTTGTGGGTCTGGCTAAATCAAAAAGTGCCTGTCGTAAAAGAAAGTTGCCAAAATAAACTAGCATGGCACGGGGGTATTGCGCAGTAGATAAGGGCCGTTTAGAAAGTGTTAAAGGGAATCGGTGAGCCCGCTGTATCTCCTTGTCCCAATCCCAGGATTGCAGTTCAGGAAATGCTCCTTTGAAAAGCGAGATGATATAGGCCCTTGGATCGCTCCCTTCCACACCTTCCGGGACCCCAAGAATGCGAAGATTGTTGCGTCGTGATCTGTTCTCTTGCTCCTCCATCTTCATCATTAAGTCTTTGACAATAGCATCCTGCGCATCCCCCTGTACTTTTAATGCAGAAACATCTTTCTCCAAGTTCTCGGTACGCACTTCGACAGACGACATTCTCTCAACAATTTCAGTGCAGGTTCGGCCCACTTTCCTGATAGCACCTTGCAATTTCTGAGTGGTTTGTCGGTTTTTCGGTTATCCTGCTTGACTTCTTCTTGGAAGCCCTTGATTGAATGTAGGACTTCGGCAAGGGTAGATTCTTCCTTGCTACAGGGAGTTCCCAGGTGTCCGCTCCCCACTTCTCCCACTTCTCCCATTACCGAGTAGTTGCCCCCTGAGCGTACCGTACAATCTGAAGGGGTCGCAAATTGAGATGACGAATAATCCCATCTGAGATCAGCATTACTTCCTTGGTCGGAAGTTTTACGTCCACTTTGTTGTTTTTTCCCCTTTTTCTTTTTCTGCTTTTTGTTTTGTGCTGCATTTTGCCATGTAGTTGCTGAGTCCATACTGCTTCCCCAATCATGCTTCGCACCGTTGTCATCACTATCGTTGCCATCGCTAGATGTGGATATGCCAGTCTCGTATAGCTCTGATTCATCAGTCGCTAGGCAGGGATTTTCTATGATAGCGAGGGCTTCAGAGTAGCCAGAGGTTTCTGGCTGATTGTTCATTGGGTTTATTAAATTTGTTGATTTCCCTGGGTTTAGCGGATTCTCTTGTGGTGTAGCCCCAGTATCTACACAGATTTGATCCTCGTTAATGCTGGAATCATTCCCACGGGCTCGCAAATCCAAGGACAGAAGAGCATCTAAGGGCGCATTCTTTGTTGGCAAGTTACATGGAAAACTACCTGGAATGATGCCTGGCCCCGCGACTGCTCCTGTATTGGCTGACGGTTCGGTGCAAATTGAGGCCAATATTCCGGGGGCCCCTACTAAAGATGCCACAGGGTCTGAATGGGCCTCCCTGGCGTCCACTAAGGGTACCAGAGAAGTGGTTACGACCAGCTGATCCTCCGGTGTGCCGCCTGCCACCGATTCAATTCTTGCCATCTCTAATGGGCCAAACATATTTGAGATTAAAAGTTGAGAATTAGAGTTTTGGGCAGTATCCGCAATCTTAGTGTTTTTATCTTGTGTCCTTTTGGTTTGCTTAATCACTCGCTCTGTCTTATCTTCTAAGTTCACTCGGTCGGCTTGCTCTTTATTTCTCAGACCCCGTGTCTCCGGGCGTCTCTGTAAGCTCTCTGGGCTGTTTGGCTGTACAGCTACAGTTATCCCTTCAGTTATCACATGGACTGACGGCTGATTACTTTTTACTTTCATGTTTTTTCCCCCTCGCCCCGTCATCCTTACTTGTTTCTTTACCGTATTGAAGCAGTCCAGGAAACAATGTATCCTCCGCTGAAACTTGCCGCAGCGACTGACTCCCCTCTCCGTGTCAGACAAGGCGATCAGGAAATCATGGAAAGCCGATAGCGTTGCTTCGAGGAGGTGCGTGGCCGAGAGCCGCCGCAGGACGTCGCGGGACGAGGATGTTGGAACCGTGCGGCGCGCTACTCGAGAAGCCGCTGTCAGGAACGTTGAGCCTCGCCACCCATTCCATTCAAGGCGTTGAGTGAAAATCAGCACAGCAATCATCCATTGCGACAAATCCAGAGAAAGACAATAGAGTGTCAGCAGGTAATTTTCAGCTTCTTTGAGCAGAATATTCCGCGTTTGGCAAAGTTTTTAAGTCTGCTAGGGGTCAGACCGGCGGAGCTGCATCGGGTGTCTGCTACTCAGGTGCCATCTTGCCTCCTTATGGCAAAGATTTTAAGTCTGCTAGGGGTCAGACCGGCGGAGCTGCATCGGGTGTCTGCTACTCAGGCGCAATCTTGCCTCCGATTCTTTGGATACTTTCAAGTACCAACTTTAGTATTCCCATCCAGGTGCTAGCACAGCTGAGTTTTCAGTGTTTAACCCTGCAATGGTCAATGGGGCCACTCAATCAATCAATCAATCAGGCATTTATTAAGCGCGACTACTCACCCGTAGGGGTCTCAAGGAGCTGGGGGGTTAGCAGGTTCCAGTCCATCAAGGGGGGGTCTGTCAAAGAGCAGGATTTTGAGGTTTCTTGCGAAGATGGGGAGCAATGTCTGTCTGAGGTGGAGCGGAAGGGCGTTCCAGGCTCTGGCCGTGAGGAAGGAGAAGGAGCGTCCTCCCAATCTGGTCTTTCTGGTGCGGGGGACCACGGCGTAGGAGAGCTGGGCTGATCGTAGGGTCCTCTGGGGTGCGTGGAATTTGAGACGGCTGTTCAGGTATGCTTGTCCGGTGTCGTGGAGGGCCTTGTGAGCGTGGGTGAGCATCTTGAAGGTGACTCTAGCTTCGATGGGGAGCCAGTGGAGTGTGCGCAGGTGCTGGGAGATGTGGCAGTGTCTTGGCAGGTCGAGGACCAGTCTTGCGGCGGCGTTCTGGGCCACTAGCCTCAGTACAGTAAAAAATAATGACAATGTGGGGTTTTTACTGTTGGGACAGGTAAAAAAACATGCCCTACTCTTTAATATGCAGCACCTTGCCTTAGAAGTCGACAGGCTTACACGAGGCATGACATACATATTAAAGAGTAAGTTTTGGGCTTTGCCGTTGCTTTAAATGACAAGTCGACTTAGCAGTTTCAAACCTCTCTACCAGTCTGCAGTAGCAGGCTGGGAGACACATTTCACTGTCACACCCATAGTGGCACAGGTGCTGCAGTCTACGAGAGACACTTTAACTTAATGGCCCTAGGTACCCCTTGTACCATATACTGGGAACTTATAAGTAAGTTAACTTATGCAAATTGGGTATCCGTCAATTAAAAATACCTTTTTAAAAAGAGTTAGAGCACATGCACTGAGTCCTGATTAGCAGGCCTCATGGCATTTCAGAGTCATTACACTAATGCCTAGTAGTCAAAATGGAGGCAAAAAGAGGGCGAACCTGTAAAAAGCTGGGTTCCTCACAGTTTTTCTTCAAGAAAATTATAAAGTTCCATTCTTCATTGGAACTTAAGAACATGTCAACGCTTTTCTTCAAAAAAGTGACAAAGTCCCTGTCTGAAGTGTGACTTAGAAACATTTTTGAACTTTTCGACTCAGACTTTCACCAGGACCATTCCACTTTGCAAATCTGACCAGGGCTCCATCGAGGTAGTTCTAAAATCACAATCACACCTAGGCTATCATTGGCGATTTGCTCTATTTTAACCTAAAACTTTAAAAATTCATATTTTGATTCCCCTTATAGGATTATTTTCGTTTTGGTGTCATTTTGTTTATTACATTCTACTCTATTTTTCTAATTCAGTTTGGGGTTTTTATTGCTTGGAATTTTGTCTTTTTAGCTGTTTTAGTACTGCACTTATATTTTACAATTTCCCTAAGTTAAGCGCCTCTCTGCTCTGTGCTATAGGTGAGGGGTGCGGGGGGGGGCAGCTCTGGTTAATTTAGTGACTCTGACAAGTTAGTGTTATTATTCTTTTGGTGGGGGGGCTGCCCACCCCAAATAAAAATCCACTTTTTTATAGTCACCGTTGTGCGCATGCGCAGTGGCACATGCACCTATCTGTGGGGACTGGAGGTCCAGACCTAGTAATATTTCAGTTTGTGCTCGTAAAGTTACAAAAAGGTCCAGTCTCTGAATGGGAACAGAGGTTCCAGCAATGAGGCTTTCTCTTCATCTTCCCTGCTCCATGCTTGTTTTTGAAGATAGTTGACTGTGTGATCACCGGAGGGGTTGGGAGTTGATGATGTTACTATGACAATGGGCCGCGCTCTCATTGTGGTGATCAGTCTAGCTTTTTAGTAAGTTTCAATGCTTGTTTGCTCATTAACAGTTGAATTCTAACATCTGCCCATGAAATTCAGTCTCTGCCTTTTTCCCCTTTCACTTGTTAATTTTTTTTATTCCTTTCAAGAATAAAAGCTGAAAATCACCAACTGAAATCTCTTTTGAATTTTTAAGTCAAGCCTAGAGGCTGCGCGCATGTGTTGCTCTCTCTGCGAGACTGCTGTAGTAGAGTATGGGAGAGAAGCTGCGCCCACTCTCCGCCCATATTTTTCATTGGGTTGTGTCATTGTCTTTCGTAAATGCTGCATTCGGATTCGTCAATAGGCTTCTTAGTCCCTCCTTAGTACAGCCTTGTCTTCATTTGTAACCTCCCATGGCGACTGGCCCCTTTACTTCGGTTGTTACACGGGGCCTGTTATTTAGTCTGTAAGCACTATTTACTTTATTGAGTTTCTCTTACCGCAGGCCGGACATGCACTGCTTCAGCTGAAACTGCTTGTAATTTTTTGAGCAGCACGGCCACCCCCGTAACAAGGGTGCCCGCTTTCAATCACTTTAACCCGGCATTATCTCGGGTCTGTTTCAACCCCCCCAAGTAAAATGGATTTAGAAATGATTAGCGAATTAAGTCATGTGAATTCCAGGTAGCACATAATCGTGTGCTAATGGGCCGAAGCTGACAACAGCACATCTGTGTTACATGTCATCTGCACTAAAGCCACCTGACGGGTTGTTTTCAAAAGCCTGTTTTATTAACAACAATAACACCACCACCACTACCACCAAAAATACCACGAATACCACCACCACCAATACCACCACCACAAATACCATCACCAATACCACCACCAATACCACCACCACCACCAATACCACCACCACCAATACCAGCAACACCACCAATACCACCACCAATACCACTACCAATACCACTACCACCAATACCACCGCCAATGCCAACAATACAAACACCACCAGTTCCACCAACAATACCACCACCACCACCAATACCACCACTGCCAATGCCACCACCAATACCACCACCAACACCACCACCGCCAAAACCACCACCAATACCACCACCATCAATACCACCACCACCAATACCACCACCACCAATACCACCACCAGAACCAATACCACCGCTAATACCACCACCACCACCAATATCACTACCACCAATACCACCAACACCAATACCACCACTACCACCACCACCAATACCACCACCAATGCCACCACCAGTTCCACAAACAATACCACCACCACCACCAATACCACCAATGCCACCACCAATACCACCACCAATACCACTACCAATACCACCCCCAATACCACCACCAATACCACCACCACCAATCCAATGCTACCACCACCAATACCAATACCACCGCCACCAATACCAATACCACCACCAATACCAATACCACCACCAATACCACCGCTAATACCACCACTACCACCACCACCACCACCACCACCGATATCACCACCACCAATACCACCAATACCACCACCACCAATACCACCACAATGCCACCACCACCAACACCACAACCACCAACACCACAACCACCAATACCACCGCCACCAATACTACCACCAATACCATCACCATTACCACCACCAATACCACCACCAATACCGTCACTGATACCACCACCAACACTACCAATGCCACCACCAATACCACCACCACCAATACCACCACCACCAATACCACCACAAATACCACCGATACCACCACCAATACCACCACCACCAATACCAATACCACCACCAATACCAACCACCACCAATACCACCACCAATACCACCACCAATACCACCACCAATACTGCCACCACCAACAGCCCCACCACCAATACCACCAATGCCACCACGACCAATACCACCACCAATACCACCACCACCACCAATACCACCAATATCACCGCAACCGCAACCACCACCAATACCCCCACGCCAATAGAAAAACCACCACCAATACCTCCAACACCAGTTTCTCCACCACTATCAATACCACCACCACCAATACCACCACCAACAAAAACCACCAATACCACCACAAATACCACCAAACCCACCACCAATACAACCACCACCAATACCACCACCAATACCAATACCAACCACCACCAATACCAATACTACCACCAATACCACCACCAACACCGCCACCACCACCACCAACACCCCACCACCAATACCACCAATGCCACCACAACCAATACCACCACCAATACCACCACCACCAATACCAACAATATCACCACCACCACAACCGCCAATATCAAAACCACCACCAATACCTCCACCACCAACACCAGTTTCTCCACCAATATCAATATACAAAAACAAGAAAGGATCAGAGCAAGAAGATCCAGCACCAAACGTTACTACGTATAGTAGCCTTTAAGTATCCACGACAAATCGGTGCAATGGGTCTGGGATGTGATCCACATGCACCCCATAAGGTAGTACAAAAACCACCACTAACAAAAAACACACAAATGACCCTGCACCCAAAAACTCCAATGATCTATTAATAATAATCGTACTAGTACATCATATCAAGAAAACAAAACAGAATATAATACAAAAAGCTTCCCAAATGAAAAGACCAGACAGTAATGTTTTTGATTGTAGAAAACGTTGTCCCTTTATTCCAAAAGCTTCATTCTTTAAAATTCACGACACAGTTGATAGCCAACGCGTTTCGTCCCACATGGGACTTCTTCAGGGCTCAAAGACTTCTGTGATTGCTGTATTTGTTTAGAAGCTGAGATGTGCCGTTTGGATCAAAAGGTAAACAGTGTGGTCTATCTGATGTTACTATTATATCTTTGCATGTACACAGCATCCATTATTCATCATATGGTCAATCAGCCAGATATAATGATTTCGGGATATGTATCTCCCTCCGCGTGTATGCGAGCGTCCGATTCAATGAAAATTAGAAGACAATATCAATACCACCACCACCAACACCACCACAAATACCACCAATATAACCACCAATACCACCACCACCACCAATACAAATACCACCACTACCAATACAACCACCACCAATACCAATATCACCAATGCCAATACCACCACCACCACCAATTCCAATACCAATATCACCATCACCACCAATACCACCACTACCAATACCACCAATACCACTACCAATACCACCACCACCAATACCACCACCAACAAAACACCACCAGCAATAGCATCACCAACAATACAACCAATACCACCACCTATATCACCACGAATACCACCACCACCAATACCACCGTCACCAATGCCACCACCACCAATACCACCACCACCACCAATACCACCACCACTACCACCACCACCAATCCAATACCACCACCACCAATACCACCTATAACGCCACCACCAATACCACCACCAAAACCACCACTAATACCACCACCACCACCAATGCCACCACCACAAATACAACCACCAATACCACCACCACAAATACCATCACCAATACCACCACCAATACCACCACCACCACCACCAATACCACCACCACCACCACCAATATCACCACCACCAATATCACCACCAGGACCACCAATGCAACCACCACCAATACTGCCACCAGCAATACCACCACCAGCAATACCAACAATACCACCACCATTACCACCACCAATACACACCAATACTACCACCAATACCATAACCAATACCACCACCAATACCACCACCAATACCACCACCAATGCCACCACCAATACCACCACCACGAATAACACCAATACCACCACCACCACCAAAGCTACCACCACCAATACCAATACCACCACAAATACCACCACCACCAATACCACCACCACCACTACCACTAATACTACCAATACCAATACCGCCAACACCAACCCCCCACCAATACCACCAATGCCACCACGACCACCAATAACACCACCACCAATACCACCAATACCACAACCAATACCACCACCGATACCACCACCACCATTACCACCAATATCACCGCCACCACCAATACCACCACCACCAATACCAAAATCACCATCAATACCTCCACCACCAATACCATTTTCTCCTCCAAAACCAATACCACCACCACCAATACCACCACCAATACCACCAAAACCAATACCACCACAAATACCACCAATCCAACCACCAATCCAACCACCACCAATACCCCCACCACCAATACCACCACCAATAAAACCACCAATACCACCACCACCACCAATACAAATACCACCACCATTAATACCAATACCTCCAATACCAATACCACCACCAATTCCAATACCAATACCACCACAACCAATACCATCACCAACAATACAATCACCACCACCAATTCAATACCACCACCACCAATACCACCGCCAATACCAATACCATAACCAATACCACCACCACCAATATCACCTATAACACCACCACCAATACCACCACTAATACCACCACCACCAATACCACCACCACAAATACCACCACCACCACCAATATCACCACCACCAGGACCACCAATACCACCACCACCAATAACGCCACTACCACCACCACAAATACCACCACCAATACCACCACCAATATCAAAACCACCACCAATACCACCACCACTAATTCCTGCACCACCACCAATACCACCACCACAGGTACAACCACCACTGAAACCACCACCACCAATACCAATAACAATATACCACCACCAATACCACCACCCCCACCAATACCAACAATACAACCACCACCAGTACCACCAACAATACCACCACCACCAATACCAATACCACCACCAATAATACCACCACCACCAATACCACCACCACTAATCCAATACTACCACCACCAATACCAATACTACCACCAATACCACCAATACCATTACCCCACCACCAATACCACCACCACCAATAACAAAACCACAACCAATACCAAAAGCACCACCAATACCACCACTAAAATCACCAATACCACCACCACCACCAATACCACCACCAATACAACCACCACCAATACCACCACCAATACCACCATCAATACCACCAATACCACCACCAATACCACCACCACCACCAATTCCAGCACCACCACCAATACCACCACCAATACAACCACTACCAACACCACCACCACCAATACCACTAACAATATACCACCACCAATACCACCACCACCAATACCAACAATACAACCACCACCAGTACCACCACCACCACCACCAATACCAATACCACCACAAATACAACCACCGCCAATACCACCAAGAATACCACCACCACCACCAATACCACCACCAATCCCACCACCAATATCAAAACCACCACCAATACCACCACCACCAATTCCACCACCACCAATACAACCACCACCAATACCATCACCACCAATACCACTAATATACCACCACCAATACCACCACCACCAATACCACCACCACCACCAATACCAACAATACAACCATCACCAGCACCACCACCACCAATACCACCACCACCAATACCACCACCGCCAATACTACCAACAATACCACCACCAATACCACCACCACCAATAACACCACCACCAGTACCACCACCTCCAATCCAATACTACCACCACCAATACCAATACAACCACCAATACCATTACCCCCACCACCAATACCACCACCACCAATAACACCACCAATACCAATACCACCACCAATACCACCACCACCAATACCACCACTAATATCACCAATACCACCACCACCAATACCAATACCACCACCACCAATACCACCACCAATACCAATACCACCACCAATACCACCACAAATACCACCACCACCACTAATACCACCAATACCAATACCACCACCACCAATACAAATACCACCACCAATATCAACCACCACCAATTCCATTACCACCACCAATACCGCCACCACCACCAACACCCCCACCACCAATACCAATGCCACCACCACCACCACCAATACCACCACCACCAATACCACCACCAACAATACCATTAATATCACCGCCACCACCAATATCACCACCAATACCAAAACCACCACAAATACCTCCACCACCAATACCAGTTTCTCCACCAATTCCAATACCACCAACACCAATATCACCACCACCAATACCACCACCACCAATACCACCACCAATACCACCACCACCAATATCACCACCACCAATACCACCACCACCAACAATACCACCAACACCAATACCACCACCAATACCACCACCAATACCACCACTAATATCACCAATACCACGACCACCAATACCACCACCAATACCAATACCACCACAAATACCACCACCACTAATACCACAACCACCAATACCACCACCACCTCTACTAATACCACCAATACCACCCCCACCAATACCAACCACCACCAATACCATTACCACCACCACCACCAATACTGCCACCACCACCACCAATGCCACCACCAATTCCACCACCACCAATACCACCACCACCAATACCAATGCCACCACCAATACCACCACCACTAATATCACCAATACCACCACCACCAATACCAATACCACCACCACCAATACCACCACCAAAACCACCACAAATACCTCCATCACCAATACCAGTTTCTCCACCAATTCCAATACCACCAACACCAATATCACCACCACCAATACCACCACCACCAATACCACCACCAATACCACCACCACCAATATCACCACCACCAATACCACCACCACCAACAATACCACCACCACCAATACCACCACCAATACCACCACTAAGATCACCAATACCACCACCACCAATACCACCACCAATACCAATACCACCACAAATACCACCAGCACTAATACCACAACCACCAATACCACCACCACCACTACTAATACCACCAATACCACCACCACCAATACCAACCACCACCAATACCATTACCACCACCACCAATACTGCCACCACCACCACCAATGCCACCACCAATTCCACCACCACCAATACCACCACCACCAATACCAATGCCACCACCAATACCACCACCACCACCAATACCACCACTAATATCACCAATACCACCACCACCAATCACAATACCACCACCACCAATACAAATACCACCACCAATACCAACACCAACCACCACCAATTCCATTACCACCACCAATACCGCCACCACCACCAACACCCCCACCACCAATATCACCAATGCCACCACCAATTCCACCACCACCACCAATACCACCACCACCAATACCACCACCAATACCATTAATATCACCGCCACCACCAATATCACCACCAATACCAAAACCACCACAAATACCTCCACCACCAATACCAGTTTCTCCACCAATACCACCAACACCAATATCACCACCACCAATACCACCACCACCACCAATACCACCACCACCACCAATATCACCACCACCAATACCACCAACACCAATACCAATACCACCACCACTAATACCACCACCACCAATACCAATACCACCATCAATACCACCACTAATATCACCAATACCACCACCACCAATACCACCACCAATACCAATACAAATACCACCACCACTAATACCACAACCACCAATACCACCACCACCACTACTAATACCACCAATACCACCACCACCAATACCAACCACCACCAATACCATTACCACCACCACCAATACTGCCACCACCACCAACACCCCCACCACCAATACCACCAATGCCACCACCAATTCCACCACCACCAATACCACCACCACCAATACCACCACCATCACCACCAATATCAAAACCACCACCAATACCACCACTACCAATACCACCACCACCAATACCACTAACAATATACCACCACCAATACCACCAATACCACCACCAATACCACCAATACCAATACCACCACCACCGCAAATACCACCAAGAATACCACCACTAATACCACCACCACCAATACCACCACCACCACCAATATCAAAACCACCATCAATACCACCACCACCAATTCCAACACCACCACCAATACCACCACCACTAATGCAACCACCACCAATACCCCTAACAATATACCACCACCAATACCACCACCACCAATACCACCAAGACCACCAATACCAACAATACAACCACCACCAGTACCACCAACAATACCACCACCACCAATACCACCACCAATACCACCACCGCCAATACCACCAACAATATTATCACGAATACCACCACCAATACCACCACCAATACCACCACTACCACCAATACCACCACCACCAATCCAATACTACCACCACCAATAACAATACCACCACCAATACCACCAATACCATTACCCCCACCACCAATACCACCACCACCAATACTAATACCACCACCACCAACACCACCACCAACCCCACCAATACCACCACCACCAATCCCAATACCACCACCAATACCAATACCATCACCAATACCACCACCACCAATACCACCATTAATATCACCAGTACCACGAACACCATTACCACCACCACCACCAATACCAATTCCACCACCAATACCACCACAAATACCACCACCGCCAATACCACCACCACCACCACTACCACCACCACCACCACTAATACCACCAATACCACCACCACCAATACCGCCACCAATACCAATACCACCACCAATATCAATACCACCACCAATATCACCAATACCACCACCACCAATACCACCACCACCACCAATTCCAGCACCAACACCAATACCACCACCACCACCAATACAACCACCACCAATACCACCACAACTAATACCACTAACAATATACCACCACCACCAATACCACCACCACCAATACCAACAATACAACCACCACCAGTACGACCACCAATACCACCACCACCACCAATACCACCACCACCAATACCAATACCATCACAAATACCACCACCGCCAATACCACCAACAATACCACCACCAATACCACCACCAGCACCAATACCAGCACCAATACCACCTTGCATATCAAAACCACCACCAATACCACCACCACCAATACCACCACCACCAATACCACCACCACCAATACCACTAATATACCACCACCAATACCACCACCACCAATACCACCACCACCACCAATACCAACAATACAGCCACCACCAGTACCACCACAATACCACCACCACCAATACCACCGCCACCAATACCACCACCGCCAATACCACCACCAATATCACCACCAATATCACCACCAATACCACCACACCCTCCACCAATACCACCACCAATACCACTACCACCACCAATACCACCACCACCAATACCACCACCACCAATCCAATACTACTACCACCAATACCACCACCAATACCACCAATACCATTACCCCCACCACCAATACTACCACCACCAATACCACCACCACCAATACCAATACCACCACCACCAATACCACCAATACCAATGTTACCACCAATACCAATACCACCACCAATACCACCACCACCAATACCACCAATACCACCACCACCAATACCAATACCACCAAAAATACCACCACCACCAATACCAATACCACCCCCAATACCAATACCACCACAAATACCACCACCACCACCACTAATACCACCAATACCACCACCACCAATACCACCACCAATACCAACCACCACCAATACCATTACCACCACCAATACCACCACCACCAATACAGCCACCACCAACACCCCCACCACTAATACCACCAATGCCACCACCAATTCCACCACCACCACCACCAATACCACCAATACCACCACCAACAATACCATTAATTTCACCGCCACCACCAATATCACCACCAATACCAAAACCACCACCAATACCAGTTTCTCCACCAATACTAATACCACCAATATCACCACCACCAATACCACCACCGATACTACCACAAATATCAGCACCACCAATACCACCACCATTACCACAACCAATACCCACCACTACCACCAATACCTTCACCAATACCGCTGATACCACCACCACCAAAACCACCACCAATACCACCACCACCACCAGTACCACCAACAATGCCACCACCAATACCACCACCAATACCACCACCACCACCAATACCACCAACACCAATACCACTACCACCAATACCATCACCACCAATACTACCAATACCACCACCACCACGAATACCACCAACACCAATACCACTACCACCAATACCACCACCACCAATACTACCAATACCACCACCCCCAATACCACCACCAATACCAACCACCACCAGTGCCACTACCAATACCACCACCACCACCAATAAAACCACCACCACCACCAATACCACCACCACCAATACCAACACCACCAATACCAACACCACCACCAATACCACCACCAATACCACCACCAATACCACCACCAATACCACCACCACCACCATTTCCACCCATATCACCACCACCACCAATACCACCACCACCAAAACCAAAACCACCACCAATACCCCCACCACCAATAGCAGTTTCTCCACCAATACCAATACCACCACCACCAATACCACCACCAACAAAAACAACAAATACCACCACAAATACCGCCACCAATCCAACCACCACCAATACCACCACCCTCAATACCACCAGCAATAACACCACCAATACCACCAATACGACTACCACCATCACCTCCACCACCACCATCACCACCAATACCACCACCACCAATACCATCACAAACAATACAAACACCACCAATACCACCACCAATACCACCACCACCAATACCACCACCACCAATTCAATACCAATACCACCAATACAACCGCCAATACCAATACCAATACATCACCAATAATAATACCACCACCACCAATATCACCAATACCACCACTACTACCACCACTACCAATACCACCACCACAAATACCACCACCAATATCACCACCACCAATATCACTACCAGGACGACCAATACCACCACCACCAATATCAAAACCACCACCAATACCACCACCACCAATTCCAGCACCACCACCAATACCACCACCACCAATACAACAACCACCAATACCACCACCACCAATACCACTAACAATATACCACCACCAATATCACCACCACCAATGCCACCACCACCACCAATACCAACAATACAACCACCACCAGTACCACCACCAATACCATCACCACCACCAATACCACCACCAACAATACCACCACCACCAATACCAATACCACCACCAATACCACCACCGCCAATACCACCAACAATACCACCACCAATACCACCACCACCAATACAAATACCACCACCAATACCACCACCAATTCCAATACCACCACCACCAATACCAGCAATACCACCACCACCACCATACCACCACCTCCACCACCGCCAATACCACCACCTCCAATACCATTACCAACAATACAACCACCACCAGTACCACCACCACCACCAATACCACCGTCACCAATACCACCACCACCAATACCACCACCACCAATACCACCACTAATATCACCAATACCACCTATACCAATACCACCACCACCAATACCACCACCAATACCACCACCAATACCACCACAAATACCACCAATACCAATACCACCACCACAAATACAAATACCACCACCAATACCAATACCAACCACCACCAATTCCAATACCACCACCAATATCACCACCAATATCACCACCAATACCACCACACCCTCCACCAATACCACCACCAATACCACTACCACCACCAATACCACCACCACCAATACCACCACCACCAATCCAATACTACTACCACCAATACCACCACCAATACCACCAATACCATTACCCCCACCACCAATACTACCACCACCAATACCACCACCACCAATACCAATACCACCACCACCAATACCACCAATACCAATATTACCACCAATACCAATACCACCACCAATACCACCACCACCAATACCACCAATACCACCACCACCAATACCAATACCACCAAAAATACCACCACCACCAATACCAATACCACCCCCAATACCAATTCCACCACAAATACCACCACCACCACCACTAATACCACCAATACCACCACCACCAATACCACCACCAATACCAACCACCACCAATACC
The DNA here is from genome assembly GCA_963921515.1 of Calotriton arnoldi. Classification (NCBI taxonomy): domain Eukaryota; kingdom Metazoa; phylum Chordata; class Amphibia; order Caudata; family Salamandridae; genus Calotriton; species Calotriton arnoldi. The sequence continues at coordinate 1,576,578 of CAWUFW010001037.1, read as the reverse complement.
ATTACCACCAGCAATACCACCACCACCAATACAGCCACCACCAACACCCCCACCACTAATACCACCAATGCCACCACCAATGCCACCACCAATTCCACCACCAATACCACCAATACCACCAATACCACCACCAACAATACCATTAATTTCACCGCCACCACCAATATCACCACCAATACCAAAACCACCACCAATACCAGTTTCTCCACCAATACTAATACCACCAATATCACCACCACCAATACCACCACCGATACCACCACAAATATCAGCACCACCAATACCACCACCATTACCACAACCAATACCCACCACTATCACCAATACCTTCACCAATACCGCTGATACCACCACCACCAAAACCACCACCAATACCACCACCAACACCACCAGTACCACCAACAATGCCACCACCAATACCACCACCAATACCACCACCACCACCAATGCCACCAACACCAATACCACTACCACCAATACCATCACCACCAATACTACCAATACCACCACCACCACGAATACCACCAACACCAATACCACTACCACCAATACCACCACCACCAATACTACCAATACCACCACCCCCAATACCACCACCAATACCAACCACCACCAGTGCCACTACCAATACCACCACCACGACCAATAAAAACCACCACCACCACCAATACCACCACCACCAATACCAACACCACCAATACCAACACCACCACCAATACCACCACCAATACCACCACCAATACCACCACCACCACCATTTCCACCCATATCACCACCACCACCAATACCACCACCACCAAAACCAAAACCACCACCAATACCTCCACCACCAATAGCAGTTTCTCCACCAATACCAATACCACCACCACCAATACCACCACCAACAAAAACAACAAATACCACCACAAATACCACCAATACCGCCACCAATCCAACCACCACCAATACCACCACCCTCAATACCACCAGCAATAACACCACCAATACCACCAATACGACTACCACCATCACCTCCACCACCACCATCACCACCAATACCACCACCACCAATACCATCACAAACAATACAAACACCACCAATACCACCACCAATACCACCACCACCAATACCACCACCACCAATTCAATACCAATACCACCAATACATCCGCCAATACCAATACCAATACATCACCAATAATAATACCACCACCACCAATATCACCAATACCACCACTACTACCACCACTACCAATACCACCACCACAAATACCACCACCAATATCACCACCACCAATATCACTACCAGGACGACCAATACCACCACCACCAATATCAAAACCACCACCAATACCACCACCACCAATTCCAGCACCACCACCAATACCACCACCACCAATACAACAACCACCAATACCACCACCACCAATACCACTAACAATATACCACCACCAATATCACCACCACCAATGCCACCACCACCACCAATACCAACAATACAACCACCACCAGTACCACCACCAATACCATCACCACCACCAATACCACCACCAATACCACCACCACCAATACCACCACCGCCAATACCACCAACAATACCACCACCAATACCACCACCACCAATACAAATACCACCACCAATTCCAATACCACCACCACCAATACCAGCAATACCACCACCACCACCATACCACCACCTCCACCACCGCCAATACCACCACCACCAATACCACCACCTCCAATACCATTACCAACAATACAACCACCACCAGTACCACCACCAATACCACCACCACCAATACCACCGTCACCAATACCACCACCACCAATACCACCACCACCAATACCACCACTAATATCACCAATACCACCAATACCAATACCACCACCACCAATACCACCACCAATACCACCACCAATACCACCACAAATACCACCACCACCACCACTAATACCACCAATACCAATACCACCACCACCAATACAAATACCACCACCAATACCAATACCAACCACCACCAATTCCATTACCACCACCAATACCGCCACCACCACCAACACCCCCACCACCAATACCACCAATGCCACTACCACCACCAATTCCATCACCGCCAATACCACCAATACCACCACCAACAATACCATTAATATCACCGCCACCACCAATATGAAATGAAATGAAAAGACAATTTATTGAGCGCGATAGCTACCCTTAGGCGTCCTAGCGCTGCAGACAAACACGTGCGGGCAAAGCAGTTGAAGCTATACAAGTTTATTAAAGAGAAAAGTTTTTAGGAGCTTACGAAATGGGAGCAGATTGGGCTCTGAACGCAGGTGCAAAGGGAGAGAGTTCCAGAGTTTGGCCGCGTTATAAGCGAAAGAGCGGCCACCACATCTGGTTCTTTTTATCCTGGGTACTCTGGCGAGGAGAGAAGATGCTGATCTAAGCTGTCTGTTAGGATGGTAGGGGGTGATCAGTGTTTGGTTGATAGCAGGGCCTGTCTTCCAGAAAACCCTGTGGGCAATACAGAGAGCCTTAAATTCGATTCTCTCCCGGACTGGTAGCCAGTGGAGGTGTTTCAGACCAGGATTGATAGAAAGTCGACGGGGAACCTGAAGGAGTGTTCGGGCAGCGCAGTTTTGAATAACCTGGAGCCTGCGCAAGGTGGACTGAGGGGCTCCCAGATAGAGGGCATTCCCAAAATCCAGGCGTGACAGGATGAGGCCCTGGACCATAATCTGTCTCGCCTGGAATGGAAGTAGGGGAAGAATCTTCCGCAGTAATCTCAGTAGACCATAGCAAGTGGCTGCAAGTTTAGCTGCTTGATGGTTAAAGCTGAGGGTGTTGTCTAGCCAAATGCCAAGGCTCTTGATCGTGTCCTTTGGTACTGGGGCAGGGCCGAGGCAAGGGGGCCACAGTGAGTTCATATTGAGCTTGGGAGCATTACCCAAGAGCATAAGCTCCGTCTTGTCTCCGTTCAATTTTAAACAGGACAGTGTCATCCATTTGACCACCTCCTCCAAGCATCCACTCAAGTTGTTATAGACGGTGTTAGGCTGGTTAACCAATACCACCACCAATACCACCACTAATATCACCAATACCACCACCACCAATACCAATACCACCACCACCAATACCATCACCAATACCAATACCACCACCAATACCACCACAAATACCACCACCACCACTAATACCACCAATACCAATACCACCACCACCAATACAAATACCACCACCAATACCAACACCAACCACCATCAATTCCATTACCACCACCAATACCGCCACCACCACCAACACCCCCACCACCAATACCACCACCACCACCAATTCCACCACCACCACCACCAATACCACCACCACCAATACCACCACGAACAATACCATTAATATCACCGCCACCACCAATATCATCACCAATACCAAAACCACCACAAATACCTCCACCACCAATACCAGTTTCTCCACCAATACCACCAACACCAATATCACCACCACCACCACCAATACCACCACCACCACCAATACCACCACCACCACCAATACCACCACCACCAATATCACCACCACCAATACCACCACCACCAATACCACCACCACTAATACCACCACCACCAATACCAATACCACCACCAATACCACCAATAATATCACCAATACCACCACCACCAATACCACCACCAATACCACCACAAATACCACCACCACTAATACCACAACCACCAATACCACCACTACTAATACCACCAATACCACCACCACCAATACCAATACCAACCACCACCAATACCATTACCACCACCACCAATACTGCCACCACCACCAACACCCCCACCACCAATATCACCAATTCCACCACCACACATAGCACCACCACCAATACCACCACCACCACCAATACCACCACCAATATCAAAACCACCACCAATACCACCACTACCAATACCACCACCACCAATACCACTAACAATATACCACCACCACCAATACCAACAATGCAACCACCACCAGTACCACCACCAATACCACCACCAATACCACCAATACCAATACCACCACAAATACCACCACCGCAAATACCTTCAAGAATATCACCACCAGTACCACCACCAATACCACCACCAATACCACCACCACCAATTCCAACACCACCACCAATACCACCACCACCAATACAACCACCACCAATACCACCACCAACACCCCCACCAGTAATACCACCAATACCACCGCCACCACCACTACCAATACCACCACCAACAATACCATTAATTTCACCGCCACCACCAATATCACCTCCAATACAAAAACCACCACCAATACCAGTTTCTCCACCAATACTAATACCACCAACACCAATATCACCACCACCAATACCACCACCACCAATACCACCACCACCACAAATATCAGCACCACCAATACCACCACCAATACCACCACCACCAATACCACCACCATTACCACAACCAATATCCACCACTACCACCAATACCTTCACCAATACCGCTGATACCACCACCACCAAAACCACCACCAATACCACCACCAACACCACCAGTACCACCAACAATGCCACCACCAACACCACCAGTACCACCAACAATGCCACCACCAATACCACCACCACCAATACCACCACCACCAATATCACTACCACCAATACCATCACCACCAATACTACCAATACCACCACCACCACGAATACCACCAACACCAATACCACTACCACCACCACCAATACTACCAATACCACCACCACCAATACCAACCACCACCAGTGCCACTACCAATACCACCACCACCACCAATAAAACCACCACCAATACCACCACCACCAATACCACCACCACCAATACCACCACCAATACCAACACCACCAATACCACCACCACCACCAATACCACCACCACCACCATTTCCACCCATATTACCGCCACCACCAATACCACCACCACCAAAACCAAAACCAAAACCACCACCAATACCTCCACCACCAATAGCAGTTTCTCCACCAATACCACCACCACCAATACCACCACCAACAAAAACCACCAATACAACCAAAACCAATACCACCACCAATCCAAACACCACCAATACCACCACCCTCAATACCACCACCAATAACACCACCAATACCACCAATACAAATACCACCACCACCAAGACTACCACCATTAATACCAATACCACCAATACCAATACCAATACCACCAATACCAATACCACCACCACCATACCACCACCATCACCACCACCTCCACCACCAATACCACCACCACCAATACCATCACAAACAATACAAACACCACCAATACCACCACCACCAATACCATCACCACCAATACCACCACCACCAATTCAATACCAATACCACCAATACAACCGCCAATACCAATACCAATACCATCACCAATAATAATACCACCACCACCAATATCACCTATAACACCGCCACCAATACCACCACTAATACCACCACTACCAATACCACCACCACCACCAATACCACCACCACCAATATCACTACCAGGACGACCAATAACACCACCACCAATACCACCACCACCAATATCACCATCAATACCACTACCAATATCAAAACCACCACCAATACCACCACCACCAATACAACGACCACCAATACCACCACCACCAATACCACTAACAATATACCACCACCAATACCACCACCACCAATGCCACCACCACCACCAATACCAACAATACAACCACCACCAGTACCACCACCAATACCACCACCACCACCAATACCACCACCAACAATACCACCACCACCAATACCACCACTGCCAATACCACCAACAATACCACCACCAATACCACCACCACCAATACAAATGCCACCACCACCAATACCAATACCACCACCAATTCCAATACCACCACCACCAATACCAGCAATACCACCACCACCACCAATACCACCACCATACCACCACCTCCACCACCGCCAATACCACCACCACCAATACCACCACCTCCAATACCATTACCAACAATACAACCACCACCAGTACCATCACCAATACCACCACCACCAATACCACCGTCACCAATACCACCACCACCAATACCACCGCCAATACCAATACCATCACCAATACCAATACCACCACCACTAATATCACCTATAACACCACCACCAATACCACCACTAATACTACCACTACCACCAATACGACCACCACAAATACCACCACCAATACCCCCACCACCACCAATATCACCACCAGGACCACCAATACCACTACCACCAATACCACCACCACCATACCGCCACTACCACCACCACCAATACCACCATCAATACCACCACCACCAATACCACCACCAATATCACCACCACCAATTCCAGCGCCACCACCAATACCACCACCACCAATACAACCACCACCAATACCACCATCAGCAATATGAATATACCACCACAAATACCACCACCACCAATACCACCACCACCACCAATACCACCAATACAACCACCACCAGTACCACCACCAATACCACCACCAATACCACCACCAATACTACCACCGCCAATACCACCAACAATACCACCAGCAATACCACCACCACCAATACCACCACCACCAATCCAATACTACCAATACCAATATTACCATAATTACCACCAATACCATTACCCCCACCACCAATACCACCACCACCAATACCAATACCACCACCAATACCACCACCAATACTACCACTAAAATCACCAATACCACCACCACCAATACCAATACCACCACCAATACCACCACCACCAATACCACCACAAATACCACCCCCACCAATACCACCACCACCAATACCCCCACCACCACTAATACCACCAATACCACCACCACCAATACCAATACCAATACCAACCACCACCAATACCATTACCACCACCCATTCCACCACCAACGCCAATGCCACTACCATCACCACCAACACCCCCACCACCAATGCCACCACCACCAAATCTACCACCACCACCAATACCACCACCACCAATGCCACCACCACCACCAATACCACCACCAATACCACCACAACCAATACCACCACCAATACCACTACCAATATCAAAACCACCACCAATACCACCACCACCAATACCACCACCTCCAATACCATTACCAACAATACAACCACCACCAATACCACCACCAATACCACCACCACCTCCAATACCACCACCACAACCAATACCACCACCTATACCACAGTCACCAATACCACCACCACCAATACCACTGCCAATACCAATACCATCACCAATACCAATACCACCACCACCAATATCACCTACAACACCACCACGAATACCACCACTAATACTACCACTAACGCTACCACTACCACCAATACGACCACCACAAATACCACCACCAATGCCACCACCACCACCAATATCACCACCACCACCAATATCACCACCACCAATATCACCACCAGGACCGCCAATACCACCACCGCCAATACCACCACCACCAATACAACCATCACCAATACCACCACCACCACCATACCGCCACTACCACCACCACCAATACCACCACCACCACCAATACCACCACCAATACCACCACCAATATCAAAACCACCACCAATACCACCACCACCAATTCCAGCACCATCACCACCACCAATACCACCACCACCAATACAACCACCACCAATACCAATAACAATATACCACCACCAATACCAACAATACAACCACCACCAGTACCACCACCAATACCACCACCAATACCACCACCACCAATACCAACAATACCAGCACCAATACCACCACCACCACCACCAATACCACCACCAATACCACCACCACCAATCCAATACTACCACCACCAATACCAATACCACCACCAATACCATTACCCCCACCACCAATACCCCCACCACCAATACCACCACCACAAATACCACCACCACCAATACCACCACCACCAATACCACCACCACCAATACCAATACCACCACCAATAATACTACCACTAATATCACCAATACCACCACCACCAATACCAATACTGTAGGAAGGTGGAATCTGACTGCATGCACTTTTTTTCTGGTGTTTTGCTGGTTGTTGACTAGCTCGACTGGGATCCTGCTATTCAGGACCCCAGTCTATCTGCTTTCTCCCTAAATTGGTTGTTCATGTACTTTAGGTACACTCCAGATTGGATTCTGGGGTACCCTTATAAGTCCCTAGTATATGGTATACTATGTACCCAGGGCATAGGTACCCCAGAGGCCTCACATGGGCTGCAGCATGTATTATGCCACCCCTGAGAGACCATTCAAAATGACACAACAGGTCTGCTACAGCAGCCTGTGTAAGGTGGTGCATGCACCTCTTACTTAGATGTAGGTTCACTATATCTATCCTAATCACTGCACATATAAACCTATCAGTCACACCTATGGCAGGCCTTACCAATCCTGAAGGCAGGGTGCTAGGTTTTATGTGAGAGGGTGCCCATGCATGAGCAGAGCCCCTCTGCAGCTTTCGGAACCTATTTTCCGGGGTTGTCTGTGATGCAGCCAACCATATGTACTTAAGTGTATTATAACCTCGCGGTAAATGCTAACTTTAAAACGGCTGCTTGGAAACATGTTTGTGTTTGGTGTCAAACACCTTGGAATCATACCTCCACACCAGTAACTGGTGTGGGAGGTATGATTCCTCCCTTGTAGTACCACTACTATGGGGCACCGGTACACCTGGTACCAGCTTTCTTGACCCTGGCATCACAAAATGGATGCTGCCAGCCACAGACACGAGTCTACCCTCCTGCTGCTGGACAAAACTCCAGCAGGGGAAGGTTGGACAATAGGTTTCCTGTCACAGGGAGGTGTGACCACCTCCCAGACAGGCTTTAGTGTATTTGGGCTGGGTGGGTGCACTCTCAGAGTGCTTTGATGTCTGCACTGGGGGCACATTTGGTGTCCCTGTGCATAGTCCAGCTCAATCCGGTTGCAGGAGCCATTTGCTTCTGCTCTGGCGCAAAACTGGACAAAGGACATGGGTGTAGCCACCCCTCTGTCCTGACCCTCCCATAGGTGGATCCCCAGAGTTTGTCACACCCCTTCCTTTGGTATAAAGTAGGAACCCTGACTACAGGACTTTAGATTTGACCTGGACTAAACTCTGCTACAGAAACCAAGAACTTCGACGATCTGCACAACGCTGGATGACTGAAGAAATCTCCCTTGGAGTAAAGGAGTTACTCCCCTGCTGAGCAGGCACCTAAAACGCATCTGACCGGTTTGCATCTCCCGAGCAGCTGAGGACACCGAAGATTTCCGCAACACAGGAGGTGGGTTCCCGAGGTTTCCGAGGTTGATCTGCGCTCTCAGCAATTCTGAGGCCCGCATTCCTCATGGGGACCGTGCAACCCTTACCCGTGTGCACTGTGTCCATTTGCAGCAGCATATGCTTTTCGGCGATCCCGGAGGCTGTGCTTTGGGCTGCTTGTAGTCCTAACCCAGAGCAGTAATTCCACCGAAGATTTCCGGCCTACACTCCACGAGTGTTCCGTGGGCTGGTATTTGGTGATTCAGCTCGAGGTCCCTTTGCGATCCCTGGTCCGTTGGCCTGTGGGTCCCTGAAAAGGCAACTTTAACTTTCAGTGGGCTTACCTGGTTACTCCAGACGTGCCCTGGCTCTCCATCGCTTGGGGAGTCCCCAGGACCTTGCTGGTCCTCACAGAAGCATCTTTCCTCTGACCATGTGGGTTGCAGTTGCCAAGGCTTGTTGGTGTTCAATCCGGACACTGACCCCCAGCACTCGACATCCTTTGGGGGACAGCTCGAATCCGGACTGTGGTCATCGTAGACATCTCCTGGTCCCCGTGGCTGCAGAGTCAAGCTTCACCTCTACTCGCCTGAAGCACCCGACATCAGTGGGCATTCGATTGCTCCGCTCCTGGTCACGTGAAGTGACCCAGACTTTGTCCCCTCTGCTTTCAGGTTCTTCTCATCTCCGATCCAGGCTTGGATCACGCCGGACACTTTTCATCTTCCCGGCAGCAGCACTTTTCCGCAACATGCCATAGAAAACGACGAAAGTTTCCGACATCACTTGACGCCTATGCACCCGGCTCCTCTGGGATAGGTAACACGGGTACCTCAGTACTCTCAAGGGTGCTGGCCTTAGAACCTTCTATGTTTAGCTGGGTTTGCTTAAAGTCCTCTCCGAAGTGTCCCTAATCTTTAAATTTCCAACCGCGACTTTCCCATAGAGTTGTACGGAGCTCGCGCCTGTGTTCACACACTGCCCCCGTCCTCCGTGGGTCCCCTGTGTCACTACCTTGGGTGGTTCCTTGGGGTCCCAGCGATTCTACGTGCTCTAGGCACTGTGTCTAGTCAAGTCGTGGTTCTTATACCACTTTCTTAGTATATGGTTTGGTTTCCCCCTGGAGCCCACTGTGTATTGTGCTATTTACTGTCGTTCTAGTGATTTCATATTGTGTGCCTTGTTCTCTAATCTCATAAAGAGGTTAGTAGAGAGTGTTTAGTAATAAATACATATATTTTATATATTCCTTGTGTGGTTCTCCTTTCATTTGATCACTCAGGAGGTTATGATCTGGTAAACCAAGCTGCTTTATACTCCTTTAGACTTAGCCTGAAGGCTGCTCTCCATAGCTACCACTAGGATAGCTTTCAATAAAGGTTGTCTTAACCTAATCATCAATAAGGGTCGTTTGGACTGGTGCAAGGTGCCCACTTTAACTAGTGGACAGCATAAACCAGGCCAACTTCTCACAACCCCCACCACCAATACCACCAATGCCACCACCACCACCAATTCTACCACCACCACCACCAATACCACCAATACCACCACCACCACCAATACCACCACTACCACCAATACCACTACCAATACCACCACCACCACCAATATCAAAACCACCACCAATACCACCACCACAACCAATTCCAGCACCACCACCAATACTACCACCACCACCAATACAACCACCACCACCAATACCACTAACAATATACCACCACCAATACCACCACCACCACCACCACCACCACCAATACCAACAATACAACCACCACCAGTACCACCACCAATACCACCACCACCAATACCACCACCACCAATACCAATACAACCACCAATGCCACCACCGCCAATACCACCAACAACACCACCAATACCACCACCACCAATACCCCCACCAATATCCAAACCACCACCACCACCAATACCACCACCACCAATACCACTAACAATATATCACCACCAATACCACCACCACCACCAATACCAACAATACAACCACCACCAGTACCACCACCACCAATACCACCAACACCAATACCACCACCGCCAATACCACCACCAATACCACCACCAATACCACCACCAATATCACCACCACCAATATCACCACCAGGACCACCAATACCACCACCACCAATACCACCACCAATAACACCACCACCAATACCACCACCAATATCAAAACCAACACCAATACCACCACCACCAATTCCAGCACCACCACCAATACCACCACCACCAATACAACCACCACCAATACCACCACCACCAATACCAATAACAATACCACCACCACCAATACCACCACCAATACCAACAATGCAACCACCACCAGTACCACCACCAATACCACCACCACCACCAATACCAATACCACCACCAATACCACCACCACCAATACCACCAACAATACCACCACCAATACCACCACCAATACCACCACCACCAATACCACCACCACCAATTCCAGCACCACCACCAATACCACCACCACCAATACAACCACCACCAATACCACCACCATCAATACCACTAACAATATACCACCAATACCACCACCACGACCAATACCAACAATACAACCACCACCAGTACTACCACCAATACCACCACCACCACCAATACCAATACCACAACTGCCAATACCACCATTACCACCACCAATACCACCACCACCAATACCACCACCAATACCACCACCACCAATACCACCACCACCAATCCAATACTACCACCACCAATACCAATACCACCACCACCAATACCATTACCCCCACCACCAATACCACCACCACCAATACCACCACCACCAATACCAATACCACCACCACCAATACCATCACCACCAATACCAATACCACCACCACAAATACCACCACTAATATCACCAATACCACCACCACCAATACCAATACCACCACCACCAATACCACAACCACCAATACCAATACCACCACAAATACCACCAATACCACCACCACCACTAATACCACCAATACCAATACCATCACCACCAATACCAATACCACCACCAATACCAATACCAACCACCACCAATACCATTACCACCACCACCACCAATACCGCCACCACCAACACCCCCACCACCAATACCACCACCACCAATACCAATACCACCACCACCAATACCATCACCACCAATACCAATACCACCACCACAAATACCACCACTAATATCACCAATACCACCACCACCAATACCAATACCACCACCACCAACCCCACAACCACCAATACCAATACCACCACAAATACCACCAATGCCACCACCAATTCCACCACCACCACTAACAATACCATCAATACCACCACCACTAATACCACCATCATTACCACCACCAATACCACCACCAACAATACCAGTTTCTCTACCAATACCAATACCACCACCACCAATACCACCAATACCACCACTACCACCACCACCTCCAATACCACTACCAATACCACCATAACCACCACCAATACCACCACCACTAATACCACCACCAATACCACCACCATTACCACAATCAGTACCCACCAATACCATCACCAATACCACCAATACCACCACCACCAATACCACCACCAATACCACCGACAACACCACCAGTACCACCACCAATGCCACCACCTATACCACCACCACCAATACCAATACCACTACCACAAATACCACCACCACCAATACTACCACCACCAGTGCCAATACCACCACCAATACCACCACACCCACTAATACCACCAATACCATCACCAATACCACTACCACCAATACCACCACCACCAATACCACCAATACCACCATCACCAATACCACCACAACCAATACCACCACCACCAATACTACCAATAACACCACAACCAATACCACCACCACAAATTACACTACCACCACCAATACTACCACCACCAATACAACCACCACCAATACCACCACCACCACCAATTCCACTACCAATACCACCACCAATACCACCACCACCAATACCACCACCACCACCAATACCATCAGTACCACCAATACTACCACCAATACCACCACCAGTACCACCACCACCAATACCACCACTAATATCACCAATACCAATACCACCACCACCAATACCAATACCACCACCAAAACCAATACCACCACCACCACCAAAACCACCACCATCAACACCCCCACCACCAATTGGACCAACACCAATACAATCACTACCACCAATACCATCACTACCACCAATACCACCACCACCAATACCACCACCAACACCAATACCTCCACCACCAATACCACCACCACCACCACCAATACCACCACCAATACCACCACCAATACCACCATTAATACCACCATTAATACCACCACCACCAATACCACCACCACCAATTCCAGCACCGCCAATACCACCACCACCAATTCCAGCACCGCCAATACAACCACCACCAATACCACCACCACCAGTACCACTAATACCACTACCAATACCATCAATACCAACACCAATACCATCAATACCCCCACCACCAATACCACCCCCACCAATACCACCACCACCAATACCAATACCACCACCAATACCAATACCACCACCAATACCAGCACCACAAATACCACCAATACCACCACCAGCACGAATACCACCACCAATACCACCACCAATACCAACACCACCAATACCACCACCAATACCACCACCAATACCACCACCAACACCCCCACCACCAATACGACCACCACCAATACCATCACTTCCACCAATACCACCACCAATACCACCACCACCAGTACCAATACCACCACCACCAATACCACCACTAATACCAATACCACCACCACCACCAATACCACCACCCCCACCAATACCCCCACCAGCAATACCACCAATTCCACCAGCACTAATATCACCAATACCAGTACCACCACCACCAATACCAATATCACCACCAATACCACCACCACCAATACCGATACCGCCACGAATACCACTACCAATACCACCACCAATACCACCACCAATACCACCACTGCCACCACCACCAATACCACCACCACCACAATACCACCACCACCACCACCAATACCACCACCTCAGTGCCTCTAGCTCACTAGTAATAGCAGGGGCACTTTACAAGGCCGGAGCTTCAGCTGAGACCATCCCTCCCTCCCTCAATGCCTGCCATAAAGCACAGCCCGCCCTGCACAAGGAGGTGAAGCCAGGGCCCTACTACAGCTGGAGTGTTTTTAATTAGGGGGGCACAAGGGGGCTGGGGGTCAGCTCTGGTTAATTGAGTGTCTCTGACAAGTTAGTGTTATTATTCTTTTGGTTGGGGGGCTGCCCACCCCAAATAATAATCCACTTTTTTATAGTCACAGTTGTGCGCATGCGCAGTGGCACATGCACCAATCTGTGGGGCACTGGAGGTGCAGACCTAGTAATATTTCAGTTTGTGCTCGTAAAGTTACAAAAAGATCCAGGCTCTGAATGGGAACAGAGGTGCCAGCAATGAGGCTTTCTCTTCATCTTCCCTGCTTGTTTTTGAAGATAGTTGACTGTGTGATCACCGGAGGGGTTGGGAGTTGAAGATGTTACTATGACACTGGGCCGCGCTCTCATTTTGGTGATCAGTCTAGTTTTTTTTAGTAAGTTTCAATGCTTGTTTGCTCATTAACAGTTGAATTCTAACATCTGCCCATTAAATTCAGTCTCTGCACTTTTTCCCTTTCACTTGTTAACTTTTGATTGCTTTCAAGAATAAAAGCTGAAAATCACAAACTGAAACCTCTTTTTAATTTTTAGGTTGAGCCTAGTGGCTGCCTGCATGTGCTGCTCTCTGCCAGACTGCTGTAGTAGAGTATGGGAGAGAAGCTGCGCCCACTCTCCGCCCATATTTTTCATTGGCTTGAGTCATTGTCTTTCGTAAATGCTGCCTTCGGATTCCTTAATAGGCTTGTTAGTCCCTCCTTAGTACGGCCTTGTCTTCATTTGTAACCTCCCATGGTGACTGGCCCCTTTACTTTGGTTGTTACATGGGACCTGTTATTTAGCCCGTAAGCACTATTTACTTTATTGAGTTTCTCTTACCGCAGGCCGGACATGCGCTGCTTCAGCTGAAACCACTTGTGTGTCTTTAAGCAGCACGGCCGCCCATTAACACGGGCGCCCGCTTTCAATCACTTTAACCCGGCATTATCTCGTGTCTGTTTCAACCCCCCAAGTAAAATGGATTTAGAAATTATTAGCAAATTAACTCATGTGAATTCCAGGTAGCACATAATCGTGTGCTAATGGGCTGAAGCTGACAACAGCACATCTGTGTTACATGTCATCTGCACTAAAGTCACCTGACGGGTTGTTTTCAAAAGCCTGTTTTATTAACAACAACAACACCACCGCTACCACCAATACCACAACCACCATTACCACCAATACCACCACCTCCACCACCAACAATACCACCACCACCAATACCACCACCATCACCAATACCACCACCAACATTACCCCCCCACCATTACCACCACCACCACCACCAATACCACCACCACCAATACCACCACCACCAATCCAATACCACCACCATCAATACCAATACCACCACCAATACGACTACCACCACCAATACCACCACCACCAATATCACCACCACCAATGCCACTACGACCACCAATACCACCACTAATACCACCACCACCTATACCACCACCATCACCACCACCAATACCACCACCATTACCACCACCAATACCACCAATACCACCACCAATACCATCACCAATACCACCACCACCACAAATACCATCACCACTAATACCACCACCACCTATACCACCACCAACATCACCAGCACCACCACTAATACCACCAATACCAATTCCACCACCAATACCACCACCACCAATACCAATACCAATACCACCACCAATACCACCAATACCACCACCAATACCATCACCAATACCACCACCACCACCAATACCATCACCACTAATACCACCACCACCTATACCACCACCAATATCACCACCACTAATACCACCAATACCAATTCCACCACCAATACCACCACCACCAATACCACCACCGCCAATACCAAAACTACCACCAATATCACCACCACCAATACCTCCACCACCAATACCAGTACCTCTACCACCAATACCACCACCACCACCAATACCACCACCAACCAATACCACCAATACAACCAATACCACCACCACAAATACCACCAGCAATATCACCAGCAATACCACCACAACCACCACCACCAATACCACCAATACCACCACCACCAATACCACCACCACCAATGGCACCACCACCAATACCAATACCACCACCAATACCAATACCACCACCACCACCAATACCACCACCAATTCCAATACAACCACCACCACCATTACCACCACCACCACCAATACCACCAATACTTCCACCAATACTACCACCAATACCACCACCACCAATACCTCCACCACCAATACCAGTACCTCCACCACCAATACCACCACCACCAACCAATACTACTTTGAAGATGTCACAGGCCGGTCTCTTCCTCTGATATTTACAATCTAACAAGCGGTCGAGAAGGCCCTTTATTGCAATGCAATAGGTCTCACATTTGCGAGAGTTTAAGCTATTAGTATTGTAAATGACAATGCCTTTTATTTATGTTTTAAAACCCAAAACATAAATAAAAGGCATTGCCATTTACAATGCCAATAGCTCAAACTCGCGTGAATGTGAGACCCATTGCATTGCAAATGCTTGTTTCCATAGCTGCCAAGATCCCATTGTATTGCGAAATGGGCCATAGAACTGCATTCTGGGGCTTGTTTTGTTTTTACACTCTACGTGGGAGTAAAAATATCCCAACACACAAAGTGCTGCTGGCTCAATGGCCAAGACTACCGAAAGACGTCACACATGACATCAGATCACACGGGTGCTGTGTTTTTAAATTTTACATATTGGTGTCATCCATTCCCAATACCATTGCTGCTTGATCTACATGTAAAACCAAATATAAAACCAGTTCACCTATTTTAAGGACTTCCACTTTTTCATTTTCGTCAAATTTGAAAAGAAGCATGGACAGCGTAACCTGTTTTGATTTTTGAATAGTGTATTGAGAAAATGTTCTTCCCAAGCTTCATTAACAGCGAAACGAGACAAGTATAGCACTGACAGCAACAGTGCAAGCTTTCCTTTCACAACTAATGCAGATCTGAATAGCTGCAGTATGAGGGGCACTTGAGTGTGTGAGTGCATTAGAATGTGTGTCCCAGTGTAAGCGTGTCAGTTCTTGTGAGGATGTGCTAATGCATGAAATTCCGTGTGTGTTAAGCCTGCAGGTGTGCTTCTGACACTGCCATATAGAAGGAAATACTTAGCGTAGGGAGGTTTGAACTAAAGGCAAATGGGGGGTGTTACCAATGGAAAAATGAAGTCCCTGGCACACTGCAGTTAATTCTTGGCACAAGTAGCCATGGTATGGGTTACACATGGCACAATTCTTGCCTTGCATACCAGGGGTAATTTTGGAGCCCACATGATACACGGGTGGGGGAATCCAGGGAAATATTCTGTCATTCACATATTGTATGCAATTCTTGACATTGGGATACCTATGAAAAATCTGGACCTGGCATACTGGAAGTAATTCCAGACACATTGTGAAAACCTTAGGCAAATTTGAAAAAATGTGGAGTCAGTGCCAAGGAAGGGGGAGGCTTCTCTGGCACACTAGGAAACTACAGGACTATATCATGAGAGCCCTTTCAGAATCCATGGCTTTTTAGCAAATTTAAGTGAAACTTGTGCTTTAAAATGCACTATTTGGCCCAGTTTTTATTCAATAGGTGCCAGAAGGCAGTCAAATAGTTTGCCTTGCGGGGGCCCCCTTTAGACGTACACAACACAATCACCTGCTGGTCCATGCCTGCATGATGCATTTTGGGGAAAACAAAGAGGCTGTGTGGCAAGCAAATGGTTTTCACAAGAAGCCAGTAAAGAATGGTTCAGTGCTCACACCTTGGGTTCTACTCCAAGTGCTTCAGCTCAGGAGACCCCCGCAGCCCCTCTTCAATTTTGGGTAAGGGGTGGGGGTTAGCTTCATGAATACAGTTGGGTGTATGTGGCACGCTCAAACCTTCCACATCGCATGCTACCACAGTGTGTCAGATAATATCAGCTTCCCTTTCACAGTCACCCGCCGGTGAGGAACCAATACCACACAGGGTGCTCACAATGAGCCAGAAACCTCTACAGAGAGCAGGTTTCCACCAGTCAGTCAGAAAAACTTTATCGGTTTTTGTTCGAAAAACCATAAAAGTTACACAGATACAAATGCAAAAAAGAAAGCAGTTATATATAAATACATGATTTAAAAGGATATCCTGTGCTGTATTAAAAAAAAAAAAACATATCTAGATATATAGACTTCAACTATAAAGAATACAATACAACCACCACCAATACCACCACCACCACCTCCAATACCACCACCACAACCAATACCACCACCTATACCACCAACTGTGATGCAGTCCTCTTTCAACAGCTGAAGATACACAAGGGCTGGTCGAACCTGTCTAAAATTCATTCTTTTTAAAATCGGAACCAGATAATGCCTACGGGGAAATTCATACAGTTTGCATAAAAATAAAAAGTGCAGCAAATCCTGCGGAGACTGTCCGTCGCAGCCGCAGGGAGCTAGCACTTGACCTCTGTTAAAACCCTTAGGTCTGGCTAGCAAAAGTGAAAGAGGTTCATCCGAAACCTGGTTAACAAAACTTCTCATGTGTTGACAGCGACCCCATAAGATAAGGTTCCGTCGTCGGAGTTGTCTTAAGCTTTAAATACATCCGAACACTGGGTTTCAGCATCTCCTCGGCTTCCCTGTCCGCTTTCCTTAAAGTCAAAAAGGCTATCTTAGTTAATTCCACATCCTTCTTGACGACAACATCAGGTTTGGAAAATAGATCACCCCGCCCTATCCCTTCAAAACTTCTTTTAATGTACCTCAACCAGGGAATACGGGCCGAATTATCAAGGGACATACACTCTCTTAGGATCAAATGGTTGAGAGTTAAATCTTTGTTCAGCCAACACTTTAGCCAGAAAATCAGGGGTCGAAGGGCAAGAGCATCACTTAAGTAAGGAACCCCTAGTTCCTCGTGGACCGCTAAGTTAGAGGTTCCACGCGGAACACATAGTAAGCGTTTCAAAAAATCATTCTCCACTACCTGAAGGGTATCTGCGGCAGTATAACCCCATATTTCACTACCATAGGTGGCTATGACCAAGCTTTTGGCTTGATAAACTTGCAACATAGCTCCTGTTGGTTTCTTCCCTATTTTTGAGGCAAAGTTGAAAATTGCTGTATTAGCCCAAACCAGATCCCCTTTTTTCCTCAAAATTAGGGGTCCCCACTTAAATTGGTCGTCAAAAAGATCCCCTAAGTAGGAAAATACATTCGTGCGGGGGATCTTGGCGGGCCAACACTGAAATGAAAACTCTTTTTCGATTGTTGCCCCACTTTCATGACGTAGGACTTGGAATTATTAATTGCCAAGTCCCGATCAGTCATGAATCTGGAGAATGTAGTTAAAAGGGATTGTAAACCTATTTCAGTCCTGGATATAAGGACGGCGTCGTCCGCATATAGCAGGACGGGGATGCCACGCCGTCCTACACAAGGGTAATCGACTCGAGTTGCCCTTAATGCACTATCCAGTTCGTTTATATAAAAATTAAATAAAAAAGGCGCCAGAATGCAACCTTGTCGGACTCCCCTCTTAATCTCGAAATCCCTGGAGACCTGCAAATCCTGTGAAAACCTGACATTAGCTTTAGTTGATAAATGCAGGTCCTCAAGAAAATTAACAATACTGTTCTCCACCCCCATTGCCCTCATGGACTGCCACAGTTTGTCCCTGTTTACACAGTCAAACGCAGATGACAAGTCCATGAAGGCAAGATGGATAGTTCCGGGGCGAGCAACAGTATATTTGCTCAGTATCATAGATAGATTAAGACACTGAGCAACAGTAGAGCGACCCGGCCGGAATCCATACTGGACATCCGACATAATCTTGTGCTCCTCTGCCCATGATGATAATCTCTGCAAGAGAATGCGTCCTACCACTTTAACCACTGAATCAATGAGCGAGATCGGTCTGTAACAGTGGGTGCTATTTCTATTACCCTTCTTGAATGCAGGGACTATAGTGGAGGAGGCCCAAGACTGGGGACAGCCATTCTTTGCTGCTGCATTAAATACTGTCTCCAGTATCGGGGCCCAGAACGGGGGGTCAGATTTAAATAAGTCTGGGGGGATCCCATCCGGACCTGGTGCTTTGTTCATGGATAATCCTATAATGCCATCCAGGATCTCACCCCTTTCAAAAATTATTACAGGGTCCTTCGTATCCCGACTTTCTCTGTGGTTAAGCTCGAGAGGGCAATCAAACATAGATTTAAAGTGAAGTACCCACTCCTCCTCTGTAATATGTGAATCTAAGGCTCCCCCCCTTACTGATCAGGAAGGGGCCGATTCACAACACTCCAGAACCTCAAGCTATTCCTAAGAGTGCTTGAGTCAATCAGCTCCCTCCAGGCTTCTTCCTTCAGGGCACCCTTCCTTTTGGCCAGGGCTGACTTATACTCCTTTCGACAAGCACATACCACAGATTGGGTTCTTGGTTTGGCTAACAGAGCTTCCCTCAACCTCTTTGCTGCTTTAGAGCAATTAGAATCAAACCATCTGGGACCATGTGAGGCATTTCTTCTGGCTGGAACACATAAAATTTCACCCACTTTTCTCGCTAGTGACTCGTATGCACCAGAATCTCATTAGGGGGAACCTTCCGTAGTACATAATGTTAGTTCATGGGCACAAGATGTTTTTACTTTGTCATAAAATCTATCTGGGGACACCTGGGACCATTTTAATCTGCGCTTCCCATCCGTCGATCTCAATACACCCCTGGTTGAGACATCACCAAACTTTACTGTTAATAGGCCCGTCATATAAACTGTTAACGGATTATGGTCACTAAATTCACTCTCCTCAATATTAAAATCATAAAAAAAAGATTGCAAAGAGGAAGAAATTAAGATGAAGTCAATAAACGACCCCCTACTGTGCCCTTTAAAAGTTGGCACTGGAAACTTAGTGTGCGGGTCAGTTAAAGACATCAGGGACACCATATCCAGTTCATTTATCATGTTGTTCAACAGTTCCCCCTGGGCATGATGTTCAAAATGAAAACCCCTCATGCAGGGACAGCTCAGAAGTACAAGATATTGTTGGATTTCCACAGGGGTGTATATTAAAATCCCCAGAAACCAAAAGGTTATGTAGACTAGGGCCCAAATATTGTTTTATAATCGCTCCCAAGGTGGTGATGTTACAGGCCTCGTGCGGGCAAGCCACCGAATTGTAAAAATTAACAATTCCCCATCTGGTATCCCCCCTTCTGGCTGACAATGCCTGGATTCCCGGGTGTGTAGTTGGCATCACTTGAAACTTACAGTCGACAGCCACAGAAATGTATACAACTAAACCACCCTTTGGTCTTCCACTCACCGACGGGGTGGCCGGATAAAAAAAGCCTTGTAGCCTTCCAAAAATAGATCACAATCCACTGTCCACGTTTCTTGGAGGCTAATTACCGTGAATTTCTTCACATATCGCACCCACCACCAATACCACCACCAATACCACCGACAACACCACCAGTACCACCACCAATGCCACCACCAATACCACCACCAATACCACCACCACCACATTGGATCTTGGAGCTTGTTGGCCAACCCTGCAATATTCCAGGATAAGAAGTTGTTAGGTCTCACATCTGAGGGCCCTGCAGCTACCTCCACTGGGGACTGGATAAGAACAACAGGTTCCAGCTCAGGGGATATGGGGACCCTCAGTCAATCACAATCCTCCAAACCAGATAGAGCAGCAAATCTATTGTTTAACACCAATGAAGAATCGGAGTCAAACTGCCTGTCTGATTCCGAAGGTAAGTAGGCCATAGAAATAGGCTGTTGCCTAGGTGCTAGTCTATTTGACCACCCACCTCGGGGAGCTACCCTGGAGACATTTTCAGGCATATCCCTAAAAGGGGCTGGCTTGTAGAAGTAGCCCAGAGGTAAAGCCCTAATAACAGATCCCAGTAAGGGGGTGAGGCCGATGTCCCTAGATAAAATGAGGCCCGCAGTGTAGGGGTTATCAAAATTTACAATAACGCAATCACCAGTGCCCATTTTGCGTGAGCTCCCAATCCAACTAACCCTGCGTGCCATAAGGATGTTTCTAGACACGCGGGCACCCAGGGTAGTATTGTGTGAGAACCAGTGGGTTAATTTATTTATCAGCTGCCCATAATCCTCGTTAGCCCCTTTGGGGAGGGAGGGAACACTCCCCAGAACCACTACATATGGGGTAGATTCGGATGGGAGATCAATAGTTGGGAGACTCGTTAACTGTAAGTCCCTTCCTTCAGGTCTCCTTGCCCTATGAGGCACAGAGGACCCTGCTCTTATAGGGGACTGGTGTGCAATTGCTGGAATATCTATACTACTGGGCCTAATACTAATGGAACTGCTCTTATCTGGCACCTCACTATTTATTGCAGGCCTCACGGATGAACCTTCCCCTACTCCTTTACCCCTAGTGGCTACATGGTCTTTACAAATGTTTGTGCTGACTGTTGGTGTAACCAACGGAGTGCAACTAACCAGTCCCTCTAGTTTTAATAACCTGGCTTCTACTGAACCTATTTTTTAAAAGATTGGATCCAGTAAAGTCGACATCATAGTTTCGAGCCTGCCCCAGAAATTCCCCTCCTGTGTGCTGCCAAAGGGCTGCCCTAATATTGTCTGGTTCATGGAGGTAGGGGGACCCTCTTTGCAAACATATGTGGTAGGAACAGCTAATACTTTCCCTCCAGATGTGCCTTGAGCAGATTTGTTTGATTTCAGTAATCCTCGACTCTTCCTTTTTATAGAGGGGGATTCGTTAGTACAAATAGCCTTCAATTTTGCTTTCTGCCCTCTAGTTGTGGCTTTAGATTTAACAGGGCTAGGTTCTTGCTCCATAGATGAGCAGGAGACAGAGTTTGTCGCTGTAACTGGGACAACAAGTGGGGACTGACTCAGCCGGGATGGAGATGCATCCTGGTTGGAGACCGCCAAAGAATCAGAGATTGCGGGGCTTAAAGAGAGTCTGCCTTGCGAGTGGTGGGGCTCAAGAGATAGCCTACGTTCAGTAAGTTTTATTTCATTAATGAGGGCTGATTCTGTCCTCAGTATGAAAGCGTCTGAGGTTCCAGCCACACTTTTCCCCAGATTTGGCTTCCGCTTATTCATGTTGACTACCTCTGGACACCCTATTAAGGTGCTAGACCGTTTTTAAGGCAAAATGCCTTATGCAGTATACAGTGTGGAAATTACAATACAGTACTAAGACACAACCACTAAAGTGCCAGATGTAGAAGTACAAGTCCTTGTTTTACCCTAAAAGTGCAAAGTGCATATACATTGTTTAGTAGAAATAATGTTAAAAACATTTAATCGATATAATAGCACTAAAGTGCAACGTACAGCACAGGAGCCAGGGTCAAAGGATAAAATCTAGGCCCATGTGACTTATTGGGCCGAATTCAATATCGGGAGTTTAGTCACACCTGGTCCATTAGAGCATAGTACGTGAGGGTTATACTAATAACAAAGGTACACCAGGACTGCCAATGAGCTCGAGTGACAGTGACATCAGGAAACAACCAGTAACTGCAAGCAGACCCCAAAAGCTGCACAAGAACCCACGTCCGCGGATGAA
Source organism: Calotriton arnoldi (assembly GCA_963921515.1). NCBI lineage: Eukaryota > Metazoa > Chordata > Amphibia > Caudata > Salamandridae > Calotriton > Calotriton arnoldi. Next base: position 1,552,417 of record CAWUFW010001037.1, on the reverse strand, counting down.
AGGGGGGTGGCCCTGCCCTGCCTCTTCCTGGCAATGATGGGCCCGCGCTTGGCCCGGGCTTCGCCCGCTCGCGTCCCGCGTAGCGGTGGATGGATCTCACTTTAAAGTCGTGGTGGCGCTGCTTCCGTAACGCAGGCGGCTCCTGCCGCTGCGCGCTCAATGCCCTGGGAAGTGTAGTCCTCCAGCACGGGGACAGCGTGCAGGTCACTCCGGTAACCCCAGAAAGTACAGCTGTGTCAACAGCGATGGCCCAGAGCAGTGAAGATCGTCAGCGTTTTCCACCATATTGTGTGGAGTCACCACACAGCCAAAGTGCATTCCAGGGTATGAAACGTCCTGTTACATTCCTTTGACAACATGAAATTCTGTAAGTTGAACAAAGGTTTTCCAGCTAATATGGACCCATGACTGGAGAGCAAAGTGATCAGAGCTACTGACTCTCAGTAACTACCAAAGATGTAACTCAGCTGATATGTGCATGCACTGAACAGAGTGTGGCACAGTATGAGACACTGTGAGGGACAAAATCCATAGCATTAGAAAACATGGGACCCAATGTTTTAACATAAGCCATACAACACAACTCCCCAGAACATTGGAGACAGGGCACGCTCGGCACATGGCTCGAGCCTAAAGCCTGGCTCAGCTCGAGGTCCTGTTGGAACTGTGAACCTCTAACAAGCCGAGCTTTGAGGTGGCTTCTGCTTGTCACCATACCTCTACTCAAGATGTGGTGTTATGGTCAGAGGTATAGACCTTGGAGCTGGGGAACCAATTCACTTTACTGTAAGGGCGGCCAGTATATGGAATCAACTGCCTGAACAGCTGAGGGCTATTCACCCTCATATCCAGACTGTAAGGATGACAGGAGATCAGTGGTCCATGCCTCCTTTCTGCTTTGAGTCGCCTAAACAGCGCCGGGAGACTCTTTCTGAGTAGCTGTGCGCTATAGAAGTTCTCATTATTCATTCATTTATTTATTCAGATTCTCGGCGCAACATTCTGAGATTCTGGGTAAATCACTTACTCTCCCAGAGCCTCTCTAAACATGAAACTGACTTTGCGTTACATAACTGGTGGTCGTAAAGTGATCCAATACCTTTGGGTCGACTGTGTGCTATGTAAACATTTCAGAGGTAAAATCAAAGAGTTAACTTAAAAAAAGGAAAGGCAAATACTCGTTTAGTTCACAAACACAGCTATGGAATACTTGAGGTATAATTCGCCGCACACTGTATCGTTCCCATAAGAAGGTGCTCTACTCCCAGGGCTAACTGTCCCCAAAAAACCTTAAGACTTCAAGATACAACAACATAGGGGGAGAAGCACACTGTACATGGCAGTCCAACACACACATTTCTTATGATGTCATAAGTGTATATCAGAGCAATTTTATAATGAGCTCCAAGTCAAAAAGATAAAAATGTTTCATTGTTATAAAAAAAAAACCAATTGAATAAATCCAATTGGAATCTAAAGTCCAAGTAACTGAATAATTTCATATCATCCACCAGTTTGGTGTTCAGAAATGCATAGAAGTTCCAATTAGTTAGTCAAGGTGCCATTGACAAAGTATGTTAAAATATTCTTTCGTATTTCTTTCTTGAACAGTGCAACATGGACATGGACACAGCAGTGGCTTGGCAGTTCGGGCTGGACTGTTCCCATGTTGCACAGGGTCAAGATTGATTTGCATATAGCTGGGTCTGAACTGAGGTGGCGAAGTGAGCTAAAGAATGATGAAGGATTCAACCCAGATCTGTGACTGGGGGTGAGTGTATGAAAAGTTTCAGCGCTCCGTCCATCATCTCCTTGTGTTTGCTTTGTTCGCCCTAAGTTGGCAGGGTATGCCCAGCCGTGGGTCCCTTGCTCACTTTGCCACTGGATTCAAGCTAGCCTGGCTGATGAGGGGTGTTACCCAGAAACCTGTCCCAGGATGCTTGGTTCCCATTCAGGGAAGACCTGGCTTGGCAGTTTGGGCTGGACTGTTCCCATGAGGCACAGGGTCAAGACTGATTTGCATATAGCTGGGTCTGAACTGAGGTGGTGAAGTGAGATAAAGAATGATGATGTATTCAACCCAGATCTGTGACTGGGGGTGAGTGTCTGAAAAGTTTCAGCGCTCCGTCCATCATCTCCTTGTGTTTGCGTAGCTAGACATACTGCCACCTGGGGTGGTCCCAAAGTTTGCCGCCCAGGTGCAGGTAAGGGGGGGGGGGTGACGGACGACGGATGACTTTTTCGGGGGATGGTGGGTGGCGGCCAACGGATTACTTGTTCTTGGGGCGGGGGCATGGTGGTAGTCGACAGACACAACTCCCCCTGCCGCCCCCCAGCTAAGCCACTGGGACACAGCCAATGTGTTTCATCCCAAAACATTGGGACTTCTTCAGGGCTGTTGGTGCATAGGATGGCTTGCTGGCTATTTGTTACATTAACGTTTAGGTGTCTGGCCACAATTTAAAATAATTTTTCTATATTGTTATTGCTTTTAGAGAATACTCTTCCAAAGGATTTATCAAGTAATTGTTCAAGGGGTGAATTATGTTCTCACTCTGTAGAATTGTTTGGTCTCTGTGTTGAACCTCATTTCATTCATTTTATAGATCTGTTTGTTGGATATGCAAAACTATATATGTGTTGTGTTGTACATGGTTTCTGTTTGCTCTTGGACATCATATCTTTATATTATGTCATGTGTTGGTGGATTGGCTTGGTCTCACTACAAAATGGCTGAAGATTTACTATGTTTGCTATGCAGACACTCTGAATAAACATTGAAAGAATTGAGAAATGTTTCGGTGAGTACCAGCATGAACATTTAGTTCCGAGTTAGGTTGACGTATGACAGATTTGTTCTCTATTTATATTTCCCTGTACGGTATTTGAAGGGTCGGAAGCCTTTGGTCTCTGTGTTGACCCGCATTTCATTTATTCTATGCCCCTCTATGTCTGTTGGATATACAAAACAATATTTGTGTTTGTAAATGGTTTCTGTTTGCTTTTGGTCACGATATCTGTATATTATGGGGGAACTGGGGGCGTGGCCAAGATGGCGGTCACAGCTTGAGGCTTCTACCGACCCCCTTTGTCACCTGTCGCTATCCTTGCTGGAGAAGGCACTCCCCAGGGACTCGCTGCCCTCCTATTTACCTTGGCCGATGCTGCGGCTGTTTTGGGGACCGCAGACACCTGGGCAGAGCTGCAGGTCCCATTTTGCAGCCTTGAGCGCAGACGTTGCGGCCTGCCGGCAGTCATTTTGCAGCCTTGGGCGCAGACGTTGCAGCCTGCCGGCAGTAGGCCTAGGCCGGAGCAGGGAGAGGAGGAGAGGAGACTGGGTCGCCTGCTGCCAGGGCATGTCTGCTTTGAGAAGGACTGATAGCCAGTCTTTTCTGCTCGGTCCTGGCAAAAGGGCTGCGGCCCCGGCTAGCGGGGTGCTGCGTGGAGGAGGACGGGCCCTTCCTGACCCTCGGCCGAAGCTGCTTCCTGGTGCTCTCCTGATCCAGAGTGCGGGACCTTGTGGACTTGGGCCAGCTCTAGGGAAGCATCCTTTGCCATTGTGGTAGTCTTGGGGTCCACAACTGCCGAGAATGGGGCAGCAGTGCGGATCCTGTCATGAGGCCTTGGTTGTGGCTGCGGAAGTTGTGGCACACGAACGGAGGGCCAAGGGAGACGAAGGTGCAGGGTCGACCTGCTGCCCTGACGCAGCTGCTTTGAGGCGTAGTGACGGCAACTTCATTGTGCTAGAGGCCGGCGGGTGACACACCATCCCAACAAGCGTCGAGGACATCTGGGATCACCAGATCGGGGATACCTTCAGAACCGAGATCACTGCCTGTGAGGGCAACAATACCCTGAAGGCCGGGCTGAAAGCAAGAACTGCAGCAATGGCAAGAAGATCATACTGTGTAATTATGTAATGTATGTTTGTCTAACCCTAACGGCTTCAACTTTTCTTAAAATGTAACCTTGAGTGAATTTGCAACTTGTATATATGTAACTCTAACCACTAGTATCTGTAGTGGACTTATGTACTTACTACCATTCTTCTGTGAATTTAGAGTTTATCTGTTTGTATTTTCTATGTAATTCATGTACTATAAAGTCCTTATGTAACTGGTTCTATTGTAAAGCATTCGGATACCTTTGGGTAAAGTTCGTGCTATATAGAAACACATAAATAAATAAATGTCATGTGTTTGCGGATCCGCTTGGTCTCACTACAAGATGGCTGACAATTTACTATGTTTGTCAATGTGAGAGTGACAGGATGCACACCTTTGTATTTAACAAATCCATTTTCGCAAAAATGCTCAAAGGCAACACTGTATGCATGCAGACTGGCTTTGTGCCCTGCCCCAACAGCACGAATGCAATGCTTCGATACATGAGAAGCAACATTACGCTCCATCCACCTGTCGCACAGCCAATTCAAGCCAATTCAAGAAGTTTTAGAAAAAACTCCATTATAAGTTTGATCATCCAATTTAATTCGTTTTAATCCATATTTTATTGTGTTTCATCAATTTCTCATTGCTTTCTCCGTTCCTATAAAAGGCTGCGTGTTTCCCAAGTTTTTCCAATGCTACAGATATGCCTATCCGGGCATTTTTCTGTAGCACGTGGGTATACACAATTCGTCCTGGGCAGCATTATTCACTTTCATCCAATGCGTTTCAGACTGGATAGCCCTTCGTCAGGGGTAGCTATAGATTTAAATTAAAACCACTATTAATATTTGTGACATTCAGACATAAAACATAATTTTTAAGTCTCTAGAACCATTTTGCAAACTGTAGTCCATACATATATAATAATCAAACCTAAGCATTATCTTTCTCCATGTTTTTAATAAAAAAACCTTTACAAACAAATTCGACCACAAACACCCCCTGTGCCACTTCCTACTACCCAATCTATGCCAAATAACACCCCATCACTTTTATCAACCCATACTTTTTGTCCACACCTGCATCTGTTTAATCCTATTTCCAGCAGTTGGACCAACTGATCTCCTCCTTTTTACACCACCAGGCGAGTACACAAACACCAAACTACTGCTTTGTGGTTCCCATAAGCCCCACCTATTTACAACCTTCTATGAGTATTTGAACTCTACACCTGATTCTAATTACCAATTGAAGCACCCATTCTTGAAAAAATACAAGTCCCATTAACCACTACGTTGCCTTCTTAAAAACACTCACAATCCATGCATAGACCCCAAAAATAGCATGTTCTGTATCAATTCTGTTTTTATTAATTACATATGCCCAATGTTAGTTGTACACCAAATATAAGCGATGTACACAAGTCTTGAGTTCTTCAACATCGACTTTCTAGCGGTACTCGAAACGCGAACTAACTTCCTCTTATGGACCTGATGTTACCGAACAGCCCTTTACTATGTTTGTCATGCAGCCACTTTGAATGAACATTGAAAGATTTGAGAAATGTTTCGGTGAGTACCACTATGAACATTTTGTACCGAGTTAGGTTTACGTGTGACAGACTTGTTTTTTTATTTTCCTGTATGGTATTATATTGCTGACTAGTTTGTATTATATTGTTTGACAGTTTAAGATGGGCGTCACAATTGTAAAACTGTCTTCACATTTCTCCCACACGTGACACTCTCTTGCCACAGTTCCGGATATTTAAACAGCATGTGCATTAGATGGCTTCTTTTATATGCAAACGGAACAAGCTGTTGATACGTCTTTTAATCTGTGCTGGTAAGTTATGGGAGACGGAGCTGTTTTGCTTTGTGAGTGATCATGTCCAGAATGCATGAGTTTCACATAGTTCAGTATTTGTGCTGATTGAGGACTACAGACCCCCCCGGCCCCCGAACACCCTTCGCCGCCACCATCACCGACTTCATCGCACCCCACGCGATCGCCTCAACAAACTACATACTCATTGGAGACCTGAACTTCCACCTCGACAACCCCAGCGACCCCAACTCCACTATCCTTCGTGACAACCTCGCCAGCATCGGACTTAAACAACTCGTCAACACACCGACCCACAGAGCAGGACACACCCTCGACCCCATCTTCGCGGCAGGAAACAGCGTCCATTTCAGCCACACAACGCAGCCGCCATGGACCGACCACCACTGCGTACACTTCGCCATCAACAAACCCAAGGCACCCAAACCAGCCCCACGCCCACCACGAAGGAACTGGAGCAAGGTTACAGACGAGCAACTTAACTCCACCCTCAACCGAGACAACCACACCTGGGGACCCGACGCAAACAGCGCAAACGACGCAGCCAGAGAACTCCACACCTGGATCTCCAACTGCGCAGATGAGCTCGCCCCGCTACGCAACCCCGACAGACAACGCCCCAGGAAAGCCGCCTGGTTCACAACCGCTCTCCAAGAAGCCAGACGCACCTGCAGACACCTGGAGAAGAACTGGAGAAATACCAAGACAACCGAAAACCACACCACCTACAAGGACGCCATGACGGACTACCACAACCAGATCAGATCCACCAAAAGGAACTTCATCCACAACAAAATCCTGGCCAACTCCACCAACTCCAAGGAACTTTTCAGTGTCATTCAAGAATTCACCAACCCACGCAGCGAAGCCACAGACATCACCCCATCCCAAGACCTCTGCGACAAGCTTGGAACCTATTTCCACCTCAAGATGAAAAACCTCTACGACAACTTCATCGACCATCCACCATCCACCAGGCGCCACAGACGGCCCCCCGCCCCCCAGAAACACCAGCCAGCCCACCATCTCCAACTGGACACCGATCACGGCCGAAGACACCGCCTCGACCATGAAAAGCATCCACTCGGGGGCCCCCACCGACCCCTGCCACCTCACATCTACCACAGAGCCGTGGCCGCCATCGCACCCGAACTACAACGCACCATCAACACCACCTTCAAAACAGGCACGTTCCCAGATGACTGGAAGCGCGCAGAAGTCAGACCCCTGCTCAAGAAGCCCACAGCTGACCCCAGTGACCTCAAGAACTATCGGCCCATCTCGCTCCTCCCCTTCGCAGCCAAGGTTGCAGAGAAAACAGTCAACAGGAAACTGACACGATTCATTGAAGAGAACACCATCCTCGACCCGTCCCAATCCGGATTCCGAAGCAACCACAGCACAGAGACCGCCCTACTCGCTGCCACAGACGACATCCGCACCCTCCTGGACAAGGCCACTCCGCAGCCCTCATCCTACTCGACCCATCAGCGGCCTTCGACACCATCTCCCATCGCACACTAGTCGTCAGACTACACGACGCAGGCATACAAGAAACAGCCCTGGACTGGATCCGATCATTCCTCACCGGAAGAAGCCAAAGGATCAGACTCCCACCCTTCCTCTCCGACCCCACGAAAATCACCTGCGGAGTCCCACAGGATTCATCACTGAGCCCCACCCTCTTCAACATTTACATGGCCCCCCTCGCAGCCATCGTCCGACAACACGGCCTCAACATCGTATCCTACGCCGACGACACCCAGCTCATCCTATCCCTCACCAAAGACCCCACCACTGTCAAACTCAACTTCCAGAAAGGAATGCAAGACGTCGCAGTCTGGATGACCAACAGCTGCCTGAAGCTCAACGCCGAGAAGACAGAAGTCCTCGTCCTCGGTACCACCCCTTCTGCATGGGACAGCACCTGGTGGCCGACCTCCCTCGGAAGCCCACATACCCCCTCAGACCACGCCAAGAACCTCGGCATCGTACTCGACTCATCACTCTCCATGAACCGACAGGTCAACGCCGTCACCTCCAGCTGCTTCAACACCTTCCGCATCCTCCGCAAGACCTTCAAGTGGATTCCCTCCTAAGTCAAGGAAGACAGTCACCCACACACTCATCACCAGCAGACTGGACTATGGAAACGCACTCTACGCCGGCATCAACAAGTCCCTACTCCGCAAACTCCAGACAGTACAGAACACCGCCGCCAGACTCGTCCTCGGCATCCCCCGACACGAACACATCAGCCAACACCTACGAAGTCTCCACTGGCTCCCCTTGGAGAAAAGAGTCACTTTGAAAATCCTCACTCACGCCTACAAATGCCTACACAACAACGGACCCAAATACCTCAACGACAGAATCAACTTCCACGTACCCAAAAGAAACCTCCAATCTTCCAACGTCGCACTGGCCGAAACCCCGCGCATCCACAGAGCCAGAGCAGGCGGAAGATCCTTCTCTCACATTGCAGCTAAGACCTGGAACGAGCTACCGGCAGACATCAGACGCGCCCCCTCCCTGAACACCTTCAGGAAAACCCTCAAGACCTGGCTCTTCTGCTAAACAGATCTGCAGACCCCCCACTAAGCGCCTTGATACCCTCACGGGTGAGTAGCGCGCTTGCAATTCCCTGATTGATTGATTGATTGATTGAGGCATAATATGTCCAGAGCCGTGACTTCTTTTCCACTATTACATATAGCTACTATTGTGTTCTGAGTGCAATTGGTTTATATTTTTCGGTGGCTGCACTGCTTTGAGAGTGCTTGTGCAAATAGAATCAGGTGGATTACTTTAAGAGCCCTGCCTTCTTTACGATTAGTTATACAATAAATGTTAGAAGATTATACAACAATTAGGTTGTTCAAGTAATAGAGTTGAGCTAATTATGTTTTTTCCTTTCTTAGTTCTTAGCCCCTTCCGTGCGTGGGACGGCCGGGAGCCGCCCCACGTCACGGTGGGTGTGTGCGTCGAACGGGACCTGGCCTTCCTAGCACCCACCCACGGGGGAAGCACTGGTGCTCCCCCTGTGGGCTGCCCTTCATGTTGCACCCACCGGGGAGGGCAGCAGAAGGCCTTCCACTGCCCCCCCGCCATTCCCCCTCCATGTCATCTAATGACGTCAGCGTGTACCGCGCACCAACGTCATTAGCTGATACCGGACGCGCTGGAAGCCATTTGCTTCCAGCGCGTTGGAGGGAGAGGAGGTAAGTTTCTCCTCGGGGAGGGGGGGGATTTAAAAACAAAGAGGCATGGGAGGAAAGGAAAGGATTTTCATTTCCTCTGATGTCTCTTTTGAGCATTCCTGCTGCACACGATCGCGCATGAGATGTGATCGTGCAGCAGGAATGCCCACTAGACACCAGGGTTTTTTTTTTTTTTTAAATGGATTGTGATGATTGCGGTGAGTGGTCCCTTGGTCAAGGGGCCTTCCCCTTTGGGAAGCAATTTGTTTGGCCGTTTCTGCCCCCCTGGGGGGGGGGCAGATGGGCCCATTTCTTTTAAATATTGTGTGCCCCTCTAGGCCACCAGGGATTTTGTATTGAGGAATATGTTTGCGGGGAGCAGCTCCTTGGGAAAGGGTCACCCCCCCTTTGGGAAGCATTTATTTTGGCCATTTTTGCCCCCCCGCCTTGCCCCCCGGGAGGCAGATCGGCTGATTCTTTTTTTTGTTTGTTTAGTTGTGTTGTGCCCCATTAGGCCACCAGGAATTTCTGTTTTTTTTAATGTTGGGGAGCTGCCCCTTGGGCAAGGGTCGCTCACCTTCTGGGAGCATTTTGTTTGGCCGTTTCTGCCCCACTGGGGGCAGATCGGCCCATTTTTTAAAATATTGTGTGCCCCACTAGGCCACCAGGGATTTTTTTATTTAAGAATATGTTTGCGGGGAGCGGCCCCTTGGGCAAGGATTGCTCCCCTTTAGGGAGCATTTATTTTGGTTGTTTCTGCCACCCTGGAGAGCAGATTGGCTGATTTTTTTTTAGTTTTGTATGCTCCACTAGGCCACCAGGGATCTCTGGTTTTTTTCATGTTGGGGAGCAGCCCCTTGGGCAAGGGTCGCTCCCCTTTATGGGGCGATTATTGTGGCCATTTCTGCCCCCTTCGGGGGCAGATTGGCCATATGTTTTTAGGCCCATGTGTCCCCAAGGTGGGCAGAAGCAACTAGACACCAGGGTTTTTTAAATGTTGGTATTGGGGAGTGGCCCCCCTTTTACAGGGGTCAATATTTTGGCTGTTTAGCCCCCCTTGAGGGCAGATCAGCCTTATGCTTTTAGGCCCACCTGTCCCCCAGCTTGGCTGATGGATTGTGTGTGGACTGGTGCATTATTTGCATATGTGATTTGTTAGATTTGGGGGTCTCTAGTTGGAGGTAGGTACCTTTGTCCAAATAGGGACCCTTGAGTCTAGTCAGGGAAAGTAGGTACACTCCCGAAAAAACCCCTGCTCACCCTCTTGGTAGCTTGGCACGAGCAGACAGGCTTAGTTCAGAGGCAGTGTGTAAAGCATTTGTGAACACATACAGCAATCAAGTGACAACACTACAAATGGACACCACACAGGTTGTATATTTATAAAAATAGGTATACTTTATATAGATTTATCACAAGACCATAAACGACAAAAATAATCCACAATACTGTCAAGAATACTTAGTTCTTATCAAAAAGGCTTAATTCCAGGTTCTGTGCGAGTCTGTAGCCTCCTCCGGCTACGGCGATGTCAAAAACAAACAGAGTCTAACAAATCCAGCTGACCGCATCGAGACGGGCCAACACAAGCGTAGACAGACTCGGTCACCTGTACCTTTTACTTGAAGCGGCAGGCACGGGTGTGCGAGCCGGATGGCTGTACATCGCGGTCGCAATGCAAAATGGGAGCGGTGCAGGACGCGTTGTCCCTCGATGCGGTGCAGGTAGCGGCTCGTTGACGTCGTCAGGACGGAGTCGGTGAGACCAAGGCTGTGCGTTGCAGGGCGAGACGGTGCTTCGATGCGGTGCTGGCAGGTTGCGGTGCGGCGACGGAGTCGGGTTCAGGACCTGGCGTTGATCAGTCCGGACAGCGGTGCGAGTCGGGCGGTGCGTCGCGAAGCTTGCGAGGCGGTGCCTAACTCCAGTGCGGTCACAGGACTCGAACTCAGCAACAGTGACCGTGTCAGTCGGACCAGATGAATTCGGTGTAGCGAGGCGTTGCAAGGTGCAGTGCTCACAGGTTACGGTGCAGGCAGCGGCTCGTTGACGGAGTCGGGGAGACCAAGGCCGTGCGTTGCAAGATGCAGGCGTTGCTCGATGTGGTGCCAACAGGACACCGAGCCGGTCGGGAGAGTCGGTCACAGCTCCCTACCTCTGTAGCCACTGAAACAGAGTTCCCAGCAGCAATTCACAAAGGGGGTGAAGTCCAATGGTCCTGGGACTTGGATCAGGGGGCAAGATCTCTTCCAAGCCCTTGGAGATCCTTCACAAGTTGATGAAAGTCACAGCAAAGCAAAAGTTCCTTTCTCCTTTCTTTGGCAGTCAGGCAAACCACTGAAGGCCAATCCCCCAAGCAGCACTTCAGGCTTAGGGATAGTCTCTCCTCAGTTTCTTCTTGGTTCCGCTCCTCAGCAAGGGTTTCTTCTTCTTCCCAAAAGTGATCTAATTTTCCTGGGGTCTGGGTGCCCCTCTTATACCCTGATTCTCTTTGTTCTCTGGAGGCAGAGAGGCCTTTGCCTAGCTTAGACCAGTTCTGTGCAGCTTTGGAGCACTCTGTGTACATGACTCCTTCTTTCCTTTCAGAATGTGGGGCAGGGTACTCAGACGCCCGGCAGGGGGTGGAGCCAGCATTGTGGCAGGCAGGCACAGGCCTATTCAGACCCAGATGCAACTCCTCCCTCCACTCTGGATGCAGATCTCTCTATTCAGCCCTGGGCTGCCTCACCCTGTCTCCTTTGGCCACCCCCAGCCCCAGTCACGCACAAACCAGACACACAATACACAAGCTGGCAGAGGCAGGCTGGATAGTTAGGCAAGAAAATACCCACTTTCTAAAAGTGTTATTTTCAAACACAATGTTAAAACCAACTTCACTAAAAGATGTATTTTATCATTCTGAGTTCAGGCATACTAAACTCGAATTTCTACCTAGTTCCCTGAGTCAGTTTAGGATTATAAGATGTTATAATCAAACTGCCCATTCTGGCCTATGGGTAACAGGTAGCCTTGCAATAGTGAAAAACAAAAATGGCTGTAATTCACTATTAGGACATGCCACACACACCAGGCATGTCCCACCTTATCCTTACAATGCACCCTGCCCGTAGGCCTACCAAAGGGGTGTCTGATATGAAGAAAAGGGAAGGTTTGGGGACTGGTAGGTGGGTGCACTTACCAAGTTGACATGGCAGTCACAGACTGCACACAGGCTCTGCAATGGCAGGCCTGAGACACACTTTACAAGCTACTTCCATGGGTGGCACAACCAGTGCTGCAAGCCCACCATCAGCATTTGATTTACAAGCCCTGGGCACACTCAGTGCACTGTACTAGGGTCTGACAGTAATTCAAATAAGCCAAACATGGAGTCACTAATTCACATCACAATTTACAATAGGGAGCACTTGCACTTTGGCACTGATTAGCAGTGGCAAAGTGCCCATGAGCATCTAGTCCAGCAAAAACATATCGACAACAGTGGAGGCATTATGAAAAAATGGAAGGGAGACCCACGCCAAGGATGCCAGGTCTAACACGTGTCCCCTCCAGCTGAAATGTGGGGAGAACTATCCTACCCCTAGGGAGTTCTCATCACTAATGCGGAAAAATCTGGACAGACCATCAGCATTGGTGTGTTCTGTACCAGGGCGGTGTTCCACCGTAAAGTCCATCCCCTGTAGGGAAATGGACCACCTCAACAGCTTTGGATTCTCACCCCTCATCTGCATCAACCATCTGAGGGGCCTGTGGTCTGTCTGAACCCGGAAGTGAGTCCCAAACAGGTATGGCTTCAGCTTCTTCAGTGCCCAGACCACAGCAAATGCCTCACGCTCAATAGCACTCCATCTCTGTTCCCGGCGAAGTAACCTCCTACTGATGAAGGCTACAGGTTGGTCTAGGCCCTCCTCATTGATCTGTGATAGAACAGCCCCTACACCATGCTCTGAAGCGTCTGTCTGAACAATGAACTCATTGGAGAAGTTGGGTGCCTGGAGCACAGGCGCCGTGCACATGGCAGTCTTCAAGGTGTCAAAAGCTTTTTGACAGGCGTCAGTCCAAATCACTTTCCTGGGCTGCTTCTTGGAAGTCAGCTCTGTCAAGTGGGCAACAATGTTGCCATACCCCTTGACGAATCTCCTGTAATACCCGGTGAGTCCTAGGAAGGCTTTCACCTCTGTCTGGGTCTTGGGGGCTCCCAAGCCAGAATGGTATCAATTTTCGGTTGGAGGGGTGCCACCTGGCCGCTCCCAACCTGGTGTCCCAAGTACACCACAGAACCCTGCCCAATCTGGCACTTACTTGCCTTGATTGTGAGGCCAGCCCTCCGCAGCGCCATCAACACTTCCCAGAGGTGGCGCAGATGTTCTTCCCAACTGGCACTGAACACTGCGATGTCATCCAGGTAGGCGGCACTGAAACCCTCCAGTTCAACCAACACTTTGTTGACCAACCTCTGAAAGGTGGCAGGGGCATTCTTCATCCCAAAGGGCATCACCCGGAACTGGTAGTGCCCATCTGGTGTGGAGAATGCTGACATCTCTTTTGCCCCATCAGTCAAGGCGATCTGCCAGTACCCAGACATTAAGTCAAACGTGCTGAGGTACCGTGCAGCCCCTAACCGATCTATGAGCTCATCAGCTCTGGGGATGGGGTGTGCGTCAGTCCTGGTGACGGAATTGAGTCCCCTGTAGTCCACACAGAACCGGAGTTCAGGTGTGGCACCAGGCGCGGCAGCCTTTGGAACCAAGACCACTGGGCTGGCCCAAGGGCTGTTAGAGGACTCAATCACCCCTAGCGCGAACATCTTGGAGACCTCCTCCTTGATGCAGGCTCTGACCCTGTCAGTCACCCTGTAAGCCTTGTGCTTCACAGAAAGACTGTCCCAAGTGTCCACATCATGGACGCACCAATGAGTGACACTGGGAACCAGGGAGAACAGGTCAGGGAACTGTCCCAACAGCTGGCGACAGTCACCCTGCTGCTCAGGTGTCAGGGAGGTAGAGAGGTTTACTCCCTCCACTGATCCATCTTGCTCTCGGGCTGACAGGAGGTCAGGAAGAGGCTCGGTCTCCTCCTCCATCCCATCATCTGTAGCTAAGAGCATGCCCACTTGGGACCTCTCCAAGTGGGGCTTTAGGCGGTTCACATGCAGGACCCGCAAGGGGTTCCTGGGAGACTGCAAGTCCACCAAGTAGGTAACTGGACTCTTGCGCTCCACCACCGTGAAAGGGCCAGTCCACCTGTCCTGGAGCGCACAAGGCTCCACAGGGGCCATGACCCACACTTTCTGACCAGGCTGAAGCTCGACCAGAGTGGCATTCTGGTCGTACCACCGCTTCATCTCCTCCTGGCTGGCTTCCAGATTTGCCTCAGCAACCTCTCTGAAACGCCTAGTCTGGTTCCTGAAGGCCAGCATGTAACTGTATACATCCTGGGGAGGTTTCCTGGGAGATTGCTCCCAGCCTTCCTTGACCAAACTCAGAGGTCCTCGCACCGGGTGTCCATAGAGGAGCTCAAAGGGACTGAACCCTAGAGACTTCTGTGGCACCTCCCGGTATGCAAACAACAGGCAAGGTAAGAGGACGTCCCATTTACGCCTCATGGGTTCTTCCAGACCCATAATCATGCTCCTTGAGGGTCCGGTTGAATCTCTCAACCAGCCCATTTCCTTGAGGGTGGTAAGGAGTGGTGAACTTGTAAGTTACATCGCACTCCTGCCACAGGGACTTCATGTACTTGGACACGAAGTTGGTACCTCTGTCAGACACCACCTCTTGAGGGAATCCGACACGTGAGAAAATTCCCATCAGTGCCCGCCCCACCACGGGGGCCATCACTGTCCTCAGAGGGATGGCTTCAGGGTACCGGGTGGCATGGTCCACCAAGACCAGGATAAACCTGTTGCCCATGGCTGTCTTGGGGTCCAGTGGCCCCACAATGTCAATACCCACCCGTTCAAAGGGGTGCTGACCACAGGGAATGGCTGGAGAGGAGCCTTCTGCTTCCTCCCAATCTTTCCACTTGCCTGGCAAGTCTGGCATGTCCTGCAGTGAGTGGCGGCACTCCTGCACATCTGGAGCCAATAGAAATGGGTGACAAGCCATTTAAAGGTCTTGTCCTGCCCCAGATGTCCTGCTAACGGTACATCATGAGCCAACCCCAGTAGGAAGGCTCTGAAGCGCTGGGGTAGCACCAGCACACGGGCTGACCCAGGCTCAGCAACCTTAGGCTCTGAATACAGGAGACCATTCTCCCAGTAAATCCAATGTGATCCAGACTGATCACCTGCTGCCTGGTCTGTGGCCTGTTGCTTCAGACCCACGAGAGAAGGGCATGTGTTCTGCTCCTCGCAGAACTCTTCCCTGGACGGTCCTCCTTCTTGCTGCCAATGGGTCAGCTCAGGTAGTCCCCCCAGTTCAGCTACCTGTTCCCCTGTGGGCTCCAGGGCATCCCCCTCAGGGTCTGCCTCCTCCTGGACCGTGGGAACTTCGGGGGCCGGAGTCCCGCGCCCCCTGCCTCCTCTCTCTCCGGCAGGCACCTGGGCCTCCCTCTCAGGCTCCAGGTCCTCTTGAACACCTTTAGCTGCCATTGACCGGGTGGTCACACATGCCCAATCAGGCAAGCCCAACATTTCTAAATGCGCACTCCGCTCCACCTTAGCCCAAGGTGAGCTCTCCAAATCGTTCCCTAACAAACAGTCAACAGGCATGGCTGGCCTCACAGCTACTTGAAGAGTACCCATGACCCCCCCCACTCAAAGGGAACCTGAGCCACCTTGCAGTGACTCTCTGTGTTGTCAGCGGCAACAACCGGATAGAATGCATCAGGGACAACCTGCTCTTTAGACACTAGGTGACACTTGACAGCTGTCACACTGGCTCCTGTGTCTCTCAGAGCCTCGACCCTATGGCCATTGATGGTCACCCACTGCCTGTATTTTTTAGTGTTATCAGGCAGCTGGGTCCTAGGGACCATCTCAGAGTCTCCTAATGAGACAAGGGAAAACACTGTGGGATCCCCCCACCTTGGGCACCCCACTCCTCCCCCAGGGCTACACTAGCCAACTGCCGGGGACTGCACCTGTGGGTGCTGGTTTTCCATGCAAAGGGCAACGAGGATCGTTTGCCTTGTGGCCAGGGGCGCCACACTTGTAACACACCAGTGGTCCCTGGTGAACAGGGGGGCCTGTCAGGGCCACTGGCTTCTCAGGGGGAGGCTGGGAACCTTTCCCTTTGTTCCCTTGGGGTCTACTTTGGGGCCCTTTATGGAACTCCTCTGTTTACCCTTGTCCCCCCACTCTTCTGCTGGAGACCCTGCCCACCCTTGACGGAGTCTCCCACGTGACCCTTGTGGACCCGGGTACTCACCCAGCGGTCCGCCTCCTCAGCAAGCTGCCTAGGGTTAGTCAGGTTACTATCAATCAGTTGCTGGCGTAGCTCAGGAAAACAATTACCTGACAAGTGCTCCCATGCAATCAAATCAAAGAGCGCCTGAAAATCAGTCACTTTGCTACCCTTCACCCAACCATCCAATGCTCTGCAAAAAAACGTCACGTATTCAACCCAGGTACTGCCTTCAATCTTCTTACAGTTCCTGAACCTCTGCCTATAAAGCTCAGGGGTCAAACCATATCTAGACATTAATGCTTCCTTCATGTGGCTGTATGAATTATAGACTTCAGAGGGCAAATCCAACAAGGTATCCCGCCCTTCACTCAGGAACCGCCCCCACAACCCCACTCCCCAGTCCTTCTCAGGGACCCGGTGGGAAGACATGGCTACCTCATAGGCTTTGAACCACTGCCCAATGTCATCATTTTTAAAAATTCCTTCACCACATCTTTGGGAATATACACCCTAGCTTCAACAGGCACAGGCGGTACACTGCCACCAGAGGGAGTAATTTCTAAGCTCCTGGCTTTCAAATCTAGCTCCCTCAAACTTCTTTCATGCTCAAACTGCATTTTCTTCTCTTCTAGGGCTAATTTCCTATTCTCCATTTCCATCTGCCCATTCAATTTAAGTTTCGCCATTTCCATCTCATGCATCCTGCTCTTGGCTCTGTCCTCCAGCTCCTCTGGGGACAGACCTCTGGCAGAAACACTGCTACCCCCGGGGAAGGTGGCCTCCTTTCCCCTAGCTCCAATTGCCCTCCTGCATTCTCAGCCTCCTCCATAGGTATAGGTGTGCTCCTTGCTTCAACCCAGGCCCTCAGCGCCTTTTGGTGCTCATCCTTCTTGGTGAGCCCGGTCATGGAGACTTTAAACTTCCTGCAGAATTGCTTGAGCTGTTTGAGGGTGTAGCACTCCAGTTTCTCCTCCTCCCAATCACAATCAACAGATGCTACAGATGGTGCGTTATCCATGGTGATTTAAACTTGGCAGTTGCAAAAATAGGAAATCCCAGAAAAAATGCTATCAAAGAGTATGTGGTTGCGTCTTGGTCTGCACTCACTAGGTAGTGTTCACCAATTACTGTACATGAGTCACAAATGCAAGTCCAGAATCCTCACCACTGACCACCAATGTTAGATTTGGGGGTCTCTAGTTGGCAGAGGTAGGTACCTTTGTCCAAATAGGGACCCTTGAGTCTAGTCAGGGAAAGTAGGTACACTCCCGAAATAACCCCTGCTCACCCTCTTGGTAGCTTGGCACGAGCAGACAGGCTTAGTTCAGAGGCAGTGTGTAAAGCATTTGTGAACACATACAGCAATCAAGTGACAACACTACAAATGGACACCACACAGGTTATATATTTATAAAAATAGGTATACTTTATATAGATTTATCACAAGACCATAAACGACAAAAATAATCCACAATACTGTCAAGAATACTTAGTTCTTATCAAAAGGCTTAATTCCAGGTTCTGTGCGAGTCGGTAGCCTCCTCCGGCTACGGCGATGTCAAGAACAAACAGAGTCTAACAAATCCAGCTGACCGCGTCGAGACGGGCCAACACAAGCGTACACAGACTCGGTCACAGTACCTTTTACTTGAAGCGGCAGGCACGGGTGTGCGAGCAGGATGGCTGTACGTCGCGGTCGCGATGCAAAATGGGAGCGGTGCAGGACGCGTTGTCCATCGATGCGGTGCAGGCAGCGGCTCGTTGACGTCGTCAGGACGGAGTCGGTGAGACCAAGGCCGTGCGTTGCAGGGCGAGACGGTGCTTCGATGCGGTGCTGGCAGGTTGCGGTGCGGCGACGGAGCCGTGTTCAGGAGCTGGCGTTGATCTGTCCGGACAGCGGTGCGAGTCGGGCGGTGCGTCGCGAAGCTTGCGAGGCGGTGCCCAACTCCAGTGCGGTCACAGGACTCAAACTCAGCAACAGTGACGGTGTCGGTCGGACCAGATGGATTCGGTGTAGCAAGGTGCGGTGCTCACAGGTTACGGTGCAGGCAGCGGCTCGTTGACGGAGTCGGGGAGACCAAGGCCGTGCGTTGCAAGATGCAGGCATTGCTCGATTCGGTGCCAACAGGACACCGAGCTGGTCAGGAGAGTCGGTCACAGCTCCCTACCTCTGTAGCCACTGAAACAGAGTTCCTAGCAGCAATTCACAAAGGGGGTGAAGTCCACTGGTCCTGGGACTTGGATCAGGGGGCAAGCTCTCTTCCAAGCCCTTGGAGATCCTTCACAAGTTGATGAAAGTCACAGCAAAGCAAAAGTTCCTTTCTCCTTTCTTTGGCAGTCAGGCAAACCACTGCAGGCCAATCCCCCAAGCAGCACTTCAGGCTTAGGGATAGTCTCTCCTCAGTTTCTTCTTGGTTCCGCTCCTCAGCAAAGGTTTCTTCTTCTTCCCAAAAGTGATCTAATTTTCCTGGGGTCTGGGTGCCCCTCTTATACCCTGATTCTCTTTGTTCTCTGGAGGCAGAGAGGCCTTTGCCTAGCTTAGACCAGTTCTGTGCAGCTTTGGAGCACTCTGTGTACATGACTCCTTCTTTCCTTTCAGAATGTGGGGCAGGGTACCCAGACGCCCGGCAGGGGGTGGAGCCAGCATTGTGGCAGGCAGGCACAGCCCTATTCAGACCCAGATGCAACTCCTTCGTCCACTCTGGATGCAGATCTCTCTATTCAGCCCTGGGCTGCCTCACCCTGTCTCCTGTGGCCACCCCCAGCCCCAGTCACGCACAAACCAGACACACAATACACAAGCTGGCAGAGGCAGGCTGGATAGTTAGGCAAGAAAATACCCGCTTTCTAAAAGTGGTATTTTCAAACCCAGAATGTTAAAACCAACTTCACTAAAAGATGTATTTTATCATTCTGAGTTCAGGCATACTAAACTCGAATTTCTACTTAGTCCCCTGAGTCAGTTTAGGATTATAAGATGTTATAATCAAACTGCCCATTCTGGCCTATGGGGAACAGGAAGCCTTGCAATAGTGAAAAACGAAAATGGCTGTAATTCACTATTAGGAGATGCCACACACACCAGGCAGGTCCCACCTTATCCTTACCATGCCCCCTGCCCGTAGGCCTACCATAGGGGTGTCTGATATGAAGAAAAGGGAAGGTTTGGGGACTGGTAGGTGGGTGCACTTACCAAGTCGACATGGCAGTCACAGACTGCACACAAGCTCTGCAATGGCAGGCCTGAGACACACTTTACAAGCTTCTTCCGTGGGTGGCACAACCAGTGCTGCAAGCCCACCAGCAGCATTTGATTTACAAGCCCTGGGCACACTCAGTGCACTGTACTAGGGTCTGACAGTAATTTAAATAAGCCAAACATGGAGTCACTAATTCACATCACAATTTACAATAGGGAGTACTTACACGTTGGCACTGATTAGCAGTGGCAAAGTGCCCATGAGCATCTAGTCCAGCAAAAACATATCGACAACAGTGGAGGCATTATGAAAAAATGGAAGGGAGACCCACGCCAAGGATGCCAGGTCTAACACGATTGTTAGGTTTTATTTCTCCTTTTTATTCTAGTGCAAAGATTTTGATTCTTGTTTGCGGTTTCGGCAGTGGTTGAGCTGCAGTTTGCGTAGTTGCATGTATTTGGTAAGAAAACATTTTTTGTTTTGTTTACTCCAAATGAGTATTATTGTCCTGCATGAATACATTTTTTGTAAGTGGTGTCATAATAGCATATTTAGTTTGTTTTGAGCGTGAAATTCTCTTTGGATTTGTGCACGATGTGTTTTGCATTGTCTTATGTGTAATTTTCTTTTCTTTTTCTTTTTTAGTAGAATATTGTTGGTCCTTGCTGTGTCTGTGCAGAGTAGGTGGTGGTGAGTCTAGCTGTTTCTGGCTAGTGAGTGGTATCAATTTGGAGTATAGAGGTCTTTGTGATAAAGCCACACTTTGTTTATTACATATTTTACAAAGTGTTTGTTGTTGTTGACTTGTTCGACAAGTTACCTTTATTAGTAAGCATTATGGCTAGCCGTAGAATTACTACTCAGCAGGTGGTTGGTTTGCTTTTTAAATCTTCCTCTGAGCAGGATTATGAGACTGACAGTGCGTCTGAGGGAGAGGAGGGAGTGCAAGATTCTGGCAGTGAGTTTTCTGTCCACGAGGAAACATCTGATGATGAAGCTACTCTCACTGCGGATGAAGTGCCTGTTTTAGAGGAGGACACTGATGTGTCGATGGTGCAAGAGGCATCTGGATTGTAGCCTGGGGCTGCAAGGCTTCCCATTGGAAGTGCTGGACTTTGGGTTGATCCAACCAGGTGCAGCCGGTGTTGCCTGCCTTTAGTGGTGATGCAGGGTGTAGAGTGAATTGTGAAAAGGTTTTGCCTATACAGTTTTTTCAGTTGTTTATGGATGATGTATTTGTGGCTGAGATTGTTGAGCAGACTAATTTGTTTGCTGAACAGTATTTGAGGGACAACAGTGCCAGACTTAGGCCCCGCTCTAGAGCTGCCAGGTGGACTCCCACAAATCTGGATGAGATGAAGACGTTTTTGGGTTTGACTTTATTGATGGGCTTGATAAGGAAGCCGTCGCTGGCTTCATATTGGTCTACCAGTCCCTTGATGGCCTCGGCCATATTTCCTGCAATTATGAGTCGTGATCAGAATTTACTTTTGCTTCGGATGCTGCATTTGTTGATAATGCTTCGGCGTTGCCACAAGATCACCCTGACTGTGACCATCTTTTTAAGATTTGGCCTCTCCTTGTTCACTTTGTAGATCGATTTTCAGAGATCTATACTCCAGGGAAAGAAATAGCTGTCGATGAGTCTTTGGTCCTGTTCAAGGGCCTTTAGGTTTTTAGGCAGTACATTCCTAGCAAGAGGGCATGTTATGGAATTAAGATGTATATGTTGTCTGAGAGTAGGACAGGATATGTCTATAATTTCCAGGTGTACACTGGTAGGGATTCCACTATTGACCCCACTGGTTGTCCGTCCACTTAGGAGTTTCAGAGAAAATTGTATGGGAACTTGCTAGAGGACTTTTTAACAAAGGTCACCATTTGTACCTGGATAACTTCTACACTGCTGTGCAATTGTTTAAGGAATTGTTCAAAGTGGACACTCTTGCTTGTGGCACAATCCACTCTAACCGTAAAGGTTACCCAAAAGAGCTTGTTTGCAAAAAGCTTCAGAGGGGACAGTGCAGTGCCTTGCGTAGTGATGAACTGCTAGATGTGAAATTTGTGGACAGGAGTGATGTGCACATGTTGACTACCATCCATGATAAAAGTACTTCACATGTGACTGTTTGGGGTCAGGTTGCTGAAGTGCGCAAACCTGTGTGCATTGTACACTACAATAAGCACATGGGTGGTGTTGATAGAGAAGATCAGAGGTTGGAACCTTACACTGCTGTTCGTAAGGCTTTCATTTGTTATAAGAAGGTGGCCATCCATCTCTTCAATTTAGCAACTTTTAATGCTTTTGTTGTGTTCAAGGAGTGTTCTCCAGCGTCAAGGATGACTTTTTTTCAGTTTCAGGAGTCTGTGATAGGCAGCTTTGTTGTAGTGGAACAGACGAGTGTTTCTAAAGTTGGAGTGGTGGAGGATGTGGCTAGATTGAAAGATCACCACTTTCCCCGATTTAAATCCTCCCACGCCCAAAAAAGACAATCCCTGTAAGAAATGTAGAGTCTATTTGCGAAGAGGTATGCAGATGGAGAGTCGTATGCACTGTGCTGATTGTCCTTCCATTCCTGGACTATGTGTGGCCACATGTTTCAGATTGTATCACACTCAAAAGAGTTTTTTGAAGCAACTGTGAGTCTAATTGTGCACTGCCTGGTCTGTATGGTTTAATATTTGTTGTTCAGTTTCACGGTTGGCATTAGAATGATGTCTTTAGTTACTGCTGTTGTGTTTGTTGTTATAGTTTTGTATCTAGTTCCAATTGGTTTGTGTTTTCTTTCTAGTTAAAAAAAAAAAAAATTTAATGACGGTGTGCGCGGACTGGCGCATGGCTGGTGGTGTGCGTGGACTGGCACTTAGCTGGCAGTGTGCGTGGACTAGCGCTTGGCTGGCAGTGTGTGTCGGCTGGAGCTTGGCTGGCAGTATGCGTGGGCTGGCGGTGTGGGTGGGCTGGTGCTTGGCTGGCGGTGTGCGTGGGCTGGCGCTTGGCTGGCAGTGTGCATGGGCTGGCGCTTGGCTGGCAGTGTGCGTGGGCTGGTGCTTGGCTGGCAGTGTGCGTGTGCTGGCGCTTGGATGGTGGTGTGGGTGGACTGGTGCTTGGCTGGCAGTATGCGTGGGCTGGCGGTTTGGATGGGCTGGCGCTTGACTGGCGGTGTGCATAGACTGGCGCTTGGCTTCCGGTATGCGTGGACCTGCGCTTGGCTGGCGGTGTGCGTGGACTGGCGCTTGACTGGCAGTGTGCGTGGGCTGGCATTTGGCTGGAGGTATGTGAGTAATGACTTGCTGCTGGTCATTACACAGACTGCTAGCCAAATGCCAACGCACACACTATGTCAGCCGCCAGCCGGTGTGATTGCTGTGTCAGTCATGTGGGTGTATGAAAGTGATGGGGCCTTGAATGGCGCCGTCTGTTGAAGTGAATTTTGTAATGTGCTAGGCCCACAGCTGGCTGTGTGAATGGTCTTGTGTTTGTCACGTATGAAAGGTGTGTGAACGGCCTATAAAGTGGGTGGAGCCTTGCCGTGGCTTTCCCGCTCACAAGCTGAGAGTCAATGGTTCAGGTTTTTAACCTTTTAATTATTAACAGTGCATTTCCTTTTTGTGAAATCTCTTAATAAAATTTTACGCTCTGAACCTTCACTCACTCTCGTGTCAAATCCAACCAGTATGTATGTATACTTAAGGAATAATTTGTTTTGAAGTAATATTTGTCTTTTCTGTCTTTCTCTGCCAGGGTGTACATTGTCTCTACATTGTCTGTTGATGTGAGTGTTGTAATGTGCTGGGCCCACAGCTGGTGGTGTGAACGTGTGTGTCAAGTATGAAAGGTGTGTGAATGGCCTGTAAAGAGGTTGGTAACTTGACGTGGCTTTACAGCTCACGAGCTGAGTCATTGGTTCAGGTTTTTAACCTCTTCATTATTAACAGTGCATTTCCTTTTTGTGAAATCTCTTGTTAATAAAATATACATTTTGAACCTTTCACTCACCCTCGTGCCAAATCCAACCAGTATGTGTGTGTACTTGAGGAACAGATGGATAGGCAGCTATATTTGTCTTGTCTGTCTTTCCGTGCTAAGCTGTAGTTTGTCTCGAGTGAAAATCTACCAACTTTAGATATTTTTGTAAACAAAAACAAATGGGAAGTACTGGGTGGTGTGCCTCTCATGGATCCCAACAACTTTTTTACTCACAATGCCATACAAACCTCAAAATGTGACTATAGTCGCACATTTTCCTTGCATTACTGTGCCATGATCTTGTGGTATTGGAAACACCATAATTTTCCTACCATCCAGCATTCCGCCCCGGTCTCCCGATAAAAATGGTACCTCACTAGTGTGGGTGGGCCAAGTACCCTCGACAGGCAATTGCCCAAAACGTATTGTGGAGAAATCAAAATTACCTATCTCAAAACGACCTAGTTTTGCAAGGGGAGGGCACCTGGGTTTTTGGCCCCGGGCTCGGCTGCCATCTAGGGAAACCTACCAAGCCCACACATTTCTGAAAACTAGACACCATGGGGAGTCCAGCGAGGTATGACTTGGATGGACTCCCCAACGTTTCCCTACCCAGAATTCACTGCAAACCTCAAATTTAGCTGAAACAAATCACATTTTTCTCAAATTTCTGTGTGGGAAAGTTGTGGGATCACCGTTTCCTACCACCCAGAGTTTCCCCAGGTCTCCTGATAAAAATGGTACCTCACTCATGTGGGTGGGCCAAGAACCCGCGACAGGCAAGGGCCCAAAACGTATTGTGGAGACATGAAAATTACCTATCACAAAACAACCTAGTTTTGCAAGGGGGGCATCTGGGTTTTTGGCCCCGGGCTCTGCAGCCATCTAGGACAACCTACCAAACCCACACATTTCTGAAAACTAGACACCCGGGGGGTCCAGGGAGGTATAGCTTGCGTGGATCCCCCAACGTTTTCCTACCCAGAATCACCTGAAACCTCAAATTTAGCTGAAAAAAATCAAATTTTTCTCACATTTCTATGTGGGATCACCGTGCTGGCACAAATGTCCTACCACCCAGCGTTCCCCTTGGTCTCCCGAGTAAAATTATACCTCACTTGTGTGGGTGTCCAATGCAAAATAGACTAAAACTTATTTTTTTATAAAATGTAGCGCTTAGAGTTTGCTGTGCTATGCCCTTAATCGCTATGTTTGTGGCCCTTTCCAGTCAAAGGCTCTTGGCCCACCCACACAAGTGAGGTATCATTTTACTCGGGAGACTGAGGGGAACGCTGCGTGATAGGACATTTGTGCCGGCGTGGTGATTTGCAGAGGATTCTGGGTAGGAAAATGGTGGGGGATCCATGCAACCCATACCTCCGTGGACGCCCCCGGGTGTCTAGTTTTCATAAATGTGTGGGTTTGGTAGGTTTCCCTAGATGGCCGCTGAGCCCAGGGCCAAAAACCCAGGTGCCCCCTTGCAAAACCAGGTCGTTTTGTGATAAGTAATTTTGATGTCTCCACAATACGTTTTGGGCCCTTGCCTGTCGCGGGTACCTGGCACACCCACACGAGTGAGGTACCATTTTTATTGGGAGACCTGGGGGAACGCTGGGTGGTAGGAAATTTGTGTCAGCCCAGTGATCCCACAACTTTCCCACACAGAACTTTGAGAAACATTTGATTTTTTCTGCTAAATTGGAGGATTGCAAGGGATTCTGGGTAGACAAACGTTGGGGGCCCACGCAAGCCATAACTCCCTGGACTCCCACGGGTGTCTAGTTTTCAGAAATGTGTGGGTTTGGTAGGTTTCCCTAGATGGCTGCCGAGCCCGGGGCCAAAAACACAGTCGAGCCCCTTTTGCCAAACCAGGTCGTTTTGTGATAGGGAATTTTGATGTTTCCACAATACGTTTTGGGCCCTTGCCTGTCACAGGTACTTGGCCCACCCACACAAGCGAGGTACCATTTTTATCGGGAGACCTGGGGGAATGCTGGGTGGTAGGAAATTTGTGTCAGCCCGGTGATCCCACAACTTTCCCACACAGAAATTGGAGAATAATTTGATTTTTTTCAGCTAAATTTGAGGTTTGCAGGGGATTCTGGGTAGGAAAACATTGGGAGGCCCATGCAAGCCATACCTCCCTGGACTCCCCCGGGTGTCTAGTTTTCAAAAATGTCTGGGTCTGGTAGGTTTCTCTAGATGGTCGCCGAGCCCAGGGCCAAAAACCCAGGTGTGCCCCTTTGAAAACCAGGTCATTTTGTGATAGGTAATTTTGATGTCTCCACAAACAATATGTTTTGGGCCCTTCCCTGCGGCGGGCACTTGGCCCACCCACACGAGTGAGGTACCATTTTTATCGGGAGACTTTGGGGAATGCGGGGTCAGTGGAATTTTGTGGATCCACGCAGATTCCAGAACTTTCCATCACAGAACTGAGGAAAATGTGTTTTTTTTTATTTTTTTTTACAAAGTTTGAGGTTTGCAAGGGATTCTGGTAACAGAACCTGGTGACGGTATATTCCATATAGGTACCCTATATAGGCGCAGGTAACATTGCAACCTTTCACCTATATTCTTCCCTACATTACATACATAACCGTTCTTAGGGACTGAGCTTTTACCTAGATACGACACTGCATTCAGAACGCGGGTTTCCCCCTAGTTCGAATCTCATACATTATGCATGAGGTTTCTTGGAAGCACAGCAGGACTAACATCTCCTGTACAATATCTCTGTATAAAGTTCATGCCTAATGTCATCCTTTAGGCCGACACAGTAACACAGCAAGGTAGGACCCCTGGGAGACCTTTGGTTTATATACATCACATCTTGCTTAGAAGGAAGAGGAGACCGAGACTTCCCGGCTGACACACTGACCAGAGACGCTGAGGTTCCTGCATGCAGACACTCCAGCTCACAGTGGTCTAACATCCCTCGCCGGGTGTTCAACTCGAGACCAGGACGGGGACCCATATTCTCTCATTCTCATGTAATGGGGTTGACTAGATCCTAGAGAGATTCTTGGTATAACACCTACACAGATGCTAGGTACATTTAGGTACATCTAGTTAGGGAGGCATTGTAGGAGTATGCACTGTTTATCATGTGTTTTATGTACTTGTATATATTCATGATTTCTGCAAGATGGTAGAACTATACCATCCCTTTACTTTCGTAGTACTTCTAATCATATATCTCTGCTACTGTCTAATGGTTGTTGCAGCCCATCTATTCTACACTAGAATAACAACTGTTCAATAAACTCTTATTGGAAACGCCCAGCCTGTTTATTCTGTGTATCTCTCTGAGACAAACTAAGTGAGCACGAGTGACTGAGCGAACGGTAGTATATTGTTTCCAAGATTCTGAGGGATCAGGGTTGTCATGTTCTGAGGTCGCCAAAAACTATTCTCTCCCCGGTAAGAGGAGATTCTATAGGCACTGTGAGCTAGCTGATACAGACAGGTGCACGGATTCAGTCTGTCACCAATCCCACAGTTTACGTTATCCAAACGCGCAGATCCTGTATAGGTTATATAGGAACTACAAGCATTTGCAATGCAATAGGTCTCGCATTTACGAGAGTTTAAGCTATTAGCATTTTAAATGACAATGCCTTTTATTTCTGTTTTAAAAACGAAAACAAAAATAAAAGGCATTGTTATTTGCAATGTCAATAGCTCAAACTCGCGTAAATGCGAGGCCTATTGCATTGTAAATGCTTGTTTAATGATACAGACTAAAGCCAGTCCAAAGCGGTGGGAGGAGTCAGACCCCACAAAGTCCATACAATAGATCGCCTGACAGCACAAGCGCTGTTTAGGCTCGACCTAAAAAAAAGTGCGTCTGAAAAATGGCAAAAAAAATGGGAGGTACATGAAATTCCTTAACCACTAAAAATTGGCAGGTACTATGCTATTAAAAAGGTTGACAGTCCCTACTGCGGAGGACTGGCGACCTCGGATATTCTTTCATACTACCAGGCCTCGCACCTATTGGTCCTTAATGAGTGGTGGTATGGCGACAGGTAGGACCCGGCCTATGCACTGGAGCGTTATCTTATGGGGTCCCACACACTACACACTATTCTTTACTCGGCGTCGCTACTGGGCGCGCTGCCACTGGCCACACGGGTGGTGTTCCAAATATGGAGGCAGGCACTGCGTCGCATGGGGTGGTGGAATACCCTGACCCGAGAAACCCCCCTGTGGCATAATGGGCGACTGCCCGACATCGCGGCCCTACAGGGCTTCTGGGGATGGGATGCTATAGGCATCTCGACCCTGGGGGATGTTATGAGGGGCACGACGCTCAAGTCCTTTCAAGATCTACAAGAGGAATTTGGCATGCCCCGGTCCCAGTTCTACCGATACCTCCAATTCCGCCATGCACTGTCCCCTAGCCTAAGGGGTCTGGAATCTCTCCCGGAGTTTAGCCCCTTGGAGGCAAAAGTGTTCATGGGGGACCTGGAGATAAAAAAGATATCCCGGATTTATCAATCCCTGGTTAACCATTGCTCTCCTACACTACAGAGGCTCCGGGGGGTATGGGAAGAAGATGTGGGTACACTAGAAGAGGAGGACTGGCGGGAGGCTCTGGCCGCCCCTCGGGGCGCGGCTATAGCGATGCGTCTCCGCCTCATTCAATTTAAATACTTACACAGGGTCTACTTCACCCGGGTTCGACTGTGGCGGGCGGGACTGATTGCCTCCCCGGAGTGTCTTCGGTGTGGCCGGGAGGAGGGCACGTTTCTACATACCATCTGGCACTGCATGTCTCTGGACCGGTTTTGGAGGGGGGTCTTTGCCTGTTTGTCGGAGGTGTTGGGGTGGGGGCTCCCACGCACGCCACAATTCGCCCTGCTGCACGTTATGGAGAGGGTAGGGGGCAATGTATATAAAAGACATCTTATGCACCTTGGCCTCACCTTGGCGAAATGAGATATAGCTAAGGCGTGGAAGGACCCACGGGCCCCGTCTGTGGCAGCATGGAAAAATGGTCTGGACTTTTATATGGGGTTGGAACAGCCAATCTTTGTTGCTAGGGGATGCCCACGTAAACACTATAAAATATGGAAGCGTTGGGCGGAATACTGGGGCCTGTGGCTTGAGCCTCCAGCTGTGGCAGTGGACCCTCCGGGGGAGTAAATGATGGCGACGCATGGGCTTGTTGTGGTGCAGGGCGAGGGGGGGTTTAGGGGGTGTGTGTACATAGGCTAACATTCTTCTGTTTATAAAGGTCGATCGTGGACTGGACTCCGTGGACATTGTGCGACTCTGGGGGGGCGGGTGAGGGAGGGGGGTAGTTGGAGGGTGGGGGTCCTCTTGGGAAAATTCAGTTTTTATGCATAGCCATGTGTTGTTCTTTGTTTTCTTTAAAAGGAAAAGTCGATTCCTTCCCGGCTGATGTAAGGTTTGTTATTGCAGTTGTCTCTGTAGCGCAGAGCCCTGCAACATATGTGCAATTTGACAATAAAATACGTTTTCAAAAAAAAAAAAGGTTGACAGTCTTGCAGAGATATGGTTGTACTTTCTGATTACTGGTGCGGCCCCACTAAAGGTACAAGAGCCATGATGAGAAGTACTTTTCCATCATAAGTTTTGCAGCCGTGGGAGTGTCAATTACAAGTATAGCATGTCATTATTCATTTCAACAATAGCAACACTACTATGAGACGGTGGTACTCTCTCTTCCAAAGATAGCTCCAATGAGCAGGGCTGGGGCTGTCCATTGTCAGTACAGCAGTCCTAATGTTAAGTGCTGGTAATATTATTAATACTGCTATGAACCTTTGCTATGGTAAAATTAAATATCTGTAGCATGGCTGAAATGTTCCCGTATTCATGTGGTTGTGATCTATTAGCGACAACCAGTATCCACTTCACAGAGAACTAGGAGTTCCTGAAGGGCGCTTACCTTCCAGCAGTACTGGCCTGGACTCTTTGGACTGCCACTGTGAGAAAAAAACTCTGCCTGGAAAGGACTCGCGCCTGGAATCGGTGCCCTATTACATAATTAAGTGATGATGGGGAGAAAACATGTTGGTATAGCCGTCTACAGAAGGGCAATGCTATCTCAGAAAGAATAACGGTTCTAAGACTGATAGGGTATTATATTATTTGCACAGGGATGGAGAGTGGCATGGGGCAGCGTCCAGCTCTCGAGCCACACCTGAGCCAACACTTGGACACATAATGCGACTGTATCACAGTGCAGTTTGTAGGAATGCCGATTCGAGGTGAAGGGGAGGGGTTAGGTTGATTTCATTAATAAAGCAAATACAAGGAGATGATGGACGGAGCACTGAAACTTTTCAGACACTCACCCCCAGTCACTTTTAGATCTGGGTTAAATCCATCATCTCCTCTTTGTTCCTTGTGTTGCTTTCATTTTATTAATATACATGTGTTTTTTGGATGGCGATCTCTCTTTATGCATTCTGTATGAGGTGAGGCTAACTTTAAAACCACAGCGCACCTTCACAATTAATTCTGAGCCTATATAATATGAATTACAAGAACTAGTGCTTCAGATAAAATTTAAGGTTGGAAGTATTTAATTCTTCTTTTTAAATCAGCGCATAAATGAGTAAAACTTTCCTTATATTAAAACTACTGAAAAGACTGACATTGGTTTATGTCAATGAGTACTCAAAGTGTGCAGTGGTTGGTACTTTAGTAAAGGGGAATTTATAAAAAGGATTGTCTAAAAAGTTTGTGCTCTGCTCTTCTTAACTGTGACATCTAATTCTTAAAGATTTATTATACAGTTGGTTATCTAAAGTCTTAGACACGGGTGATAGGCTCAACTGGTTACTAATTTAATAGCTGCTTCCTTTAGGAAAAGTTTCAGAACTGCACCATGTACTGGAATGCATCCTGTGGAACAGAGTGACAACCGTCCGTAATTTACACAGACTGTGCGTCAGTTGAGCCAGAGTCCATTGTCCCTCATTGTACTAATAATATACAGCATTTGTCTGTTCCGTGTTGCAATTTTAACTTGCTTCAGAACAGATATCAGAACTGGTTTCCAGTGCAGTGTAAAAGGTTATTGACCACTGAAGGGATTGAAAACTTTGATAGACATTTGAAGAGCTCTAACCCGTTTCCTGTACTACTTTTGCCAGCATTTATTAATATGGTTTTCTAATTAATTTTCTTTCTTTGCTATTTTCCTCTCGTATGTAAGTGTGGCACTAAGATGTGTACATACATAGGTTTTCATTTAACTTAAGCATGTTGGTGTTTCGTTAACTTTTGCTTTAGGTAGGTAGGTGTACTGGTTGATGAATCGATGGATGACTAGAGGGGTAGATGGATGGATTGATAAAGGGATGGACCGTGTGTGCATTAATGGCTGTAGATGGGAGGATGGCCGAGTAGATGGTTGCAGTGGTTGAGAGGATCTGGATAGATGGATGAATGATAGTGTAGCTGGGTAGATAGAATAATGGATGGACATGGGTCCATGCGTAGATGAATAGATGGACAGAGGTACCAAAACCAGTATCTTTTCTGCAGGAACCTTCAGCTGTTGACGCAAGACGTTGTCTATCGCATCCTTGATCTGACCACAGGGGTATTTTAGTCTCACCACGTTTTATTGGCTGTATCTCTTTGCTTCCTTTGGAATGAATGAGGGACTATTATACAAAAAGCATACACTATCATTACAATTTTAAATTATCTACCCATGCTCTGTATATACAAAGGAGACCTTTAATTGTTTTGCAGTGTAGCAGTATTTTATTGCTTTCGTTAGCACTCAAATGTGAACGTCAAACTGTTTGCTTTTCCAGTGCTTGTACAAGACCATGAATCTATCATCCGAGACTGAATCTAGGCTGATGAATGCAGAGGTCAAGCAAATAACATGGAGAAGCCACTGGCTAAAAATCTACGCTACTTTTATCAGAAACAATCACAGTTAAATGTATACACACTCCCACATATTCACTCAAAGTTGATCTAATCACTTACACAACATTTTACTCCCTCCCTGCCTCTTGTAGCAGTAGCACTACAGCCAACAAGCTGGAACCCCATGTTCATCAACAGAGCACTGCTTCAGATACTATCTTTAGTGGTAAGGAGGCAGAACCAGGTGACAATTCTTCCTATGCCGGCTGTCAAATTTTGCTTAATGTGCACGTTTGCTAGTATATAAGACCAGTTAAATGTGAATGTTTGCTCAGTACGGCTATGTAATTTACAAACCAAAGAACATAAATCCATTTTGACTTGTTCTTCTCCCAGCTGTCTAATTACTTAATTTTATATTATCACTTACTTTAATATTACTGCTTGACCGACTCTGATGTGTCCGTAAAATTGACCTTTTTGCAGTCACTGTCCAGTATTTGCCTCCATTCCAGGTGTTCACCCTACAGTAGAAAGGTGGTCTACCTCAATAAAAATGCATGCAATTCGACAGAGAAGTCCAAGTAATTACCCAATAAAATTACACCCTCCTGTGCCACGTACCTCTCACTGAAGCTCTGCACTAGCAGCCAGATGATGAGTGGCAAATTCTCCCTCTCATTATAGGTGAGCAGGAGCACCGAGTACTTATCAGAAGAGTGAGACTCGGCCCGCTCGGAAGAGAAGGGGCAACATGGCCAATATTAGCGGCCTACACACCACATCCTGACATTGAAACAATGCCACCAGGAGACTTACTTACACAACACGAAGAATTGATAGAAATGTACAGAAACTTGACGCAATTCGTCATGAGGACACTTACAGTCCAACCAGCAATGGTTGCAACAAATGGAACTCAGCAACTAAAATCACACCACAAACATTACACGCGGTGATGGGTAAAATGCCCACAAAATGTGAACAAATGCCATTCTGGGTAGCTCAGAAAATAACACAGCTAGAGGCAGTGTTCCCAAATACTACCCCATATGAAAAACACAGAATACTAACAATCTGCTTGCCCATGGGGATAACACCACAAATAGAGGATTGTACCACTTGGGGTACAGTTTTTGCTGCCATTTATACCCGAACTCATGGTATCTTGTCATATAGCAGTAGTACCAGACGTATTGAGACAAATACAAAACGAGTACGGAGCAGAGCCTGCTCTGAACTTAGGGATGAAGTTACTAGGTAACTATGACCAGGTATCAGCCATAATACTAGCTAATATTAAAGTGGAAGCAGCTTCAGTGGCAATCCGCCAACGCCTAAGGGAGTTCAGTCCGTTAGATCAACAACACGAACTACCAAAAATAATTGAAACTGCATATGCAGAATTAGGCAGAGACAGTTTGGGTGGGAAAGCTTTAAAACCACAACTAATGGGCATTCCTGAAAAGGACACTTTCAAGCAGACACCTGCTTCAACAAAAAATAAGTGGGACAATAAAAAACAACAAAACTTTAAAGGAAACCGATCTCAATCCAGAGGTAGATCTCCTCCACAGGAGCCCTCCGAAAAGAGGTATAACCTTAGGAATAGGGATAATATTAGGAAACCTGACAGGTATCAGGATACTGATACACATTCCTCTCGTTTCTTTCAGGGTTCATCGAAAAACTCCGAGAGGGAAGGACGGTCAGACAGACAAGAAGAGCGTACAAAGTCCAGAGACAAGCAGAACGCTCAAGAATATACTTCCAAAAAAGAAGATAAAGCCAAACCAAAACCACAGTTCAAAAAGAAGAAAGTTGCAGGTCTAAAGATCAGACATGCCCATAATTCTGAGGACTCGACTACTGAATGGGGAATGGGCTCTGACAATGCTAGACAGTGCGGCAGAAATAACAATAGCTCGCCAGAACCTGATGGAATTTCTGGTGACAGCGGACTTGAATGATTATATCACGGTAGAGACACCCGATACTAGGGTAAGTGTCCCACATACGTTATATGAAATGACATTCCAAATGGAGGGGGATAAATATAGGACAGTTAGAGGTCTCTTTTGGGAGAATCTGTCATTTGGTTATGACATTTTGTTAGCTGAACAAGATTGGCTGCCAGACTTCGTCATGGAATGCCCTAAAGGAGAAACGGTAATTGTACCGGCATTCTCAGACCATA
The DNA here is from genome assembly GCA_963921515.1 of Calotriton arnoldi. Lineage (NCBI taxonomy): Eukaryota > Metazoa > Chordata > Amphibia > Caudata > Salamandridae > Calotriton > Calotriton arnoldi. The sequence continues at coordinate 1,518,906 of CAWUFW010001037.1, read as the reverse complement.
TTCCCAGGCACCTAAAACATACATATGCGCAGGAGTGGGGAGTAGCCCAGGCATCGGCATTATACAAAAACCATGTTGGATGGGATGAGGATTCAACCCACCACATAATTCCTTTAAAAAATACTCCAACTGCACAGAGGCAGTATCCAATAAAGCAAGAAGCTCAAAAACAGGTCAGGGAGATCTTAGATCAACTTGAATACCAAGGGGTGATCGAAAATTGCACCTCATCAATGAATAATCCTTTGTTTCCGGTCATGAAACCTGACAATTCATATCGTTTGGTTTTAGATTACAGACATTTAAACACTTGCACAAAGACTTTTGCAGTCCAAAATGCACACAGTGCCGCATTAATGAATAACATTGTGCGGAAAAAAATATAAAACGACACTTGATATCTCAAATGGATTTTTCTGCCAAAATATAGCGCCTGAAAGCAGGTATCTAACAGCATTCTCAGCGCTAGGGTCCCAGCGTCAATTTTGTCGACTCCCCCAAGGATATAAAAACAGCCCGGGGTTGTTTTTGGCCAGAGTAGCTGAGTTACTTCAAAATTTGGATGAAGAGGCATTGTCCTATGTAGATTATATTTATCTAACGGACAATGACCTAGAAGAGCACTTGAACAGAGTGAACACCATCATTTTGGGATTTGCATCTGAGGGCTACAAATTCAACTGTAAAAAATCAAAAATTGCGCACCTCAATGTCCTGTTTTTAGGATATGAGCTTTCAAGTAAAGGGAAAAGCCTGGCAGCCAATTTTTTAGAAAAATGCGCGCTGCTCCAACCTCCAAAATCATTGAAAAATTTACAATCAATCTTGGGATTCCTACATTTTGGTAGAACATACATTTTAGATTACACAGAAAGAGTAAAACCTACGATTTAATAAAACCTGATTTTCCAGTAAGACAATGGACACAGGAAAACACAGATGTCCTTCGTTCCTTACAAGCTGACATGATAGCTTCCAAACACTTACAGACCTGCAAAAAAGTACGCAACCTGGTGATCCGTATAGTTGCGGCTCAATCTGGGTACACCTATCTAACATATAATGAAGGTGAAACGGTACCAATAGCATATAAATCACATTTGAACACAAATGCTGAGATGCGCTTTGCATCTACAGAAAAGATTCTGACAGCAGTACAAACTGCGGTAGTGAGAGAAACTGCACTGCCTCAGGGGAAACGAATAATAGTAGTGACTCTGGTTCCAGTCTTACAGGCTGCGACAAAGGCAAGCGTTCCTAACGCTAAAGCCTTACATCCGAGATGGATACAATGGGCTAATTCTCTCACAGATGTGGAATACAGGTACGACCCAAATTTAAAGACACAAGCATTTCTGCAATACAAACAAGAATATCCTCTACCAAACAAAATAGTGCCTCTAGATCAGTATGAATATATAATTTACACTGACGGATCAGCTCAACCGGCCATAGGAAGTAAGCAACAATATAGCGCGGCATGCGCAATCGTTAATGGACGCATGCAAAATGGAAAGTTCCACCCAAGTTGCACAAAAACGCAATCTCTAGGAGACTGCACGGCACAGCTGGCAGAGTTATAAGCCTTGATACTGGCACTGGTAAATACGGATCGATAATTCCCCACACTAATTGTGTGCGATTCTTTTTACTGTGTACAGTCATATAATGAATATTTGCAGCACTGGGTTCAAAACAGGTTAAAAGATGCAAAAGGTGGCACAATTAAGCATAAAATGCTATGGGAACAGGTAGTGGAGTTGAAAACCGAACTATCAAGAGCTCAGGTGATACATACACTGAGTCATCAGCGTGATGGCGTTCACGTTGAAGGGAATTCATTGGCTGATGAAGCCGCAAAGGGGGCTGTACGCACGGCTTCCATAGCTGCAATCACTCATTCTAAAATGAGAATAGACGGTGAGATTATGGTGGCTGTCATTGCTTCACGCAAAAACAGCAAAGCAGTACCAAAAAGGTTTCCACTCAAGTACTCCTACAAGTTAGATGCCAATAACATTCCATTTGCTCAGATTCCTGGAGTGGGGGATAGAGTAATTACAAACATGGATCGTAGGTTAGGTTTAATTCTGGCAGCACATGAAGGGACAGGTTCTGCACATGCAGGAGTTGCGGCGACTGTTTTTTTATTGAAACAACGCTATTGGTGGCCTGGGTTAACTAAGCAGACTAAAGACTAAGTCTTGAAATGCGACATCTGCCAGCAGATGAAAGGTTCCACCATAACACGCCCAGCACAGACACCATTATTAATATCTGACAAACCACTAGCATGTATTTACTTGGACCACTGCGGCCCCTTACAAAGAGATGGGGCTTACAGGTATATCATGGTTGCAGTGGATTCCTGCTCAAGATTCCTATGGGTGTGGCCCCAACGCTTGGCTGATGCTCGAACTGTTATAAAAGATTTGCGAGTCTTTATAGGGACATACGCAATTGGCACATTACATTCTGACCAGGGCCCTGCGTTTAGCTCTTGGGCTTACAAGGAGACCATGCGAGGATTGGGTGTAGCTTTGCGGTAATCCTCTCCGTACCATCCCGAGGGTAATTCAGTCGTGGAGAGGAAAAACCGAGACTTAAAGCAATCTTTAATGGCTGGAGTATTAGGCACGGGTGAGAGTTGGGTAAAACATCTGTATGGAGTGCAGCGAGCATTGAATAACATGCCAAGAACTTCTCTAGGGGGGGTCCCTCCATATGAGGTCCTATTTGGGACAAGAATGTGGGTACCTGATCTTGATTGTGAAGGCGCAGTGGCGGATGAAAAGCCTTTTGACATCCATGATCGTTTGGCTGTTCTAAATGAATCCAGGACACAACAAAGTAATGTCCATATGAAGCAGACCGCCACTGGGGAATTCAAACCAGTCACGGCAAGACCTGTCTGGATCCCAAAAGTCGGGGATCTGGTCAGAGAGAAAATAGCGGACAAGAAATTTAATTTGGGCCATCATACAGAAAGCCTGTACAGGTCCTAGCAGTCGAAGGAACAAGAACTGTACTTCTACCGCCTCTTGCCGGAAAAAAGGAGAAAAGATTTGTCTCAATCGACCTAATCAAACCACACTATGTGGCCGATACTGAGTAGTAGGCCACGTGGACTCCAAAGTAGCAGACGCCCTCTTCTCGCTACAATTCAAGAAGTTCAAATGGAAAGACTCATCACGTTCGAAGAGTCTCCTGCACGGAATGATGGACTATGCAATAATGCTATGGAACTCGTTCCCCTTGAACCTGAAGTTCAAATTCAGAACCAAAATGAAAGACAAAGTTCAATTCGACCAAATACAGAGGTCTACATCAACATGCCTCAACGAGAGCAAACTAAGATTTCTACAAATCCTGATGCAATACCAACAATTGATCGAACTGCTTCTGGCTACTTCATAAACTTTGACACGTTTTCTTTGGATCCAAGAGAACCTGAAACGATGCCAGCCCAAAAAGCGTGCAAGCAGCAAGTTAAAGACTTTCTGAACTTTCCTAAAAAACTTACCTGGTGTCACCTTGGGTAGAACTATGGGTAATCACCGGGATACTTTCCTTTCTGGTTAGGCTTAGTAATAGTTTTTAGCATGCTTGTTAATGGAAAATACCTTCGACAAAGCTCTGCAGCCCAAAAGGTGAATTTAATTTTAAAACCACACCAATCATCTCATCGAGAACAAAGAGACTTGTCATCAGTGAACATTACAGCAGTTCCTATACCTGATGGTATAGTTTGGGACAAGGTTTTTTTCGATATATTTGGTCCGACTGAACTTTTAAGAATTCCTCATTTATTTAAAATATCATTGAGTGATATCATTACCTCAAGTACATTTTCCGATGATTGGGATTTTGAAACTGTAAATAACATGTTGTCTGATTTGGAAAAATCTGCTGCGTTTTTTAATAGTGAAACATTGGAAAGCACATCGGATTTCGAAACAATGTATTGTTATCAACACGATGGGCATCACTTTCTGCATAAATCTGCTAATCCTAGAAATGTGTTCACTTACCACCAGTGGGAACATTGTCCAACACCGCCGAAAGGCAGTTCAAAAACATTTACACAAAAGTTTCCATATTTTTCAGGGTTTAATATGTCAGACCCAGCATCATATTATTATAAGATTGCACCAACATCAGCACAGAAAAATATGTTAATAAACACCAAACAGATTTACTCTGCTTCCTTTATTACCCAGTTGTCTGAACAAGGTTTCGACTTATGGAAAGACACCATAGACTTACAATCAATCTGGGGTACTAGATAATGGCCAGTAAAGGGAATAGAAGCTTTGTTTAGAGCATGCCTTATCCCACAACAAATCATGTTTTTGAACGAGACAATGCAACAGACGTCTTGCCTTGGACTAGCCAAGAACAAAGACTTGAACACACCTCGGCTGCCAACTCCATCACACACCGAGGAGAACATAACATTACAGAAAGAGATTACATTGAATGACATTATACAATACAACAGATCAGACTCCAATTGAAAGAAATGGTTGATGTGGCCCACAGACACTAATAGTTGTCAGGCGAGATTCATGGGTAAAACCGAAGGGTTCGCTATCCATAGGCCAGATCCACGTCCAGGGGTAGTGACATCCTACAGTGTTGGGAAGTTATGCCTTTGATTGGCTAAAAACCTCAACACTTACAGAGGTGAAACAACACTTATCCTTACTGTCACAGGATGTGGGTCTCAGGGATTTTTTACTAGGTCCCAGGAAGCCACGTCAGAAACGTTTCATTTATGCTGTCTTCAATGAAATATGGAAAATATCCCAACAAGAGGCCACAGAGAGATTACGTGAAATAGACCGTATAAATCTAGAAAAATCTCTAGCAGTGGTAGACAATGGGTTAACTACATTGACCTCCAGGATATATTCCTTAGGCAACAGTGTATCTTCTGCGATATACATACTAGAACAAGATTTGGCCATATTACAACACGGGCAATCTCAATTACGTTCTATTATGTTATTAAGCTGGACGCTGCAATCTTTGCGTGCAGGTTATGTGCCTTGGCGTTATATCAACAGTACGTCTCTGGGGGGGCGTGGCTTGAGAGCCGATGATGGCGGACGCGTGAGCCCGGAGCTCTGCGCTAGCCTCGCCAATTATCCGTTTAAAAACGGGAATCCAGCCCGAGCCCTGGGGCCCGTAAGAGGGGGCCGGTCCCTGTGAGCGCTGGGGACTTTTGATTTCCCCCCTGATTGCCTCTATGTGATCACTGTTCGGAGGCTTCGGCGGGCGAGGCGGACCGGCTGCGATGGCCTCAAGATGGCGGCAAGTGCTGGAGCGTAGCTCTGTGGGGTGACTGACAGAAGCGTCGCAGTGCGGCGGCTGCTCCCCGGAGGGCGGCTGTGGTGTCGCATGTGAGTGGACCCCTCCCGCGGACCCCCATGTGGCTGATTTGCAGGCCGGGCGGAGACAGTGCTGACTCCGGTGAGAGGGAGCGCTGAATGTATGACTTCGGCCCCGGACCGGCTGAGCCTGCCGCACAGTGAGATCAGCGGAATCTCTGCGGGGCTGTGCGGAGTGCGGTTCGTGTAACGCCTGGCTGAAGGGCAGTGACAGCACCTGGCAGACGGCAGCGTGTGCGGCGGCCATGGACAGCACCGGAGACTCTGGAGTTTACCCGCCATGTTGCCAGGTGATCCTGTGGGCCTGCTGTGAGCTGGACGGTGAGGCTCCCGCGATGGCTGAGTGAGTGGGGTGGACACGTTTGAGGGCGGCTCGGAAAGGGAGCCTGAGGCCTGCTGGTTCCTGCCCTGCGCCAGGGAGAGGTGGTGAGACGCCCCCGGGAGCGGCTTCGGAGTCCTTCTGTGGCTTCGCGCAGCTGAGTTGGCGCTGGCACCGGACGGTGTTGGTACAGCGTTGGGGTGACCCTTGTGGTGTTTCTGCCAGGTCTGGGGTGGCTGGGATGGCCTGATCCAACAACGGCGCCAGGGAGTCAGCATGAGACACCCGCGAGTGGAGGCCTGTCGGGGCCGATCGGACCCTGGAGTGGTGGGTACCGGTGACACTGGCAGAGACGTCGTATCCGCCCAGGGAGAGAAGGACCCGGTCAGGGGTGGCCGAACCTGGGTTCCCCGCCATGGGTAAACTGAAGGGGAAAGAGACCGGACCCCCACCGGACCTGGAGTCCATTCCACCAGAGACAGCTGCGAAGGATGTAGGGCATGGGTACTCACAAACTTTTTCTCGGGGGCCAAAATTGCATTCTGGCTAGTGGCTGAGGGCCGCACTGATGGGCCTGCGCGATGGGGCGGGGTCATGGGAGGGGAGGGGTCAGTGGGGGCAGGGCTACTGGGGTAAAAAAAAAAATCACCCCCTTTTCAAACATTTCTAGACAACGCTGTATTTTGAAATGTGATATATGTATGTATGTATGATCCCCGAATAAATACTGTCAAAATTTTTATTTTTACTGGGATCTGTGGGTTTCTGACCATAGTTTTCCATCTTTGCCTAATCTTGACAAAAACCCAGTGCCCTAACACCTCATCCTACACCTAACCTCTCATCGCACGCTAATGCAACACTCTACGCCTACCCTCTCGTTGTGTCCTACTGCATCACTCGGTGCCTACCCACTCATTGTGCCTGTGCACCTTCGCTCTACTGAAGGTTTACTCTACTGATAAGCCAGTCCCTTTGTCCTCCCTGCAGTTCTGCTTTACTCCCTCACTCCACTGCTTCCCTTCACTCTGCTGCTAGCTCATAGCTGTTGATTCCATTATTGTCGTACCCCTCACTATTTCCTTGCCCATGTCCCTGACTTAGCACTGTCCTTCCATGTAGAGCGCTTAATATCGTCCTTATGTGTAAAGCAGCACACTCTTCCTGTCCTTACTCTGCTCCTGCCCCCTCACACTCCTCATAACCTGCAATACCCTTACTCTGCACTCATATTTCACGTTGCTCCTACTCCCTCGCTCTCTGTTAACCCCTCACCTTTACATACCTCCTCACTGTGCTTTTCATTCTGCATTTATGCTTTACTCATACGGAGTCTACCAGTACCTCTGTTTTTCCTTTCTCTGCCCCTTCCCCTTCCCTCTACCGTCTCATTCTGCCTCTGCCCATTCATCTCTATGTACACATCGTGCCCCTGTCCCCTCAGCTCTGACTCTACTTAATGTGCGCCAAAACCAATAACTATTTGCTGTTCAATTCTGCAGCATAAAAGACCTGATGCTACATCTGTGCCACAACTCAGACGGGTAGTGTTGAATGACTATAAATTAATACACTTTTTTAAGTAATGCACAAAGCAATCTGAATTGCCTGTAGTAAATGTTAGAAATATTGTCTGCAACACAGGTACATAAATGTTTCACTCAGAATAGCACAATTTAATAAAGTGGGGAAGCTGGGATTTATACATAATTATCCTGCTGGGCTGCTTCCGAGGCATATAACTGTGTAAAAACTGTATCTCCCCCAATTCCACCTGTAAACTTTCAGTAACACCACTGTTGTGAACCGAGAGCCTGTAGCATCCTATGTACTTAAGTGAAGTCATGTCATAAAACAAAAGGCGCAGCCCATGGATTCTCGTGAGGACATTAAGTCCGGGCTCGGGTGAAGCCCTAACCAGGGGCCTTAAAAACATAAATTTAACTACAGAGACAGCTCTGTTTTACCAGCACCAATTGAAAGATTAAAGAGGCCACACTGTCTGTGAGCAGCACGTACAGGCAGCACAGCCAATGCACTCAATGGCAGGGTGAGCAAGTGACGCCAGAGAGGCAAGTGAGGGCAGGGGGCTACGGGTGAGCATGCAAGACACTGGTTGTCATCGCATGCCCCTTTCCTGCTTTTCCCGGCAAATGCGGCCAGATGAATTAGAACAGGCAGAAATGGTGCCGATTCCGTGCCTGCTGATTTCCACGGGTTGCTGCATGGAATGGCCTGGCGTGCCGCAAATGGCCCGCGGGCCGTACTTTGAGTACCGCTGATGTAGGGGATAATCCTGTGGAGGTCCCAGTCCAACAACAACTGGCCAAAATCCTGGAGGCCATTGTAGACACTAAGGCGACACTGCACCAGGACATCAGCACTGTGGCGGTGGGCCTGGGCCTGCTGCGCGCCGAACATGCCAAACTTGCAGACAGAGTGAAGCAGTCAGAAGCGGACCTAGCGGTGCTGGCCCCTGCCCACCACAAGTTATCGGCTCAAGTTGGCGAGCTGGCGGGTAAGGTCTCTACCCTGGAAAAGAGGGCTGAAGATGCGGACGGTCGTAATAGGAGGAACAATGTGCGGGTAGTGGGCCTTCCGGAAGTAGTGGAGGGGCAGGATATGGTCACCTACCTGGAGTCATGGCTGAGAGACGTCGTGGCGCCCCAGGGCCTCTCTCCATTTTACACCTTGGAGAGGGCCCACCGGGTGCCTGCTCGCCCGCCCGCCGGCGCCGGGCCGTCCTCCACGTGCGGTGGTGGCTAGGCTGCTCCATTTTCGGGATCGGGACTTGTTATTGAGGAAAGCCCGCTCCGATGGTCCCTTTACCGTAGAGAACAGTAAAGTCTCCCTCTTTCCTGACTATACACATGAGGTGCAACGTCGTCGCTCTTCATTTTTGGAGGTAAAAAAGACACTGTGCGAGGAAGGCGTCCAGTACTCGTTGATGTTTCCTGCCCGGCTCAAGATCATGCTGGACGGGAAAACGTTCTTCTGTGAGGACCCGCAACATGCCTGGGACTGGATCGAATCCTATAAATCGGAAGGTGCCTCCAAGCCGCGTACTGCGCAACAGGTGTCCAGATCGGAACGTCCGGAGAAGAGACTGAGACGCCAGAAGAATCGAAGGGAGTCCAAACGACCGAGTCCGTCTCAGACGGCGACGGAGAGGGCAGATGCACTGGCAGCCGTGACACACCTGCTGCGAGGCAGGGGCTCATCCTCGGAGAAGGACTCTGAGGCCAAATATGGAGAAGAAGAAACTGACTCCGATGCGTCACAGGTCACGAACGATGATATGCCGAAGGTGACCCTGCAGACGGCGGACAAACTTGTGGACTAAAGTGACCCTGGGGGGGATCTCTGTCCCGCTTTTGCTATCCTTCTCCCTCCCCTCTACCCTCCTTGATACCATGCTCAGTCTTCTCGGGGTTTCTGGGCTGCATTGTCTATGATGTTGTTTTCTTTTCTTGTGGGGGGTTGAGGGGTGAGGGGGGCTCCTGGGTTGAGGCACCAGGGGGAGGGCTGGAGCGGCCCTTCGAGGCTGCAATGGTGGGACCTTTCCGAATTGGTATAGGGTACCATCAGGCGCGTAGTTATTGCCATGGTGTATAAGTTTGGGCAGCTGACCGTTGTCAGCCGGCCCCTGGGAGGGGGAGTTCGTTTGTTGGGGTTGTTGATACATGCCGTGGGGACCGGGGTAGCTCCAAATTTGGTGCTGGGATGGGGGGGTTGAGGGGGACATGCTCTGACTTCTCATGGCGAGGTCTGATGGTCGCCTTGGGGAGTATAAATTCATGACTTGGAACATCAGGGGGATGGGATCGCCCTCTAAGAGATATAATATACTGAATTACATTAAGCGACGAGGGGTACATGTGGTTTTGCTGCAAGAAACCCACCTTCCGGAGGCGAAGGTTGCTCGCCTGAGGCGTAGATGGAGGGGTCAGCTCTTTGCAACCGGATACTCGGCCTTCTCCCGGGGAGCCTTGCTGTGGGTCAGGCCGGGGGTACCCTTCCAGCTCATCCGGAAGGTGATTGACACAGAGGGGAGGTATGTGGTCTTTAATGGCATTTTGAAGGGCAAGGAGCTTACAATAGGTAGTATATCCGCCCCGAATCGGGACCAGTTATCCTGTCTGGACCGGCTCTCTGGTGTCCTGGCGAGCCTCCTCCATGAGAATCTAATCTTGGGAGGTGACTTCAATTGTGTATATGATGTGCAGTGGGATAGGTCCACACTTCCGCTGCGGGGTGCCAAGGCTGCCTCCATGGCTAGAGGGTTTCAGGGAGGGGCCTCCGGTTGGGGTATCCATGATGTCTGGCGTCTCCACCATGCCGACAGTAGAGAGTATTCTTATTATTCTCATCTCTACTACCTACACACACGCATTGACATGTTTTTTTGTTCGCCCACATTGTCCCCCCTGTTGCCCGGAGCTGAATACCTTGGCAGGGCCCTTTCTGACCACAGTCCCCTACTCCTAGGTTTTACCCCGATCCCTGAGAAGCCCCCGATACCACGGTGGCGACTGGACCCTTCTCTGTTAGAGGATGATGGGTTCCGTCAAGTGCTCTCTGCAGCTGTAAGTGTCTATTTCTTAAATAATCAGGACACTGCCAGTTCGCCTCTAGTGGAATGGGAGGCATTTAAGGTGGTGACTAGGGGACACTGCCTGGGTCAGACTGTAGGCACTCGACGTTTGGTGACCCGGGAGCTGGAGCATTTGGAATCACGGATTTTGACCTTAGACAGGGAGATTGCCGAGGGGGTTGGGATCCACGGGCAGCTAGCTGAAGTTAAAAGCATGTACAGCGCCACTTGGGATAGACTGAGGGTGCTAGATCTTAACACGTATCAGGCCACCCAACATACAGCGGGAGGCAGGGCTGGGAGGCTCTTGGCTTGGTTAATCAAATCCGATAGCAGAGGCGCGCCAATTATGAGCATTAGGGATCTTCATGGTCGCACGCTCTCCTCCCCAAGGGCTATCAATGACGCATTTAGGGAATATTATGAACTGCTTTATGATACCCCAGGGCTGCCCCAGGAGGAAGCATTGCGGATATATTTGGCTGCCCAACCCTTGACGCAACTGGATCGGGCCTCCGGGGACCCGCTAGGCCTTCCAATTCGCACAGGTGAGATTAGAGCAGCGGTCCGGGACATGGCCAGGGGGAAGACGCCTGGACCCGATGGCCTACTGGCCGAGTTTTACAGCACTTATATAGACATATTGGCTCCGCAGCTTGAACGCGTCTATGCCTCTGCGTTCCAGGCTAAGCAGTTACCGCCCACGCTGTGTGAGGCGTTGGTCATTCTTTTGCCCAAGACTAAGACTGTACACGCTCCCTTAACTGAATTCCGTCCTCTGTCCATGTTAAACATAGATTTCAAAATATTGAGTAAGGCACTGGCCCTGAGACTCCTCCCCCACATGCGTCGCCTGGTCCACGTAGATCAAAACGGTTTTATTCCCTCATGCTCAACGTCCAATAACCTCAGGAGGTTGTACCATGTCATGTTTCACTCGGATCTGCAGGACTATCCTGAGGCAGTGGTGGTGGCAATTGGTTTCGAAAAAACATTTGACACCCTCCGCTGGGACTTTTTATTGGCTGTCATGGGTGCGATGCAATTAGGAGAGGAATGGCTGCAGTGGGTCCGTCTCCTCTATGGGAAGCCCACTGCCAGAGTGCGCACAGGAATGATGGTTTCGACTTCCTACCCTATTTATAGAGGGACCAGACAGGGATGCCCCCTGTCGCCATTGGTCTTTGCTCTGGCAATGGAGCCTCTGGCGGCATGGGTCCGGAGAGAGGGAGCAGCTCTGGGGATATCCGTGGACGGGGCCCATCACATTATCTCGCTATATGCAGATGATGTTTTGATTTATCTCCGAGATGGTACGCAGGGGGTCCGCCCTATCTTAACCATCCTGGACGAGTTTACCATCCTGGACGAGTTTACCACCTATACGGGCCTGCGAGTAAATGGAAAGAAAACCTTTGTGTTCCCGCTGCACCCCGCCATGGAAAGACCCTTGTCCTTGCCTACCACCATAGAATGGGCGCCGGTGTCGTTTAAATATCTGGGGATACAGGTCTACCATACAGAGGCCGATTTGTTCGAGGGGAATCTCGGGGGCGCCCTGCGGGCGCTTCGGGGGCACGTAGCCTTCTGGCACACTCTTAAGTTGCCAATTATAGCGAGAGTGGCATTATCCAAAATGGTGGTTGTGAGAAGTTGGCCTGGTATATGCTGTCCACTAATTATAGTGGGCACCTTGTACCAGTCCAAACAACCCTTATTGGAGTTAGGTTAAAGACAACCTTTAAAGAAAGCTATCCTAGTGGTAGCTGTGGAGAGCAGCCTTCAGGCTAAGTCTTGAAGGAATGTAAAGCAGCTTGTTTTACCAGTCTATAATCTCTTGAGTGACCAAATGAAAGAGCACCACACCAGGTATATATTCAAAATATATGTATTTATTGCTAAACACACCCCTCTAGTCTCTTTATGAGGCTAGAGTTCGAAGTACACAAGTAATAAGTTAATTAAACACAGTAATAGCACAAATACACGTTTGGGCCCTAGGGGCGTACCAAACCATATACCAACAAAGTGGTATAAGAACCACGACTGAACTAGACACAAGGCCTAGAGCCTCTAGAAGTGCTTGGACCACAAGGAACCACCCAAGGTAGTGACACAGGGGACCCACGGGGGACGCGTGCAGTGTAAACACACGGCCGCGATACGCCGTTTACTTCTATGGAGAAAGTCGAGGTCAGGAAATTAAAGGAAAGGGACACTTAAAGGAGGACTAGGAACAAACCCTTTGAGATCTAGGACTTTGAAGAGTCTCTACCCACGGGAGCACCGGAGTACTCGTGTTACCTCACCCAGGGAAGCCGGGTGCATAGGTGCCTTTCGGGGTCGGGTTTCGTCGTCGATTCCTATGGAGATCTGCTGCAAAGTGCTGCTGGCGACCAGGAGGAAAGTGTCCGGGTGGATCCAAGAGTGGATCGAGGATCTGAAGAACCTGAAAGCAGAGGGGACAGAGTCTGGGTCACTAGCCAGTGACCAGGTGGACGATGGACGGATGCCCACCGATGTCGGCTGCTTCAGGTTAGTTGACGGTCGTCTTGACTCCGCAGTCACGAGGTCCAGGAGGCGTTGTCGGCGACCAGGAGCAGGATTCGGACTGTCCCACAATGTCTGCTGCTTGCTGAGGTGTCGGCGACCGGATTGGACCCAACAGGCCTTGGCAACAGCAAGTCTCGTGGAAAGGAGAAGATGGCGATGGTGCAGACCAGCAAGGTCTGGGGAACTCACCCAGCAAGGGTAAGTAAGGGCACGCCTGGAGCAACCAGGGAGCCCAAGAAGAAAAGTGTTGGCCTTCGTGGAGGGCTACTAGCCAACGGACTAGCAACCGCGAAGGAGCCTCAGGACGTCGCACGTGGAGCTGGCTCACAGGACACTCGTGGAGTGGAGGCCAGTGATCTTCGGTGCAGTTGGTGCAAGAGGCTGGGGCTACTCGGAGCCTAAAGCACGACTTCGTGGGAGACCCAGAAGAGGATGCACTTAGCAAATGTGCACGGTGTCCAGGGTCACGGTTCCTCGTTACCCACGGCAGCTACGGGCCTCAGCTTCGCTGTGGACTCAGGGTAGCTTCAGGGAGGTCAGGAAATCCACTTCTGGGGATGCAGGGACTTCGGCGTCCGGCGGGAGCTTCGTCGATGCAGACCGGACAGATGCTTCTTTGGTGCCTGCCAAGCAGGGGAGTCACTCCTTGACTCCAAGGGAGATTCTTCAGTCCTCTAATCGCAGTGTAGAGCGTCGAAGGTCCAGGATTCAGTTTCAGAGTTTAGTCCAGGGATATCTAATTTGCTATGGCAAGGGTTCCCCATTTTATCCAGTAAAACAGGGAGGGACTAACTCTATGACCCCACCTATGGGAGGGTCAAGGGAGGGGGTGGCTACACCCACTTCCCTTTGTCCAGTTTCGCGCCAGAGCAGGGGCAGGTAGCCCCTGAGCCGGTTTGAACTGGCATATGCACAGAGGAGCCTTTTGCTTCCCCAGTGCAGGACTTCAAAGCACTCTAAGAGTGCCTCCACCCAGCCCCACTACACATCATCCTGTCTGGGGAGGTGGTCACACCTCCCTGTGACAGGAAACCTATTGTCCAGGCCTCCCCTGCCGGAGTTTCTGTCAGCAGCAGGAGGCCAGACTTGTGTCTGTGGCAGAGGCATCCATTTTGTGATGCCAGGGCTTTAGGAAGACCAGTGTGAACATGTCTCTCCCTCTAGAAGGGTGGAATGCTACCCCCGCCGCCAGAATTGGCGGGGGGTAGTATTCCAAGATGTTTGACACCAAACACGACATGTTTTGATGCAGTCATTCCAAAGTTAGCATTCTACCGCGAGGATATAATGCACTTAAGAGTATATGGTTTAACCGCATTTACAAACAGTACCAGAGAATGGACTCTGAGTACTGCAGAGGGGCCCTGCTCATGCAGTGGCACCTTCTCACATAGGAACCAAGCACTCTGCCTTTAGGATTGACAAGGCCTACCATAGGAGTGACTTATAGGTTTATATGTGTGTAGGTTTGTAGTGATATAGGTAACCTATATCACAGTAAGGGGTGCCTGCACCACCTTACCCAGGCTGCAGTAGCAGACCTGTGGTGCCATTTTGGATGGCCTTCCAGGGGTGGCATAATACATGCTGCAGCCCCTGGCAGGCCTCTGAGGTACCTACGCCCTTGGTACATAGTGTACCATATACTAGGGACTCACAAGGGCACTCCAGATTCCAATTAGAGATGTGCCTAGGGCACATGGAAACCATTTTAAAGAAGAAGAAGCTAGGCTGGGGTTCTGATTAGCAGGGCCCCAGCCAGACTAAGGTCGAAAAACAGTGAAGCATCAGCAAAAAGTGGGGGTACCCATGTGAAGCAGATCCTACTCTCCTACAGTGGTCCTGCCCCGTCTATTATATTATTTTGTCAACCTCCCAGTGCTGATACCGCGATCGTGGTTTAAAACACTGGAGGGACTCTTGAGAGACCTGGTATGGGATCGCGGCCGCAATGGGGTGTCATTGCAGACTTTGCGGCTTCCGCTTGTGGATGGAGAATTGGGGGCCCCTGACTTTGAAGCCTACTATTTAGCGGCGCAGTTACAGTGGCTAGCCAGATGGCTAGATGGCAGGGACCTGGTTACGTTGCCGCTTCCCGCGGGTGCTGTGCAGGCTAAGCTCTTTCCCAGGCTTCTCAACAGGCGCCAGAAACTTCAATCCATGGGCACGTTGCTCTCGGTGGCAGTTAAATGCTGGGATAGGTGCACGGCAAAACCAAAGGGGATGATGGATGGAGTGTTGAACATTGAAAGCACTCACCCCCAGTCAACTGATCTGGGTTTAATCCATCATCATTCTTTAGCTCACTCCAGCACCCCAATTCAGACAGGGCCATATGCAAATCAGTCTGACCCTGTGCCTCATGGGAACAGTCCAGCCCGAACTGCCAAGCCATGTCTTCCCTGGACCGGAAACAAGCATCCTGGGACCGGTTTCGGGTTCATAACCCTCATCAGCCAGGCTATCTTGAATCCAGTGGCAAAGTGAGCAAGGGACCCACGTCTGGGCATACCCTGCCAACTTAGGGTGAACATAGCAAAACCAAAGGGGATGATGGACGGAGTGTTGAACATTGCAAGCACTCACCCCCAGTCAACTGATCTGGGTTTAATCCATCATCATTCTTTAGCTCACGCCGCCACCCCAGTTCAGACATGGCCATATGCAAATCAGTCTGACACTGTGCCTCATGGGAACAGTCCAGCCCGAACTGCCAAGCCATGTCTTCCCTGGACCGGAAACAAGCATCCTGGGACCAGTTTCGGGTTCATAACCCTCATCAGCCAGGCTATCTTGAATCCAGTGGCAAAGTGAGCAAGGGACTCACGTCTGGGCATACCCTGCCTACTTAGGGCGAACATAGCAAAACCAAAGGGGATGATGGACGGAGTGTTGAACATTGCAAGCACTCACCCCAGTCAACTGATCTGGGTTTAATCCATCATCATTCTTTAGCTCACTCCGCCACCCCAGTTCAGACATGGCCATATGCAAATCAGTCTGACCCTGTGCCTCATGGGAACAGTCCAGCCCGAACTGCCAAGCCATGTCTTCCCTAGACCAGAAACAAGCTTCCTGGGACCGGTTTCGGGTTCATAACCCTCATCAGCCAGGCTATCTTGAATCCAGTGGCAAAGTGAGCAAGGGTCCCACGTCTGGGCATACCCTGCCAACTTAGGGGGAACATAGCAAAACCAAAGGGGATGATGGACGGAGTGTTGAACATTGCAAGCATTCACCCCCAGTCAACTGATCTGGGTTTAATCCATCATCATTCTTTAGCTCACTCCGCCACCCCATTTCAGACATGGCCATATGCAAATCAGTCTGACCCTGTGCCTCATGGGAACAGTCCAGCCCGAACTGCCAAGCCATGTCTTCCCTGGATCGGAAACAAGCATCCTGGGACCGGTTTCGGGTTCATAACCCTCATCAGCCAGGCTATCTTGAATCCAGTGGCAAAGTGAGCAAGGGACCCACGTCTGGGCATACCCTGCCAACTTAGGGTGAACATATCAAAACCAAAGGGGATGATGGACGGAGTGTTGAACATTGCAAGCACTCACCCCCAGTCAACTGATCTGGGTTTAATTCATCATCATTCCTTAGCTCACGCCGCCACCCCAGTTCAGACATGGCCATATGCAAATCAGTCTGACCCTGTGCCTCATGGGTACAGTCCAGCCCGAACTGCCAAGCCATGTCTTCCCTGGCCCGGAAACAAGCATCCTGGGACCAGTTTCGGGTTCATAACCCTCATCAGCCAGGCTATCTTGAATCCAGTGGCAAAGTGAGCAAGGGTCCCACGTCTGGGCATACTCTGCCAACTTAGGGGGAACATAGCAAAACCAAAGGGGATGATGGACGGAGTGTTGAACATTGCAAGCATTCACCCCCAGTCAACTGATCTGGGTTTAATCCATCATCATTCTTTAGCTCACTCCGCCACCCCAGTTCAGACATGGCCATATGCAAATCAGTCTGACCTTGTGCCTCATGGGAACAGTCCAGCCGGAACTGCCAAGCCATGTCTTACCTGGACCGGAAACAAGCATCCTGGGATCGGTTTCGGGTTCATAACCCTCATCAGCCAGGCTATCTTGAATCCAGTGGCAAAGTGAGCAAGGGACCCACGTCTGGGATAGGTGCACGGTGCACTCCAGAAATAGATTGCTCTATACCCCTAGCCTCCCGCTCATATGTATCCCCCAGGCAGGGATGGGCCCACCACTATCGCGGCGTCAATTGGCAGGTTGGGAGGAAGTAGATGTACTGACGATTGGAGACTGCTACAGGGATAAGGAACTGCTCCCCCTAGATGACTTTTTAGAATATCACGAGCTCCCAGCAGGGCAATTCTTAAATTACCACAAAGTAAGAGGGGCAGTGCGGGAACTGTGGGGAGATGGCACAGAAGAACCTGAGACCCACCCAGCTTTAGATGCAGTAGTGACATTGGGTTCGGCGGGACACCTGGTGCGTTGGCTTTATCTCGCAATACTGGCGTTAAGCCCGGGTTCATTATCCAGCTTACGGGAGCGATGGGAGGGGACCTTACATAGGAGCCTGACAGACGAGGAGTGGCAGAAAGTCCTGAAAGGCCCCAAGAAAGTCTTGAGGAATATGGCCTTTAAAGTCCTTCAATTTAATGTACTCCATCAAACATATCTAACCCCGCACCGGCTAAATGTGGTCTATAATAGAGTGGATTTGTCTTGCGCTAGGTGCCTCCTAGAGGATGCGGACTTCGATCACATGATTTGGTCCTGCCCGCGGCTCTCTGCTTATTGGGTTAGGATAGTGGATATGGTTAATAAGGTGTTGTCCCGTACTCTGTTGTGTACTCCCGAGGTCTGTCTGTTGGGCCTCTTTCCGAGACCTAAAGCTCGTAAGCTGGGACATAGGTTTACTGACCTGGCCTCCCTATTGGCCAAAAGACGGATCGCGCTTGGTTGGAAGTTCGCACACCCACCACTGGTGACATCATGGGAGGCGGATGTCTCATGCTGGGCTAGAGCGGAGAAAAGGGCCCTGATTGCGGAAGATAGGATTACCAAACGGCGCCGGCCATATGCAGAACCGTGGGGAGACATTCTTCGGGCCTGGGAGGCTCGACATGTGTTGGACCATGCTGAGGGGAATGATTCGACGGAGTCTGAGGACTAGAGTGTCATGAGTGCTTGGAACTGAGAGCCCTGGCTCCCCCGCCTGAGGAGGGGTGCTGCTCCCCCCTCTCTCGTTCCTCCCCCCCGCCCCCTTCCCCCCCTGTCCCTGCCTAGAGAATCGATGCATATTTTCTCTTTATCATAGGAGCACGCGGACCCCTGGCAGTTATTTTGTAGTTGCTTACGTAAGTTTCCTTTTGATGGTATTATGAGCATGAGTCGTTCCAAAGCTCTGTCTGCTTTTCCGTTCTTTTGCCTCTTTCTTTTTTTTTTGTTTTGTTTTTAATTGTGTATTATAGTTTTTTATGTATAGACAGTAATGAGTCAGTGAACATGTCATAGGTAAACGTGTGGACTCCGTAGAGAATATTCTGAAACGTATACCAGAGTGCCTAAACTTACTTGCTTTCCCTAGTCTCAGGAGCAACAGACCGTATAGATCCTGAGACTGTGAATTACCAGATACCCTGGGGGTATTCCTATATTACAGAGAATGTACTGATGTCAATTATGTGGCAAATTGTTTGTGTATGGAAATGTTAATAAAAAGATTTAAAAAAAAAAAAAAATAGTACGTCTCTGTTTTCTGAATACAATCTAACAGATAAACAGATAGAAATGCCACAAAGGGGAGCAACATATACAATGCTGCGTATCGAAAAACTGGATAGATTAGCATTTACAGTGGCAGAATTACCGTCTACAGAATGGCTAATCCATGGCCACATAACTCTACCAGTCACTGCTTTTCAGTTTCAGTATTGCCTTGAACAAAAGCAGGCAGGCAGATATAAAGAAATGGGTAAGGAATACATTAAGGAATCATGGGTTTTACCATACAGATTTCGATGCCGGAGTGGGGATCGAGAAGTGTTTCTAAGTGGTACGAACTGTGAGAACGCTTTAAGTGGTTCACTCATATGCCAGGATATAATGCTGCACGGGGTTTGCAATGGTTCTGTAGCGAACTTGTCCTGCCATTTGAGGGGTGCCCCAGCTGCAGTGATTACTCCAGCATTCAGGCTACTTTCAAATGGGAGTTACTTGATGCTAAACAGTCAAGGCTGCTGCGGAATGCTCCCGGGCGACGCATATCTAGTAACCGTGAGCTCCAGGGTTACTGGTTGTATGCAAGTATTGTTTCCACCAACACATACAGTCAGGGAGGCGCCGCTATGGCCTTCACTGAATGTTTCTTTTATACGGTTTGATACTCTAAGCAGAATGAAAGCCATGCTTTTACAGATGTCTGTGCCCTTAACCTCCGCTCTTGAGACTTTTGATCTCCAGATCGCAAGGTCTTCGGCAGAGATACAGGCGCTTATTCATACAAACTGCGCTTTCCATTTCGCAGAAATGGTAAATCGTTTCTTTAACATGTCTGATACGACAGGCATAGTCCACCTATTTAAGACCATAGGTTCTGGACTTCTGGGCACCTTTCAGACGGTACTTGGAGTTATACCAAACTTCATACACTCCGTATTCGGAAGCATCTTTGGAGGTCTTCTGCTCATCCTGTTTCTAGTAGCAGGTATCCTGATTGTTTTATGTTTGTTACGCAATGGATGTCCCAGTCACCAAGGAGATGGAAAAAGCACTCCTGGAGTGTAAATACCGTGACCGCATGGTACAACATCTAGGCATGCCTCGCCTAAGAGAACTAATTGCATCTTGGTTCTTGCCATTTCGACCAGTCTGGATGGACTGCATCTTACCTGTCCTCTGATGCCTGTTTTGCGGAGAAGAATGCGTGTTAGACCTTTGTTTGACACTCCCATCATGTGCGCAACCGGACGTGAATGCTTTACTGGACCCGATAACGGCCCATTTTCTGCAGTGTCCTCAGCGTATTCCAATGTTGATGGCGGCATTCCTTGAGCCCCCACAGGTAGTAATAGCACCTGTTGGTATGGACACCGGCTCCTCCTCTGACACCCAGGCTTTGAACGGCGCACAGGCTGCCCCAGCACCGGCTGCGGACAGTGTGGAACATCATCTGTGCTCAATTTACGTACTCTGCGAGGTACTATAGGGGCCGTCATTTTGGAAGCAAGCAACAAAAATGTTGCATCTACCAGCCAGGACACAAACATTTGACTCATTTGGCTCGTCGTGTGCTGGAAGAAATTCGACTTTTTTTAAAACAAGCTCTATTTTGGAACTCAAAACACGAAATTGACATTCCTATAAAATGTATTGGGCTTCCATGGCTTTCTAATGCTTATAGTGCTTCGGACTATAACTAAGGACACTTTAGAACTATGGCTTGCAAAATTATTTATTTTAGACAGTTTAAGTTTTTTAGAAGTTTTAAACATTTTAGCAGATGTTTTTAAACTTTGTGCGTACCAATAACTAGTTAGGCTAGTAGTACGATAATAAGTTACATATGTCGTCCAGTCGGAAGAGGAGTGGGTGTTATATTCCATATAGGTAGCCTATATAGGCGCAGATAACATTGCAACCTTTCACCTATATTCTTCCCTACATTACATACATAACGGTTCTTAGGGACTGACCTTTTACCTAGATACGACACTGCATTCAGAACGCAGGTTTCCCCCTAGTTCGAATCTCATACATTATGCATGAGGCTTCTTGGAAGCACAGCAGGACTAACATCTCCTGTATAATATCTCTGTATAAAGTTCAGGCCCTACGTCATCTTTTAGGCCGACACAGTAACACAGCAAGGTAGGACCCCTGGGAGACCTATGGGTATATATACATCACATCTTGCTTAGAAGGAAGAGGAGACCGAGACTTCCCGGCTGACACACTGACCAGAGACGCTGAGGTTCCTGCATGCAGACACTCCAGCTCGCAGTGGTCTAACAACCCTCGCCGGGTGTCCAACTCGAGACCAGGACGGGGACCCATATTCTCTCATTCTCAGGTAATGGGGTTGACTAGATCCTAGAGGGATTCTTGGCATAACACCTACACAGATGCTAGGTACATTTAGGTACATCTAGTTAGGGAGGCATTGTAGGAGTATGCACTGTTTATCTTGTGTTTAATGTACTTGTATATATTCATGATTACTGCAAGATGGTAGAACTTTACCATCCCTTTACTTTCGTAGTACTTCTAATCATATATCTCTGATACTGTCTAATGGTTGTTACAGCTCATCTATTCTACACTAGAATAACAACTGTTCAATAATTCCTTATTGAAAACGCCCAGCCTGTTTATTCTGACTATCTCTCTGAGACAAACTAAGTGAGCACGAGTGACTGAGTGAAAGGTAGTATATTGTTTCCACCATTCTGAGGGATCAGGGTTGTCATGTTCTGAGGTTGCCAAGAACTATTCTCTCCCCGGTAAGAGGAGATTCTAGTGGCACTGTGAGCTAGCTGATACAGACAGACTAACATACCCGGTGGGAGTGCACGGATTCAGTCGGTCACCAATCCCACAGTTTATGTTATCTAAACACGCAGATCCTGTATAGGTTATATAGGAACTACATGACAGTGAGAGCCACACAAGTCACCCCATCCTGGATTCCCCTGGGTGTACCAAACAAGGGTCGAAGATTAGGTTTAATTCTAGCTACATGAGGGTCTGGGCTCAGCACACGCAGGTATTACTGCGACAGTTTCACTACTGAAACAATGTTACTGGTGGCCAGGTCTTACCAAACAGAAAAAGCATTTGTTCTTAAGTGCAACATCTGTCAGCAGATGAAGGGTTCTACCAGAGCACGGCCACCGCAAACACCACTACTGTTATCAGACAGACCAAACAGCGAAAGCTACTGGAGAAGTGCTGGACCCCAGAGACCGGTGATACTTCCAAACTGGTAGGGAGCGAGCGGGATATGGGAGCAACTGGGCAGACAGGCGCTGGATATAGCGCCACGCTGGAATCGAGGGTAGGAAGAAGGGGACCGCGGGCAGTGGGTAAGCCGGTGGCAAATATGAAGTTAAGGCTGGGGCGGGTACGCCACTGCGCTTGGAAGGTGGATGGAACCTGGTGTAACAGGAGGAGGCTGTCCAGTGTCCGGCGGAGTTGCAGGTAGCAAGGAGCCGAGCAGGTGAGGTGCGAGAGAAAGGCCCGGGTGCAGGAAAATTAGGGCGATAACAGGACGTACGCTAGCAGGATAATGCAGACGCCTGTGGTCCGGATCGAAGAGTGATGGGGGACACTAGAGTCGTGTAGAAAGGAATGGCTACCATTCACCTTCCAAGTGCCGTGGCGTACCTGCCCCAGCCTTAACTTCATATTCGCTGCCGGCTTACTCACTGCCCGCGGTCCCCTTCTTCCTACCCTCGATTCCAGCGTGGCGCTATATCCAGCGCCTGTCTGCTAAGTTGCTCCTGTATCCCGCTCGCTCCCTAGCGGTTTGGAAGTATCACCGGTCTCTGGGGTCCAGCACTTCTCCAGTAGCTTTCGCTGTTTAGCCCTGATGAGTCACGGGACCTCTCCCAGTGACGAAACACGTGTCGGCTGGTTTATTGTATTCAACATAGTCGTTGTTGAAATATAAAGAAACTTTTTTGAACCAATACTGATGTCGACCACTGCATTTATATAACGCATCAATACTGAATGTTATATTGCGAATACCCTCACCGTGTGTGCCCAGGACTGCGCTTACTTAATATCCTGTGGGGGTGTCTGGAATCAATTTGTCACCAATCCCATAGTTTATGTTGTCTAAACACGCAGAGCCTATATAGATTTATAGGAACTACACGACAATGTGTCCACGTTGCATTGTGGGCTGTGTCCTGTTGCGAACACTAGACCTACCCACACAAGTGAGGTACCATTTTTATTGGGAGACTTTGCGGAATGCGGCGTGGGTGTAATTTTTGTGGATCCATGCAGATTCTAGAACTTCCCATCACAGAAATGTGAGGAAACTATGTTTTTTTTTTTAGAAAGTTTGAGATTTACAAGGGATTCTGGGTAACAGAACCTGGTGAGAGCCACACAAGTCACCTCATCCTGGATTCCCCTGGGTGTCTAGTTTTAAAAAATGTATAGGTTTGCTAGATTTCCCTAGGTGCCGGCAGAGCTAGGGTTCAGAATCCACAGCTAGACACTTTGCAAAAAAAGGGTCAGTTTTCACTGTAAAAATGTGGTGTGTTCACATTGTGTTTTGGTCCGTTTCCTGTCGTGGGCACTAGGCCTACCCTCACAAGTGAGGTACCATTTTTATCGGGAGACTTTGAGGAATGTGGGGTGGGTGGAATTTTGTTGATCCACACAGATTCCAGAACTTTCCGTCACAGAAATGTGAGGAAAATTTGATTTTTTTTTAAACAAAGTTTGAGGTTTGCAAGGGATCTTGGGTAACAGAACCGGGTAAGACCACACAAGTCACCCAATACTGGATTTCCCTGGGTGTCTGGTTTTCAAAAATGTATAGGTTTGCTAGGATTCCCTAGGTGCCGGCAGAGCTAGGGTTCAAAATCCACAGCTAGGCACTTTGCAAAAAAGGGTCAGTTTTCACTGTACAAATGTGGTGTGTTCACGTTGCGTTTTGGCCCGTTTCCTGTTGTGGGCTCTAGGCCTACCCTCACAAGTGAGGTACCATTTTTATCGGCTGACTTTGAGGAATGCTGGGTGGGTGGAATTTTGTTGATCCACGGAGATTCCAGAACTTTCCGTCATAGAAATGTGAGGAAAATTTGTTTTTTTGACAAAGTTTGAGATTTGCAAAGGATTCTGGGTAACAGAACCTAGTGAGAGCCACACAAGTCACCCCATCCTGGCTTCCCATGGGTGTCTAGTATTAAAAAATGTATAGGTTTGCTAGGTTTCCTGTTAGACCTGGCATATCTTGGCGTGATTACCCCAGACTTTTTGCCTCTACCTCCTTTGCTTTTAGATGCTTTGGGTACTTTGCCACTGCTGATCAGTGTCAAAGTACAAGTGTTCCCTGTGTAAAGTGTAATTGTAATTGGTTGGCCACGATTAGTATGTTGCGTTACTAGTAAAGTCCCTAGTGATGTGCACTGTGTGTGCCAGGGCTAGTAATGCAAAGGCACGCGGAGAACGGAACACAGGCCTGCAGTGTAGGGCCTGCGCGCAGTTTGCTAAGTTAGCATGTTGTCCTGTCAGGCATTACTTTCCCTTTTGCGTACACCGTGGGCCCCTGTGGTAGGTCCCGGGTAACCCCTGGGCAGGGTGCAGTGTAAGTAAAAGACAGGCCATATACTGAGGTGTGTATTATCTCCTGACAGTGAAAAGCACTCCATTTCGTTTTCACTGGTGAAAGACCATCCTGCCCATAGGACAAAATGGGGGAGGCTGGGTATTGTGTTTGTTAGCCTAGTTTCCCATAAGTTTAAAATGGAGAGGTGAAGTTTAATATGTATGAACTCACAGTGTCATAACACATCTTTCTATGAAAGTGGTTTTGTCACTGTGTGTTCAGAAACCACTCTTTTAGAAAGTGGCTGAGTTTTGTGCTTTAAGCATTTTTGTGTGTCTCTGCTGAATGTGGATTGACTGTCTGGATCTGAGAGGGGAGAGGAGCTGGGGGAGGTCTTGACCCAGGGAGGGGTTGAGATGGCACCAGGATGACCTGCTCCTAGAGAGTAAGGGGAGGAGAAGCCCCTGGAGGTGAAGAGGCCTGGGTTGCGGCTATTAAACAATTGACCCATCTCCTGCTGAGTGATTAAGGATCCAGACCCCCAGTATCAAAGGGAGAAAGGTGACACTGGGAGGGAGACACCCAGAACTGATTTAGGCAGGGGTCATGGACCCCTGAGCACAACGAACTTCAAAGACATTTAGGGGTATAACTATGAGAGCTGAGACCCCTGAACGGGGGAATCGAAATGAATTGAGACGGAAAAGGCTTGGACCCATTTCGTGGTCAAGAGGAACCTCTGCTAAGGAAGGAACAACTGAAGAGACTGCTGGGAAGGACCAACCCTTGCTTCGTGATCTGGGGCTGGTCTGCAGTTTGCTGTTTTAACCAAGGAAGAGGCTGTTGGGACTGTGCAGTGTGCGCTGGGTCCCCCTGCTTGAAGAAGACTGTGCTTTGTGCTGTGTCTTGTAACCCCAAGGGCCCGAGGTGAGCTGGCTCCCTGTTTGGAAACACAGGAACATAAAAGTTTCCGGAGAAGTTTTGAGCGACACGGTGGGCGCGTGTTGTGGCAGCTTGAGACCCTCGGAAGGTGTGCCCTGTGATCTTGGACACACGGAGAAGCGAGACTCGGACGTGCTGGGTGCGTGTCGTGGTGCACAGGAGGCGTTGGTGAGGAGCGCCTGGTCAACTTGTGCATCGAAGGTGAAGTAAGTCTCGGATGCGCTGGGTGCGTGTCGTGGTGCACAGCAGGCGTTGGTGAAGAGAACCTGGTTAGCGTGTGCATTGAAGGTGACGTGAGACTCGGATGCGCTGGGTGCGTGTCGTGGTCCACAGCAGGAGTTGGTGAAGAGCGCCTGGTCAGCGTGTGCATCGAAGGTGATGTGAGACTCGGACGGGCAGGGTGCGCGTCGTGGTGCACCGCAGGCGCTGGTGAAGAGCGCCTGGTCGGCGGGTGCATTGGCGGTAAAGTGAGTCTCGGACGCGCAGGGTGCTTGTCGTGGTGCACAGGAGGTGTTGGTGAGGAGCGCCTGGTCAACGTGTGCATCGGAGGTGGAGTGAGTCTCGGACGTGCAGGGTGCGTGTTGGGGTGCACCGGAGGCGCTGGTGAGGAGCGCCTGGTCATCGAGTGCACCAGAGGAGAAGTGAGGCTCGGACACGGTGAGCGTGTCGAGGTTCGGCCGAAGGCGTTGGTGAAGAGCGCCTGGATAGCGGGGCACCGGAGTTGGAGTAAGTCTCAGTGAAGCAGTGTGCATGCTTTGGTGCAACCTGGGACTGTGGAGGTGATCGGCTGATCATCGTGTGCACCGGAAGAAAGTGAGTCTCTGCAGCGCGGTGTGCGTGTCTTGGTGCCAACTGAGACTGCAGGAAGGAGTGCCTGGTGAGCGTGCACTCGGAGTCGACGTGAAGTCCCATCAGCGTTGTGTGTGTGGCTTCGTGCCAGAGGAGACCCGGAGGGTGCTGTGGTGAACGTGCACCCGGAGTAATCTTAGGGACGGGGATACGTGTGCCCTGTGGCCGCCTGAGACCTTCCTAACAGTCGCGGCCCGGACCGGCAGCCCCGGAAGAGCTGAGCTCCCAGGCCGAGTCGCTGAGGCCCATTGAGAAAGTTCTACATGGAAGGCCCAGTTTGCTGAAGGAGGAGAGGAGAGTGGGGTCGCGCCCCCAGGTAACGTGGATCACTGCCTAGGCGGGGCGAGGGCTCAGAGGGACACTCTCTCGGCCTCTCAGTCCTTCTGGCGAAGTGAGCCTTTGCTTCGGCTCAGATTGGGGCTCGTACTGCGTAAAGGAGTGGCAGTACTGGGGCCAGGGTGAGAAGCTGGACTGTATGTCATCGTTGATACATGTAGGGGGCAACTGTTATCGAAGAGGCTGACTGTCGTAATACACATTGCCAATATTGCTGCTAACGAACTGCCGGACTGTCTTAGGACACCTGACATTATTTCTGCATAACGAAGTACACGATTGTAGCGCTACTCATTGCATTATTTCTCCATTGCAAAGTACAGGATTGTAGCGGCCTGCATTGCATTATTTCTTCATTGCAAAGTACATGATTGTAGCTACGCTTTGCATTATTTCTTCATTGCAAATTACATGATTGTAGCGGCGCGCATTGCATTGCTTCTTCATTACAAAGTACGTGATCGGGGTGTGACGCATTGCTGATTCCTTCATTGTGCAGTACAGGATTGTAGCGGTACGCATTGTATTATTTCTCCCATTGCAGGTACCGGGGTGTATCGTTAGGCATTGTATTATTTATCCTTTGCCCAGCATAGGATTGTATCGTTACGCAACGCACTATTGTTTGTCAATTGCAACGTGTGTGATTCTAGCATTACGACCAGCATAGCATTGTGAAAGAGGTGGTTGGGATTTGAACCTACCAACCAGCCGGAACGAATATTACCCTTTATTATATGTTGGCTTATGTATCGTGTGGTCTGATCGTATATATTTTTATATGAAGTTTATACTCGTTTTATCAAACTCGTGTGGAGTCCATTTGTGGTGTCACGAGTGGGTTGTTGTGAGCATGGTTGCACATACTGTACACTCGTGCCTTGGAGATAGGCCTGGCTGCTCGTGCCAAGCTACTAAGGGGGTGAGCAGGGCTATCTCAAACGGTGTCCTTACTTGGCCTACCGTTGAGTTAGGAGTCCCGGGTCGTGCATTGGTGACAGTGGTGCGCGAGGGGACTCCAGCTT
Organism: Calotriton arnoldi; assembly: GCA_963921515.1. Taxonomy (NCBI): domain Eukaryota; kingdom Metazoa; phylum Chordata; class Amphibia; order Caudata; family Salamandridae; genus Calotriton; species Calotriton arnoldi. The sequence goes on along the minus strand of CAWUFW010001037.1, from coordinate 1,491,615 downwards.
CCAACATTTGGCGGCAGAGTGGTGGGATACGATCCTAACGTAATTGAAACGTGTGCGTGCAAAACCACTCACAGTAATTGGTGTACATCTCAAATTGATCGCAGACCATGACGCAACAACATATTGTTTTGAATTGGTGGTTCTATTGTTGAGTAACCTTTAAACTGCACATCATGTCTCAGGAGGGGAGCCAGATAGCCGGTGAGGCTGGGGCTGCAGAATTAGAGTTTAACATTGAGGCATTGTTTACCTACAAGGTTGATCAGTTGAGGAAATTCTGCAGAGCTTTGGGATGTCCCATGAAGGGTAGCGCCAAGAAGGAGGAGCTGCAAGTGGCCTTGAGGGCCTGGTGGGAAGCCAAAGAGGCTCAGGAGACGGGTGATGTTGAGGTGGATGAGGATGACCCAGGGAATGGATTTGGTCCACAGGATTTGCCAGTGGAGGGACCAGCCTCAGGGGCTGGTAGTAGCCATTCAGGGAGGAGTTTTTCACCAGAGGAGTTGGATGAAAACCAAATGGTCAGACTGCATGAGTTGGAGGTGTTAAAACTTAAAACTCAAGCAGAGGAGAGCAGGAACGCTCTCGTGTTGGAAGAGAAACAGATTCTCTTTGCTTATGAGTTAAGCATGAGGGAACTGGACATTAAGGGTAGACAAGCCGAGCCCAGTTCGAATGGTGGCAGCGCACCACCAGTGCCAGTAGGGAAGGTGTACATTCCCAAGGATTTAGTGCGAGATTACCAGCGGGGTGATGACATTTGTGCGTGGTTCACGGCATATGAGATCGCACTAAGGATGAATGAGGTGCCTGAAAAGCATTGGGGGGTGGGCCTATGGAAACACTTTGAGGCTTCGGGAGGGACGTTCTATCACCTTTAGAGAGGACGGGAACCCTGACCTACGCCAACATGAGGGAGGCTTTATGCCTCCGGTATGGGCTCACTCCTGAACAATACCGGCAGAAGTTCAGGACCTCCAAGAAACTAGAATCCCGTACTTGGGTAGAATGTGTGAATGAGTACACATGGGTACTGGATGGTTGGATGCTGGGCAGTAAGGTCAATGATTTTAAGGGCTTATGCAATTTAATCAGTTAGGAGCACTTGAGTAGTCTGTGTGTTCCAGAGCTGCGCCAGCATCTATTGGATAGTAAGCTGACTGAGCCCAGTAAGCTTGCTGAGGAGGCGGACCGCTGGACTAGTACCCGGGTCCACAAGGGGATTGGGAGTACCACTGCCAAGAGCATGCAGGGTCCCCCGCCGAAGGTGGGGGAGGACAAGGGTAACCACAAGGAGTCCTCTAAAGGGCCCCAAGGTAGTTCCCCAAAGAAAGGGTCCCAGTCCCCCAAGGCCAAGAGGGCCTGGGCCTCCAAAGTCAAGAAGGAGCCCCGAGGTCCTCCTACGTGTTACTTCTGTAAAGAAGTGGGTCATATTTCCCCTAAATGCCCCAAAAAGTCATCTGCACCCAATGGTGCTCCAACACCTGGTTTAGTGAGTGTAGCGTTGGGGGAGGAATAGAGTCCTTGGAATGGGGAAGAGCAAGCAGTTATGATCCTGGTCTCCTTAGGAGATCGAGAGATGGTAACGGAAATCTCTCTGCCTGAGGACACTAAAAAGTACAGGCAGTGGGTGACCATCAATGGACGGAGGGTGGAGGCTCTGAGGGACACCGGAGTCAGTTTGACATCTGTCAGGTGTCAGTGGGTGTCTGAAGAGCAAGTAATTCCCGATGTGCTTCACCCTGTAATGTCAGCAGACAATTCAGTATGCCTCTGCAAGGTGGCGCTGGTTCCCTTTGAATGGGGAGGGTCTCAGGTTCCTTGAAGGTTGTTGTAAGTCCGTCCATGCCTGTAGACTGTCTGCTATGGAATGACCTGGAGAGTTCCCCCTGGAAGGAGGTGGAGCGCCAGACGCATTTGGAGATGTTGGGTCTACCTGAGTGGGCGTGTGTGACCACTAGGTCTATGGTAGCCAGTAAAGGTATTCAAGAGAACCTGGGGCCTGAAACAGTGGCCCAGGTGCCTGCCAGGAAGAGAAGAGGCAGGGGGCATGGGAAACCGGCCGCCACAGTTCCCACAGTCCAGGATGAGGCACGCTTTGAGGGGGATGCCCTGGAGCCTACGGGGGAACAAGTGGCTGAACTGGGGGTCCTACCCGGGCTGACCGAATGGCAGTAGGAAGGGGGGCCCTCCAGGGAGGAATTCTGTGAGGAACAGAAGAAGTGCCCTTCTCTTGTAGGTTTGCAGCAGCAGGCAGCAAACCAGGCAGCAGGTGATCAGTCGGGATCACACTTGATTTACTGGGAGAACGATCTCCTGTATAGTGAGCCAAAGGTGGCTGAGCCTGGGTCAGCCCGGGCGCTGGTGGTACCCCAGCGCTTCAGAGCCTTCCTATTGGGGTTGGCTCATGATGTACCTCTGGCAGGACATTTGCGGCAGGACAAGACCTTTGAGCGGCTTGTCACCCACTTCTATTGGCCCCAGATGTGCAAGAGTTCTGATACTCATTGCAGGACCTGTCAGACTTGTCAGGCGAGTGGTAAGAGTGGAAGGAAGCGAAAGGCTCCCCTCCAACCTTTCCCTGTAGTCAGCACACCCTTTGAGAGGGTGGGCATTGACATTGTGGGGCCTCTGGATCCCAAGATGGCCATGGGCAACAGGTTCATCCTGGTCTTGGTGGACCATGCCACCCGGTACCCGGAAGCCATCCCTCTCCGGACGGTGACAGCCCCCGTGGTGGGCTGTGCACTGATGTGGATTTTCTCCTGTGTGGGGTTCCCCAGAGAGGTGGTGTCCGACAGGGGTACTAATTTCATATCAAGGTATATGAAATCTCAGTGGAAGGAGTGCAGGGTAACTTATAAGTTCACCACACCTTACCACCCCCAGGGCAATGGTCTGGTTGAAAGGTTTAACCGGACCTTGAAGGGCATGATTATGGGTCTGGAGGAACCCATGAGGCGTAAGTGGGACTTCCTCTAGCCATGCCTGCTGTTTGCCTATAAAGAGGTGCCACAGAAGTCATTGGGGTTCAGTCCCTTTGAGCTCCTGTATGGGCACCCGGTCAGAGGACCCTTGAGTTTGGTGAAGGAGGGCTGGGAGAAGACTCCTAGTAAACCCCCCCAGGATGTATACAGCTACATGCTGGCCTTCAGGAACCAAACTAGGCATTTCAGGCATCTCGCTCAGGCGACCCTGGAAGCCAGCCAGGAGGATATGAAACGGTGGTGCGACCAGAATGCCACTCTGGTCGAGTTTCAACCTGGGCAGAAAGTGTGGGTGATGGCGCCAGTGGAGCCCTGTGCGCTCCAGGACAAATGGACTGGGCCTTATGAGGTGGTGGAACGCAGGAGCGAAGTGACCTACCTGGTTGACTTATGGTCTCCGAGGAATCCTTTGAGGGTTCTCCATGTGAACCGCCTCAAACCCCACTTTGAGAGGTCTGAGGTGACCATGCTCTTGGCTACAGATGACGGGGCGGAAGAGGAGAGTGAACCTCTTCCTGACCTCCTGTCAGCCAAGGAGAAGGATGGGTCAGTGGACGGGGTGTACCTCTCACCTACCCTGACCCCGGAACAGCGGAGGGACTGTCGCCAGGTCTTGGATCAGTACGCCTCCCTGTTCTCCCTGACCCCAGGAGTCACCCATTGGTGCGTCCATGATGTGGACACTGGAGACAGTCTGCCTGTAAAACAAAAATTTGACAGTGTGGCTGATAAGGTCAGGGCCAGCATCAAGGAGGAGGTTTCCAAGATGCTGCCGCTAGGGGTGATTGAGCCATCCAGCAGCCCTTGGGCCAGCCCAGTGGTCCTTGTGCCAAAAGCTGCTGCGCAGGGTGCCACTCCCGAACTTCGGTTCTGTGTGGATTACCGTGGGCACAATGCGGTCACTAAGACTGACGCGTACCCCATCCAGAGAGCTGATGAGCTCGTGGATCAGCTGGGAGCTGCCCGGTACCTCAGTACATTTGATTTGACATCTGGGTACTGGCAGATTGCCTTGACCGAGGGGGTCAAAGAGAGGTCAGCGTTCTCAACGCCAGAGGGGCACTACCAGTTCAGGGTTATGCCCTTTGGGTTGAAGAACGCCCCTGCCACCTTCCAGAGACTGGTTAACCAGGTGCTGAGTGGGCTGGAGGAATTCAGCGTTGCTTACCTGGGCGACATTGCAGTGTTCAGTTCCGGTTGGGGGGAACATTTGCAACACCTCTGTGAAGTATTGAAGTCCTTGCAGAGGGCGGGCCTAACTATCAAGGCGAGTAAGTGCCAGATAGGGCAGGGTTCCGTGGTGTACTTGGGGCACCTGGTGGGGATCAGCCAGGTGGCGCCCCTACAGGCAAAGATTGATACCATCCTGGCTTGGGAACCTCCCAAAACCCAGACAGGAGTGAGGGCCTTTCTAGGACTCACTGGGTATTACAGACGGTTCGTGAAGGGGTATGGCACCCTCGTTGCCCCCTTGACAGAACTGACGTCCAAGAAGCAGCCCAAGAAGGTGGTCTGGACTGATGCCTGCCAGACCGCCTTTGATGCCCTGAAAACTGCCATGTGCACCGCACCCGTGTTACGGGCGCCGGATTTCTCCAGAGAGTTTATAGTGCAGACAGACGCTTCAGAGCATGAGGTGGGAGCAGTACTCTCACAATTGAACAACGAGGACTTGGACCAACCCGTAGCGTTCATTAGCAGAAGGCTACTTCCCAGGGAACAGAGGTAGAGTGCAATTGAAAGGGAGGCTTTTGCTGTGGTCTGGGCATTAAAGAAGCTGAGGCCCTACTTGTTTGGGACCCACTTCTTGGTTCAGACCGACCACCGGCCCCTCAGATGGTTGAAGCAGATGAGGGGTGAGAACCCAAAGCTGTTGAGGTGGTCCATCTCCCTACAGGGGATGGACTTTACGGTGGAACACCGTCCAGGAACAGAACACGCCAATGCTGATGGTCTGTCCAGATTATTCCGCCTTAGTGATGAGAACTCCCATGAGGGTGGGTAGTTCCCCCCACTTTTTGGCTGGAGGGGACGCGTGTTAGACCTGGCATATCTTGGCATGATTACCCCTGACTTTTTGCCTCTACCTCCTTTGCTTTTAGATGCTTTGGGTACTTTGCCACTGCTGATCAGTGTCAAAGTACAGTAGTTCCCTGTGTAAAGTGTAATGGTAATTGGTTGGCCATGATTAGTATGTTGCCTTACTAGTAAAGTCCCTAGTGATGTGCACTGTGTATGCCAGGGCTAGTAATGCAAAGGCGCGCGGAGAAGGGAACACAGGCCTGCAGTGTAGGGCCTGCGCGCAGTTTGCTAATTAGCATGTTGTCCTGACAAGTGTAACCACTTGTCAGGCCTTACTTTCCCTTTTGCGTACACCGTGGGCACCCCTGTGGTAGGTCCCGGGTAACACCTGGGCAGGGTGCAGTGTAAGTAAAAGGCAGGACATATACTGAGGTGTGTGTTATGTCCTGACAGTGAAAAGCACTCCATTTCGTTTTCACTGGTGAAAGACCATCCTGCCCATAGGCTTTAAGCATTTCTGTGTGTCTCTGCTGAATGTGGATTGACTGTCTGGATCTGCGAGAGGAGAGGAGCTGGGGGAGGTCTTGACCCAGGGATGGGTTGAGATGGCACCAGGATGACCTGCACCTGGAGAGTAAGGGGAGGAGAAGCCCCGGGAGGTGAAGAGGCCTGGGTTGCGGCTATAAAACAATTGACCCATCTCCTGCTGAGTGATTAAGGATCCAGACCCCCAGTATCAAAGGGAGAAAGGTGACACTGGGACGGAGACACCCAGAACTGATTTAGGCAGGGGTCAGGGACCCCTGAGCACAACGAACTTCAAAGACATTTAGGGGTATAACTATTAGAGAGCGGAGACCCCTGAACGGGGGAATCTAAATGGATTGAGACTGAAAAGGCTTGGACCCATTTCGTGGTCAAGAGGAACCTCTGCTAAGGAAGAAACAACTGAAGAGACTGCTGTGAAGGACCAACCCTTGCTTTGTGATCTGGGGCTGGTCTGCAGTTTACTGTTTTAACCAAGGAAGAAGCTGTTGGGACTGTGCTGTGTGCGCTGGGTCCCCCTGCTTGAAGAAGATTGTGCTTTGTGCTGTGTCTTGTAACCCCAAGGGCCCGAGGTGAGCTGGCTCCCTGTTTGGAAACACAGGAACATAAAAGTTTCCGGAGAAGTTTCGAGCGACGCGGTGGGCACGTGTTGTGGCAGCTTGAGACCCTCGGAAGGTGTGCCCTGTGATCTTGGACACACGTAGAAGCGAGACTCGGACGCGCTGGGTGTGTGTCGTGGTGCACAGGAGGCGTTGGTGAGGAGCGCCTGGTCAACTTGTGCATCGAAGGTGAAGTGAGTCTCGGACGCGCTGGGTGCATGTCGTGGTGCACAGCAGGCGTTGGTGAAGAGCGCCTGGTTAGCGTGTGCATCGAAGGTGATGTGAGACTCGGACGCCCAGGGTGCGTGTCGTGGTCCACTGCAGGCGCTGGTGAAGAGCGCCTGGTCAACGTGTGCATCGGAAGTGGAGTGAGTCTCGGGCACGCAGGGTGTGTGTCGGGGTGCACTGGAGGCGCTGGTGAGGAGCGCCTGGTCATCGAGTGCACCGGAGGAGAAGTGAGGCTCGGACGCGGTGAGCGTGTCGAGGTGCGGCCGAAGGCGTTGGTGTAGAGCGTCTGGATATCGGGGCACCGGAGTTGGAGTAAGTCTCAGTGAAGCAGTGCGCATGCTTTGGTGCAACCTGGGACTGTGGAGGTGATCGGCTGATCATCGTGTGCACCGGAAGAAAGTGAGTCTCTGCAGCGCGGTGTGCGTGTCTTGGTGCCAACTGAGACTGCAGGAAGGAGTGCCTGGTAAGCGTGCACTCGGAGTCAACGTGAAGTCCCATCAGCGTTGTGTGTGTAGCTTCGTGCCAGAGGAGACCCGGAGGGTGCTGTGGTGAACGTGCACCCGGAGTAAAGTAATCTCAGGGGTGGGGGGGTATGTGTGCCCTGCGGCCGCATGAGACCTTCCTAACAGTCACGGCCCGGCAGCCCCGGAAGAGCTGAGCTGCCAGGCCGAGCTGCTGAGGCCCATGGAGAAAGTTCTACACGGAAGGCCCAGTTCGCTGAAGGAGGAGAGTGGGGTCGCGCCCCCAGGTAACGTGGATCACTGCGTAGGCGGGGCGCGGGCTCGGAGGGACACTCTCTCGGCCTCTCAGTCCTTCTGGCGACATGAGCCTTTGCTTCGGCTCAGATTGGGGCCCGTACTGCGTAAAGGACTGGCAGTACTGGGGCCAGGGTGAGAAGCTGGACTGTATGTCATCGTTGATACGTGTAGGGGGCATCTGTTATCGAAGAGGCTGACTGTCGTAATACACATTGCCAATATTGCTGCTAACGAACTGCCGGACACTCTTAGGACGCCTGACATTATTTCTGCATAACGAAGTACACGATTGTAGCGCTACGCATTGCATTATTTCTCCATTGCAAAGTACATGATTGTAGCGGCGCGCATTGCTTCTTCATTGCAAAGTACGTGATCGGGGTGTGACGCATTGCATGATTCCTTCATTGCACAGTACAGGATTGTAGCGGTACGCATTGTATTATTTCTCCCATTGCAGGTACCGGGGTGTATCGTTACGCATTGTATTATTTATCCTTTGCCCAGCATAGGATTGTATTGTTACGCAACACACTATTGTGTGTCAATTGCAACGTGTGTGATTCTAGCATTACGACCAGCATAGCATTGTGAAAGCGGTGGCTGGGATTTGAACCTACCAACCAGCCGGAACGAATATTACCCTTTATTATATGTTGGCTTAGGTATTGTGTGGTCTGATTGTATATCTTTTTATATAAAGTTTATACTCGTTTTATCAAACTCGTGTGAAGTCCATTTGTGGTGTCACTAGTGAGTTGTTGTGAGCTTGGTTGAACATACTGTACACTCGTGCCTTGGAGATATGCCTGGCTGCTCGTGCCAAGCTACTAAGGGGGTGAGCAGGGCTATCTCAAACGGTGTCCTTACTTGGCCTAACGTTGAGTTAGGAGTCCCGGGTCGTGCATTTGGTGACAGTAGTGCGCAAGGGGACTCCGGCTTCCAACATTTCCCTAGGTGCCGGCTGAGCTAGGGTTCAAAATCCAAAGCTAGGCACATTGCACAAAAAAGGTCCGTTTTCACTGGAAGACTTTGATCTGTCCATGTTGGGTTTTAAGCTGTTTCCTGTCATGGACACTAGGCCTACCCACACAAGTGAGGTAGCATTTTTATCGGGAGACTTAGGGGAACACAGAAAAGTAGAACAAGTGTTATTAGCAATTGACTTTCTATGCATTTATGCCTTCCAAATGTAAGACAATTTGTAAAAAAAAAATAAGTCATTTCCAAAACTGACTTCTAATTGACATGCTTATATGGGAACCCACAATTTTGGAGATGTACAATAAACCACTGCTTATAAACTCTATATTCCCATTTCGGAAATATATTGGTTTCCTTGGTACCGATTTTTCACTCTTTATATTTTACCAAATGAATTGCTAAATAGTCGGTACACAATGAAAAAACAATACAAGACACAGCTCAGTTATTGGCTCTGGGTTCTCTGGTTCTTGGTGAACTTACAAGTCCTATATATCCCCACAACCTGAATGGTTCAGCGGATGGAACGGTATATTGCTTTCAAAAATCTGTCATACTTAGAAGAAACTACAGGTGAAAATGTTGGCACAAATGGCTGTTTTTTCAACTCAATTTCAATATTTTCTATTTTCAACTGTTAGTTTCTAAAAAAAAAAAAAAAACCTTTGAAGGATCGACACAAATGACCACTTGCTGAATTCAGAACTTTGCCTAGTTTTCAGAAATGTATAGCTTTCTGGGATCCCTTATTGGTTTCACACCCATTTCTACCACTAACTCGAAGGAGGTTGAAAGCTTAAAAAATAGGGAAAATAGGCTATGTCCCAGTAAAATGCCAAATCTGTGTAGAAAATGTTGGTTTTCTGACAAAAGTCTGCCTGTGCCTGAAAGGTGAGAAGATGGTGATTTCAGCACCACAGTTTATTGATGCTATTTGCAGGGAAAAAACAGACGCTTTCTTCTGCAGCAATTGCCTCCCCCCTTTTTTTTTTTTTTTAACATTTAGCTGTATTTTGGCTCATTTCTGGGTCCCCTCCAGGGGAATCTACAAACCCTGGGTACCTTTAGAATCCTCAGGGTGTTGAAAAAAAAGGGCACAAATTTGACGTGGATACCTTATGTGGACAAAAGGTTCCTAGGGCCTGAGCACCAACTACACTAAATAGCCAAAAAAAAGGCTTAGCACGGGGGAGGCCGAGCAGCGAAAAGGTTGTTTTATTAAATGTGTGTAAGCAAATTCATGCCTACTCTAAGATGGCCAACACATTTGTGTTTAATCTTGCGAGTTCTCTTACGTGATTAGTTCTTGCCCTGGGTCCTGATATTTAAATAGTGTGTGCATATTATGGACTTTTATTGCACATATGGGATATGCGGTAGACACCTCTATTCATTTGTGCTGGCAAACTATGGGAGCCGTTTGGCTCTGTGATTAACTGTGTCCACATTAGGCTTATGTTAATTTTGTTGTTTGCATGGATCTATAGAAGTAAAGCAACTTGTGCGTAAAGTTCATTCTCTTCTTTTGACTACAATATTGCTCGGATATTCGAGCTGAGCAAACTATGCTAAAAGACACTAAGTTTCCAACCATTTATCTGTGATTGTCAGATGTTTCATGTTTATTGAGAAGAAAAGCCGGGTGTGTTATGCTTATGGCTCTTCTAGCCTCTTTTCTACTCACTTAATGCTCTGTGACTGTAGAATTGCTTAATCTCCTTGAATTTATTATACGAGTCATGTCGAAGGACACATGCTGCTTTTTGCTTTGGGTTGTTTATGGAAATGTAGCGTTCATTCATATTTTGCTTCTTATTTGGTTGCTGGGACTAGAGTTGAAACTTGTTTATCTAAATGAGTTTTTGGAACCAGACAATGATGCCTCCTATTTTGGATTTTACTATATATTTTAGACATGTGACTGCCATTGTTGCGTCTGGACAGTTTGACTATTGTCCTTTAGGGGATTGGCTCATTAGGTTTTTGTATTTGAAACTTTTTGGGTGAATTATTTCATGTGTGCTTATCAGACCGCTGTCTAGATGATTAGCTGGATGGACATACAATGCTTAATGTTGTGAACTACATGAAATTTAAAGTAGTAGTGACTAAGGGACTCATCATTACTGAAGTGAAAAACGTAAGAATTACCTATTGGATAATTACACTTGATGATTTGCTAATGGTAAGAAAAGTTTTGAATTGAGAACTTTGGTGTACTCACAAATTGCCCTTCGAATAGTAAATACAAGAGTTGAAACTATATAATACTAAGCAAATGAATCGTAGTTATAGCATTCTCAAGAACCTTTTCGCCCCATAATTAGATTATAGATAGGCGCCAAATAGGGGGTTTTGTTCAGATTTGCAGTTTTATATATTTTCGATGTTTTATATGTTAATCTTTGTTATCACGGACAGCCTCAGATTGTTCATGTAATGGGTTTGCGATATTTAACATTGTTACATGCTCTGTTTTGTATAAAACTTTCTCTATTTCTTGGAACACAAGCTTTATGAACATTGACATCATAATGCGAGTACTTCACTCTTTTTGTCGGATATTGCGTTATACTTTTTTCCCCAATCGATTTGTATGTTTAATAAGTGTTTATTGCACACTTTTACATGTTTTTTCAATTTCTTGTGCTGTTTATTTTGCTTAAGACACTGTGGGGCATATTCACAAGAACGTGTGATAACTACCGCAAGTGTTGCTTAATGTAACCCTACACATCGCAGTCCATCGCGGGAAAACAACTCTGTGTTAACGTGGTATTCACAACACGGCGGTACCATGCGATAGTCACAGGACAACGCGTCAAATGAATGTGTTAAAAACAACGCGACGCCGCAAAAACGCGAATCCCCAACGCGAAAATAGTAGCGATGACACCAATCGCGATACAAAAATCGACAAAGACCAGCCACAGGCCTGCAATTCCCACGCGTCATGTGGGAAAATGCACTATAAAAGTAGAAAAAAAACACACAAACAAAAGCCAAACAACAGCGAAGCGCAATGGAGGCAGCCGGAGCAAGTACAGAGGACAACCAGAACCCCACAAGCCCCACGGAGGACCAGCCTGGGACCTCGGGGTCAGGGAAGGGCAAGGACAAGAAGAAGAGGAAGACGAAGTTCAGTCCGCAGGAAAACAGGATCCCGATAACGGAGGTGATAGAACACCATCAATCACTGTTCGTCACCTCCACTGTGTCACTGGTAACTAAAAATGGAATATGGCAGACCATCGTGGACAAGGTGAATGCAGTCGGAGTGCTGAAGAGGACAATGGACGAAGTCAAGAGGCGCTGGAATGCTGTGAAGCGCAAAACCAAGCTAAAACACGCAAACAACAGGAAGGCAGCAATGCAGACTGGAGGTGGGAGTCCAGCGCCACAGGAGGAGCTGGACGAGATGGAGGAAATGATGTCCACAGTCATCAGTGGGGAGACGGTGGCAGGAGTCGGGGGACCGGACACCGCTCAACATGACCGGACACAACAGCAACAGGGTGAGTAACCACCAGGGACTGGGGGGATGGGGTGAGATGGGCACAATGGCACACATGCACAATTATGCAGAGTACATCTGCGGACAAACCATGCCCCAGATCCACAACTCTCACCAAGAGACCAATGCACACAGGTATGCAACATCTCAGCACTGCATAAACACAGAACCCAGAGAGACACCACATGGAAGGGAGAAGGGCAGCTAAATCAGAGCTGCAGGGGCGACTCCCCCAAAATGCGGCACACACACATAACATGCAGAGCACATCAACATTGACAACGAGGTGGTACAAAACGCAACTAGATGCCATACGTGGGTGTCTAAGTCCCATCAGGGACCACTCACAGTCCCTAACGGACACCCACAGTCCGCTTCATGCTCTCCAACGGACCATGGCTGACCGCCAGAGTCCTGACTCTGCAACAAGAGTGACTGTCTAGCCAGAGTGCCTCCAGCGATCTCGCCCGGGAGTTGGGACACATGCGGAGGATCACGGAGAACATGGAGCGGACGCGGACGGAAAGAGCGGCTGCCACGGCAGCACACCAGCGAGCAGCGAGAGGTAGCTGGGTCCCTCAATGCCCTAAAGACCATCCTCATGGCATTGCTGCCACAAGGCCTGGAGCTGATGCATGCTGCTGCTACCACCCCATCCACATCTCCGGCCCCTGATGTGTCTGTGCCACACAGTGCTGGAGACAGTACACCACCACCCACATGTGAGGCACATGCAACAGTAGAGGACGAAGATGCGGATGAATCTGCCCCCGTGGTCAGGAGGACGCAGTAGCATTCATCTCCGCCATGTGGCCTGTTTCTGCCCTCTGCATCATCACCTCCCACTGTCCCCCGATGCACTCTGCGACACTCACCTTGGACCTCGACATGGACTGCCATATTCTGTTTGGTCACCAATGACACAGCTATCAGACTGCGGACTGAAGTCCTCCTCTCCTGATGTACCGGTCATTCCCTGAAGGACTCTGGCTGGCCCGCCACGTGCCGACAATGTGAAGTGGGGTTGGCATGGCCCTGTACTGCTCCAGCTGCAACACTCCCTTGAATGTGTAATAAACATTCATATCCACACAGATGTGTCATGTCTATGATCTTTCAAGTGTGGAAGTATGGATGAATGTAGGGTCAGTGATTCCCCCTTACGTCCATGTTGCCCATGTTGTGGGACTATTGTCACAGGGTGACAGATTGCCGATTGCGGTTCGGGTGGCGTCAACACTACAACGGAGACACATCCATTAGTCACTTCCTTGTCCAGCCCAGGACGGAACCACGCCCAGAGCTCCGGGGTCATTGTTCACACCCTTACGCTGGACTGGCATACGCCAGGACAGCCCACTCCAATTACGCAAAAAGGGGGGGACGACAACGCTACATGTCCCAGGTCTTCACTGTTGGGATCTGCAGCTCACAGGTCTAGTTGTCAGCATGCCACAGCCACTCCCTCACGGCTGGTGTACACCCACACCACACCCATCCAGCACTGGCGTCACAGGACATGTGACCCTGTCAATAAAAAGGGCCTGGCGCACGTGCTGGACGCCATTTCCACTCTCTCTGACTGGGTGTCTCCATGTAGTTCTCATGTGTGCATGAGGGCCTAGGGCCCTGCCACCTCACATTGCCCAGTGCCGGGGGTGACATGATGGCGTCCACACAACAGGACTGAATCATTAAGGGTCCATGGCTAGCGGTGCACAGACTTGGTGGCACCGGATATACTGCGGCAGGCACAGGCACCCCACCACGGGACGGTGTCTCGCGGTGCAGTGAGATTGGGGCACCTAAAGTGCTGAGCGGGTGTGCAGCCAGCGATGACGCGCCGTCCTGGCAAGGATTAGTGTGAGCCCTGCTGGACTGCAGTGTAGGCCTGGCCCAGCGGGCAGTGCGGCCCTCGCGCCACGTGGCGTCGCGCTTCACAGAGTTAGTGGCACCTCAAGCGCTGAGCGGGTGTGCAGCCTGCGATGATGCTGTGTGCACTGATGTGGTCTCTGCCATTGCAAAATCAAGACCCAGAGTCAAGTGTGTGACCTGTTGGCCCGCGGTGTGGGGCTGCATGATGTGGAGGGTGCCATGGTCGCGGGCACCGGGCTTGGAGATCCCTCCGGATCGTGGTGGGCCCTCTTGGAGACACGCCGGTGGCGGAAGGTGAGCAGTGAGGCCTGGTTGCGCAGGGGCAGGCAATCACCGCTGGGCAGCGGCTGGGGTGTAGCAGCCTGTGTGCGCAGGGGCGGACAAGCGTTGATTGGCGTGTGCAACTGTATGGACTCTGCCATTCATGTCTCTGGAAACTGTTTCAGATGAGGGACCTGGGGGACTGCTGTGGATACCGGCACGTGGTTGGAGACACACCGGTGGCAGCAGGTGAGCAGTGAGGCGTAGGTCCACAGTGTCGGCTCTCTCCTTCTCTCTTTCCCTCTCCCTCTCTTTCGCACGCTCTCTCTCTGTACTTTGATGGGCGCAAGGCACACCTTCTGATCCAGATTCCTGTTTTGCAGGCTGTGACTTACAGAATGTCCTGAGACGAGCCGCCATGCCTCTTCAGAATTGTTTTTTTTGGTTTGTTCTGTAATAAACGTATTGTTTGGATATTTTGGTATGGGTGTATGATTTGCCTTTTTCTGGCCACATGTATGTTGGGTGTTGTGATTGTGCGACTTCAGGCGATTTGTTTGGTTCATGATTTCGTGGAGTTGATGTGAAATATCTTTGTCCGGGGGGGGAGGGGTGTGCCCGGGGTAGGGCCCGGGGGGGGGGGGGACCTGGGGGTGGTAGCTGTGGGTGTTGTTGACTTATTGGGGCTGCATGATGGGTTGCTCCATGGCATCTGTTGTTCTTCATGTGTGGCTATGGGCTGTGCTCCCTTGTCTGGTGCCGGTTGTCGTTCGACTTTACACCAGGTATTAGTTTCCTGCTGCTAACACGCCTTATCGCATGTTTTGTGGTCTTATCGCAGATCTGGCTGGTCGTTGAGAATGTCGTGGAGTGGTGTTGTTGCGGCTTTTAGCACGGGAACGCCTACTCTGCATATCATTAGCGTTAGTTGCCGGGCTCCTCTGTGGCGATGTTTTTTGCGACTGCTATCGCAGGTAAACTGGTGTTATGGGCTGTTAGCACCAGCTTGGGAATGGGGTGATAAATTTATTGCGGATTTGGCTGCAATAAAGTGCCAATACCTCAGCGATAGCTCCTTGAGAATAATGCCCCTGTATTTTGCATTTGTTCATGCAACACACGTGGCTTATGTCATTGTATGTTTTTAACAGTTCTGATTAAGTCCCAATGTTTAGGGACAAAACGTGTTGGCTGTTTCCATGTTGGACTGTTCAAGAAAGAAATGAAAGAATATTTTAACATTCTTGTCCGTGGCACCTTGACTAATTGGAACTTCTGCACACTAATCTAGTGGATGATACAAAATTGTTCAGTTGCCTGGACTTTAGATTCAATTTTTTTTTTCTTTATAACTGACATTTTTGTTCCTTTTTGACTTGGAGGCCTTTATAAAATTGCTCTGATATACACTTATGACATCATAAGAAATGTGTGCTTCTCCCATAGGTTGTTGTAACATCCCAATTTAGTGACTGATTCATACAAAGTGAAACAAAACCTGGATAAATAGTGGCTTATCCAGTTGAATTGTGTGAACGTAGGCAAATATTTTATTTCACCAAAACTCCTTTATCATTACTGCGTATGAAAGCGCATTCAAATATACGAATTCAGAATACCAGTTGTAGAATAATCTATTGTTTTTTTTTTATTTACTAGACTATAATGTTGCTCTATAATAATCTGGGCCCTATACATGGTTTGCATGACAACTGTCTTGCCTGTTAGTTCACCGATAGTTCATGCTGAAAAACTTGTAATAAAGTACTTCAGTGCAGTTGTAGAATTTGACATATTAATGTCAACGCTACCACGTGTTAAAGAAATACACTTTTTTTAAATTTTGAAGGGACTTTCTCATATTTTATATGTTTGGTGTATGGTTTACTGTTGTGCTCCAATGGTTAAGTATATTACGGTATGTGGTTGACACATTCTGTTCCTTATTATTGTTCAGTTGTGTCTGTGGTAACGGGAAGAGCCTAACGTTCAAGTGCTGGCAGTTGGCTTTGAGCTGGCACGGTGCAAAGTCACGCTTGAACTTCATGCTAAATAAACATGCGTATGAAAATCACCTCAGGTGTAGTGATTCCCTACAACATTTACAAGGCAAACATTTTTAGGGCTCGGCTCGTATACAGGCTCTAAGAACGGAGCCAAATCCTTAGCTTGACTATCCCAGTTAATTTGTTGGCTCACCCACATCTAATTGCCACTGTGGTTCAAAAGCAGTAAAGTGATGACAACGGTGTACGATGACTTGAATCAACAAACATTTGCAATGCAATAGGTCTCGCATTTACGCGAGTTTGAGCTACTGGCATTTTAATGACAATGCCTTTTATTTATGTTTTGGTTTTTGAAACACAAATAAAAGGCATTGTCATTTACAATGACAATAGCTTAAACTCTCGCAAATGCAAGACCTCTTGCATTACAAATGCTTTGTTTGTGAAAGCGCCTCATGCCGCGCTTTCAGTTTAATAGCAGCCACGCCCCTTTCTTTAGACAACCTGCGTCTAAAGCAAGGTACTCAGCCGCCATTAAAGTGAAAGCGCAGTATGGGGCGTTTTTACAAAAAGAAAACATTTGTTGCGCAGCATAGCATGTGCAGAAGTGCAGTGCTGTGCTGTGCATAGAGCATTTTTCAAAGATAAAACGCAGCGTCCATGATCAGGCGCTACGATGTTAGGGATAGCCTGACATGCCTGCAACAGCAGCTACATTAAAGAAAATAGTGCTCACATACTGTAGATAAAACAGACCATTTAACAACACAAGTAAACAGTCCAGGCCCCCTGGGAGGTTGCAAATGCAGACAAGGCGGCACCAAGGAGGGACTACTAAACCTATTCATGAATCAAAAGCAACGATTTAGAAAGGACAGTAACGAGCCAATTGAAAAGATGGACGGAGCTTCCAGTCCATACCCGAATACAGCATGCCTCGCAGCGCATGCGGTGCCCACGCGCAACCTTAAAATGTAGCGCAGTAACACCTCCCTACCCCCGGCTTCAGCCGCCTGATCGTAATTGAAAGTCGGTAGAAATGGAAGAATAATTTGGTACCTTCACCCTGATCTCTAAATTAAAAACAGTGCGGGTTTGCAAGATTTAGTAAAATATAGAGGGAAGGAAAGGGAGAAAATTCAATAATATAATGCATTAGTGCATCTATATAGCATTTACTTCCCCTGTATGGGGCTCAGGAGCGCTTCCCCACTCGACAATTGCATTTGGTGCTGAGTGCCGACTCTCGAACTGTTCTCTCCTCTGCCATTGGAAAGATGAAAGGACACCTAATTTGCAGCACCCACAGCAGGGACTGGACAAGCATTGGGAAAAAACAAGTCATCACGTTAAGTGGTTTCCATCCCTGTTATGTGTGGCTCATGATCCATTTAAACAGTGCTGTACAGGGGGTCTGGGTTGCACCCGAAGACAGCAGACCACATCCGCAAGGTTCCATTTCGCCTTCTCCTCTGGACATGTTTATACCGTGCCGTGTCTAAACATTGGACCCAGACAAGTGCTTATTATTTTAGGCGGCCCAAAGGCAGTGTGATATGCTTTGGATGTTGTCAGAGTCGCGCATTATTGTGCTCTCGCTTTTGTTTCTGCTGTCGCAGGAATGAGCAAGTTAACGAACGTCATTTGAATGTGGTCCTGGTACGATTGCTTTATCTTGTGTGGCAGTTATAACCAGTTGCTCAGTACACAATCCCTAGAATGTTACAATCCCGTCAACATCTACAGTTTGCCCAGGAAACAGTTTGCTGGAGAGTGGTTTTGTATGTAAAAGCACCCAGGGGCATATGTACAAGTGAACTGGCGGAGTGAGGTGTTAGTCTTCCTGACTTAACGCCTCACTCCGACACTTCAGAAACGCAGGGTTGCACCATATTTACAAGAATGTGGTGCAGCCCTGCATTTCCCCCTGCACTGGCGCTACACTTTACAGCCTAGCACCAATGCAGGCACCCATGCACCATAGCACAAGTGTCTGCGTGCAGGGGATGATTGTTTTTGTGCAGGAAGGGGGTCCTTCCTGCACATAATCTTTAAATGCTGCTTTGTAACTTCTATGTGTGCTGCTTAAGGCAGCACACACAGAAGTTGCAAAACTGCATTTGTAAAATATGATTGTTTATGTGCAGGAAGGTCCCCCTTCCTGCACATAAACAATAATTGCCCTTTTGCTGTTTATGTGTGCTGCACAACGCAGCACACATGAAAACAGCAAAAACTAGGAGAAATGAAACATTTCTCCTCATTGCGCCAGGGTAAGACCAGGTTTTCCCTGGTCTTAATTCTGGTGCTGCCTCCTATTTACGCCTCCCTTGTAAATAGTAGGCAGTGTCAGAATCGATGGGTGTTGCGGTGGAACGCCCACCACAACACCCATTGCCCTCTCCTTTCACACTAAGTGTAGCATGAAAGGAGGCCTTATTTACAAGGCAGTGTTAAGCCACTTTAAGTGGCTTAACACTGGCTTGGAAATAAGGTGAGGCCTCTAACGCCATCACGTCACTGAAAGTGACGTTGTGATGGCGATAGGGGCTTTCAAGTCGTATGGCGGCAGGGGAACACTGAGCAATATGCGGTGCGACTACACATTTTATCAAGTATTTTTGTCCAGCTTGGGATAAGTCCATGTGAGCGTTGAATGTGAATGAACAGCACTTTATTGTGGCTATCATACCACGTGTGCTATATTAACTGCTGACTATTGCTCACATAAACGTAGAATTGGATACATTCTCGGATTCCCTATTCCTTTTACTAACTTGGATCATCTGCTCGCTTAATAAATGAGCTTGACGCATTCGTGCGACGGTTATCTTTGTCCTTCATACATACGTTTTAGGCTACTGCCATATTCATCTGTACTTAGTGGTCTACTTAGAATCCCCAATGCCCTGAAGTCCTGTGTTTAAGGATGAAACGCGTTGGCTGTCTGCCTTTAAGGAATAAATTAATAAAGAAGAGAAAAACTAACTCGTACATCTACCTTTTTGCTACATTGAACATTTATGGTTTTTAGGAACTTGAACTTTCTTGAAAAGTGGTGCAGCTCCGATACAGTTTGTTCATTTCGTTTCCCCTATCAGTAGGCGAGTGCTCTGGGACAGGGGGCACTTTTGGAGAATTGCACACAGGATCATTTTGTATTGCCGAATTACAATTGGTGACTTTTGAGATTGGTGCCTATTGGTTGCTTTTGGTGCACTGTCCTATTTGTGTGATAACAAAGACATGTCCTAGGAGCATAGAAGGTAAGGGGGTAGAGAAAAAGGGATAAGGAATGCAGCTCGGGTCAGGCAGACCAGCAAGGGGAGAGCCACTGGGATGGGAGGCAGCTACATATGCCACCCAATCGCAACATTACCAATGTGCAGCTGATATTTGACTTTAGGTCTAATGGGACTACATTGGCTCAGAGTGCAACTCTTTGTTCGCGCACACTACTTATTTTTTTTAAGTCTGAGAGGTGATGTCTTTGATTACCCAGTGAAGTAAGCCGGTCTCTGTAACCTGGCTAACTAATCAAATTGCTGCACATTTTTGTGAGAAGCAGCATGGTCTCCACTTATGAAACTAGAACCATTCATTTCACTTACCCAGAAAAGTTAATTTTGATGTGTGCCTCAATTCAGAAGCTAATAAAATGGGAGCGTTCTATCTATCCATGTCTTTGCACCTTACAGGATGACACTGGATCAGGAGTAAATTGGACACTTTCACTGGCAACGAGTCAGTACACCAAGATTACATGGCCACTCAAATGCGGCTGGGCAGGTATTTCCTGTGGAGAGCGGTGTTTTCATGCATTTACTTCCGGAACGGCAAGTATCTTTTCTAGAACAGGTCTTATTTTCCCTAGCCAATCGTACACCCAACCAGTCTTCCCCCAACATAGTTGCTTCTTCTGTCAACTAACATTAAGGACGCTGTATTAAATGTGATAACGCTTAAACACCACCTCTAAGTACAGGCAAGGACATCTCTTTAGTAATTTCTTATAAGGTCCCAAAGGCGAGACCTATTGACTGTGCCAACGCTTGTTTTTTTGTCTGTTTTTAAACAGTAGGGTTGTCATCACTTCATTCAAACCTGTAAGTAAACCACCAGCACTTTGAGCCTCTGAACCAAAAGGTATTCCATTGAGAAACTCTCTCTATATTCATCCAAGTTGCAGCTTAAAGGTCTTGATTTAATTCCACTCAGGCTTTCTTTCTGGGCCTACATGCCTCCTGGGCCGAAGAGATTCTGAAGAACTTCGATATCACATAGATTTGCAATCCTATTAGGATATAACACACAATTTCCATTCTTATGTTCATCTTTACTGCCTGCTGTGGCCCATACCCTGGAATGCTGGCCATTGAGGCTAAGTGGATTTCCTCCAGTATGCAGCAGTCATACTACTTTGCAACGTTTATCACCTTCTGACGTAAGGAAGCCTCCTTAGCCATACAAATGGGTTAGCAGGTAGCAGTAGACTTGCCAAGTTAGTGGCGTTATCCCCAGGGCTTTAAGTGGGATGAAAAAACTGGGGGGGGGGGGGAGTCTCTCAAAGGGGCGCGAGTGATTTAATTAAGGGTGTGGCTTAAAAACAGAATGAAAACCTGTGCTTAGCATAGTGCGCCGACTGGAATTTTGCTGCTTCTTTTATTGAAGCCAGATATACAATACAAGAAGTAACATTACACCTACAACAAGCCAGGACTGTTGGCTTTGTTGTTAGTTGCATAAGGTAAATAAGCAACAACTTGGCTTTGATGTATATAAAATTCTAAATGCTTCAGTTCTGAAATGATGAGAAAGTGAAAGTACTATAACTAGTCTCTTTGAAATTAGATCAAAGGCAGCGAAGGGTGGCACTGCTGCAGAGTTACGATTTATTTTTCACCCTCAGAGATCCGTCTCAGCACCTGCTTTTTAGAACTGCTGGTGCCGAGCACTGGCAGGACCCGGCTCACTTAAATCCCGGGTTATCCCCACCCCTGAGCTTGCTCTTGGTTCCAGCGCCGCTACTCGAACCTCAGATACTGCTGGAAATGTTCTTGCACTGCATGCCTGTTGAGCAGGGAAGGGTGAAGAGACACCCTAGGAAAGAAGGAGTGCTCATGCTTGTATGGCAAGAACTATGCAAAGCTTTGGGTACCGCAGTGGAAACAGTTGGAAAAACAATTTCTGGTCTTGTCTCTGGAGTGCTCGCAGCTGGGAGTAGACAGTGCCTAGAAGCCGTCATAAAGGTAATCCTGCTGATCACACAAACCAACAGATAGGAGGTAATTTAAAGCATTGTTTAGACACTGCATATAATGAGTGTTGAAAGCATTGTGTAGAGTAGTAGGCTCCCTTCACATTATTTGATCAGCTTTTGTTAACGAAAATCAACACCAAACATAGTTGTGTCTAAGTTGGAAATTCTGTCAGTGCACCCTTTTCGTGGGCGTTTTTGGTTTATTGACGTTAATCCTGGGAAGGGCTGCATAGGTTCCTTTGAATACAACAGTTGTCATGCAAACGTGATGTGAAACACAACACAGCCTTCTCTGCCTTGCCGTGTGCGTCTATCAGTCGAGACTGCTATCGGAAGGAAACGCTTGGTTCTGACCATTGACATCCTTCCTCGTATGAAAGAGCCTTGTGGGTTCTCATAATGGCGATAAAGATCGGTGCAGCTGAGAATTGCAGGAAGCTGCTAGCTTGAAGGCCAGCCAGAAAGGATACACAGATGTCATTGTAAATTAACAATAACCACGCAGTCAGCCTGGTCTTTGTAGCGATTCAGGTCTCTTGGCAGCAATGAACACAAGGGGTGTGAAGGCCAGCTTCACATGTGCGTCACAGCTCATCCCCGAGCCAATACTTCATGGACGTTAACTTCAGAGAAAAGGTGGCACATGCAGCAACTGTTAGCCATTTGGAGACTACCATTTTTTAATGGCACACCCAAAAGCCCAATCCCAAGCAAAGGAGGAGTCAGACCCCACAAAGCACACACAACAGATCGCCGGACAGCGCAAGCGCTGTTTAGGCTCGACCTAAATATGCTAGATGGAGGACACACATGGGCACAGTGAGATCTGCTGCTTCTCTCTCTTCAAGGAGGGGGGGTGGGAAGTGATTCAACTGGAGCACGGAGGTGGGAGTGATTCCTCCACAAACCCTGCCGCTCTGTCACACCCACCTAACTCCCCAGTCCCCTCTCCCTACTTCCCCTCCCCTAAAAACAATGCGCATTGGAATCAATTCTCTACCTTCAATAACACTTCCATTCTCAACAGTCTCTCTACCCTGAAACCCTCGAATCACTTCAACGACCCCCTTCCCTCATATTTCTTCAAAGATATGATAAGGCCTCTAGTTCCACTCGGGACCAAGATCGTTAATGCCTCCCTACTTCAAGGTGAGATCCCCGACTGCCTAAAGTCCGGGCTAGTTCTCCCCATTCTCAAAAAACCTACGGCGGACCCTGAGGATCTGAATAACTTCCAACCAATCACTAACATCCCTACTCTGGCAAAGCTGATTGAGAAATGTGTACAGGTTCAACTATGTAACCACATTGAGGAATTCCAGCTAGTAGATCGGGCTTCCGTCAAGGTCAAAGCACCGAAACAGCCATCACTCACATAATTGATGACGCGCTTACCCTACTTGACCGGAACGAATCCTGCCTATTAATCCTACTCGACCTCTCATCAGCCTTCGATACGGTCAATGACAACCTCCTGAGCCTTCTGGAACATAGGATGGGGCTCTCTGGCGCAGTACTAAAATGGTTCGTCTCCTTTCTCAATGACAGATCACAGAATTAAATCCAACCAATCCATCCACCCTGGGGGTGCCCCAAGGCTCCTCACTTTCACCCACACTTTTTAATCTATTCATTGAACCCCTCACCAAAATCCTCAAATCATCTAACATCCAATACCACATGTATGCAGACAACACCCAGCTGCACATGAAAATCTCCTCGCCTGACAATATCAAGTCACTCAACGGAACCTTACAGAAAACCCTTAACTGGCTTACCCTCAACCATCTCAAAATAAACGCCCTTAAAACGGAATTCCTCCTTATTTCCCCGCCCAAGCAAGCACTCCTCATTGAGGAATACATAAAAAAATCTGTCTGCTCTCAACTGCACACCACATATCATTGACTCTACGAAATCCCTGGGTATAGTGTTGGATAGGAACTTGAGCATGCAGGATCACATTAATGCTTCTACCAAAGGAGCGAACTTCAAACTGAGCATCCTAAGGAAACTAAAACCTTTCCTTCCCCCCGATGACCTCAAGTCCGCAGTACAAGCTTTAGTCACATTGCGACTGGAATATAGCAGTGCAACACTGCGGTCTGCCTAAATACAGGCTGGCCCCCCTCAAAGCCTCATCGAATGCGGCCGCCAGGCTCATCACAGGCTCCAAGAAGTACAATCACATCTCCCCGGATCTGAAAACTCTCAACTGGCTACCTTTTGAAGCAAGGATATACCTAAAACTTGCCTGCATGACCCAAAAAGCCCTTCACTTCAACACACCTCTCTACCTCGCAAAAAACTTGAGCTGTCGGGTGGTGCCCGTACCTCCAGGAGCTCCAGCACCCTCCTACTTAAACCAAAGAAATAAAAAAAAAAACAACAACCTACAACCGTTCCTTCTCAGGAATCGCCCCAAGAATCTGGAACTCCCTTCCAACGGAAATGAGACTAATTCCATCGACAGAGTCCTTCAAAAAGGAAATGAAAGCGCTACTGATGAACACTTGCCTATCCTAAAGTCCAATGGGGGCCTGAGTCACTGCATCTACTATCACGCTGATGACTCTCTCGCCTTCTCCTATTTCTTTTGCCCACTATTTAAGTTGCTATGTATCTATTGCTATTTTTCGACTACCATGTCGTCATGTAACAATTGTTATTTTGTCTATGGCTATGATTCTTGCACGATTGCCCCCCCTCATATGTGTTGCATCCCTCTGTAAAGTGCTTTGATACCCTCTAGGGTCATGTTCGCGCTATACAAAACTTTACCAATAAAATAATAAACAAGTGAGTGCGATTCCTCTGCAGGCTCTGCCACACCCAGGAGTGTGAGTCATTCCTCTGCAAGCCCAGTCGCTTTGTCACACCCAGAGGGGTGGGAGTCATTCCTTTGAAGGCTCTGCCCCTCTGTCTCACTCAGAGGGATGGCAGTCATTCCTCTGCAAGCCCAGCCGCTTTGTCACACCCAGAGGGGTGGGAGTCATTCCTTTGAAGGCTCTACCCCTCTTTGTCAAACACAGACCGCGAGTCTGGTGCCGGCTGCCACCACCCTTCATCCGCAGGCCCTGACCGGGAGTGCACCGAGTCCGGCTGCCGCTCCTCAGCCGCGAGAGTCCCCGGGATGGCTGCAGAGGCCCCGCAGATGCCCACCGACCCCCTGGGGGCACGCGCGTGCATGAGGAGCGCTCTGGAGGAGGCCTGTAGCCGGCTGCTGCGGCGCCTGGTGGAGGACGAGCCTCCCGGCGAGGAGGACGGGGTGAGGGAGAGCGTGACGGAAGTAAGAGGACTCCTGCGGGGATGGGGGCCTCGGCTGGACCTCCAGGCCCTGACTGCCAAGCTCTCCGAGGTCTGCAGCTGCGACATGCTGCCCCCGCGGGTGCTGGAGGCCCTGGCCCGGAGGCTGTCCGACCCCCTGCAGAAGGCGCGCTTAGGCTGCAGCGGGTACAAGCACTGCCATCGGGGCATGCGGGCGCTGAGGAGCGCCGTCCTGTGCCAGGAGAAGGTGGACGCCTTCTTCGCCGAGGAGCGGGGCCTGGCCTACAGCCTCTACCGGGAGCTGCGCGCCGTGCTGGGCCAGAGGCACTGGGGGAGGCTGCGGATCGCGGTGGGCTACGGCGCGCAGCTGGGGGCGGCCGAGGGCGACCCGGAAGTACGGCTGTCTGCAAGAGCCGAACGAGGCGCGGACCCGGAAGTACGGCTGTCTGCTGACCCCGAAGTGGAGCTATCTGCAGGCGCCGAGCGCGGCGCTGACCCGGAAGTACCATTGCCTGCAGGGTACGAGCGCAGGACTGACCCAGATGTGAACCTGTCTGCAGGCGGCAAGCGTAGCCCTGACCCGGAAGTGAAGTGGTCTGCAGGAGCCGAATGCAGCACTGACCTGGAAGTGCAACAGTCTGTGGGCTCCGAGCGCAGCACTGACCCAGAAGATCAACTGTCCGCAGGCGCAGAATGGGACAGTGACATGGAAGTGCAGCTGTCTACAGGCTCCGAGCGCAGCGTTGACCCGGAAGTGCACCTGTCTGCATGCTCCGAGCGCGGACCTGGCCCGGAAGTGCAACTGTGTGCAGGCGCCAAGCGCAGCGCTGACCTGGAAGTGCTGTTGTCGCCAGACGCCAAACGGAGAGCTGGCCTGGAAGTTCAAGCGTATGCAGCTGGGGGAAGCCATGCTCG
Source organism: Calotriton arnoldi (assembly GCA_963921515.1). Lineage (NCBI taxonomy): Eukaryota > Metazoa > Chordata > Amphibia > Caudata > Salamandridae > Calotriton > Calotriton arnoldi. The sequence continues at coordinate 1,466,393 of CAWUFW010001037.1, read as the reverse complement.
CCCGGAAGTTAAAACCAGAGCAGCCTGTGCCGCCCCGCAAGTAGAACACGTCGACCTGGCAATCGGAGATAAGAAGACAGGAGTGGGATATTATATCGAATTGAAGAAAAATCCTAAAAACGAGCAAATCCTTGTCCAAGGCAAGAAAACACTGAGAGCAATACTGGGTGCAGGAAACGCGAGCGCCCCAGGAAACTTTAATACCAGCGAGGAGAACAGGGTTTGTTATCAGATCATGTTTTACGCCACCGAAAAGCTCGCTGTTGTATCGGAGAGGCCAGAGCACGTGGAGAGGCTTCTCAGCAAACACAGCAACTGGAGGAAGACCATAGACTGTAACGATGCGGCATGGAACCTGCCGAAAAGGGAAATAAGTGTCTGCATTATAGAGGTCAAGCCTGATTACTGATGTGCCCGCCTTTAATTAATGCTGTTCATCTCCTCTGTCCTGCTTAGCGGACTGTCTCTAATTCCAGATCTCATTTCTTTTGAATGGTCGAGTTTTTTATCTGCTGCACAAAAGGATTGTGCAGCCTTCCACAGAGTTGCAGTGCCCTTGTCTGGTGTCCATTAACTCCTGGGAGTCCACGGTGCCTGCTAGGCGTCTGTGACTGTTTATAAAATGCTTATTTTGTTGGGTGATTAATAAAGTATCTGTGCCTAAAAAGATAAATTGAAAATGTAAAAATTCCTTGTAATATAAAGGATTTTGAAAAGGGAAACAAAAAATTACATACGTACCCTTATCTTGATTTGTGGTAGCATTATGAGTATGTCCAACGGGCCCCATGTAATTCAGAAAATTCTTTGCCTCTGCACCTTCACTGTGTTATGGACTTGGCTGTAGAGACAAAGAGGCTGCCAAGAGGTGCTCTGACTGTGTACCACAAAAAGTGGCACACAGTGAATGCGCCCCATGAGGACAGCCCTCTGGCTGGAGGCCCAGACCCATGAAAGGTGGTGCAGTCACTCACTACACCCACTTGCAAGGGGATGTGCACCCACCTGCTGGCCTGGCCTCAGGGCAGCGCATTATTTACAATAGGGCACACTGTCCCAGTTTGCACCTGCTGCACTGGGTTAAAGGTGCGCTGTGACGCAAACGGAGAGTGCACTCTTTGTGTAACATGGGCCCTAATGAACCATTTTCCTGAAGAGGAATCTTTACTTTTATGTTACACAAAAGACTGAAAGAAACCGTGGAAGTCACCCTGCTAGCTTAATATGATTCAAACCTGAGCAGCAGTTTTTTTCCAGAGCTCTGCAGCTGTTGCATAAATCAAGTAATATTTATTGTGGTCATTCTACCTTATGGCCAACTAATCAAACCGACGTCTGCAGCAAGTGCATCACCAACTTGAGCTATAACATTCTATCAACTGCTAGATATGCATAGATCTCTTCAGTAGACACCTTACCCCCCATGCCACTTTGCCAGCAGATACATATAGTCACCAAATACAACTTGTAAGATCGTTCAGTAACTAATGTTCATACTGTGGTACCTTGGGAGTAAGCAAAAGGTTGCATGTTTGAATTTTAAGGCCAACTCAGCCTTTTATTCTTGGAGGGTAAATATGAAAGGTAGCACTTAGTTCACTGATGCTTACGTGTTACTGTTGAAATTGCTAGACAGTTGTAATTAGTGGTATACATAAAACAAACACCATAAAAGTGCGTACATGCACCTCCTTTTTTGTTTTCCCTACAGACCGCTTTAGCTGTTGCACACAGCACTGTAACCAGCACATCAATATGTGTAAAGAGAGAGCTTTGGGTCAGCCCCTTGTTCATTACTGAATAGCTTTCTTCTTTTTCTTTGTCAAACTCTTGATCCTCCAATTCTTTGCCTCAGTCCTAGTATTTTCTTCGGAAAATAAATGAACCCGCACTGCCCAAAATTAAAAGTACAGGCTATTAATGATATAGGACAGAGACTCACTGATCTGCTAGGTCAGTGGTTCCCAAACTGTGCGCCGTGGCTCCCTGGGGAGCCGTCAAACCTAGCCAGGGGAGCCACGCACCAAGCACTTTAATGTTGAAGGGTCTGTTGGCTTCAGTTAAACTAATTAGACTTACACGCATGATGTCGATGATTTGTAAGTGACATTTTTAAAGCTGTAAACGTAGTGCTTAATTGATGGCATGTCAAGGGAGATGACCTCCATATTTCACTGGATCCCCACGTTCCAACACTCCCAAAGTAAGTGGAAGATGCCTGAATTATTTTGTTAGACTCGGTAATAGTTTTGTTTTTTTCCAAACGCATTTTACACCAATGCAAGTTAACAGGAAAGTACAGTCGTCCTGTCTATTAAACACACTAAGTATTATTAAGTATTGACATTTGTACTTGAACCATAGGTACTTCTAGTACACATTTCTTTCAGTACACACATTTCCAGACAAGTCGGCTCTCTCCTTGAGCAGCACAGGGAAGTAAAACACTATATACGGCATAATGCCAACATTTGGATGCAAGAAAGAGGGACGTTTTTAAAATAAAAAAATTAAAAATCCGAAGAATTTATTCTACTTGCAGTGATTTGGAGCCTCTTTTAGGGAGGAGACAGCAAAAATAAAGCTGTATGTGGTATTAAAAATTGTTAGTCACCCTGCTGAGTCAGGTTGGCACGTATGACATGGGTAGAAATGGAAGTGCATGCAAACATTCTTCAAGCGCAGAAACACTTTGGCAATGGGGCCTACATGCATAGGGGTCCTATTTAGCACGGTAAGTGGGATAAAAAAGGTTTGAGAGGGTACTCTAAAAAAGGCATAGGCAAAGAAGTGTAACTAGGAATATTTTATTAGAGGCACCGCCTTAGTAATATGAAACACCCTGCGTATATGATTATAATACCTTCATCAGCTTCATCCCAATTATTTTCAGGAAAAAAAAAATGCAAGTACTCCCGAGGCCCAACTTACATCCCCCCCCCACTCACCCCCCACCCTCCAAAAAAGGTTACAGTGGGGAGCCATGGGCAATGGCCAATGGGTCAAGGGAGCCGTGGGTCGAAAAAGTTTGGGAATCACTGTGCTAGGTGAAAGGATAGTAAGTGGGACTGCAGACCAGTAACAAAGCCAGAGGCACATACCTTATATAGAGGTAGACCGCATTTTCAACGCTAAAATTGGGACAGGCCACAAACCTAGAAGTATGATTATATGTTGTCACCTATCGTGAAAACAGAGGGGCTACAGTGAGAGCCCCCACTGACAGAAGAATGACTGCATTGGCACATCCTAGATGTCAATGACACTGGCTGGATATGTGGGCAATAAAGACAAGTGTGTGTGAAGCTCTGCGTTTTGTTTCATTTCAGAGAGTTCTGTCTATCCCACGGAAAGGACTTTCAAAGGTACCCCAGTCACAGAAGCAGCGCTTTTAATGTGGTTCTCTTGCATCTTCAGAGTTGGAATACTTTATTGATAAAAAAAAATAGCCACAAATGCCAGAAAGCAAATGATAAAACCTGGACTGGATGAGCCTGTGTGTTACTGTGGAACAATGGTGTTGGAGAGATGGACATAACTCCAAAATGCTGATAACTTTTATTCCCTAGGCAAAAAACTATGACATTTAGGGACGATTTCCAACAGCTGTTCGCATTGTGCAAAAATACAAAACATTTTTGTTTTTAATTAAATAACTCCTTTCGCTTTCCGTTCACCCATGCTGTTAAAGCCCAGATCAAAGTCTGCAAAACCTGGATTTAACAGGGGTCTCCACCTACTCTACTTCAGCCCTCTTTAATACCAGCTCTGCTGCTTAACGAGGTTGGGCCCCATGCCAGCACTTCTGAGCATTCTGTGATTCAAGAAAGAAGGGTCGGTGCTAAAGTGAGCGAGCTCAACATTTCAATGTGCACACTCACCCGGCCCTCTGCAATCAACTTCATTTTCGGGAACGTATGGGGAGTCCGGTACAGGTTTTGCAAATCTGAGACTGTCCAGGGAAATCCAGGACATTCATCACCCTAGATACATGGATGCCATTCTGCACAGAGTAGGTGCCGGGGGTTGAGGCTGATTGGTGCTGTGCTGCATCAGGTCTGCTCCAAGCAGTGCTGTTCAACCTCTACTATGGATACTCCTAGAGCCCCCTGACTCATGCTGCAAACATATCTTCCAGCGCACACTGGTGCACAATGGATATTCCTCGGCTAATATCTGTTTCTACTCCTTCTCTGCATACAGAGCCCCGACCACTAGAGTGACAAGATTTTGAAAACCCACCGTGAAGTGAAACCTAGATTGTTTCATCAACCTTGGGGCAAAAAATAACTGACAATGGCCACCAACACAGAAAACAGACCATACGCTAGAGACGAAGGTATGAAGCCACGGTATGCTTTGTGTGTGGGAAGACAGCCATGCTCATCAGGGTTGCTCCTCCCCTGTACTTCCACGGAGGGGTGTGGTGATGTCTTAGTTTTATTCCTACCAGAGGATTCAAGGAGGGTGGTGTGGTGTCTGTTCCAGGCAGAGCAGCATCCCCCCATGAAGTCATCTTCCTGTGGGAGGAGAGCACCCTAGCACAAAGCCTGACATTCGGTGTTCCTTTGCTGCTTGAGCCTTCAAGACTTAAACCTTCTTTTAATTTTAATTGCGTGGACAGCTGCCATGATGTTAGGCCATATGCCCAATCTCTTGATGGCTAAGTGACCTGACCACAATACCAATGACACCACATTATGAAAGAGCTTCAGAGCTGTGATATGTCAGATATGTGTCAAGAAGGCCATGCTCTGACACCAGTATTGCTGCAAAACCTCCCCTGCTTGATGCATTCCTGAACTGCTCTAACTGTTCACTTGCTCTCCACGGTGGTCTAACTCCATTGAAACCTTATAAAACACCCAAACACATCTGCAGGTCCTCTTTCAGCCCTGCCCCACACATACAAAATGGTGCCTCCCGGTAATGCCTGCTGTGGCACCTGCCAATTACCTTGCAAAAACTCTCCTTACCTGAGTGACCCTGGATGCAAAATTGAGTTTGCAAAGTGGCTTCTGAGTGTCTGTCAGCGTTGTGTTCTCCTATGTCAGCACCCAGCGTATTGCAATTGCAAAGTAATATATCTTTTCTGCTGACAGGTGGGACCTCCCTTCTGTGAAGTCAAGCTCAATCCCCAAGAATGTCAATCTTGTCTTTTCCTATTCCAAAGGAGTCTTTGTGTTGTAGGCAGTGCTTTAAATGGGAAAAAATAAGTGCAGGTACTGCATTAAAAGGAGCTAGAGGTGTGTCAAGTGGGTGGGGCTAAGGGCAAGACCTGATGATACATAATATGACATATAACAGTAAATACAAGCATAAATCATTCAATCACTTCAAAAGTTTTTCCGTATATATACATAAATATATATTTATAAACGATAATGAAAGTTAACAAGAAATACAGCAGATTTTGAACTCTGCACTCATTTGTATTAAAATGCCATTTTTAAGCCCCGATTTCAGAACTGAACAAATATCTGGTACTTTTAACTGGAAAAAAAGTGCCAATCCTAACTTTAGCTGTCACCTCACCTTTTTACATCCCTCCCTCCCCTTCCTTCTATGTTCAGCATCTCGTCCCCCCGCCAGATCCCTTGCTAGTTGTCACGGGAGGTTATTTCGGGAGTGCTGCAACGTTCCTTGCTATGCATTGCTCTTTGTGCAGGGCTCCTTTCACACCTATGGATCCCTCGCTGTTATGTAAATGCAGCTTTTTGTTGATGGGGCACACAAAGGGAAGCAGCTCTTGCGTTGTAAAAAACAAACATGAAAAGAAAAGGTCGATGATTATGTTGAACTGCCACTCGCTTAAGTGTGACCAGTGCAGCACCAGCCCAGGCTATTTCATGCACCTGGCGGAGAGGGAGCTAGGGGGGCGGGGGGAAAGCATTTGTAGCTGAATTATCATTACACGCTTAATCGACAGTGCAAGGTCTGGCTAGACCCTTCTCTGTTAATCACAGCATGTGAGGCAAGCCCTCTCAATTCCCTGCAGTGTGAGGAATTGCAAAGGGGCGCCTCTGGACTTTACCAGCGTCACTGCAAAAGTCGGCTTCATGGCTCAGTGCGATTGTGAGATCCGGAAGCAGAGCGGCATCTGCCCTGCGTTGTAGGGGATATGGAAGCTGAGCCTGCCGTGCCACCAATCACGGTACCGGTACTCTCCCTGACAAAAGAAAAGTGCCGGCACTGAGGGCTAGAAAATTTGGAAGTGCCGGTACTCAGTACCGGTGAGTACCGGCCCATTTAAAGCACTGGTTGTAGGGTTGTTGCGTTGTAGCTGCAAAGGCTGCCAGCACCTCAGAGTAGTGAGAGGAATGGACCCCCTTCGTCTGTGCCTTTTCCATTACCCACTCCAAGAAGGATCTGAATGCCTCCAAAGAGGTGCATGATACTGAACAACCAATGGCTGTCCTGCCAGTACCGCGCATCAGTTGTTAGACAGACTCATTTTAATGCTGGGGTTCGCATCACTGTACTAAAATGCATTAATCACGGATACAGAGCTCTCACCACGGTGCAGATCAGTGAGGCGCTCTGCTGCTGTAAAAACATCCTGTTTGTAGTGCCTGCTGCGCACTACCACAGTGCTCTGTCTGCCCAGGCAATTCACATATAAAATAGCTGCTGGCTGGGCCTGGGGAACTCACTGTTTGCTACGATAACCTGGGGCAGGTGCAGGCTTAGCTAGTTGGATACATTCTTTCTGTGAGAAGCAGAGAGTGGCGGTGGGAGGAATGGAAAGGGTTTGAAGGTGGTAGCACAAGCCTCTGGTGTTCGAGCAGAGCGAATGGCATGTAGGTAGCAGCACCTACAGGAGGCTTGGCTCCAGGATTCTCTATGTGGGAGAGCCACGAAGAAGCTGTTGGTGGGCAAAACCATTAAAGGTTTTAAGAAGTCAGTTGTTTTAGACGCTGGGAATTTTTTCATGTTTTAGAAATGGCAGCTACTTATCGTTATTATGCTTAATCTAATGGATATAACCATTGCCCATGCCCTATGCCCAATTTCACTGTGATCAAAAGTTCTAGGCACAAGTGCAGATAATGGTCCATGCTCAGGGCACAACTATAGGCAGTGCCCAGAGGTCACAGGGGCAGGGTACCTGTGCCCACTAGATACAGCCATGACCAGAGATAACCACAACGCAAGAAGATGTAGTTTGGCTACAGAACACTGAAATAGCTATTAACTGAGCTGTTCAAACATTTCAAATATATTTCACTAGTTATGAAAATACATTTTTGTAATTCTGTGGTGAAAAAAATATTTTTATAGGATTAAAAACGAATCAGAATGCAGATGAGGGTGATTTTGGTGCAGATAAGGGTGATCCTGGTGCAGATGAGGGTGACCGTGGTGCAGATGAGAGTGATCCGGCTGCGAATAAGGGTGTTCCTGGTGTGGATGAGGGTGCTCCTGGTGCAGATGAGGGTGATGCTTGTGTGGATAAGGGGTTCCTAGTGCGGATAAGGGTGTTCCTGGTGCGGATGAGGGTGATCCTGGTGCAGATGAGGGTGATCCTGGTGCAGATGAGGGTGATCCTGGTGCGGATGAGGGTGTTCCTGGTGCAGATGAGTGTGATCCTGGTGCAGATGAGGGTGACCCTGGTGCAGATGAGGGTGATCCTGGTGTGGGCACGTGGGCTCCTGGCATCACCAACACTTTAAGGATTATTGGTGTATGCTTTGCACTTCTTTTTTTTAATTAAAACTTTTATTGAGAGTTTCAATTTTCCAGAATCGTAAAAACAGTACAGTTACAACAGAATCACAGTTCAGTGCAATCATTCAGAATCACAATACCATGTGGATTTAACAGTTTTCACATATGTTAAATAATCTCAATTGAATAGTAAATGTTAAAAGAAACAATACAATCCTGTCCAGAAAAGAATATGGTCACAGCTGAGATCTGCGCTAATACTCATCTGTGTTTGGGTTCGGATAGAAGATTCTCAATAAACAAACTGTAACAATGAGCTCTTCAAATTAACCCCCCCTCCCGGGTCTCATATGTATAAATTCTCCGTCTCTGTCATTTATTACTTTGCCTGACGACATCTCATAACAAGAGTACTACACTGTTCTCAAGCTAAGATTGCCCTCCCGCTGTACCTCAGCTCCCAATCCATCTTGATCAGCTTGTGTTCGCTCCCACATTTGTGTGGTGGGGGCATCCCCCATGGGGACCTCTGAAATCAAGACATACCAAGCTCTCGCATCCTCTTCTAATTTTTCATCTCTCCTGACTCGCATCATTCTAATTAGTTCTGCTGTCGCCCATTCCCTTAAAGGAATGCAAGATGTCGCAGTCTGGATGACCAACAGCTACCTGAAGCTCAACGCCGAGAAGACAGAAGTCCTCGTCCTGGGTACCACCCCTTCTGCATGGGACAGCACCTGGTGGCCGACCGCCCTCGGAAGCCCACCTTCCCCCTCAGACCACGCCAAGAACCTCGGCATCGTACTCGACTCATCACTCACCATGAACCGACAGGTCAACGCCGTCACCTCCAGCTGCTTCAACACCCTCTGCATCCTCCGCAAGACCTTCAAGTGGATCCCCCCCGAGTCAAGGAAGACAGTCACCCACGCACTCATCACCAGCAGACTGGACTATGGAAACGCACTCTACGGCGGCATCAACAAGTCCCTACTCCGCAAACTCCAGACAGTACAGAACACCGCCGCCAGACTCGTCCTCGGCAGCCCCCGACACGAACACATCAGCCAACACCTACGAAGTCTCCACTGGCTCCCCGTGGAGAAAAGAGTCACTTTCAAAATCCTCACTCACGCCTACAAATGCCTACACAACAACGGACCCAAATACCTCAACGACAAAATCAACCTCCACGTACCCAAAAGAAACCTCCGATCTTCCAACCGCGCACTGGCCGAAACCCCGCACATCCACAGAGCCAGAGCAGGCGGAAGATCCTTCTCTCACATTGCAGCCAAGACCTGGAACGAGCTACCGGCAGACATCAGACGTGCCCCCTCCTGAACACCTTCAGGAAGACCCTCAAGACCTGGCTCTTCGGCTAAACAGATCTGCGGACCCCCCCCTCCCCTCAGCGCCTTGAGACCCTCACGGGTGAGTAGCGCGCTTACAATTCCCTGATTGATTGATTAAGTCTTTGGCCCAATTTTCCACCTTGGGAGGTTGCAAGCCCATCCAGTTAATCGCTATCCTCCTCTTGGCCAGCACTAGCCCCAGTTGGAGGAATTTAAGTACAAGCTTTTTCCCTTTGGGGCTGCGGAGAAGACCCAAAAGTATCTCCCTAATGGATTGAGGCAACGTCCACCCCGTTACATGCCTTAAGCGCTCCAGTATCGACTCCCAAAAGAGTCGCAGCTCCGGTCATTCCCATAGCCTATGTAGGAATGGGGCCTCATTATAACCGCACTTGGGGCATCAGGCAGGTCGATCTGGATATATTTTATGAAGTACTCGTGGAGTCAGATAGCTCTGATGGACAATATTAAATTGGGTGAGTTTAAATCTGGTATTGGAGCTGATCTGTTTAACCCCTTTGTGCACCCTTTCCATTCGGAGTCTGTTAGGGGTTCCTCTAGTGCTGCATCCCATTCGGCTTCGACCAGGAGTGGATGTGCATCCCTCTACCCATCTAGTAGTGGACATAGTTTGGCTTATTTGCTTGAACGGTACTATTGCCCACAGCAGGGCCTCGGGGCATAGGGCGCTGTACGCACCGCAACCTTAATTGCGGATTCCCAGGTGGAGGCCACATGTCTAACAATATATGGGAGCTGTTCGGGCACCCGTGATCCTAACATAAGGAGATCTGGGAGAGGAATCTCCTGGTGAGTACCCATCAATAGCCGCTTCTCCCAGTTGTCATTCTCATAAGGCCATTGCACAGCATGTTGAAGCTGTGTCGCCATATAATAGAAGTCCAACCTAGGGACCTCCAGTCCTCCCCGCTCCCACGTTCTTTGTAATGTATTCAATTTCACCCTTTTTCTTTTGGTCCCCCATAATAGCTCAACCAACAGACAGTCCAACTGGAGGAAGTACGCCCGTGGTATATGGTAGAGAGAGTTCTGCATAACATATAAGCACCACGGAAGGATCACCATTTTTACTAGGGCGTATGCTTTGCACTTAGTTAGATTTTGGTCCTCCCTGCACTGATCAGTTAGAGTTAAAAATGATAAAAGAAGACAGACTTAGGACACAGACTGGAATACTAACTCGCCTGTATTCACAGTAGGACCATTGAAAATAGAATTGATTTTAGAGTTTTGCATTACTGGCAATATATTGGCATTGTGTTAGGTATTTTTCAGCTCGCTCAGGAACATTTTATGATAAATATTAATTTCAAGTGCATCAGTCAAACAATTGTCCAGACAGAACTGTTCGCTTATTTGTTGCACAGAACATTACATTGAAGTGCATAGTTTATAGGTGTGCACTAATGGAACCCCCACAACACCTGGTGGGTGTCTTACTCATCCACCTCTCATCTCCCCAGTTTCATCGGGTGCGGGGAATGGACGTTTCCCCAATGACAGAGCCACCTTCGGCTCCCCTGAATGTTAAAACCCAGGCAGTGGACTCAACCCCAGCCTGGTCATGGACACAAAACAACTCCTACTGTAATATCTGCTGGAAAGCTGCCTCTCTCCTTCAGTGGGATGTGAGCTTCCTTCCCCAAGCCAGGGCAGACACCCTGGAATGTTCTTCATGTGTAAAAGCAAATCCGGGCCACAAACTAGAAGTCCTGGAAAAACTCTCCTGCTATACCTCTGCCAGAATCCATCCCTGTCTGAAATGGAACTGATCTCAGATTAGTGATTTAACACACTTGGACATGTCCCTCAGTCTACAGACCTCTTACAGGCATGTGCCTCTAACAGCAGAACTGCATGTTAGGCTACAGAGCTCTCACAGGCGTGTGCCTCTGACAGCAGAGCTACACATCAGGCTACAGGTACCTTACAGGTGTGTGCTCTGACAGCAAAGCTGAATATCAGGCTACTGAGACCTTACAGGCGTGGGCCTCTGACAACAAAGCTGCATGCCGGGCTTCAGGGACCTTACAGACGTGTGCCTCTGACACCAGATCTGCACATTGGGCTACAGAGACCTTACAGGCGTGTGACTCTTAGCAGAGCTGCACGACAGGCTTGTATCGCCCCACTGGTTAAAAGCAGTGCAATGCAAAAAATAAAATGATGATAGCTTCCTTTTTTATCATTTTATTTTTTGTATTCCAGTTGCGCCAGGTTAGGGCAGGGCTGCATTACAGCCTGGGTTGAGAACATGCCCAGGCTCCCTTTCCCTCTCTGAGAGCCAAACCACGTTGCTCAGACCAATCACAACTCTGCTATCAGTAGCATCGTGATTGGTCAGGGGAGTTTGGAAGCTTGGGTGCTTCCCTTTCCTGCGAGGAGAGGCGGCGGCTGGCGATGGCGAACAGCAGGTATGTTTTCTTTTTTGTATTTCCTAAACCCTCCACCTTCCGCTGCCCCCCCCGCCACCGTCCCCTACCAGCTGTCACTGCTACAGCAGAGCTACATGGCAGCCCTCAGAGAACATATATGCATGTGCCTCCGTCATCAGAGCTGCACGCCAGACCCAAGAGCTCTTACAGGTGTGTGCCTCTGACAGTAGAGCTGCACGTCGGGCTACAGAGACCTTGCAGGCTTGGAACTCTGACGGCAAAGCTGCACGCCAGGCTACAGAGACCTTACAAGCGTGTGCCTCTGGCACCAGAACTGCACATTGGGCTACATAGATCTTACAGACATGTGCCGCTCACAGCAAAGCTGCAGGCTGGGCTACTGAGACCTTACATGCATGTGCCTCTGACAGCAGAGCTGCATGGCAGGCTACAAAGATCTTACAGGGTTGTGCATCTGAGAGCAGAGCTGCATGGCGGGCTACAGAGACCTTACAGGCGTGTGCCTGTCACAGTAGAGCTGTACGCTGGGCTACAGAGACCTTACAGGTGTGTGGGGGTGTGCCTCTGACAGCAGAGCTGCATGTCTGGCTACAGAGACCTTATAGGTGTGTGCCTCTGATAGCAGAGATGCACATTGCGCTACAGAGCTCTTACAGTTTTATGCCACTGACAGCAGAGTTGCACGTTGGGCTGCCGAGCTCTTATAGGCGTGTGCCTCTGACAACAGAGCTGCACACCGGCCTACAGCAATCTTACAGGCATGTGGTTCTGACAGCAGAGCTGTTTGGCGGGCCACAGAGCCCTTACAGGCATGTGCCTCCAGCAGCAGAGCTGCACACCAGGCTACAGAGGCCTTACAGGCATGTGGCTCTGACAGCAGAGCTGTACGCCGGGCTACAGAGATCTTACAGGCGTGTGCCTCCAATAGCAGAGCTGCACACAAGGCTACAGAGACCTTACAGGTGTGTCCCTCTGATAGCAGATCTGCATGCTGGGCTACAGAGACCTTACAGTCGTGTGGGCGTGTGCCTCTGACAGCAGAGCTGCACATCAGGCTACAGAGACCTTACAGGCATGTGCCTCTGGTAGCAGAGCTGAACATTGGGCTACAGAGTTCTTATAGGTGTGTGCATCTGACAGCAGAGCTGCACGCTGGGCTACAGAGACCTTACAGGTGTGGGCTCTGACTGCAGAACTGCACTCCAGGGTACAAAGACCTTACATGTGTGTGCCTCCCACAGCAGAGCTGCACACCAAGCTACAAAGACCTTACATGTGTGTGCCTCTGATAGCAGAGCTGTACGTCCGGCACAGAGCACCTACAGGCATGTTTGTTTGAGAGCAGAGCTGCACGTGAAGCTAGAGACCTTACAGGTGTGTGCTCTGACAGCAGAGCTGCACACCAGGCTTCACAGACCTTAGAGGTGTGTGCCTCCGATAGAACTGTACATCAGGCTACAGGGACCATACAGGCATGTGCCTCTGATAGCAGAGATGCACACCAGGCTTCAGAGACCTTACAGGCGTGGGCCTCGGACAGCAAAGTTGTACGTCAGCCTTCAGCGACCTTACAGGTGTGGGCCTCTGACAGTAAAGCTGCACGCCAGGCTACAGAGACCTTACAAGTGGGCGCCTCTGACAGCAGAGCTGCATGTCAGGCTACAGACACTTTACAGGAATGTGCCTCTGACATCGGAGCTGCACGTCGGGTTACAGAGACCTTACGGGCATGTGCATCTGACAGCAGAGCTGCACGTCACACTACAAAGACCTTAAAGGTGTGTGCCTCCAACAGCAGACCAGCACGCTGGGCTACAGAGACCTTACAGGTGTGTGCCTCTGACAGCAGAGCTGCACGCCAAGCAACAGAGACCTCACAGACAGGTGGGCATGTGCCTCTGACAGCAGAGTTGCATGTTGGGCTACAGAGACTATATAGGCGTGTGCCTCCGATAGCAGAGCTGCACGCCAGGGTACAGAGACCTTACAGGCATCTGCCTTTGACAGCTGAACTGCACGCTGGGCTACAGAGACCGTACTAGCGTGTGCCTCTGACAGCAGAGCTGCACGCCAAGCAACAGAGACCTCACAGACAGGTGGGCGTGTGCCTCTGACAACAGAGCTGCATGTTGGGCTACAGAGACATTACAGGTGTGTGCCTCTCGCACCAGAGCTGCACATCGAGCTACAGAGACCGTACAGACTTGTGGTTATGATAGCCGAGCTGCATGCCATGCTACAGAGACCGTACAGGTTTGTGCCTCTGACAGCAGAGCTGCACACTGGACTACAGAGACCGTACAAGCATCTGGGCATGTGCTTCTGACAGCAGAGCTACACGTCGGGCCACAGAGACCTTACACGCGTTTGCCTCTTACAGCATCTCCATGTTGGGCTACAGAGCTCTTACAGGCAAGTGCCTTTGTCAGTGGAGGCGCACATTGGGCTACAGAGCTCTTACAGGTGTGAGCATCTGACAACAGAGCTGCATGTGTGGCTACAGAGACCTTGCAGGCGTGCGCATCTGACAGCAGAACTGCACGTCAGGCTACAGAGCTCTTACAGGTGTGTGTCTCAGATAGCAGAGCTGCATGTTGGGCTACCGATAGGCCTAGGCGGAGTTAGCGAAGGTCTGCTATGTGGAACTCCGCGAAGTGGCTAAAAAACTGCTGTGCTTTGTGGCGTTCCGTGTGCAGGCAGGATTTTCTGGATGCCCATTTGCATTGCCATTTGCAACGTGGAGTGCGTCCTTGCATTGCAAATCATGCGCGAACAGCACTACACGGTTCTCATGTGCGTCCTCGCATTGGATATCACGCATGAATGGCACCACGCGGTTTGCATGGGCGTGGCCATCTTGTTTTTCTACTCTCTGTTATGGTGCGGGACCTATTTTCACAATCCGTCTTTAATCTCTTTAATCCTCCCCCTTTAAAAGTGATCTACCCCTCATTTTTGTTTATTATATTAGTGTTTGTGTATTTTACGTTTTTTATAAAAAATGTGTTTGTTGTTTTCCGTGACTTTTTGTATTTAGTTTTATTTCACCTTATTTCCTTCCTTTTCCTTCTTTTGTATTCCACACAGCACCTTGGCAGAGGGTTGTCTTTGTTGTGGGCAGCGCTGCTGCCCAAGTGTGCAGCCCGAGGCGATCTTTAGTGAGGAGGAGGTGGCAGCACTTGTGTTTTGTTTGCGCAGCGCCACCTCCCCTCCATGCTGGTAGCAGGCGGCAGGCCCAGCAGCAGGTACCCCCTGCGGGATCAACGGCTGCACTGGGGAAGGGTGCGTAGGTGCATGCGGCGCACCTGTCAGGTTTGGCGCACCATGCAGCAGCTAACGTACCGTTGGGCAGATATTTTAGACCGTCAACTGGACCTGCTCGACCTTCTAGGCACCGAGAGTCCGGGGCTCATTGCGTATTAAGAAATTGTTGTGTTTATACAATGCTAAAAAAAAAATTCCGAATAGTAGGTCACACTCAGAGGTAAGTTACGTTTAGGTTACGTTAAGAACATTATTATGTGATCCAGCTTCTAGTTTCTGCTAGGCCGGTGTTCAGTGCTACTAATCGCACTCATCATTGGCGCTCAATTTGACTGTTTAATTAAGAAGCCATTGCAGACTGTCCTCCTGTCACTATGTTGAATCAGTGATATCAGTGAGTAGCGCGTTATCTCTGTGACTTT
Source organism: Calotriton arnoldi (assembly GCA_963921515.1). Taxonomy (NCBI): domain Eukaryota; kingdom Metazoa; phylum Chordata; class Amphibia; order Caudata; family Salamandridae; genus Calotriton; species Calotriton arnoldi. The sequence goes on along the minus strand of CAWUFW010001037.1, from coordinate 1,451,267 downwards.
ATTTATGTACCATGTGAAATTCCAAGCTATTTGACAATTATGTGTAGTATGCTTCTATGCATTGCAAAAAAGGGAGACTGAGTTGGTCCATCAAGGGGGTCGAGAAATGAGAATAGAATCAAAGATCATTCACTGCAATGTATTAGTTCCAAATGTAGTTTTTGTTAAGTAAATTTGGAATAGGGATTTTAGAATTGGTATGGGCAACTCAGCGATAGTTGATAGACTCAAAACTAGTACAATATGCAAAGGCGATCTGTTTTAGAGAAGTACAATGCGAGTGCGTTTGCCTGTCATAATAATTTTGTGGAGATTAACTGAATCACTAATCTATTTTTTTATCTTTGTCATTTCTTACATCAGCACCCAAGTGCTAAAAGAGGGATGTTGAGGAGACCGGGCTGGGAGTAGCTGGTCAGCAGAAGGTGCCAACCACCACCGCTGCTGCTGAGGGCTCTTCTCAGCCTAGTAAGTCCTATTATTTATTATTATTATTTCCCTAATGTTGGGTTTTATGATTGTTGTAGGCTTTGGGTAGAATCTTGGGGTATTGGAATGTTGGTGCTGGGATCCAGGATGGGAGTTGCTGCCTGGAGGCTGGTGTTGTTTGTGAGAAATAAAGTTTCTCTGATACCCTTACCATCAGCCTTTCTTCCATGTGGCCCTTGGGATGGGATACAAACCGACTCATGCAAAGCACAGTGGATTAAAAAAAATTACATTCCTGTTATCCGTGCATTATCTTTTTTTCCCTTATATTACATGTTTTTTTCCCTGTTTCTAGTCTCTAGTTCACTTATCTTCTGCTTTGGTGGTAATCTTTCCCTCTCTCCTATATATCTCGTGGTACTGTAAGAGTAAGACTAAGTATAAGACATTTTGGTACTCTCCTGTCTACCATGAAGATTGCAGACCCAATTAAGCTAGTATTATAAAGAATATTCACTATGTATGTTTGTTGAGAAGGCTTTCTTTTTCCTGCTCATGCTCTAATAGTTGAGTTCACAAGAGAGTGGCCATGGTTGGTCATGGATTCCCCCATGTTGTGTGCTGTCTCATTCATTTATACAGTATACCAGCAGTTTTCCATGAGAGTGTAGCATGGCTGGAAAAAAAGTATGAGGTCCCACTCCCATTGCATTTGCCAGCCAACAGCATATGTCTTTCATTGACCATTATTCAATGTCTGGCTTGTCTAACATTGTGTGAACCAACCAAATGCCCACAGTGATATTTTTGTTAGAAGATACAACAGTGCTAACTGAACTGTAGTGATGTATTGCAGTTGTATTTTTTGATTGAAAAAATTAAGGGGTGGCATAACTGGCATTTAAAATATGCATAATGTTTTATTCTAGCCACACAGATCACCAGTGAGGCCGTCTCCAGTACCGCTACAGGAGGAGAGTCAGTTTGAGGGGGAAAAGTGGCGGCAGGGACGGGCACTGGTAAGTCACATAATTGCTTGCTTATTGACAATTGCTATTATACTCACTAGCTAGTACCAGGGCGTTGTCAGCACATGACCGTGAACCCCCCCGGCTTTATCAGCTGCAGCAGTGGGTGAGGTATTATGGCCTCTTCTATCTGCAACTCACCAAAAGCTCACATAATGAGCGCTAAAGGCTTGAGGGAGCCTGTTCCTTCCCTGTAGTGCAGTCCATCATTTCCCCCAATGTCTACATACGGCAGACAGAGTAATATCTACATTTCATGCGTGAGGTGTGTGACGTAGTATTTTTTTTATTATTCATCTGCCTCTTTGGAGTCAGGGTAGAAAGAGAAATTCATTTGGAAAAGAGCAGGGCCATTGGAATTAAAAATAGATTATTGTCTCCCGGCCATCCCATCACTGGCGCCGCCGCCAGCTGACATCAACTGCTGTCACCCCCTCCCACAATGACAACAGCAAGCCATTGCTGCGATGCATCCTGCAGTGCCTGGACACTATAGAGAGCTGGCTCACCACGTTGGAGCAGAGCCTGGACCAGCTCTGGACCGACATCCAGAATGCCCTCTTTTAGCCCTTTTTAAAATGTTTTGTTTTGTGGGAGGGACTTGTTGTGGCTGGGTGGAGAGGGTGGAAAGGGAGTTGGGACCGGGTTTTTTTTTGGACATTTTAGACTTTGGGACATTGGGGCCTGGGTCAGTTTGTTTGGGGTGAGGGGTGGACATGTTGTGTAGGTGGAGAGGGTGGGTTTCTTTGTAAGAAAAATAAAGGGGACACTATATTTTATTGAAATGTATGCCTGAAGTAGTTTGCACTGCTGCCTTCAGTTTGTATGCAGCCTGTTTATGTGCTTAAAAGAGAGAGTGTGCCACTTAGTTATAGAGTTATACCTCTTTAACTCTCTTGACCATTAGGGGGATGCTGCCATGAGCTATATTGTATATAACAATCTAGACAAACAATACTAGCAGTTAGTTACTTACTTACTAAGTTAACTAGTTTACTTCACTCCATAGTTGTCTTACCTAAATATAGATGAAGCAATAACAGGGAAGACATTACAGCTTCATAAGCAAGGTCCCACTTCCACCCAGGTGAGCTCCAACTGTAGGGTTAATCAGAATGATTATCCATTGTATGCAACTAAATGAAAATAAAAGGACTGAGTTAGTGTGTTATATCAAAGCTTTACAAAGAATTGACACCAGAGTATTACATTGTATTGTATTGTAATTGCAATTATATAGTGCTTACTACCCTTGATGAGGCATTGAAGAACTTTTTCGGCGAGTAGCACGCTACTCCGGAACCCAAAAGGACAAGTAGTGAATTAGTATAGTGAAATCTGAAACTAATTTGAGCGGTGGATATGTTAGCCTGTATTTTGGATTGAAAAGGATAGTGGAGGGATAGAAGAGGGAAAGGTTTGCATTTATATAGTGTTTGCTACCTCTGATGAGGTGTTGAAACGCTTTTCAGCAAGTAGCATGCTACTCCGGAACCCAAGAAGGATTAGTGGTGAATTAGTGTAGGGAAATATGAAATAATTTGATTTGAGCGGTGGATATGTTAGTCTATTTTTTGGATTGTAAAACAATAGTGGAGGGATAGAAGAGAGAAAGGGTCAGCATTTATATAGCATTTACTACCCCAGATGGGGTGTTGAAGCGCTTTTAGGTGGGTAGCACGCTACTGCGGAACCCAAAGAGGATTAGTGGTAAATTAGTGTAGGGAAACATGAAATTAATTTGAGTGGTGGACATGGTAGTCTATTATTTGAATTGAAAAGGAATAGTGGAGGGATAGAAGAGGGAAGAGTCTAGAAAGGTTTTTTTCTCTTTTTTGGAGTTCATATCAGTGGAGGGGGTTTGGAATGAGTAAAGGGGAGGTGGAGGGGGAAGAGTCAGAGGGAAAGGTTTAGAAAGGCTTGTTTGGGAGAATAGTAAAAGAGGTATGAGATGATGCAAGGAGGGGTAGAGGTGGGAAGAGTCTAGAAAGGGTTCTTTTAGGGATCACAGTAGTGGCATGGGTTTTGGGATGTGTGAGAGAGTAGAGGTAGAGGATATATTAAGAGAGGTATAGAGTGAGAAATAGAGTGGTGCATTGGAAAGAGTAGTAGAATGAGGTTTGAGATGAGTCAGAGAGTTGAGGTAGAGAATATATTGAGAACGGTATAGGGTGAGAAATAGGTTAGTGAATTGGAGAGAGTAGTAGAATGAGGTTTGAGATGAGTCAGAGAGTTGAGGTAGAGGATATATTGAGAACGGTATAGGGTGAGAAATAGGTTAGTGAATTGGAGAGAGTAGTAGAAAGAGGTTTGAGATGAATCAGAGTGGAGGTAGAGGATAACTTGCGAGAGATATAGGGTGAGATATAGGGTAGTGCATTGGATATGCTGAATTATAAGCAAAGTAATAAATATAAAGATGCATACGTACATGGAAGGTATATTTATAGAATGAAGGTAATATGTGTAGATTAAAGTTGCATTTAATAAACTCAGACTTTCAAGTGTTGCAGTAGTTTAAATTATTATTTTTGTTGTTGTAATTCCACAGTGAAGCAATTGTAGATAAATAGTTATGATAAAAGATTTACTTATTTATGCAGTCACTTAGACACGTTAAACATAGAATAATGTACCTTTAAGTAATATGTACATTTGTTAAGCAGAACTAACGAATATCTATATCTTTAAAAACATAATTATATACACATTTATACAAAGCAATACACATATGTAGGTACACATCTATAGTGCGAATAAATGCTTATATATAGGGGGATATGCTATATATTTATGTTTGATGTTTCATGATGACACAAGAATTCCTGATAAAATAACAAAAAATAGCAATAGTAGTAATTTGGATAACGGGGAGCTACTAGTAACTTACAAAATCCTCGAGTCATAGTCATATAAAATGGACTCAAAGTCTGGAGTGGACAAGCTTAGGTTTGGTGTTTATGGTTACACAGCACAAGGCCTGAATGATGATGCTGACAACTGTTCTATGTTCTACATCTAAAATATGGACTTGTTATGCGCAGGTGGGTAAATTGCACCAGTGTGGGCTATTGCTTTGAAGATCCTCCAGTGAGTTGGTTTTGTTTTCATCACATCTGCCCCACCAAGTGTGAGCTCCATTGGTGGTGTAAATTAAGCCACACCTCAATAAATCACCTAGCCCGGGGAAGAGGCTCAGGGGTTTGATGAATAGATGGAAAAGGGGATTGAAGGAAAGGTTTGAGAAAGACAAACATTACACAAGGACAACAGTCATCTGGGCAATTAGCAGCGCACCATTTGTCATCAATCTGTTTTTGGAAGGAAACAAAGGAATGAGTATGACACAGTGCAGTTAAAAATGCATTGCAAACAGTCCTCCTGCCCCCAAGACCCAAGTTATCAGATATCTAATGTTCTGCCTTCTGTATTGGGAGTGAACCCACCTGCCTAATTCTCTAAAAATGATTGTTAAAAGAAACCTGATACTGTATTGGAAACTTAGGTGGTGCATCTATCTGCCTTCTCCTCGGAAATGTCCATCACCCTTGGGTGCCTCTCTGGACTGGTCCGGCAGGTAAGCAGGAGTGTAGAGCTCAGCTTTCGCTTTTCTTTTGTGCAGGAGACTAGAAGACCTGCAGATTGTAAAACAGAATCTGTATTATACAGTCAAGTAAAAGGGCAGAAGGAAGGTAAGCTTCATGATGAGTGTATCAATAAGACACCGAGGCAGAGCAAAAAAACAAGAGGGAGACTCAGAGTTTCACTTTTGCCACCAGTGCAACACACACACACACACTTACACACACACACCCTTTCACAAATAAACACCCCTCTCTCCATTCCACATAGCTGTGTTCTAGGCCTCAGACTCATGGTTTACCTTTGAAGTCAATATCTTCTTGCTTCTAGCTGTTGATGAGATGGTCCCTCATCTCCCGCCATGAGATCTTCCATCCTCTTCCTCTTGACTCCGAGTAACTCCGACCCAGACCAGTCATGACCCAATTAAAACAGACATGTAGTGCACTGCTGTTGAAGAACAAGTAGAGAAACAGAATTGCAGTATTTTGCATAGACTTTTGTTTGTTAACTAAAGTGACTGTTCTGGTCTCTGAAGAGCCAGAAAAAAGGAGAGGACCCTGCAATTAAATCTGGCTGAGTGTGAAAGGGCCAATCAACTCCAGGGAAAAATGATAGCCCATCAATCAGTCCCCAAACTTTGCAAATCAATCCTTTCATTCAAGTTCCCAAATTACAATTCAAAACCCCCCCTCACTATCTGCCACATCGTGAATCATCAATCATCACTCAAAATCCCTCGATAATCAGATCACTCGGTGCAATGGTTACCTGTTCCAATACAAGCACAGTGGTAAGCAGAGGCGCAACTAGACCCAGACTTCAGGTGGGGTTGGGGCCAGCACTTCCAGCAATGGGTCAGGACAAGCATTTCTAGAAGTATGGTTGGAGCTACCCTCAAAGCCAATATGTGAAAAAGGAATGACAAACTATGCAATTTAAACATATTTGACAAACCTGGCATTATAACAAACATGTTTTTATAGATTTGACACTGTTCTTAGGCTACTCACAGTGATCTTTAAAAAGTAAATTGAGTGCATTGACAACTACAAATTGTAATCCAAAGCACATAAGACATGTTTTTGCAAAGTTATTTCAAGACAGAACCCTTTTTGTCAATTCACTGATCCCTTCTGTGACAGGACAATTTGCTTGTGAAATATTTATCATTGCAAGTCCAGAAATATGCCCCTCACACATTAATGACTGAATGTAGCTAGTTGTCTTGATGCGGGTTGTTGTGACTTGAATTGGTACTGTCCATCCTTTCCCTGCTGCTCAGCCAGTATGAACATGGTGCAGTGGAATGCTGCGGTGATTGGGGATGGAATGGAATGCTGGAGTGCTTGGGGATGGAATGGAATGCTGCGGTGCTTGGGGATGGAATGGAATGCTGGAGTGCTTGGGGATGGAATGGAATGCTGGAGTGCTTGGGGATGGAATGGAATGCTGGAGTGCTTGGGGATGGAATGGAATGCTGCGTGATTGGGGATGGAATGGAATGCTGGAGTGCTTGGGGATGGAATGGAATGCTGCGGTGCTTGGGGATGGAATGGAATGCTGGAGTGCTTGGGGATGGAATGGAATGCTGGAGTGCTTGGTGTTGGAATGGAAGGCTTGAGTGTCTAGTGTGGTTGAGAGTGTCAGTTGGAGTGTGTGGGCTGAGCAGCAAGCATGCTGCTCCTGGTGGGGCTATATTCTACTTACTTACTGGCTACTTACCATCGTGTAACTAATACTTAATAAACCTACTTCTGGAACCTATTCTACTGGCTACTGTACTACTTGATTACAAGCACTCAACTTCGTTTACAACACTGATCTTTCAATCTTTTTGTCTAGAAACAGTTGGCTATTGGCCGGAATTTAGAAGGAGCCCTGGTTTGAAGGACTCTTTGTTGTAGGGAGTTATTTTGAGAAGAGACCCTTATCCAAGGAGTTGTTGCTACCTCTAGGTGGATTAGCTGCAGAGATATTAATAAGTGTGTTCTTGCATAGATGAGCATGACACAAGCCTGCCAGTGACTATGCTGGTCTACAAGACTTTGCAGGCTTGATAAAATCCTGTGTGGTCTGGAGGCTGAAGGTGAGTGGTTGTTTTCATGATTTATTTTCTAGTGAATTGTGCATCACTGTTGGAATTGTGATTGAGCAATGGAGAGGGATGCATGGGGTCTAAAACCATTTGGAGCACTGTAAGTAATGCAGGTGTGCCAGGCATACAGCAAGGGCCTTTGAGGCCTTTAATTGTGCTGTAAAGGCATCAGGATGTCCTATGGTATTGTCTCTTCAGGTACTGTGGTTAGAGAACCCTTTTTCATGTGAATTCTTCTAGCTGGTCTGTTCTTGTGCTCTTGAGGCCCATCGACATGTATCCCTGTTCAGATCTCCTGTCTCATGTTCAGGTCTCTTGAGTACGATCTGCCCTTCAACTGTAGGTCATCTCTCCAGGACCTAGGGCAGGGTCCTCTGAAGCAAGACAGGCATCAGGTGTCTTGGCTCCAGTCAGCTTTCCCTGCTACCTACTCCTGTGTTGTTCTTCAGAATAAAACAAAATGAAACATCCATGCTGCTCATAATATAAAGGTTGAGCAATGGCTATTCCTATAGGTGTGCACTTTATAGACTGTCAGTTATTGGAAAGAATACATATTGAGTTTAATGATTATGCATTAATGATTATACATTGAGACACAAATATACATTAGTGTAATATCCATGCAACTACGCATTTAGCGGAGTCCAGTAAACATGTATGGAGTGAACAAACCATAAAAGAGCTCATGTTAATTTAGGAAATTATAATGTTGAATGAAAATGTTCTACTATAAAGGATACATATTCCAACAGGACAACTGTGCACTGTGCACAGCCTAGCTCCATGTAGTCCTGTCATTCACTTACTAAGATTTCAATGGGAATCAAAGGCACAATGGGCGCAGATTGGAACTGTGCCCGTTTATTGGCAATAAATGCATGAAAGGAAATAAATGAAAACAATGTGATCTTGAATAAAATTCAGTGTTATAAAACCACTGCACTGCTTCTGGAAAATGACTTATGTCATGGCAACCCATGACGTAAATCCATGCTATGGTCTGAAAAAGTTAAAATACTTGTATAGTGTTGTGATGCACTTTATTTAAAGCACCATAGTTAATGGATGTTTTTTTAGAACTTCTGAGATTCAGAGATTTACCTTTTGGGTCTAACTTCACATTGAACAGTCACCTGAATCTATGTGGTGAAATGAAAAAGGGCTTTAAGAAGCACACCTGAGAGAGTGGCTTTATTTCCGCCCACACATTGGTTACCTTGAGTACAGTATTTGATTAGGCAAAAGATGTGTTTTGCCACAGAGAAACTGTGCTTGTCATACTACAGTTGGCTCCTGAGGGAAGTTCGGTCACCTGAAGAAATGTAATTATGTGGCAGTTTGCAATGTGAATTCCCATCTGCCATGTATTAGCTAACAATATTGCTTAAGGGTCAAGACATGCTCACTGTGTGCATTAACTACAGAGTGGGCCATATTTTTATTGGTAGGCTAATCCTGTTGCCGAATAGAACTTCTTAATAAGGACGTTCCCTCTTTTAAAATGGCAGTGGCAACCACCGTAATGCTGCAAAGGCATCTGTGCATGTTTTTATCTTCCACTTTTACGGTTGTGCTGTGCAGCATAAGCAGTTTGTTCTGCCCTCTTATCCCAGAACTGCGACAAACACCCCAGTTGCTGAAGCTTAGCAGTCTCATGATGATCTTAGCTCCCACACCAACCCACTGTCTCAGTTTGCTCTCCCCAACTGCAGCAGCCCGCACATGGTCAACTCCCATCAGCCAAGAGAGCCAGATACACAAAGTTGTTGGGATAGCCTGGACCACATGGCCCTATTTTGACTATAAAACAGGAAGAAATACAGTACGAGGGAGACAGCAACATACCTAGCCCCTTTTGAAATGTAAGCAATTAGACAATGCTATTGTTTCATTGCCAAATATCTGCTCCTGTTCTTTCTGCAGACACGTGGGCACTCTACTCTTAAACTGCCCCTCTGCAACCTGCCAATTCTGCTCACTAGTGCTGTCTTATGGCCTTTTTAGGTGGCAGGTGTGATATTTTCCCTGAATTTCAGTGAACAAAATGAGTAAACAGACTTCTTGTATTTGGTTTCGGGGAAAGTGGGCTCCGCCTCTGATACTTTTTTTGAAAAAGTCTGGGCCACATTTGCTAAAACGCCATAGGCCCTAAAATGGCATTTATGAAACATTCCAGCACTTTCATGGTGCTTGAGGGAAGCCTGGCCTTTCGTAGGAGTAGATCCCATTTTTTTAAATATCATAAGTCAGAAATTACTTCCACTACACCAAGGTCAGAAAATTAAGTACAATATGCCAGTGCCAGAATTTTGCCATGGATCCATGGATACTCCACCCAATACTCATGGGTACCTATAAAAATTACCTCAGATATACAAGGGTCAGAGTTTTGCCATCAGCACCCCCGTATAAACGAGTACAAGGTCTCTTATGACAAGAATTACCTCAAATGTCAGATTCAGCATTCTGCTATAGATGCTTCCAATATGCTAAGGATTATGTGCAGCAAGTGAGGGCCTGCATTCTGCCATGGATAACACCTCCCATTCTTATGCCATTAGTGCCCTCATCCATAAGGCAAGAATAACCTCCAGACCAGCAGCACACTTGTGAGCATAACACACACACACACTCACACACAAACATGCACTCATAAACATACACATTCTCTCACAGACACTCATTATCTCACACAATCAGCTTCACACACTCATTTTCACTATATCTCTTGCACTCTTTTGTACATTTTGTACTCTGTCATACTCGCACACACACACACGTACTGCCACTCACACTCCGATCAGTTCAATCTGCTTGTCTTGTATTAGAAAGGTTTGCACTGTTGCTGCCCCTGCCTTACCTGCCTTACCTTTTAGTGAAGTTTAGTAATATTATTTTTTCTATACACTATTAAAAAATCATAACATATGGCCTTGTCAATGCTTGTTACAAGTATGATGTGAATGAAAAAGTGCACTTACTTAAAAGAGCTGTACAGGGCTTATATTTGGTTTCACATGTGAGTGCCGGGTGAGAGGAGTGCATAAAGAGTGAGAGGAATGAGTGTGGGTGAGTGATGTGAGCGGTGTAAATGCAGGATGATTGGTGTGCTTGTGTGCGTGCTGCTTGACCAGTGAGCCTGTGTGAGTGGAGGGTGAGCTACGAGAGTGACTGGTGAGCGCATGGTGAGAGGAGTTAGTGTATGATGAGTGGTGTGTCCCAGTGAGTTCTAGCAGACTATTGTGCCTGTATGCAAGCAGCAACACTATTGGAAAGCCAGGACTGGTTGAAGGTGTCACGCGTTCCAATGGGCAACTATGTAAAAAGCTTAAATGTTTCAGTTTGTGATTTTCATGCTATATTTTTGGAAACAATCAAAGATTAATCAGTGAAGAGGTGAAAGGGTGAAGATTGCATTTCATGTGCAGATGTTAGAATTCAAGTGATAACTGTCAAACATTCAAACTCCTCTAAAACATTGGAGCTTGCTAAAAAAGTGACTGCCTTCCACAATGAAAGCCAAATGGAATGTAGGGCCAATCTTACTGCTTCACCTGCAATCCCACCCCTCCTTTGGTTATGCTGTCCAGCAGCGGCAACTGAACGTCTGAATTAAAAAGATGAACATTAAACCTCAGTGCTGGCACCTGTGTTCCCATGCAGAGCCCAGACTTTGGAGTGCTTTCATGAGCCCCAGCCTCTCAGCCAAAATATTGTTGGGGCTTAAGCCCCAATGTCCTACAGGAGCTGGTGCCCACAACCTAAGACAACTCTCCAATATTGTACCTGCCTCCACAGAGCACTACCATCATGCAGGCCAACAGGGCCCAAACATTGATCTACGTCGTGGCTTCATCAGCAACGAAAACACCAGGCCCTTATGCAGGCCAAGGGGGCCCAGGTGAAGGATTAAAACGCACCTCTGGAGCCAGTGCTGCTTTGCCCATCCACAATGCACCCTATTCGATTCCCTCTCCAGCCCACAGCCTCTGTTGTATTGCTTCATCCTTGGCCTGTTGCGCCTGCCCCCCCCTTCAGCAGCCTTTGCCTGCTTTCTCCTTCTGTACCACATAACCACTCACTCCCAACTCATCCCCACAGCCTCAGACCGATCCTCAATCCCGCACCATCCCCCAAAGCCGCAGCCCTAATCTCCCTCCTCTGGCCATCCCACATCCTCAGTCCATTTTGTAGAAATGTGTATATTCATGAGTTGGGGAATTTTTAGGTCTTGCCTTCGACAGCGCATGCGCTGTTTGTGCATGCACTCATGCTTGCGAGACGTGTTGTATATAACAAGAGCCTTTGCCAATGCTTGTTTTGTGTGCAGCATAAGAGGTGTGCTCATATAGGTGCTGAGTGATGTAAATACTGTGAGTGAATGCAGTTTGAGTAGATTGAATGTAGGGTGAAAAGTGTGCCGATGTGAGGGCAGGGTGAGCTGCATGAGTCTAAGGTGTGCGCAAGGCCAAAGTGATTGCCAGGTAAGATGAGTGCATACATAGTGAGAGGAATGAGTGCAGGGTGAGTGATGTGAGCAGTGTAAATGCAGGACAATTGGTGTGCCTATGTGAGTGCTGCTTGACCAGTGAGCCTGTGTGATTGAAGGGGTTGAGCTACAGGAGTGATTGGTGAGCACATGGTGAGAGGAGTTAGTGCACGAGGAGTGGTGTATCCCAGTGAGTTCTTGCAGACTATTGTGCCTGTGTGCAAGCAGGGTGAACTGTGTGAGTGATGTGTGAACGGAGTGCCTGTGTGATTGTAGGCTGAGCAGTGTCATTGTGAGAGTGCACATGAGAGGATGGAGTGCAGGGTGAGTAGTGTGAGTCTAGGGTGAGTGTGGTGCCTGGTTGAGTGGTGTGTGTGCATGGTGAGTGGTAGGTGAGCTGTGTGAGTGACCCGAGTGCCTATGTGAGTGCAGGGTGAGCAATGTGCCTGTGTAAGAGTGTAGTGTAGCTCCTATTTCCCTAATAGGCTCTGCGCATTGGAATAATATATCCTACAGGTTTGACATAGGACTAAGGTCGGTATGTCCCTATCGAGTATATTAAACTTAATTACTTGTGCCTGCTAGCTCAGAGGCCACTAGAAACTTCTTGACAACAAGAAGGGAGTAGTTTCTGGCAGCCGCAAAACATGACCACTGTGTTTCCCTTTAGAATCAGGACGTGTCCCAGAGTCGTAGAAACAATAGATAACTATTTCACTCAGCTCAGTCGTGCATGTTTCAGTTACTCTCAAAGTTACACAGAAATAACAGACGGGCGTTTCAATAAAAGGTTTATTGAACAGTCTTGTTTCTGTTGTAAGTTAGATGTGCGGTTACGATCACAAGACAGTATGCGAGATAAATAATGTACAGAGTGAGCAGTAGAAATAAATAATACTGCGTTAGCATTATCTTTTCAGCATATATGCATTTACATAAAATGACATAGCCTAAAAATGCGAGTACTCATACGATGCGTTTCTAGCCTAGTTCTACCCAGTGTACCTAACCTGTCCTAGGTGTAGGGTGAAGTAGAATTAGGTGCTGTATTCCTGACTAGAGTATACTAAGAGTATGTTACGCCTAGTATGCCAAGAGTCTAGTATGCCAAGAGTCTAGTATGCCAAGAGTCTAGTATGCCAAGAGTCTCTCTAGGTTCTAGTCTGCTCCATACCTGAAGAATGAGAGAGGTAGGAATCTCTTTCCGGACTCGAACTCCAACACCCCGCAAGGGAAGTTAGATCACTGGAAGCTGGACTCTCTGCGAGCAGGAATGACAGCGTCTTCTCAGTGCGTCCGGCCGGGAAACGGGCTCCTCTGAAGTCGAGGTCTCCTCTGATTTACAGGGGTTTGGGAAGGTATATTTATACCTGAAAATGTTAGCATTGATGTGAGTTGGGCAGCGAAAGACGTCATGAATGAACCCCTAAGGAATAATGGTTCATGCATAATATATGAGTCCTTGAAGAAATCAATAGTCCTGGGCAAGGGAAACTCCCGCAGCCTAAGGGTCTGTTTTTTTCATGGACTTGTTGAGACGCTAGGGTGGACGGATGTCGGAACCCATGCCTGTATTTGGAGTGCATGGTTTATGCCTAAATAAGGTCTGGGATTTTATGCCTATATAAGGGCAAGGCGAATTGTGCCTATTAAAGGACATGATTCTAGAAAGCCTGTTTATGGACACCCTATGAAGTATACAACAAGAGTAGGGTGAGAGGAGTGAGTGTAGGGTGAGTGATGTGAGTGCAGGGTGAGTGATGTACCCACTTGAGTTTGGGTGCGGGTGAAAGTGCAGTGTGGGAAAAATCAATGCATGGTGCGTGATGTGCTTGTTTGAGATTAAGTGCAGGGTGAATGGTGAGACTGCAGGTTGAGCAGTGAGATGTCATATGAGTGTCGTGTGAATGCAGGGTGAGTGATGTGCCCCTGTGAGAGTAGGGTGAGAGGAGTAATTTGATGGTGAGTGAGGTGAGTGCAGGGTGAGTGATGTGCCCATTTAAGTTTGGGTACAGGTGAAAGTGCAGTGTGGGAAAAATCAAAGCATGGTGCGTGATGTGCTTGTTTGAGATTGAGTGCAGGGTGAGCAGTGAGATGTCATGTGAATGCAGGGTGAGCGGCGTGCTCGTTGGGAGTGCAGGGTAAGAGGAGGGTGAACAGAGTGAGTGCATGGTGAGTGGTGTAAGTACAGTGTGATTGCTGTGAGTGCATGGTGAGCGGTGTAAGTACAGTGTGATTGCTGTGAGTGCATGGTGAGTGGTGGGAATGACAGGTGAGTGGAGTGTCATGTGCATGAGTGGTGTGTTTGTGTGATTGAAGGTTAAGAGCATGGTGAACATCATGAGTGCATAGGAAGTGCATGAGTGCATGGTGAGTGGTGTAAGTACATTGTGATCTCTGTGAATGCAGGGTGAGTGATGGGACTGCAGGGCGAACAGTGAGAGGAGTGCCATTTAAATGCAGGGTAAGTGGTGTGGTTGTATCAGTACAGGGAAAGAGGAGGGTGAATGGCGTGAGTGCATGTTGAGCAATGTAAGTGCTATGTGATTGCTGTGAGTGCAGCCTGAGCTTGAAAGTGAAAGGTGAGTGGTGAGTAGTCCGAATGAAGGATGAATTCCCAGACACACTGAGTAACTCAGCTCGGTTGGTGAGTGGGGTTTCAGATGTAATTTAAAATATTGCTATTGTGACATCAATCAAGGATGGAGGGTGGAGGAAATAAATCATTTGTGGATCCTGCTTTTAGCCTTTTGGTGCCTTCATAGGGATGCCACCTTTCCAAGAGAAAAATACAAGGCCCGGAAACGTGGCAACCCTATGTATTCATTTGTAACATTACTTTTCTGCCTTGGTTTAATTATTAGTCAGGGTTGTTAACGTGGCTCTAGACGCATTTAAAGGGGCTTTCTGTTTATATTTGCAGGTTGAAGTAAGTACAAATATGGGCTAAAAATACTGGTGATTTTTCCTATTTTAAAATACCGGTAGAAAAACAGCCACATGCCTAAACAAGCATTTTCAATGCAATAGGTCTCGCATTTACGCAAGTTTGAGCTATTGACATTGCAAATGACTGCCTTTTATTTTTGTTTTCGTTTTTAAAACATAAATAAAAGGCATTGGCATTTACAATGCCAATAGTTTAAACTCGCGTAAATGTGAGACCTATTGCATTGCAAATGCTTGTTTTGGGGTCTGGCTTGACAGCACTAGAGTGGGTCTTTGGCACTGCCCACATGTTGGAGCCAGGAGCACATATTTTTATTAAGCAAAAATTGTGTGCTTCCATAAAAAAAAAAATTGCTGCTTCAGTGTGGGGTTTATTTTGTTACAAGCCAATGGATTGGGTTTAATGTGGAACATTACCTGTAGTATAAACCACAAGAGAATCATTAGATTATGTGAAAAGGCATCTGGTTCTGTCCCTAGTGTATGGATCTGTCGATTCATTTAATGAGCCTCTTTAAGACCAAACCAACTTCTTTCCACCCTCTTGGATGAACACTTTAGTAGTCGACTGATGTAACCCACAGATAATGTTTTTCTTCGTATAAGCAACTGGCAGACTTTGTTATATTACACCGTCTTTGGTTATATTCTGTGTTATCGTTTTAGCTGAGCACTAGTACTTTTTTCACATTGAGCATAAAACAGCTTTTATTTATTACCATGCTTAAGAAACTCAACAACTAATAAGCTATTTCCGAATTCTCATTGCTGCATGAAGAGCAGCATCTGCATTTCCACATGTTTATCTGTTTTTGTAAATTGGTGAATTACAATATTCTTCTGATGGATGCACTGGTCCCAGTAACGAATTGACGAAATCAGTTTATAATGCTGAATTTCATTATAGTTTGCGTGTGCAATTTGCTTTTATACCGTCGGAAGTCCTGAAATGCATATCATGAAATATGCTCTTGGTTATACCATATTGTGTTGAAGTATGTAATATTGTTCTGGGCATAGAGTACTACTGCAAACCAAATGTAATGTTAAGGAACATGAAGATATGATTGAATTTATAAACCATAAATTTTATTTGTTGCCTAGCATGCAAGCAACCATGGTGGTGTCTAGCCAAGACCTAAAAATATAATGTATTTAAAAATTAATTCAAAATAAATACAAGGACTGCCAACATCCTTTGTCTGTTCAGGTGTTACATTTTGCTTCCACTCATCCTTTTTCCTTATAACCTGTGCACAGCCGATTTTAAAATGAAGTCACTTTGTGCCAGGGCTATCGTGCTTTGGCTGATGGGTGTATCCTTTATTTTCATATTTTGCCAATTTTTAGGTCGAGGCTTACCAGACCGCACAGCTGCTTGGTTTGCGAACTACTACTTGGGGACATTCTGAAAGCTTCCATGGGAATGCGTTCCACCCATTGCTTCCCATTAGCCCATGTTTTGTAACTCACGTTTCCTTGCTTTCTATTTGCTTGTTTTAGGCTGTCCAGCTTATGTTCGTCCCACCCTGAGGGCCATAGTCTATTTACTGTATTCTTCCACGAGTGTTCACTTACTGTAAGCAGGCTTTTAAATCTTGTTTTTATCTTGTCATGTTTGTTGTGCATTCAAAGACAGAGGTCAAATGTCAGGTCTTCCGAGGGAGCTTGGTGTTTACTTTTCTTTCTCTTACTTCAGAGTACGAGGATTTGTGACCATGCTCCTGTGAAAGGAGCAGCTTTTTTATAGTACATAACAAACTTTTAAATGTCTAACTGAGCTATGCAGATATTCCAGAATATATCCGAATTAAGAAAGCACAAATAAAGCACATTGTTTTGAAATTCTGAACTGTGGTGGAAGCAAATTTTAACCCGATCAAAACAAATCAATACACTAGGTAATGACACACATTGCTTGTGCGCTGTAAAGTTTTATCAGTAAAACTGTGTGTGCAAACGTAATGGTCATTTCAATTGAAAATGTGTTATCTATAATCACAGTGTGCTACCACACCATGCATACTCCACACTGCCACTCCACAACACTATACTCTATTCCATGACACTGACACTCTGCGGCCCTCCACTGTACGCCGAGCCCCTCCAGCCACTATATGCCACGCCCCTCCTTCCACTTTACTCCACGCCCCTCCATCAACTCTACGCTTCTAATGTTTAGCCATGCTGGTGTAAAACATGGCTAAAACACATTGGCAAAGCCAATAGCTCTTGCATAAATGAGACCTATCTGCTTTGCCAATGCTTGTTCATGTTGCATTTGTTAGAAAAAAATATACGCTCTCAATGCCAGACCTAATGGCTTTGCCAAAGTTTATTATAAAAAGTAATTGAAGTGTTGAATGTCCAGTCTTACATCTACTTATACCTTGTTAGTCATCTATTTCTATTATGTGATTAGTTTAATTAAATTCAGCACACTACAGTGTTAGCTTTTCTGGTCGCTTTCTTAATGCATACGAGGGATTTTTAAGCTCTAAACGTAGTTTTTACCTCTATACGTTGTTAATGTGCATGAAGCTTGTGCTGCCATATGGATATGCATGTCAACTTTCATTCATAAACACTTCCTTTGAGAACTTGATCAACGGCAGCCAGGTTCCATGGCAGCCCTTTTCTCATAATGATAATCATCTGAAGCTTTGCAGTCTCTTGGGAGCTGTTGAGGTTACAACGCTGGTCTGCCAAATAATCGTGTCATGACTAGCATTTATCAAATTAGTGTTTTGGTTAACTTGTGTGCCTCCATTGAAATTGAGTGATCCAAACCTATTGAAGCGGTAGTACTGAAATGAAATATTTTACTTGTAATCGGTAAAAGTCGATCACTGCAGTGTTCCTGGTTATAAATGAACATGCATTAAATTAGTTGTTTGTTTTCAGTCTGGGAGCCAGCGACTGACTATAAATAACTTGGTTGCCATTAATGTTTGACACTGCATCTTCTGCAAAGATTGAAAACCTTAGTTAGAATTTGTCGTCATTTGGTTTTGTGCTAGATGTGACTGTTACGTGTAGTCTAAACGGAATGGGTGTGAAGAGATTACCTACCGTGTGTAGTGTACTAGTGTTCTGTTTTGAGCGGCGCCGCTTTTCTGTCTTTGAGGTTTCTTAATCCGATTTCGTTTTTAATCCTTTAGCACGTGTTCCACGTTGTTAATTTATGCATCCAAATGGTTGCTTGGTGGTGTGGAGGTCTTGTAAAAGCACACATGTCCATCTTGAGCCTGCCATAGACGTGTGGAAAGTGTGCATGTCAACACAGCCATGTCACATCGTCTGCAAAAATTATAAAAATAAATTGTTGTATGGACATATACCGAAGCCCCTTTGTTTTGCATTGTAAGGCCGCGAAACACATGAACAGCATGCGTGAGAATCGAAAGCACATGCCATCTGTGCATAAGTTGAAGATCGACAGGAGTGAGGTGGTGAAAGGGACAGGCAAGCAGCAAACGGAACGTGTATGCTGGGAAAATCACTTAACCAAAAAGTCTATATGCCGTGCCTCCCGTGTAGCAGTAAGCACTATGGGGGCTGCTCTACGGCAAAAACTTGGAATTTCAAGCACCGTAGCAATACATTGGTGAAGGTGCGTTTACAGATTATGCTTAATTGACGCACATTTATTTTCACGGGTACACATAAGCGTTAATCCACTAACGCACACAATTACCTGACGGCCCCTCGTGCTTCATAGGTGGCGTCGTGATACCCAGCTCCCCAGAAACGTCAGGTGCTTCCTAACGAGAGGGCGTCAGTGGCCTGCTCCACTCGCGCCCAGCTCTGCTGACTCGGAGGCTTCGCGGCACACGCCGAGGGAGAAGATTTGCTGCCATTTAGGTGCGAAATGGTCATGAAAGCACAGCGCACGCAGGAAGTGAAGATGCGCGTGTCTGGTTTGACGCGTAGACACGCGCTCTCTTTACAAGCAGCAATGGGGTGACTGACGGAACAACGCAGCTCCGTAAGTTGCGCACGTGCACACGTGGTGTTTGAAAAGATAAAATGAAGCATCGTTCCTGCCCGTGCGGAGGCTAAAAGGCCCTGGCTCGTCCATCCGACTGTATAATCAACCCCAGCCGAAAACCAGCCGAACGCGGGAATCGAAACTCGTGGTGCGCGCGCACCACAGAGGAGCGGGGGGAGGGAGCGCGGCAGCGAGGCGAACGCGCGCTGCTGCGCGTTCTGGCCACCGTCGGGAATGGGAGGAGCAAAGGCGGGACATGCGCCCGCCTTTGCCCAATCGCGTTGCGTTTTTTTTAAAAAAACGCACGCTCCAGCCAATGTGGGCTTCTGAAAACAAAACCACACGCACGAGCGTGTGGGTCATTTTCAGAAGCCCTTTCTAGAGGTCTCGCGCTGCGCGAGCAGTGTTGCGCACTGCAACGCTAGGCGCGAGACCTAAAAATAAGGCACTGAAAAATAAAATGATAATAACATCGTGTTTATTTTTCCTTTTTGCACTGCTCAGAGAGCAGCGAGCGACGCTCCTCCGCCTGAACAGAGGAGGCGCGGCTGCACCTAAAACATCTCAAGAATCTTGAATCGCAAAAATGACAATGTTTCAAGTCATTATATAAATGCATTATTTGTTTATGAATAAGGTAAGGTGGCACGTTATATTTTGTAGAATACTGGAGATTACTGAAGGTTTTGTACATTTGTTAAAAGCTCGTGGACTCATTTATTTCAGTACTCCAGCGATCTTTTGTAAATGTTGTAGTCAGCAGCAATGGTTGCCTTAATTTGCATTGAAAATGCTGTGTTAAGCGAACGACAGCGGCTAAGTTGAATTATGGAGCGCATTTAATGTAGCTGTCCAGTCTCACAACGTGTCCAATGGGCGCATGCGCAGCAGTGTGGCCTTTTTTACCAACTATGACTTCTTCTATGATCTTTTGATGGTTGACTCATAAATGTGATAATGTGCACATACTGCACACAGGTACATTTGTTTCAGAGAATATGCATTAATTGCTGTGTAAGAAGTATGTTCTTTATTTTTTGAAATGCAGTCTCCCACTGTGGCAGCACAAGTAGTCAACACATGTAAGGAATAGGCAGAGTGGACACGCGTGGGGTCTGGGACATGGTGTAAAAAAAGTGTCATTAACAAGGAATCGGACTTTTAAAGACCTGAGATAAGGCGCCATCCACCACCCAGCCAGCCCACAGCAGCTCCAGCTGTGAGCGTGTGTCCTGAAACATGCACCAGCCAGGCCTGAGACACAAGACGGGGGGCTAAAGCCCCTTCAGCCCTATGGGCATTGTGCGCCTGGTGGTAACTAAAGGTACTAAAATTGTGATAATAATCCTATCCTTATGTATGTAAATAGCAGAGGGTTGCATATCTACTAGACATACAATGAGTACCCATAGAATGCTCTAGCATGAAAATTTACCAATAATGGGTATACCCCATTTTCCACCACTTTTACCCAAATTTACCATTAAAAGCTGCTAATGGGTAAGGCAAATTAATCTTAAAAACTCAAACAATTCTTTGAAAAATTAAAACTTGGCAGCCGACTACTTCAGTTTTCTTTCATTTCCCCCTGTAAACTTTCAAGATACTCCTGGACATTATCATAACCATAAAATGTTGCCAAATGGATAAGAATCCTGTAGCACGCTGGCCATCCCGCTTCCGGCAGTAACTGCAATTGCAGATGCCACGACAAGAAGGGCAGATCCAATCAGGATCCAGAAGGGCTGTTCGGATATCTTCTCCATAACGATTACTAAGACAGGGACCACAAAACTGTCCTCTCACACCACCGCAACTTCCATTGCGACAGACCGTCTTTGTATCAATTGTCTTTTGACGGCACTGATGGCATGCGCTTCCTAAAACTTCATCATTCACTTTATCCTTGACTGTGATTGCAACATTTTCCAAGTCCCCCTCCATAATATCTTCCACAGAATGAAAAGTAGTGCATTTGGATGAAGACGACCTCCGCCTCCCATGTCCCTCCCGCTCCTCCTCACTCAGTGTTCTTTTCAGTAGGGATTTGTTCCCATATTTTTGAAGATGTTCAGCAAATTTGGCTGCAGATGCAGTAAAGTTTTCCATGGCAAAGTTTTCAGGTGGCCGAGCGTTCCTGGTTGGGTTAGTGCGACGCTCAATCTCACCCTCAGTAAACGACCGCCCTGGGGTTTTCTTCTGCTTAGAGGGAGTAGGAGTCTGTGTCTTCGCCGGAAAGAGCACAGGTATTGAATTTAATTCTGCTAACTACTAGGCAAGCATGGCTTTATTTTCCTTTATGTTCATAGCTCTTTTTGTCAGTGCATTAGAGTTCTCCTTTTCATTGCTGAGCTCATTTTCCGAATCAGATGCAGAATCCGCAGTTCTTTTGTTCATCTGCTTTGCATCTTTTACATTTGCAAGAGGTACTCTCTTTTTCCTGCCTTGCATGTTTGGCCCAACGTTGGCCAACTCAGGGGTCTTCTTCTCCGATGCATTATTCTTGGGTTTCTTGGACGGGAACTGGAAAGCTACTCGAAGACCAAAGCTCCTCCTTTTAGGCACGCTCGTCACCTCTTCCTGCTGGTCTGAACAGGATTCTTTGCTCGCATGACATTTGAGGCACTTCGGCAACTCCAATGAATTCAAGCTATCACAGCTCTCCTCGGATGAAGATGTTTCCATGGGAACGTGGTCTCCAAAACCGAGGATCTCTTCGTCATCTCTCGGAGCATTGAAAATGTCGGCAACGTCACTGAAGATCTGGGTATTCTTGGGCCCCTCCATATCCACAGCAGGGAGCTACACTGATTCAGAATATTCGAAGCAGCAGCAGACTGTGAGCTACTTCAGTGAAAGACCGAACAGGCGCTGCTCAACTCATTTCCTAAGTGAAACGGGGGGAGTACTTATATATTGCATCTAATTACTCTAGCATAGTTTAACAGGGGTTCGTGCAGCACGAGTTAAAAATAAAACATTTAGTAGGCAAATTCGTCGCTTCAAATGAGCACGTCTAAAGTACAAGAAATCTCCCAAATACTGAAAAAAAAATTCGTCCACCCCCTGAAAAATAATGGTCTATTCCAAATAAGTTTTATCGCGGGAGATAATGTTTTCTCTAACTGGGAAGCGTGGCAAGATTTCCGTATCCTGGTGTGCTTGTATTGTTCACCGGTACCAACGTTTAAGACTTGTCCTTTTACGTGCCTCCCTGGTATACAGATTTCGCCTCTCCTTGACTCACTCCACTGTCAATCTGATTAGAAGGGGGGCCACGTCGCCAAGTGTGTGAACAACACTTTGCTGCAAAGCTTGTCCAAGCTTGTCCAACCAACTGCAGCACATTGTGATGCAGCACTTGAACAGCAACTCAAGTAAAATAGGCCCGACTTGGTACCTTCCATTTTGGGCAGATGGCTGCCACAAATTCTAAGAATCCCACTCCTTCCACAAAATAAAAAGGGAGGAGGTCTAGCGCTAACATTTTTGCCATCTTCCCATTGTACAAACGTGCGAATGGGTAGTTCCGCTCATAGGGCCCCTCCTGCCTAAACATGTCTGTAATAGTAGTCTAGATTTTCTTCTTTTCTGGGGTCACTGATACAGTCATCTTTCGAGAAGTAATGGTGTTGGTAGACTCAATGTGCATCGTGGTGGGACAGTCACTGTATGCCATGGTGTCTCCATCTCACTTCAAGTCTTGTGCCATTGTTAAGTTGCAGAGGTGGGTGCTTCTGCTGGCCCACTGCTAAGGACAGGGTTGCTTTGCGGGAGGATGTCACCCTCGTCCACCTCATCATCACCTCCCACCTTGATTGGACTTGTAGCTGATGCTTCCCGACTCTCCTCACCACCACAACCACATTCAGCAATTATTTTTTTTCGAAGGTGCTCCTCCCACTTGATTGTGTGGTGTTTTTTCATATGGGTCATTTTGCCTCCAGTACCATAATGTGTACCAGGCTTACCTCGATGAACATTTGTGCTGCAAATGCTACATACTGGAATGTGCTCCCCCTCTTTGCTAACTGTAAAAAAATTCCAAACTGGGGAGAAGTACTTTTTTACTGTGCCACTGCCAATGCCTGAAGAAGAACAGGAGGTAGGAGGGCGTGTTGTCGATTGCCTCTTTGCTGCTCCTGAGGCAGGGATTGGTGCAGGTCTCAGCTGGGGCTTTTCAAATATGGGAACTGGAGGTGCTACCTGTGCTACATCCCTCAATGTCAGACTCCTCTGTGTCGCCTTCCACAATGAGTGCCTCGTAGTCGTCATCCTCCCAGTCATCCCCTTCCATAAGTCTAAGTCTTTCTGGGTCTTTTCTTTTCCCATGCCTCGCCTGTTGTCTCCTGGACTCTGCCAGGGTCCACTTCATCTCCCTATCATCATCATCAGAAGTGGTGCTTGGAGATAATGGTGGAGTAGTGCCCTTCCTTTTCCTTGCTGGAGATCTGAGAGCTAATGATTCTAAAAGAGGAGGTTCTTGCTCGGAAGGAAGCTCAACCACCTGTTCTGCTCCAATACCAGAAAGATGTACTGTTGCTGGCTGCGGCTGCTGTCGACTTTGCTCTGTTTCCTGAAACGATTGTGTACTACTTTGTGAATAGGACAAATCCAATTCAACGTCACTACTCGTCGGTGTTGACATTATTGCAGTGGCTGCCTCACTGACATGCATGGTCCGTCCTTGGCTTAGGTTTGGGTGGTGCTGTTGATGGAGACTGCTCTCAGCTTGCTCCCCAGTGGCTGGTGGGGCAGGCACGCATTTTCTGAAAAAGATTTCGACCGACATGCCACTGGTGGAAAGCTGCTTCTTCTCACCATCCACTTTCTTGCCAACACCTTTCTTTGGGGCCATCTTAAAGCTCTCAGCAGTTGCACCAAGCTACACAAGCGGAAGTGATTGGAGGACTGACGTGTGACTGCACAGGTCTTCTGATAGGCAGTCCTGTGGGCGATGTCTCTTCTCTGAGTCTTGTGCACCTAAAAGCAAACAAGCAAGAAAAACATTTAGTGTGAAATGTAGCATTGTTTGCAGTTTCAATTAGTACAGACAAAGGCAATATTAGTGTGGTTGTTTTGTTTACTTAGGTAACCACTTTAAAGTCAAACCACACCACCACCATACCATAATACCCATCAGAGTAACACACAATATACAGAATGATAAAGCTCTTTCCTTTATGTTCATATATTCTAAAGGAGACACCTGTGGAACTCGGAACTAAATGGGTAAATGGAAGTAATCTTTTTAAAAATGGAGGTTAGTGTACGCCTGTGGCTGGCAATGTGGTTCAGGGGGGAAGGGAATAAAAATCCTCATCATTACACAAATTAATGATGCTAATGTCTACTCTAAAGTGGACCGCGGCCAGGGGGTCCAGGAGCAAATTGAATAATATACCTAAAAACCGGAATGCTGTTGTGTGGCTGTGCGCCTATGGTGGATGGATGATGGATCGACAGAGGCAAAAGTCAAACCAGTAAAAAATAATTTACAATACAAATATAAAAAATAAACAGAACCATTTTTTTTAATTCAAAATCAAAAAAAGTTAAACATTTAAATTATAAAAATTAAAAAAATTAAAATGAACACAAAATTAAACAAAATTAAAATTAAATTAAATAAAAAAAGTAATTAAAAAATAATATGTGAAACTATCCCCAAGCATATATATATATATCTTTTTTTAATGTTTTATAAATCTTTTCATTGAACAAATAATCAGCCCATCATTACAATCAAGAATTAGTAAATCAACGCACTTGGCAGCTTCCAGAGCAAGGATACAGTATTACATACATTAAGGAAGGGTTGTCGGTCCATCATTTATACTGCTGTGTGACTGCTGTACTATTCCTCCCCCGAGTTCGTGTCTTCAACCGTCTAAGATCTGTACTTTTCCCATGGATTCCATATTGTATCCCATTTTTGGGGCATCCTCTGCTTTGATATACAGCTTTTTCTGCCAAACAGCACCAGTCTCGGTCTTGTTTCCAACTAGAGAGCTTTGGTGGGTCCTGTGCCCCCCACAACATTGCTATGTTGCACTTTGCCACCCCTGAGGCCAGTTTGAGCCAGGTTTCCGTGTGTGAGGTCCACCTGGACTCACCCGTGATGCCCAGTAAATGCCAGCGGGCATCTGGGGGTATGTGTATTCCCAGCACTTCAGACATTACCCCAGCCACCCTAGTCCAGTAGTGTTGAATGTTGGGGCACTCCCAGACAATATGAAAGAAGGTGCCTGCCCCTCTGCACCCCCCAACACAGTGATCTGAGTCTGACCAGCCTAGTTTGTGGTGGAGCATTTGGGGGGTTTATGATCTGTGTAGGACTCTGAGCTCGATCAATCTGAATCTTGCCCATATGGCAACCTCTCTGGGGCTCTGGATCACTTCCTGCTAGTTGTCCTTTTCCAGTAGTCCCAAGTCAGATTCCCAATCTGCTCTCAATGGGCCTAAGGGGTCGGGGAGGTTGTTCATTATCTTCTGTTATAAAAGGGATGTCGCTTTGTCTATCATGGGGAGCAACGATCAATCCTCCAGTGGGAAATAATCGGGTAGTGTTTCCCCTTCTGGTATGTAGCGTCGTAGGGTGTGTCTCAGTTGTAGGTAACAGAATTGTTCTCCATCAGCCATTTGGTATTCTGTCTGGAGTTCCTTAAAGGCGAGCATGCTCCCGCCCCGCCATATGTCTCCAAGGCTGTCTAATCCAATTAGGCTCCGTCTACGAAAGCCCTGTAGATGCCCCACCTCACACAGTGCATCTCTTTTCCAGAGTGGTGTGTGTTGAGTCAGCCTCGAGTCCCACCCCAGCAGTCTAGTAGTTACTCACCATGCTTGTGCAACCTCTTGTGTGTGAGCAGGTAGCAGCATGTAGCGGCTTTCTCCTTCACCTGCGGTATAGGGCTGCCAGGTGTCCTCCGTGTCCCATCGCGTGCCGGTCGACCTTATATGCCGGCTCAGTGTGGGGTGCAAAGGCCCAGCCATTAACATTGATAAGTTGGGTTCCGGATGTCTGGGACCGCCAGTCTGCCCTCATACACCACACACTGTTGTTTTCACAGTGCTATGCATGGTTTGCCACCCTCCCACAGAAGGTTGCATTGTTCCCCCTCGATGGCCCTGAAGAAGGTATCCGGCTTCTTGTATGGGGTGTTCTGCAGAGCGTAGAGTAGACGCGGAAGGGACATCATTTTGAACAGTACTGCTCTGCCCATGAGGGTGATCAGTAAGCGTCGCCAGTGCATTATGTCATCACGCAACCTCGTCAGTTGGGAATATATGTTTAGGCTTAGGAATTCCTCAACTGCCTTTGTGATCCATATGCCTAAATATTTGAACTTATCGTGCTGTGTCAGGGCCGCACAGTCAGTTGTGAGTGGTGGAAGTTCACCCACAAGGTTAAAGATGAGGGATTTGTCCCAGTTTATCTGGTACCCAGAGTAGGTGCCAAAAAGCCTGAGTATATTTATGAGTCTGTGGATTGTTTGTTTAGGTCTGTGTGCATAGAGCGTACAGTGAGATACGCTCCCCCCCAATATCTATACCCATATTAAGGGGTCCCCTCGAACCCAAGCTACTAGCGGTTCTAGTGCCAACGCAAATAGTATTGGGGAAAGTGAGCACCCCTGTGGCGTACCCTTATGAAATGCGAACGTCCTTGAGGTCGACCCGTTTACCCGCACGCAAGTTTTTGGGTTCTGATAAAGGAGGCGGACCCATGCGCAGAAGTTCGGACCAAAGCCCAATCTGCACAATACCGCATTGAGATAGGGCCATTCAATGCTGTCAAATGCCATTCGGGCATCCAGGTACATTAGTGCAACAGGTATATCTGGATTCGCCGCCGTGGCGTGCGTTACACCATATTGTCCTTTTCCAGTAGTCCCAAGTCAGAGTCCCAATCTGCTCTCAGGGGGCCTACGGGGTCGGGGAGGTTGTTCATTATCTTCCGGTAGAAAAGGGATGTCGCTGTGTCTATCATGGGGAGCAACGATCAATCCTCCAGTGGGAAATAATCGGGTAGTGTTTCCCCTTCTGGTATGTAGCGTCGTAGGGTGTGTCTCAGTTGTAGGTAACAGAATTGTTCTCCATCAGCCATTTGGTATTCTGTCTGGAGTTCCTTAAAGGCGAGCATGCTCCCGCCCCACCATATGTCTCCAAGGGTGTCTAATCCAATTAGGCTCCGTCTGCTTAGCTCAGGGAAGGTCTCTCCGTGCAACTTTGGTGGGATGTATGTTGAACATTCATTTAGATTCCGCCCTTCCCATGTCCCAGTCAGAGCCGCAAATCTGGCCAGAGGGTCCTGCCAGATGCAGCGCTGTACCAGGAGTACAAAGTTTTTAACCAAGATCACCACACCCCGGGAACCTGACATGAAGCCCGCATGAGCTACGAGAGTGTAACCGATTCTATTTGGTGCTCGGTATTGGTTGCCTCGTAGGTGCATCTCCTGGAGAAGGACCAGGTCAGGGGAGTGCCTACCTAAGTATTGCAGGACCATAGTCCTCTTAATTGTGTCCCCAAAGCCATTCACATTCCATGTCAGGACTCTCTGAGTGGTCGTAGACTGTGGCGTCTTAACTGTGGTCAGGTGTTTGGTGTCTGGATTCCCGATCCCTACACCCTCCCCAATCCTCCGCCCCCTAACTGCCGCCCGGTGTGTCTTGCCTGCGATGATGGGTCAGTATGTAAATCATAATCAACATTTAACAAACATAACCTTGAAATTTGTGAACTAATTCCCCTTGTAGTAACCCCCCTCCCTGCTAACCTGCATCGTTGGTTTAGAACTACCCACTTCCCCAATTTCCAGAGCGCCTGTCGCCCAAATAGATCCATACTAACAACTTGGAGTTGGCTGGCTCTGCCACTTGTGTATATGCAGAAGCCCTCCCGCCCTCATTACATCAGTTAGTTAAGCATGCATTTTGAGTTTTGTCTAACTTGTGGACCCCACTTTGTCTTGCCTCAGACGTCAGAGGAGTCCCCATTACCTGTTGTGTCTCATGGTGCCCCTTTTGCCTCTCGAATTGGAAGCGGTCACCAATCTTATCATCGCTGTAAGGTACTTCCCCGTACCCTCCCCACCTCCCTCCTCATTTGGTCGGTTCCTGTGTGTCAGTTCCTAAAGAGAGGGTCCGCTACTGTCACCTCGGTGTGGATTCTCCTGGGGGAGGCATGCTTCCGGTCCTAGCGCTGCTGATTGGGTCCCCGCCGCAGTTGCCGGTTGGTCTTTTGCCCTCCTTCGAGCCATTCCCATACCTCATCAGGTAATGTAAAGTACCAGGATTTGCCATTGTCCACGACACTGAGGTTGGCTGGGAACAGCATCATGTATTTGAGGTTTTCAGTCCGCAATGTTCTCTTGACCTCATCAAAGGTGCGTTGTTGCCGCTAGACCATGAGGGTGAAGTCTGGGGAAAACCGAATTGGTGCATTTTCATAGGGCAGGTCGTCCCTTCACTCGGGCCATCTGTAGGATAACTTTGCAGTCCCATAAATTGAGGATCCGCGTGATAATGGTCCACAGTGGGGCTCCCGGTTTCGGTGGCGGTATCTGTGCTCTGTGTGCTCTTTCCACTGAAAAAAGTTCAACAGGCGCTTAGGTTGGAGGTGGTTAAGTATGAGGTCTTCCAAGAATAGTCCTGCGTCGGGGCCCTGCGCTCCCTCAGGCACCCCCACCACTCGGATGTTGTTCCTTCGTGCCCGTCCCTCATGGTCCTCGACCTTTGCCGCCATTACCTTGTGGTGGTGTGTGAGTTGCTGTATCCGCTCTTCCATTTTTTTGGTGGTGACTTGTAGTTCAGTGATATTTGTTTTGTTCTCTGCTATTTTTTCGGAAGTCTTGTTCATATCTGTTTTTAGGAGGTTCACTTCGATTGTGACCTTGTCCATTTTGAACTCCAGGGTCATTCCCAGCTCCTGGATTGCTGCTATGCTTGCCCCCAGTGAGGGCTCCACCGGCTCCTGGGTTCTTTGTGCTGTTGCGCCTTCAGCCAGAGTCGGCCTGGGCACTGCATATTTATCGAGCTTATTGGTCTGAGACGGGGGCGCCCTTCGGCTGCATTTTATTCCCTTCCTCGGGTGTGGATGATGCTCCTGTGTCCCAGTTAAGGCCCTTTCAATGGGCCAGAACTTTCAGCGTCCACCCGCAGTGCCCAAAATACCTCCCCTCCAGGCCATCCAGGCTTCTGCCACTGTCGTCGGCTTGGTCAAGAATAACTCCAGTGCCACTCACCAGGCTCCGTGCATCGCAGGATCTGGCCTATACGATCTTGTGTGCACTCGCTTGGAGGCCTGTCTGTACGGGAGCGGCTGCTGGCACACACCGCAGGGCGATCCGCCTGATCTCTTACGCCCCTTCTGGCATCCTCGCTTGTCACATCGGAAGGGGGGGCGCCGCAGGAGGATCAACAGTCTATCACATGCAGGCCTACGGCAAAAGCACTCTGTCTGCCTACACATAATGGCCGCCAGCCACATGGTCAGTCAAAACAACAAAAACTAGCAAGGAGGCATGGGCACAACAACGAACACATGCAGGCCTATAGCAAAAGCACACTGGCTGCCTACACAAAATGGCCACCAGCAACATGGTCACAACAACAAGCAGGAGGCATGGAAAACAAAGAACACATGATGGCATATGGCAAAAGCACACTAGCTGCCTACACAAAATGTCCACCTGCCACATAGTCACAACAACAACCAGCAAGGAGGCATGGCCACAACAAAGAACACATGCAGGCCTATCGCAAAAGCACACTGGCTGCCTACACAAAATGGCTACCAGCCACATGGTCACAGCAAGAAGCAGGAGGCATGGCAAACAAAGAACACATGCAGGGCTCTGGCAAAAGACCATTGGCTGCCTAGAACCTACACAAAATGGCTGCCAGCCACATGGTCACAACAACATGTAAGAGGCCTGGAAAACAAAGAACACATGCAGGCCTATGGCAAAAGCACATGGCTGCCTACACAAAATGGCCGTCAGCCACATGGTCAGTCACAACAACAACAACCAGCAAGGAGGAATGGCCACATTAAAGAACACATGCAGGCCTATGGCAGAAGCACACTAGCTACCTGCACAAAATGGCTACCAGCCACATGGTCAAACAACAATGAGCAGGAGTCATGAAAAACAAAGAACACTTACAGGCCTAAGGACACTGACTATACTGGCCCCTGGACAAATGGCATGTGGAACAAAGACAAATGGTGGCCTATGGCAAACACACTCACATACTGGCCAGACAATGGAGGTATGGTAACACAGAAAAAACAGCATTAATTCAGCAATGCCAAAAACGAAAGTTAACTGGGCTAAAGATTTTTACAACACACATCCTCCAAAGGCATCAATTATACTTACCCCACTTATATACTGTTTGTAGAAATAAAGTGAAATGCCCCCAAAAAACACATTTTGTAATTTAATCCAAGGCCATCCATGGCCTAAATGATGTTTCAATTCAACAGACACCACAGAAATAGCTGTTTCATCTACCCATGACTGGCACCGGCCCTACTGGCTGGAAGGCCTATTGGCAGACTAGGACACATAGTGGATTAAATGAGTATTGGAAATGTATTAAAAATTTGTGGAAAATGTACTAAACTGTGCAAGATTTCTCCTTTACAAAAGAAGAAAAATTATATGCAAAAGAATAAATAGGCCCCTACTGAAACTGCAGGCCACCCACCACAATCCATTAAAAAAAATTAATAAAAGTACAAATAAATCCTGGTGCATGCCCCCAATCAAACAAACAAAACCTTATACACTAGTTTTCAACTTACTTGTAAAATCTCAAATACAAAGTCCTTAAGTCCAATGGTAAATATGCAGCATACAAGAAGAGTGATCTGTCTAGTTCCAAATCCCAATGAAAAGTGAGCAGAAGATGGGCAAAGCACTGGGAGGAGCTTGATGGACAGGAACAGGATGTTGGAGTCTCTGGGGCACTTCCTTCCGGTTGGAAAAAAAGGCTTCCTGCACAAAAACACAACTCCAACGGCCAGTTGGAGAAGAAAATCCACTTGAAATGCCTCTCAGCTGCTTCTAGAGTACAAAAGCTGCTTGAGCGGTCTGTTTGTGATTAGCACTATATTGACGCCGTCACGGCCGGAAGTGGTGCAAACGAGCACAAAGTATTGCGCGATCTTGCTAGCAGCCAGAGATTATCGTGGTGCTCATGAGCAAGACCCAAAACAAATCTCGAGCACGGGAGCTGAAAAGAAACCTCCGCTTCGCACCCGGGAAGGCGGGATTCAGGAACTCTGCTTTCCTCCGCGGTGCACGGAGTGCCTGCATTCCACAAACTCTGTGAGCAGAGTGGTGTTTTACACCCGGGCCTAGCTACAGAGACCTTACAGGCGTGTACCACTGACAGCGGAGCTGCACGTCGGGCTACAGAGCTCTTACAAGCGTGTGCCTCTGACAGCAGAGCTGCACGTCATGCTACAGAGACCTTACAGGCGTGTACCTCTGACAGCGGAGCTGCACGTCGGGCTACAGAGCTCTTACAAGCGTGTGCCTCTGACAGCAGAGCTGCATGTCGGGCTACAGAGCTCTTACAAGCGTGTGCCTCTGACAGCAGAGCTGCATGCCGGACTACAGAGACCTTACAGGTGTGTGCCTCTGACAGCAGAGCTCTACCCTGGGCTACAGAGACCTTATAGGCGTGTACCTCTGACAGCAGAGCTGCACGCCTTGCTACAGAGACCTTACAGGCATGTGCTTCCGATAGCAGAGCTGCACACCAGGCTACAGAGACCTTACCGGCATGGGCTTCTGACAGCAGAGCTGCTAACAGGCTACAGAGGCCTTACAGGCTTGTGCTTCTGACAGCAGAGCTGCACGCAAAGCTACAGCTCTTACAGGCATGTGCCTCTGACAGCAGAGCTGCACGTCAGGCTACAGAGACCTTCCAGGTGGGTGCCTTCCACAGCAGAGCTGCACACCAGGCTACAGAGACTTTATAGACATGTGTATCTGACAGCAGAGCTGCGCATCAGTCTACAGAGCACTTACAGGTGTGTACATCGACAGCAGAGCTGCACATAAGGCTGCAGAGACCTTACAGGCGTGTGCTCTGACAGCAGATCTGCACGTCAGGCTACAGAGACCTTACAGGCATGTGCCGTTGACAGTAGAGCTGGACACCAGGCATCAGAGTCCGTACAGGCGTTCTGCACTGATTGCAGAGCTGCACGTCAGGCAGCAGAGACCTTACAGGCATGTGCTCTGACAGCAGAGCTGCACGTCAGGCTACAGTGACCTTACAGGTGTATGCTCTGACAGCAGAGCTGTATGCCAGGCTACAGAGCTCTTACAGGTGTGTGCCTCTGACAGCAGAGCTGTACTGCAGACTACAGAGGTCTTACAGGCGTGGGCAACTGACAGCAGAGCTGCACTTCAGGCCACAATGACCTTACAGGCGTGTTCCTCTGACAGCAGAGCTACATGTCAGGCTACAGAGCTCTTACAGGCATGTGCTTCGGACAGCAGAGCTGCACATCAGGTTAGAGAGACCTTATAGGTGGGTCCCTGCAAAAGCAGAATTGCACATCAGGTTAGAAAAAAACTTACAGATGTGTCTCTGACAGCAGAGCTGCATGCCAGGCTATAGAAACCTTACAGGTGTGTGCTCTGACAGCAGAGCTGCATGTCAGGCTACAGAGCTCTTACAGGGGTGTGTCTTTGAGAGCAGAGCTGCAGTTGAGGATACAGAGACCTTAGAGGCGTGTGCCTCTGACATCAGAGCTGTACGTCATGCTACAGAGCTCTTACAGGTGTGTGCTCTGACAGCAGAGCTGCACGTCAGGCTTCATAGACTTAGCAGGCATGTGCCTCAGACAGTAGATATGCATGTCAATCTACAGAGCTCTAACCGGTGGGTGCCTCCGACAGTAGAGCTGTACGCCAGGCTTCAGAGACCTACTGGAAGAGCTGCACACCAGGCTACAAAGCATGTGCCTGACAGCAGAGCTGTATGTCGGACCACAGAGACCTTACAAGACCTTACAGGTGTTTGCCTCTGACAGCAGAGCTGCATGTCGGGCTATAGAGACTTACAAGCATGTGACTTTGAGAGTAGAAATGTACGTCGGGCCACAGAGACCTTACAGGCGTGTGCCTCGGACATCAGAGCTGTACGTAGGGCCACAGAGACCTTACAAGCGAGTGCCTCAAACAGCAGAGCTGTACGTAGGGCCACAGAGACCTTACAGGAATGTGCCTTTGAAAGCAAAGCTGCATGTCAGGCTACAGAGACCTTACAGGTGGGTGCCTCCAATAGCAGAACTGTATGTCAGGCTACAGAGACCTTACAGGCGTGTGCCTCCGATAGTAGAGCTGCACGGCAGGCTACAGAACTCTCACAGCAATGTGCCTCTGACAGCAGAGCTGCATGTCAGGCTACAGAGACCTTACAGGCGTGTGCCTCCGATAGCAGAGCTGCACGGCAGGCTACAGAGCTCTCACAGCAATGTGCCTCTGACAGCAGAGCTGCACGTCAGGCTACAGAGACCTTACAGGCGTGTGCCTCCGATAGTAGAGCTGCACGGCAGGCTACAGAGCTCTCGCAGCAATGTGCCTCTGACAGCAGAGCTGCACGTCAGGCTACAGAGACCTTACAGGCGTGTGCCTCCGATAGCAGAGCTGCACGGCAGGCTACAGAGCTCTCACAGCAATGTGCCTCTGACAGCAGAGCTGCACGTCAGGCTACAGAGACCTTACAGGCGTGTGCCTCCGATAGCAGAGCTGCACGGCAGGCTACAGAGCTCTCACAGCAATGTGCCTCTGACAGCAGAGCTGCACGTCAGGCTACAGAGACCTTACAGGCGTGTGCCTCCGATAGTAGAGCTGCACGGCAGGCTACAGAGCTCTTACAGGTGTGTGCTCTGACTGCAGAGCTGCACGTCAGGCTTCATAGACTTAGCAGGCATGTGCCTCAGACAGTAGATATGCATGTCAATCTACAGAGCTCTAACCGGTGGGTGCCTCCGACAGTAGAGCTGTACGCCAGGCTTCAGAGACCTACTGGAAGAGCTGCACACCAGGCTACAAAGCATGTGCCTGACAGCAGAGCTGTACGTCGGGCTACAGAGACCTTAGAAGACCTTACAGGTGTTTGCATCTGACAGCAGAGGTGCATGTCGGGCTATAGAGACTTACAAGCATGTGACTTTGAGAGTAGAAATGTACGTCGGGCCACAGAGACCTTACAGGCGTGTGCCTCGGACATCAGAGCTGTACGTAGGGCCACAGAGACCTTACAAGTGAGTGCCTCAAACAGCAGAGCTGTACGTAGGGCCACAGAGACCTTACAGGAATGTGCCTTTGAAAGCAAAGCTGCATGTCAGGCTACAGAGACCTTACAGGTGGGTGCCTCCAATAGCAGAACTGTATGTCAGGCTACAGAGACCTTACAGACGTGTGCCTCCGATAGTAGAGCTGCACGGCAGGCTACAGAGCTCTCACAGCAATGTGCCTCTGACAGCAGAGCTGCATGTCAGGCTACAGAGACCTTACAGGCGTGTGCCTCCGATAGTAGAGCTGCACGGCAGGCTACAGAGCTCTCGCAGCAATGTGCCTCTGACAGCAGAGCTGCACGTCCAGGCTACAGAGACCTTACAGGCCTGTGCCTCCGATAGTAGAGCTGCACGGCAGGCTACAGAGCTCTCACAGCAATGTGCCTCTGACAGCAGAGCTGCACGTCAGGCTACAGAGACCTTACAGGCGTGTGCCTCCGATAGTAGAGCTGCACGGCAGGCTACAGAGCTCTCGCAGCAATGTGCCTCTGACAGCAGAGCTACACGTCAGGCTACAGAGACCTTACAGGCGTGTGCCTCCGATAGTAGAGCTGCACGGCAGGCTACAGAGCTCTCGCAGCAATGTGCCTCTGACAGCAGAGCTGCACGTCAGGCTACAGAGACCTTACAGGCCTGTGCCTCCGATAGTAGAGCTGCACGGCAGGCTACAGAGCTCTCACAGCAATGTGCCTCTGACAGCAGAGCTGCACGTCAGGCTACAGAGACCTTACAGGCGTGTGCCTCCGATAGTAGAGCTGCACGGCAGGCTACAGAGCTCTCGCAGCAATGTGCCTCTGACAGCAGAGCTACACATCAGGCTACAGATTTCTTACACATTCGAGTATATGGCAGCAAACATTTCTGTGGCTGGAGCTGTGAGGGCAACAAGTGGCAAGTGGGTGCCATCGGAAGAGTGAGGAAGACAGCAGTGAAGTCTTATAAACATTGGTGTTCAAGGACTATCATCATGGGTGATGTGAGGGCATTAAGGGGCTAGTGGAACTTTGAGGGTCAAAAGATGCCATCAGAAGAGCTGTGAGGGCAATAAAAGACTCTGATTTGAGGTTTGAGTGCCAGTCGGTGAAGTGGCGAGAGCAAAGGGGACAGGAACAGATGTCACAAATCACTAACAGGGCTACTATTCAGGAAGTAAGCCACCTTTCATGGGCCGCTCTCCTTCCTACCACCCCCACTCCTTTCTTCTTTGGACAGATGAGTTGGGGAGAGAAGGTATCAGTGTTACCCCTCATCAGTAGCGCTCCTTCCTCATTGCTCCAGCATGGCTTTCATCTCCGAGGCACGTCACAAGCCCCACGTCACCTACGTCAGAGCTCCTCTGCTTCTTGAGGCAGAGTCCCGAATTGGGGTGTGTGCACACGTCACAGGGGCTACGCCACCTCCTAATATGGGTTGCACACATGCCACTGCTCCTCGCAGCCACCTTTCTAGAAACGTTAATGATAGAAGACTTTGTGATGAATCATAGATCAGTTTATTAAAAAAACAAGAGCTATCTCTGTGACGTCACAACAGCTGATGCCAGGTGGAGCCCATGCCCAGGGCACAGAGGACACCAGACAGAGCCTCTGAGGGTTAAGGAACCATCAAATGTGAACATCCACAGGGGAATTACCACAGCTGTGAGAGGCAATCGGGAGCATCAGCTATACAAAGGCGGCTCCCCCGGCGTAGAAGCATCGGCCCACTCGTCAAAAGAAAAAAATATGATAATAACGTAACGTTATAATCATTTTATTTTTCCTATCACAGTCAGCGGCGGGGCTGGCCAGAGCAGGGAGAGGAGTGGTTTGCACTCCCTAAGTGCTCATGACTGTTTGGCCAGCCCTCTTGGCTCCCTTTGCATGTTCCCCACCAGGCTGCACCACACAGCCTATTGAAGAACATGCACATGCTCCCTGTTCCCGTCTGACCGCCTCAGACCAATCACAACGCTGCATTGCAGCGTTGTGATTGGCTCAGGGAAGCCTGTGTGCCCGGGTGCTTCCTGTTGCCGGCTGGGACTGGAGCCAGGAAGAAGGAAGCTGAAGAGGACTAAGACAGAGGAGAGGTGGCGGCTGGCCATTCCAGGTAAGTCCTTTTCTTTTTTTTTCATTCCCCCTTTCCCTCCGACCCCCACTACCCCCGTCCGGTAGCAGCTGCTACTGCAGCTAAGGAGCATGAGTCAAAAAGAGGCATCCACAATCTTTTGAGGAAGGGCATCTTCAGGGCTGGGAGGGGTGATGAGATAATCACGAGAGCATGTCCAATGACAGGAGGATGACTTTCAGCCAGTCCTGGATGTTAACAAGAAGTGCTAGGCATTGTGGGACTGGACACCTATGCGAGGCATGCACTAACCCTGGGCAAAGCTTGCGGAGTAATACTCAGCGGAATTTCACGGAGCTAGTCGAAAACTCAGTGAAATTCCACAGAACTCCGTGGCCTGGCAGAGTTACATCTGCACCCCCCATCCCCCATCCCCCATCCCCCCTCCCCCTCCTACACCCACCCCTGTAGTAAGGCCTGACCTTATCTGTCCTGGGCCTCCTCCTGTCCTTGGTGGGTGGGTATGGTGGCGCCGGCTTCCTTCCTTTCTTCTCTTCTATAGGGTCAGGCATGCCTTCACACATGCGCACTACAGTTCTTCCTGTTAATTGAATTCTAGGAACCAGCCAGAGCAGCGGGAAACGAGTGCAGCCAGCAGCAGGAGTATGTAAGTCCTACGCTCCTGTCCTCCTGGCACTGGTAAACTCCGCTCCGCTGCGAGTGCGGAGTTTTTGAAAACTTTGCACTCCATACGGAGTGTGGAGTTCAAAAACGTCGTAAACTCCGCTGGCGGAGCGGAGTTAGCCGTCCAGGCTTATCATGCACCAGTGCTATGGATACGGCAGGTGAACACACAGCACACATGACATACAGATATCTCTGCAGTAACTAGGACATGTAGTTATTTACAACCAAGCTTTTTTTTAAACTCCTTAAGAGTGTAGCACTAATGCCTGGTGGTAGGAAGTTCAAGTGAAAAGGCCTTAAGAGCTGGAAGGAACAAAACTTAGAAACTGCACATGGTGGATTGGGTGTGCTGGTGTCTCAAGTAAGGGTGTGCGAAATTTGTGTCATTTGCTTTTGAATAATTACGCAAAGTTTTGGAAAAAGTCCGAATAATAACAGGAAATGCAAAATTGGCATTTGGTGGTGATGGAGCAAGGTTCCGCAAATGAAACTTGCTCGTACGCAATCTTTCTCATAGTATTAATACTAAAATTTGTATTGTCTATAATAATCCTTGCACACATTACATGAATAGATAGGACGCTTGCCTATGTGTTTTACTAACGAATAACGCTTGTTCCTAGTCTAAAATGGCCGCTTAAGCGCAGGATCTTATCTGCGCATGTCACAACCTGATCACATGGTGTGACGTCTTTTTTTGCTTGGTGGGAATTTCTGCTTCTGCGCAGTGTATCTTAAAATGGCTGCTCTATGTTTTCACATGCTTCAGCTTGCACTCGTGTCATAACTAATTTGTTTGTTTTTAACGCTACTCATGCGGGATATAATTTTATAATTAAATGGGATTAGAAATAAGATAAGTGGGTATACAGTGAAATGTTTTATTTGTGATTTTAATATTTTCTTCTTGCACTTTTAGTAATTCGTAATCTTGGGCCTGGATTGGTGATTTGAAACTCGAGAGAAGAGTGTTCTGCGCATGTGTCCTGAATGACTGCCAAAGTGAAGTCAACTTGGACGCCGTACAAGGCCATAACCTATTGACCGAAGCGGATGCGCAAAATGTATTAGAATGTTACCGAAAAGGATACAAACAATGTTGAAAATGTATAAAATCTTACATTGAGACGGGTGGGAAATAAAGTGAATGTATTAATTTGAAGGGGCGGGAACGTAAAGACAATAGGCTTCACAAATTTAGTCTAAAGTGTCATGGTGCGAGAATACACCCCTGTCCCTGTCCAATCAGAAATAGTGGTCCCATATTTTAGCAACATTAATGGGAGGTACATGGTGTAGAAGAGTATAATAGAATATAGCATTAGTAATTAGTTAGCACACGCTCAGAAGAGAACATACAGAAGAGCTCCAGGCTGCCATGCTGATCGGTTGCTGATCGAATCCCTATCCCGAAGAGGTCCTGAGGAGGGGGGCGGAGTCCATTAGTCGGGAGAATCGAGGAGAAGTCGAGTGCCAGAGAGGGGAACGGCGCAGGCGTCGTTATAGAGAGGTCACCAGTCCTGTCCTGATCCTGAAGGAAGTCTTTGCTCTTCATCCTTCCTGGGTCCTATTCTTTCGAATTCCTTGGCTAAGGGGTTTGATTCTCGCATTAGGTAAATATATGCAACCTTTAGTTGCGCTGCTGTTCCTATCCTCTTTTTCCTAAACACCGTCATTTATTAGAAATAATTATTCTAAGCTTTCACATGGGTATTCTGATCAAATACCGTGTCTTTCCTTGTATTTTACTCTGCTAAAACTTTTAGATAAACATTTTAAAACTTCCTGACTCTGTGGTTATTTCAGGATTATGTATCATAGTGAATGTCACTCATTTTAAACTTCCCAATTAGCAAAGGATCCATTGGTAAGTTATTACTCTTCAATCAGAAGGTAATTGGTAGCAGGGATTTTTGATATAAGAGTATATCTGACACCCAGCGTAAGTATTAGCGTAGTGTGAATGTATGGGCCCTAGTGAGTATATGGTGTATGTATGCTGTTTGCTAATATCGCTCTGGATCAGTTTTCTGGTAAGCAGAGGACGGTTAATGTTACTCTTTGTTAATTGGGTAATGAGAATTTTAATTTGTATTTTTATGAACTAATACCCGTTTATTTTTGAGTATTGTTTTATGTTGTCCAGAATACCCCGGGGTAGGTAAAAAGAATAGCGGGTGGCAGGTAGAAGCCATACTGCAGTGAGGTTATCTGTCAGGCAGAAATAGTACTGAAAAGTTAAGCAGGGCTATCAGTACTCGTTAGGGACTCTGTGCATGTGAATGACAGCAAAGGAATACGCTGGTGAAAATCTGATGTTATATCACCTAGAAAGGGTAACATTGAAGAAGTAACAGGTATTTCGGAAGCTTGTGTGAAGAGTAGATGGAAGGGTTTTACTCGTAGTGTATGTTTTTGTAAACGGAAGGGTTTTACTAAGTGTGTGAGAGAAACTATCTTTTCAAATTAGAGAAACTGGCACGATAGTGAATGTTTTATGTTGTTACTGAAATTTAATTAAGAATTGTAGAAGAAATAAGTTTGCGTAAAATTTTGTAAAGGGAGGGTCAGTTGCCGGAGAGGGAGCTGACGCCACAAAACGCCATGCTGGGATTGGTTGGATCCGCGAGCTTGGGAAAACCCTTGTAAAGGAGGGGTCAGTAGTCAGGAGTAGCACTGATGTCATATGTGCCGCGCTAGGATAGGTTGAATCAGCGTGGGAACAGAAAAGAGTAGATTGTAAAGGAGGGGTTGACAGAGAAACGTCACCAAAAAGGCCGCGCAAGGATTGGCTTAGAATTAAAAGTTAGCAGACATTTGATTGGTTAAGAAAATAGAAGCGAAATTTCTAAGTGGATAAGGATTGCATGTTAAAACGCGATCCGACTTTAACAGGAAATCGTCCAGATAGGAGATATTTAGGCTTTAAAGAATATAATTTTATACATCGGTACTTGCCTAAGATGTACGGAGAAAAGAAAAAGATGTCAGTTTTACAAAAGATTAAGAATTATTTCAAAAAGGACAAACCAATCAAGACTAGGGAAGGAATTATTATTCCCCCAGCCAAAACACCCGCATCATTTATGATGATGGAGAGAGGTTACCATACTTGTGTATGGATAGAAAATTGGAGAGAATATACTAAAAATGACGGAATATTAGAGTTTCCCGAGAATGGCACATTTAATGGCCGAATTCTTCAGAATTTGAGACAAAGGATGAATGATTTAGAACCCAGACCAAGATTAACTCAATATGAAGCTTTAGAAGAGTGGGAAACTGAGGCATTTGAGCGTGATCGATCTCGAAGTAATGGGAGGTATCCAGGATTTTTTCCCAGATATTTACGTGAAACAAGGGAAGGTCAGATGAAGCAATGGAGAAGGGCAATGCTTGTTGACGGATTATATCCCTTATTTACAGAAGGAGAGAAATCAGGAGGCAAGTGTACAGAAAAGACTAAACATTTAATGAGACCTGAAGACTCAGAAGATGAGTTTATGGAAGAATTGTTGAGACATCCTCCACCGTATCAGGAAGGGTCAAGTGGACTTCCTCCTAGTGCCCCACCACAAACACCAATGGTACCTCAGGTACTACATGAATTCACCCCGAATAGAATACTTCATGAGAAAGAAAAGGAAGCACTAGAAAAGACTAGAGCAGAATTTGTACGGAAGATATCCCAGATATAAACGCATCCTGATTCATTGACTATTCCTGTAACAATTGGTCCAGTAGTGCCATTATATGGTACACAAGGAAATTGTCCTCCTCTGATACCTATATCTTCTCCTATGAATACTCCCGAAAATTCTCAAAAACCTGAAGCTCCAGTTATAATTGAAGATCATTTTAGTGACTGTGATTCCACAATATCACTTATGGACTTACCTATTAGAGGACCAGTAAAAGGTACTCCAAGAAAAGAAAAGCCTGAGTGTTCAAGAGATGTAAGTTTAATAACTTCATCAGGGGCAAAGAGTGCCACTATAGTAACACCAGAAGATTTAGAAAGATGGGTGCAGGGATCAGATAAAATGTGCACACCTCCAAAATTGCTGGACATTCAGAAATTAAAGGTTGATTTAGAAGAAATGATAGCTGGAAATATAGGAGTAGAACGTTTAAACACTTATGATGAAGAAGAGTTGTTATTTCTGTGCAGAATGTAAGGTTATTTCATGAAAAATTGTCCAATTTAGCACTACAGATGGGAATCGAAATAGGGAGATCAAAAGTACTACAGAAGCCCTATAGAGCAGATTTCACAGACAAAGACCTGGAAAATATGAATGCTTCTGGGAAAAGACTGCAAATACGGGAATTAATGTTAGTTTTACAAAAATGGGGAGACCTAGATAAATGGAGAACTAGGTGGGCAAAGAAAAAGGAAGAAGCTCGCTCAAGTCGAACAGCTTCTGAATATGTTATGAAAGAAACAGAAAAAGCTGACAAAATGTATCCGATGCGAGAAGTCGCAGGAGGAGGTTATGTACATGTCCCATGGAGTAGACAGGATATTTTATCATTTACAAATGATTTCCCGAAGCTGAGAGAAAAGCCAATTGAATGGTACAAGCAGGTTGAAAGGTTTGTAAAGGTGTCAAAAGTATTGTTGAAGGATTTGGATGGTCTGTTTGACATAGTGGTACCTGCAGATTTATGGACAGATTGTAAGATCACAGTTGATTGGCCAAGTGATGAATATCCCAGAGATCCAAAGACAGGTGCCCCGTCAAATGACGTGATGAAAAAGTACCAGCAGGTAATAACTTACCTGAAAGGGAAAATACCACCGAAAGAAACAGATTGGGTGAAGATAGATCGAACTACCCAAGAAGCCAGTGAAACAGTTCATTCGTATTATGAGCGCCTCTTGCAGGTGTTCAAGCAGTATAGTGGATTCGAGGACATTGGAGACAAAAACATGAGTCAATTTGTGTACAGATTCGTGTACGGATTGAAGCCTGAGATATGCCAGATGATTAAGCAGCATATGCTTTGTTGGCAGGGAAAGCCCATAGATGAAATCCTGAAATATGCAAAATATTGTGGGGATGACATGGAGGACAGACACAAGAAATTGCAGGAAAAAGTAATGTGGGCACAGGTGAAAATGGCTGAAAAACAGGGAATTAATTTAGACAATCCTCATGAAAAACAAGAAAAAGATTCTGGAATGAATGGTGATTCTGGAAATGGTGGAAGAATGAAAGTACGAATGAGTAGAGAAGAAGCTAAAAAGAAATTTCCTTGTAATGGATGCGGAAAATTGGGGCATTGGAAGGACGAGTGTAAAAAGATTCGAAATAATAATGGCCCAAATCAAAATTTAAATGCACAGACACAGAATGACACACAGCAGGGTGTAAATCCTCAGAGTCAGTTGCTACCTCCACCTGTTCAGGGTAATGTAAGCAGAGCATAGCACGGTACAGACATCGGATACCCAGGAGGAAGTGGTAAGAATGATTATATAACATCACAGTTTCTTTTACAGGATGAATACTGTAAATTCGACGCATGACGGTGCCTAGGAGAGGGGGAGAAGGAATGCGTACTTGGCGCATCCTTGCAGGTAGATCAATCAGGTCCATATGTTGAAGGAAAAGTGAGAGGTAATGATATTACTTTTCTTTTGGATACTGGTGCTACCAGGTCTACTGTAAGAACAGTAGACGTCCCAAACCTTCCTCTCTCTGGTGAAGATATCCAAGTTGTAGGGGTTGCTAACCAAAGAATTAGAACACCTCTTACCGAACCAATGGAGGTTAAAATTGGAAACTTCAAAGAAATGCATCAATTTGTAGTGTGTGATTCTAGTCCAGTGAACTTGCTAGGTAGGGACTTATTGTGCAAAATGAATTGCACCATTTTCTGTACACCGGATGGTGTGGCAGTACAGACACCAGATGAAGATCATGTATATAAAATTATGGTTGCAAAACAAGGAACAGAAGTAGATGAAATGTTTTCATTACTAACAAAAGATGAGTTGCCAGAAGAATTAAAAAGTACTGTAAATCCTATAGTATGGGATCTCACTGGAAAGGAAGTAGGACTCATGGCAAAAATAGACCCAGTTCAAGTCACTGTAAAAGAAGGTGCGATTTTTCCAAATACTAAACAGTACAAGATGAGTGCAGAAGTTAAAGCAGGTGTCATTGAAGAAATCAACCGGATGGTCAAGCAAAACATACTGAGAGAAGTGATGAGTAGCCCATGTAATTCACCAATCATGGGACTAAAGAAACCTAGTGGAAAATATAGGATCGTTCAAGATCTGAGGAAAATAAATAAAATCGTGGAACCATGTTGTCCTATAGTGCCAAATTCTGAAGTAATTTTGTACCAAATTCCTTGGAACGCTGGATGGTTTACAGTTATAGATCTGTGTCAAGCATTTTTCTCAATTCCGTTACATCCAGACAGCCAATATCTATTTTCATTTAAATTCGAAAACAAGGTCTATGTATGGAATCGTGTTCCTCAGGGGTACACGGAAAGTCCTTCCATTTTTAATCAAATATTGAAAAAGTGCCTTGAAAAACTCGTGATGCCAGGAAGCTCAGTCTTAGTCCAATATATCGACGATTTATTGGTGGAATCAAACACCAGAGAGGACTGTGTAGTTGATACTATAGCACACTTGAATCTTTTGGCAGAAGAAGGGCATAAAGTCTCACCTGAAAAATTACAGTTCTGTAAAACAGCTGTTAAATACCTAGGACACCAAATTGAAAGGGGAAAAAGAAGAGTAACATCTGAAAGAGTAGCATTAATAAAAAGAATGCAAATGCCAGTAACTCAAAGACAAGTAAGAATGTTCCTAGGAATAGTAGGGTACTGTCGACAATGGATACCAGGATTTTCTATGTTAGCTAAACCCTTGATTAACATGACCAAAAAGAAAGCCAAATATCCTGTTGAGTGGGAAGATGAAAGTGTAGAAGCTTTTGTAAAATTGAGAAACTCTCTTTGTTCAGCACCTGCCTTAGGCATGCCAGACTATAAAAGAGAATTCGCATTATTTTGTCATGAAAGAGATAATTGTGCACTTTCAGTTTTAACTCAAAGACATGGTCTGGACAGACGTCCTATAGCATACTTTTCTGCTACGCTAGACCCTGTAGCATCTGCGTTGCCAGGATGCTTGAAAGCAGTGGCAGCAACTTGTTTGAGCATCGAACAAAGTGAATCAATTGTGATGGGACATCCTGTAAAAATCTATGTTCCACATGCAGTTGTGATTCTGTTGACAAGAACCCGAACGCAGCATCTCACTCCTAGTCGGCTGACTAAGTATGAGAAAATAATAATGGGTGCTGAAAATGTGACCATGGTAAGGTGTACAATAATAAATCCAGCAACCTTACTACCAGAACCATATCATGAGGCAAATAAAGATGACGAAGAAGATGAACATGATTGTGTACAGATTACAGAACTATGCACAAAACCTCGCCCAGATATAGAGGAACAGCCTCTTAAAAAGCCAGATAAAGAGCTGTTTGTCGATGGCTCTTGCCAGAGACATGAAGATGGTAAGCTAACTGCTGCCTATGCAGTATGTGAATTAACTGGAATAGTCGAAGCATCCTATTTACCAGGTGTAAAATCTGCA
Organism: Calotriton arnoldi; assembly: GCA_963921515.1. Classification (NCBI taxonomy): domain Eukaryota; kingdom Metazoa; phylum Chordata; class Amphibia; order Caudata; family Salamandridae; genus Calotriton; species Calotriton arnoldi. The sequence continues at coordinate 1,407,005 of CAWUFW010001037.1, read as the reverse complement.
CAAGTAGCTGAATTGATTGCACTGATAAAAGCATGTAAAATTGGGAGGAATCAGAGAATAACCATATTCACTGATAGTCAATATGGTTACGGGGTTGTGCACGATTTTGGCCAACTGTGGATGCAGAGGGATTTCATGACTTCTTCAGGATCCCCCATTAAAAATGGACAATTTGTAAAGGAATTGCTAGAAGCAATACAATCACCAAAAGAATTGGCTGTGGTGAAATGTGCCGCACATCAGTCAGGAGATGACTGGGTGGTAGTTGGCAACAGATATGCAGACTTGGTGGCTCAATATTGTGCCAAAACCAGAACATCAGTGAATAAGAGGGTGGAAAGAATGGGAATCAGCTGCCAACTTATGTTATTTATGCCACCTGAAACATGGAATGAAGTGAAAAGATTGCAAGACGAGGTTGATGAAGTTGAAAGAAATTTGTGGATCAAAGTGGGTTGTTCTCAAAGAAGAGAGGATGAAGTATGGGTCAGTACAGATGGCAGACCAGTCATGCCAGATTGTTTACTCTCACAAATGGCTAGAATGTATCATGGAGACACACACATAGGGAGAGATGCAATGATTAGGCTGTTCAGACAAAATTGGTACAATCCCAAATTCAGAGCTGTTACAGAGAGTCTTTGCCAGAGATGTCTAATTTGCCAGATGCACAACACAGGCAGGAAAACGATAATTGGGTTTCGGAAGATTGGGAAGGCAGAAGGTCTATTCATAAGACTCCAGTTTGACTTCATACAGTTACCGCCATGCAGAGGGTTGAAATACGTACTAGTCATAGTGTGTCTGTTTTCAAAGTGGGTGAAGGCCTATCCAACTAGGAGAAATGACAGCATTACAGTTGCAAAGCTGTTACTAAGAGAGCTCATACCTAGGTTTGGTTTCCCAGTATCTTTGGAATCAGATAGAGGAAAACATTTTAACAACGAAGTAATTCTGATAATCTGTGAAGCATTTCAAATCAAACAGAAACTTCATTGTGCATATCGTCCAGAGGCTTCTGGAGTTGTTGAACAGTTAAATGGCACTATAAAATCGAGATTGGGAAAAATGTGTGCATCAACATCATTGGAGTGGCTCGATGCATTGCCACTTGTCTTGATGGGACTCAGAAGCATACCTGATCGAACTACAGGTTTGAGCCCCCACGAAATTATGATGGGAAGAGCAATGAGACAAACACATGTTCCCACAAATAGACTGGTGAATATTTCTGATGATATGGTGTTGGACTATTGTAAAGGATTGGCTGACCTAGTGCGTTCTGTCTCTCACCAGATTGGAGAAGACGCAGTTTCCAGGCAGCCTGAACTAGAACATGATCTGAATCCTGGTGATTGGGTGGTAGTGAAGAATCACACCAGAGAAACGTGTCTATCACCCAGGTGGAGCAGACCTTGTCAAATCATATTGACCACGAATACAGCAGTGAAGTGTGCCGGATTTCCGAATTGGATTCACGTAAGTCACACCAAGAGAGTACCAGACCCAGAGGAAGAAAACACTCAGACAACACCAATCACTGAAGAAGCTGAAGGTTGCCAAGCTGAAGAATCTCAAGCTCGAGGTTCAAAAGAAGCTGACGGAGAACAACCGAGCACAAGTCAGGATTGGATACCAGTGGTAGAAATTCCTGAAGTTTTCCACCGAACAAGAAGTCAAAAGAAATTAAGAGCAATTGAAGAAGATCAAATAGGTGAAGAAGAAGGGGTTCAGGATCAAGAAGACAAGTTAGTAAACGACCCTGAACCAAATCAGATAGGGAAAGAAAACTGGACTGAAAGCGGTGAAGAATTAATAGAATTCGAACAGGGAGAGACAGGTTTAGAAGAAGCAGGTCAGGCTGCAGAAGTACACAGTGCAATAAGCCCTGATCAGAAGCAGTTAGGTCAAGAAGAAAATACAGAAGAAAAAGAGACTGAGAAAAGTGAACATAAAGAAGTAAATACAGAACAAAGTGAATTATTGGAAACTCACAGTGGAGCTGCAAATGAGAAACCAATAAGACCAGAGAAAGAACAATTAAACAAGTCAGAGATTACAGAAAACAAAGCAGTACCAACCAGTGAAAATAAAAAGACATCTGAAGACGAAATAAAAGAAACAGTACAAACAGAAAAGCCAAGAAAAGGAGACCATTGGCCAAGTTTCATCAAAAGAGTAAAGTGTCACATAACAACCAGAAGTGAAGATCCAGATCAAGTACCTGAAGTAACAAGTCAAACTGAACAAGAGAAAAAGTCTGGAAAGAGAAAAAGTAAAAGATTAAGACTTGTGAATAACAAATTTAAGGGTCCTGACTGGACTTATATCATTCTTGAAGACTTTGAAAGCTCAGAATCAAGTGACAGTGGTGGTGAAGGAACAAGTACAGAATTAACGTACGAAAAAGAAACAAGACCACCCTGACTAAACAAAAGAATCCGCTAAAGAAAAGGAATAGAGATAAGAAGAGCAATCTTCCTTGTCGAAAAATGCCTGATGATAGAGTTACTGGGAGACCAAAGAGAAAATGTTGTAGAAGATGCTGTGCAATTTGCATATGTAGTCTAGTATTGGTGCTAATAGTATGGTTAGTCCTGATTGTAGCAGTTCCTTACCTGATGATAATAGATAAAAAGAACAATAATGAAACTATAGGGAGGACAGCAAACATGAAGGGCAATAGAGTAGAGCTAATGGCAGAAGATGATATAGGGATTCATCATGAGATAGCTGATAACGACACTAGTTTAAATGTTTTCACAAAGTTATTATTTCAGTATGTAGACACTATGGAAGTTAGTAATTGTTATGTCTGTATGAAGTTACCCGAATCCGTAGCGGAAGGGTTAACATACCATCACTTACCACTGACATATGGCATTTCATGTAGTGTATTAACAAGTTTATTTTATAGTACAGGTAGATTACAGTATTATTATTCAAACTTAGATGTGATATTTTCTGAGGTTCCAATTCGCAAGAAGATGAATCCAGTACTTAGCGCTTTAGATGCACAGTTTATGGGAGAATTTTTCTTAACAATGAAGTCCATAGATATAACACATGCACACGATAACAATTTAACATGTTCTTTACATGAAGAAGAAAAAGTATTTTTGAATTTAGTAGAAAATAGAAGACAAGATTTTCAAAAGAAAGCTACAGAGCATAAGTCTCATTTACCACCTTGGGCAGAGAAAGAAGGAATTTATACACCTGGCAAAGCTCAAGCTGCTATGGCTCTGGATTTCGAAAAGAAGGGGAAAATATGTCTTCATAGGTTAAAGACTGACTATAACAATGTTTTCATTGGTACCAGTGAATGTGAACACAATTTTTTAATACTGGGAGGTTGGGGACTCAAAGGAGGAACAGATTCAGTTTTTCCTGGAATCTATTATGTCTGCGGGAATAAGGCTTACTTTAGGCTTCCTGCACGGTGGTATGGAAGTTGTTACTTTGGAATAGTTTTTCCAAAGATATACCACGTAAAAAGAAACACTGGAAGTAATGAAAACAATGGTGAATTAATACGTAGTAAAAGAGCTAGTTTTTCAGAAATAGTAGGTGATATATTTGGTGCATTGATACCTTCAGTGGGAATAATTCTGAACTCAAGGAAGATATGTAAATTGTCTACAGTGGTTGATCGTTTATCAACGGATACTGCTGGAGGTTTTCTAATGATTAATGCGGAAATGGTTGCGATTAGGTCTATGGTAATGCAAAATCGACTTGCTCTTGACATTCTATTGGCAAAAGAGGGCGGAGTCTGTAAATTATTGAAGACGAAACACTGTTGCACTTATATTCCTGATAAGAGTACAGAAATTGGAACGTATATTCAGAATATAACTAAACTTGAGAAAGAACTTAAACCACTGGAAGTTGATAGTGTATGGGAAAGATTGACAAAAAGTATATCGTCAATTGGAACCTGGTTTGCTAAAATAGGTAAAGGACTTATAGGTCAAATACTAGTTCCCTTAGCAGGGATAGCAATAATAGTTCTGACAATAGTATTTTGGTGCAAATGCTGTAAAAAGAAGGGAATGTATAAAGTGACTGAAAAAGGAAAGAAGAGAAAGAGAGACGAAATTGAACTGGAAGAATGGAAAAGTGAATTATATAAAAAGATGAAAGGAAATAATAAAAGCAGAAAAGTAAAAGATGAAAATGAGAATGAAGTGATTTGCTAGAAGTTGGCATCTGATTGAGGGTAGTTTTTGATGGCTCAGAAACGCCATCAGAGAGGGGATTGATGGAGCAAGGTTTCGCAAAAGAAACTTGCTCGTACGCAATCTTTCTCATAGTATTAATACTAAAATTTGTATTGTCTATAATAATCCTTGCACACATTACATGAATAGATAGGACGCTTGCCTATGTGTTTTACTAACGAATAACGCTTGTTCCTAGTCTAAAATGGCCGCTTAAGCGCGGGATCTTATCTGCGCATGTCACAACCTGATCACATGGTGTGACGTCTTTTTTGCTTGGTGGGAATTTCTGCTTCTGCGCAGTGTATCTTAAAATGGCTGCTCTATGTTTAACATGCTTCAGCTTGCACTCGTGTCATAACTAATTTGTTTGTTTTTAACGCTACTCATGCGGGATAGAATTTTATAATTAAATGGGATTAGAAATAAGATAAGTGGGTATACAGTGAAATGTTTTATTTGTGATTTTAATATTTTCTTCTTACACTTTTAGTAATTCGTAATCTTGGGCCTGGGTTGGTGATTTGAAACTCGAGAGAAGAGTGTTCTGCGCATGTGTCCTGAATGACTGCCAAAGTGAATTCAACTTGGACGCCGTACAAGGCCATAACCTATTGACCGAAGCGGATGCGCAAAATGAATTAGAATGTTACCGAAAAGGATACAAACAATGTTGAAAATGTATAAAATCTTACATTGAGACGGGTGGGAAATAAAGTGAATGTATTAATTTGAAGGGGCGGGAACGTAAAGACAATAGGCTTCACAAATTTAGTCTAAAGTGTCATGGTGCGAGAATACACCCCCTGTCCCTGTCCAATCAGAAATAGTGGTCCCATATTTTAGCAACATTAATGGGAGGTACATGGTGTAGAAGAGTATAATAGAATATAGCATTAGTAATTAGTTAGCACACGCTCAGAAGAGAACATACAGAAGAGCTCCAGGCTGCCATGCTGATCGGTTGCTGATCGAATCCCTATCCCGAAGAGGTCCTGAGGAGGGGGGCGGAGTCCATTAGTCGGGAGAATCGAGGAGAAGTCGAGTGCCAGAGAGGGGAACGGCGCAGGCGTCGTTATAGAGAGGTCACCAGTCCTGTCCTGATCCTGAAGGAAGTCTTTGCTCTTCATCCTTCCTGGGTCCTATTCTTTCGAATTCCTTGGCTAAGGGGTTTGATTCTCGCATTAGGTAAATATATGCAACCTTTAGTTGCGCTGCTGTTCCTATCCTCTTTTTCCTAAACACCGTCATTTATTAGAAATAATTATTCTAAGCTTTCACATGGGTATTCTGATCAAATACCGTGTCTTTCCTTGTATTTTACTCTGCTAAAACTTTTAGATAAACATTTTAAAACTTCCTGACTCTGTGGTTATTTCAGGATTATGTATTATAGTGAATGTTACTAATTTTAAACTTCCCAATTAGCAAAGGATCCATTGGTAAGTTATTACTCTTCAATCAGAAGGTAATTGGTAGCAGGGATTTTTGATATAAGAGTATATCTGACACCCAGCGTAAGTATTAGCGTAGTGTGAATGTATGGGCCCTAGTGAGTATATGGTGTATGTATGCTGTTTGCTAATATCGCGCTGGATCAGTGGTGTATTTTAGTGTAAAATGTGTCATCACATCCATTTTGGATCAAAGGATGCGTTTCGCTCTTTCCTTCACTTTGTTCCCATGAATGTGCAGTAATTTGTTACAGCAAATTGTATGCAATTACGCTACGTGGTATAAGCTTGCAATTTCTGAAACTTTGTGTTACAAGTGTAATGCGAAATAACTCTAGATTATGCTGATGGAGCAGCGTAATTGTGGCTCCACCCTTTCATGTTAATTAGGCCACATATATGTCTATGTATGTCCTCATGTACTCGTGTGATGTAACATTATTAATGCAAAGTAGTGCACTTGATAGTTACAGAAAGTGCATCTACTGTGTAATCTCAGTTTATATGAGTGTGTATACTAACGTTTTCTTTATAGTAACAGTGAGTTGCAGTTCTGACATATTTCTACATTTGTGCGGTTTGAATAACATTGTACTTCTTATATGTTCATGTATTTCTTTAAATAATTCTCTATATTATAATCAAAAATGTATCCATTTGCATAGTGCTCTACATTTATATTGTAATTATATATGTTTCTGTAATCAGGAATTTAAATGTGTACTGAAATGCTTGACTTTCTAAAATTGAACAAATGCCTTAAGCCTTTGGATTTCACAATGTTTAACTTTAACGTGGATGCTTGCTTTGGATGCAGTTTTCTTCTCTCCTCTGCCGGTGCAGTTGCATGTGCTCATGGTTAAAGAAAGGCACATTGTGTGAAAGAGATAGTGAGGCTCAAAAGAAGTATCTTGTGCCAAGGATAGGAAGATCTAACGAAGGAAGGAAGGAAGGGCTACTGTCTGAGCGAAATAAGGAGACAGGAGTAATCCAAGGACTTACTAATGTGTGGACCAAAGGAAAGAAATCTCAAGTGTAGTTGCCAAGTTTGTTGTTTGAAGATGGGAATCAATTGGGCATGTGTCCTGGAATTCTCAAAGGCTCTTTTGGTGGGTATAATTGGGTGTTGCACCTTAGCTTTGTTCGGATTCACCTTTAGACTTTGAGAGGTACAGACCTCTTTGCGACATCTCTGTTGTGTGGTTTTATGCTATACAATATTCTTTACTTGAGAACTTCTACAGAAGTTCTGCTATGCTGACACCTTTCTCTGCTTCCCTGACTTAATAGGATTTCCCTGATTCCCAGTTGCAATAGGGTTTAGTAGGTCTTCTTAGACAACCTCATGTATAGGCAAGTGGATCGAAACTTTCAATTTATGCATCAGACTTTATTTCTTACTTTTTTGTACGGCAGCTACTGAATTCTTCATTTGCTTCTTGTTATTGAGGATACATTTTATTTGCCATTTTGGCTAGCCTCTAGTAATTCTGTATTTTTATATTATGTTTCTGCAATTGATTTATATCAGTTTGGCTTTGAATTTATAATAAATCCATACGTAATCCGACCAATCGACTCTGAGCTTTACTATGTGACTGTAATTGGTAAATTGTAGATAATCCTAACTCCATATATTCCTCAGGCACCTGGTACTTTACACTGCAGGGGACCAGGTACATTGCAGGAAGAAGGAATCCACGTTTGATGTGTTCTCAGATGATAGCAGAGGACAGTTTAGGCCCTGAGATAGTGAGACGACTTTACATGCAAATAGTTAAAGTCCCAGTCCCAGCCCCAGCTCTAGAACGGATGGTTTCATTCGAAGGATCGGCTGAATTCCAGTCGTTTGTGGGGGAGTGGTAACAGCGGAGGAGTGAATATTAATAGGGGTGCGTGTGTGCGGTTTATGCTTAGCTTGCAGTGTTATAGCAATTGTGTGATATCTGACAGAGGTATTTTGTATGTCGTGTGAATATGGTGTTTTATGTGAAGACGAAGTCATTAACAGGTCCAACGTGGCCTAAGATCCCGGGATGATATTAAAAGTGTAGCAGATACTGTATTGTAATGGCTGCTGAGGTTTTGTGGGTAGTGTTTTCTTGGACTTGGAGGAGGACTCACTATCACCAAAGCTGACTCCTTTCTCTGATGCCAACCTGAGCTTCTCTTTCTTCACTCCTTCTCCAATCCCCTATCCCCCTCCCTTTCCTTCTCCTTAAAAGCCCGCTTGCCTTGTCTGTCCCTTTGCCGCTCCACATATGCCTTGCAGGCAATCCAGAGCTCCTCCTTCTCAAATTCCCTTGCCTTCTCCTCTGCTAAATCCTTAAATTACTTGATTTTCAGCTGGAGTTCTGAAGGACAGAAGGTTTCACAAGCCCCTAGACAGCTCTGTCTCTGCTCTGATTTTTTATCATTCCCTGAGTGACAGGTTTATCCAATCGGAGAGTCTCCTAATTTTGCATCTTGGGTGCCCCTCCAATCCTGGAGCATATTTCCTGCATGTTCACTGGGTGATCAGCCTGTGTTCTGTCCATGTGAGGAGGACTCTGCCAGTATCTTGGTTCTTGTCTGTCCTATCCCTCAGAGAGGAATTTGAATTAACTCCAGACCAAGAGGCCATGACCATTACCCAGCAGAAAGGGAGGGCGTCATTCCAGAAGAGACATTTTTCACTAAATACAGATAAGAGCTAGTGCCTACTCCAACCTACAAAACATCTACTAAGAACAGGGATGGGCGTGAGGAGCTGTAATGTCCAACAGAACAGAAACCAGCTCGGCTCACAATAGCTCACCATCCTCACCCAGTGAACCCACTTTCTCTCAGTACACACACCCCACATACCACTGAGGCAAAAAGAAAAGAACCTAGGAAAGGGAGACTGCACAGGCTTTACCAGGGGCAGCCCCTCCTAGAGGGAACCACTGAGTATGAATTAATGCTGCCACCATTGTCAGTCTGGAATCACAAAGGTTTTTGGGAGATACCCTAGTACTTAGAAAAGGGATGGGTATATATGTAAAAACACAAACAGAATTCCCTTTTCCTTTTATTCTAAAAAAAGAAGAACATCTAGATCCTATTCATTTCATTAGTCAAGGCCATACACAGAAATCACATAAACCAAAGCAATTTTTTCCAGGTTGCTAAATATTACAGTCATGTGCAAAAAAACATCTATAATGAAAATTCAAACATAAAAATGAATATTCGAAGGAATGTATTTTCAATTATCTTTTATTCAAATAGTTGTATAGTTTATATTATCAAATGTTTATGGAAAATAAATAAAACCATTTATATTTAAAAACATACATTCATCATTTTAAAAAAATACAATGTGTACAATGAAAAGAACAACTGTCGACGCGGCGTTTCGGTGTAAAGGTGGATCATCACCTTCTTCAGGACAATAATTCAATGTTTAAAATCTAAACAAAATATAAAAACTTTATTAGATACGCAGAAGCTTATTTTTAATATCCAAACATTCCTTCGTTACATCGTTCATGATTTTTTATTTAGCAACCCAGAAATCAATCCACTATTGCATGAAACATATGTGGGCCTTGAAATTGTTAAACATAGTTTTCGAATCTGTCCATGTTTAAACCTGTGATAGGTATGTTTGTTATCTACCTGTCAGGTTAGATGTCAACTCCTATTTATCTTCAAGGAGGTGTTGAGTCAATTTTTCATCAGGTTCTCGCTCAGGTAATGAGGCAAAATTATACTGTGAGAGAAGGATATTTCATAAGTATAAAACCCCTCTAAGGATATGGTATCATGTGGCAAGATCAGAGAATGCATAGAAAGACTTACCACTATATGAGTGTTTTGAACAGGGCTTTGTCATTACTCAGTCTCTTGCCTGTTTCTGTCCATATACACAGGGATTCATCAATCACCCTTCCATAGGACTATTCACCAATGATTTTTATATCATAAGATCCCTCTTGGTTTCGGGTATTTACCTGTAGGGAATTATTTAAATTAATGGCTCTGGTATATTATAAGACACTTACTCCTTTATATTTCAAACTCAAATGTCTATAATCTCACCTTTAAGGCAAAACCTTGTAGATTGAATCCAACACCTCTTTTTCTTTAGGGTTACTGGTTCCAGTTAATACAATTCTGGTCCAGAAGTATTTCTGTAGGGATAACATCAAGGAGACTACTTAGTCATAGGCCAGTTTATCATTTAGTTTCCCAAGGTTTTGTCCCATTAAAAGCTAGTTCAAAAGGGAATTTTATTTACAAAGAACCTTGTTCTTTTGGAAACAAGTCCTTATTAAAAAAGATTTGAAGAGTTTAGATAATTCTACCTAAACCTGGCCATTATGAGGTACCCGCCTCAGAACTAGCATTATCCCTGCGATTTCTCTTACCGGATTTGTAGCTGGAAAGCAAGCATCCGTCTTGCTGGTCTGCCAATTCGAGTCTAAAGGCAGTGTGTTTTGGGCTCCTTATATACTCCCTCTTAATCAGTCTTAATTTGCTAAACACTCATATAGTGGTAAGTCTTTCTATGCATTCTCTGAAGATTACTACAACACAGGAGGTGGGTTCCCAAGGTCTCTGAGGTTGATCTGTGCTCTCAGCAATTCTGAGGCCCGCATCCCTCGTGGGGACGTGCAACCCGTACCCCTGTGCACCGTGTACATTTGCAGCAGCATATGCTTTTCGGCAATCCCGGAGGCTGTGCTTTGGGCTACTTGTAGTCCTGACCCCGATCAGTAATTCCACCGAAGATTTCCGGCCAACGAGTGTTCCGTGGGCTGGTATTTGGTGATTCAGCTTGAGGTCAGCTTGAGGTCCCTTCGTGATCCCTGGTCCGTTGGCCTGTGGGTCCCTGTGAACGTAACTTTGATTTTCAGCAGGCTTCCCTGGTTGCTCCAGATGTGCCCTGACTCTCCATAGCTTGGAGAGTCCCCAGGACCATGCTGGTCCTCGCAGAAGCCTCTTTACTCTGACCGTGTGGGTTGCAGTTGCCAAGGCTTGTTGGTATTCAATCCGGACACTGACCCCCCAGCACTTGACATCCATCGTGGGACAGCTCACCTCCGGACTTTGGTCATCGCAGACATCTCCTGGTCCCCGTGGCTGCAGAGTCAAGCTTCACCTCTTCGCACCTGAGGCATCCGACATCGGTGGGCATTCTTCTATCGTGCCTCTGGTCACTGTGAAGTGACCCAGACTCTGTCCCCTCTGCTTTCAGGTTCTTCTCATCTCCGATCCAGGCTTGGATCACACTGGACACTTTTCATCTTCCCGGCAGCAGCACTTTTCCGCAACACCCCATAGAAAACGACGAAGGTTTCCGACATCACTTGACCCCTATGCACCCGGCTCCTCTGGGATAGGTAACACGGGTACCTCAGTACTCTCAAGGGTGCTGGCCTTAGAACCTTCTATGTTTAGCTGGGTTTGCTTAAAGTCCTCTCCGAAGTGTCCCTAATCTTTAAATTTCCAACCGCGACTTTCTCATAGAGTTGTACGGAGCTCGCGTCTGTGTTCACACACTGCACCCGTCCTCCGTAGGTCCCCTGTGTCACTACTTTAGGTGGTTCCTTGAGGTCCCAGCAATTCTACGTGCTCTAGGCACTGTGTCTAGTCAAGTCATGGTTCTTATACCACTTTCTTATTATATGGTTTGGTCTCCCCCTGGAGCCCACTGTGTATTGTGCTATTTACTGTCGTTCTAGTGATTTAACATTGTGTACTTTGTTCTCTAATCTCATAAAGAGGTTAGTAGAGAGTGTTTAGTAATAAATACATATATTTTATATATTCCTTGTGTGGTTCTCCTTTCATTTGGTCATTCAGGAGGTTATGATCTGGTAAAACAAGCTGCTTCACACTCCTTCAAGACTTAGCCTGAAGGCTGCCCTCCATAGCTACCACTAGGATAGCTTTCAATAAAGGTTGTCTTTAACCTAATCATCAATAAGGGTCGTTTGGACTGGTGCAAGGTGCCCACTTTAACTAGTGGACAGCATATGCCAGGCCAACTTCTCACATATACCAAAACATTGCATGCGTTTACAACGCACGTGATTACAACGTGGTCGTTACAACGACCGCGTTGTTACATCGCAGTACATTACAACGCAAGTCGTTACAACGTCTTGCTCTAGATGGCGCGCTGGATTTAGGAATAATGTAATTTACTATTCCAACTCCAGTGTGTGCAACAGTAGGGAAGGTGTTGGAATAGTAAATTACACTATTCCTTAGTTTAGAGCGCCATCTAGAGCAAGTCGTTGTAACGGCTTGCGTTGTAATGTACTGCGATGTAACAACGCGGTTGTTGTAGCGTCCGAGTTGTAAAGGTAATGCAATGTAATGACCGGGTTGTTAAGGTTGTTTCCACACAGCAGTGAAGGCGTCATGTAGGTGGGTCCCACAGAGGTCTGCTGAGCCCACAGCAGTGAAAGCATCATATAGGTGGGTCGCACAGAGGTCTGCTGATCCCACAGCAGTTAAGGCATCATGTGGCTGGGTCGCACAGAGGTCTGCTGAGCCCACAGCACTGAAGGCGTCATGTGGCTCGGTCACACTGAGGTCTGCTGAGCCCACAGCAGTGAAGGCGTCATGTAGGTTGGTCACACAGAGGTCTGCTGAGCCCACAGCAGTGAAGGCGTCATGTAGGTGGGTCACACAGAGGTCTGCTGAGCCCACAGTCCGCTCTCCTGCTACAAACTCTCGATGAGGGGTAGGAGCGAGAGGGCATGTACACATTCTGTTTTTAAACTCCAGAAAGGGTATACGCAGTGCAGCACTTGTGCTGTGTAGGGATAGTTTGGTAGAGTAAGGGGAGCCACACTAAAAATCCTTTGAGAATGCAACCATGTACCGGCAATATGAGTAGCTAGCACTTTCAAAAAAACATCAGCTTCCTAGCTCTCTTGTTTGCTTGTAGTTCCCTGCCACCATAGCTGCCAAGGTTTCAGATTGTGTATGTGTTACAGTCTCTGCCTGTGAGTGACCCTCTACTTGCGAACGTGTGACACTTTGAGTGACACTTTCTCACAAATCAAAGCAATGACCAGTATTTGAGAGCCTCTCTTTCAGTTTTGTTACTGTATCCAGACATATCACACAACGAACACACTCCTAAAACAAGCCAGTCCTATTGGCGTTGCCAATGCTTGATAGCAGTATTAGATCAGTGAGTAATAGCATGAATAATTAGAATTTTTAAAATTTCAATTCTTAAATGTAGACTTAAAATGAAGCTTTATTGAGGTCTGAGGAGGGGTATCGCTTTTCAAAGTGTCTCAGTCACTCCTGTTCTCCCCTTCACACCAATTTCCCCTAAAGTCACATATAATTCTGAGATCTTCCATCTCTGCTTCTCACACATCATCTCCTTCCTCGGTCCCACTGCCATCTCACTCTGATTTTTTGCATGTACTTCCTTCTATCACATGGAGACACACACACACGCGCACACACGCACACACGCACACACACACTCACGCACACCCACGCACACACAGACACACACACATTCACACCCACACACGGGCACGCACAAACACACACACACACAGGCACTCACGCACACACATACCAACTTTCTGCCTCTCTCTCTCCTCCTGTGAATGCAGCATTTCTTTTCCTTTGTTTGTTGCACTGAGTGCCTCAACCGCTGTGTACCTCTTTCGTCACTTTCACATAAAATGGTCATTACAATTGGCACATTTGTGGCAATCTGTGTGTGTGCTCTGCAAAGAGGCTAAGGATTGGATGAGCGTATACTTGGTTTGAATGAGCAGTTAGTCAAAAAACTGTATTTAGGGTCGGCTTTAGCGCTGGTGGCACCTGTTGTGACGATCTTTTTTCGGCACCCCCCCAATGACCTCCTTCTCCATTGATTTCCTCGCTACCAACCTCTAACAGTGCCTCCAAATCTCTCTACAGCCTCTCGCTCACATGCATTTCATTTGTTTTATAGCGCTACTCATACCAGTGTAGGATGTCAATGCACTTTACATCACACACACATTATGCAGAAACAGTGAAACATACATGTGTAAATCAGTGCTTAAGAAATGTTACATAAGACAATAAGAATAACAAGGTGTAGGAATCACATGCCATCCATACTAGTAGGCAGTATATTTTAAGAATGTTTAGTCTAGAGAACCACAAACTCCGGATTTACAACGTACCACAGTGGTTGAGGTTGGCTTTACTAATAAGAATGTATTTCTACCCAAATGAACCCTTTTAAGGAGCATTAGGTTCTGTGATTTGCGTGGTAAACCTTAATACCTTGTTCGCGGCAGGAATATTAACCCTCTGCACTATCTTAGATGAGTCCAAACTGTCACTAGATAAAACTCCAGTCTCTCTCCAGCAGGAACATTAATCACCAGAGTTATCTTGACATTTTTATTGTTGCCTGAAAACTGCTGGACACACAAAGAACTCTGCAGCATGTGGTTTTGAACCTATAAGTTATTATTAATCAGCACCCCGCTCACAGCTGCACCACCCTTAATCTGGCATTGACTTTATGACTCACGGGCACAGGCCCTGCAAGAAATTACTGTGACTTCAGACTGAACTCCAAAACTCTGACTCATGTCTCAACATGAACACTCACCCACAACCTGGAAGAGACTTTGTACCTGTTTTTGTGCTTCGTTGACCATTGCCTTGTGTTGCTGCGTGTTGGGACTGCCTGCCGCCTTCAGGACTCCCTGGTGGGACGAGGGTCCCAGGGACACGTCTTTTCTGCCCCAGTGACATTTTCGCCACCCTGGGAGAGGACTGCAACTCCCAAGGTGCAACTCTGCCCGCACAGCTGCCGCGAGTGAGGGGGAGGCGTGTCCATCGTGCATAAAGCGCTGCCTCTCCACCCGCGGCTCGGGACGTGCGCGGGACAAAGCCCGGACCAAGGGCGGGCCCGTCTGTGCCCGTCTGAGACCGTAAGAGGTTGGGCTGGGCCACCCCACTGAGTCTTTGTGTTTGAGGCTGAATCACGTAATTTGTGACCTGTTCGGCTGTGCTGTCACTAGTATACCGTTGTGCACGGACATCATCATAATGAGCAATCGAAGACCAAACAAAGGTCAGGGGGTCGTAGGTACTCTGGACGCTTTCCTTTTGAGGGCAGAATCCGCGGTTATAAACAAAATTAAACTTACAGAGCGGAGGCTGTCCCTTTAGCCTGTACCCTCTCCCACCAGACTCTCAATGACGCCCGTACTCACTGAATCCAGAGTGCTGATTATTAATGAGGTAACCCCTTCTCGGTCAGGCTTAATATTACATAATGCAGCAGATCACTCAGTGGACATTGTGTCCTCGTCATCTTCTGAGTCTGAGCTCAGCACTGTTAGGCCCACAGTTACTACCAGAGGGCAAAATGCTAAGTCCAGGATTGTTCCTACTGTTGATCCACCTCTTAAAAAAAGGAAAAGTAGGAACACCCGGAAACAGAGTAAACCTGGGCAGAGATTAAACAGAAAAACAGCAAAAACCGCTACCAGTCCTAGAGAACTTAGTGAGGGCCACCCGACTGGTACCAACCTTAACCAGCAAAATGAACCTACAGACAGTCTTCACGAGAATTTTTGGAAACAATGATGACAACTGTTGGAACCCATCTTGTTAAAAATAACTACTGTTGAAACAAGGATAGCTAAAGTGGAGGAACTCGTTAGTTACATAGACTTTGCCGCCCCGTTACTCAGCCTAAAGCCATGTGCCTGTGTTCTAAATAGCAGAGAGGCAGACACGGGGGCTGGTCACTCTAGGTTCTATAAATGAACAATTACAGGGTGGGAACAACATTAACAACAAAGATTTAAGTGTAGTAAATGTCCCAGATTGCACTAGACAGTTGCCCCCTCAAAAAGGAACATCTGTAGATCCCCTTAGCAATTCTTCTGATATAGTGAATGGTGGACAGACTGACAAGATGTCTGGTTTACATAAAGATAGAGTGAGAGGTACAATTTCTGGTGATCATCCTGAAACACCCCAATGTCCTTCATGCAATTTAAATTTGCCTCCGGAAGCCACTCCTTATACAGTGGTATTAGCAAATGTTCCTCCTTTATCTCATAACACTTTTGAACACTGGGCGGCCTTAAGGAATAAGGCACTTTATTTCTTGGGTCTGAAAACATGTTTAGAGCATTCTCTTTTCCTTGAATTTAAGATGGTTCGAAGAATAGGATGGGTTGGTCCCACAGTTAAGTCACTTCAAGGGGATTGCGTAGTGGTAACTTTTAGCTCACCTCTTTTGGTGCGTACAATCCTGGAGAGGGGAAATACTGGGCCCTTTAATCCCGGTGATATACATATCTTACCACTGGGTTACTTTTATAAACCACCACATTTTTTTGACCAATGAGGCCCCATTTTTGTGGGAGGTAACTCCAGGGGTTTTGGGGAGCCTAGATTTTCGATTCCAGTGTCTAACCGCTTTAATGCTTTGCGCTCGCTGGAAGATATAGATTGACAGGACATAGGAATATGGGTATCCCCACGGTGTGTTGTGAAAGGGCCCAGCGTTGGACACAATTCCTGTATCCCTAGGATGGGAGTAGTCGGCCTCTCTCCTAGTTGCACCAATATATGTGACACTAACGAGGTACAAGGAACGACTGAGGTGGAGATCTTAACATTGGCTGAACCCTTGGATTTCCCAAACGTTTCTTTTCTATCTAGTAACAGATTGAGGGACCCAATCGGGGTAGCCTTAGCTGATTGCTCTAGGAGTGGTAAAACCGGCCTTTGCAATGTTCTTTCTTGGAACATTGCTGGTATTTCCTCTAAGTTAAACAACCATCTGTGGGGCGAACTTATCAGCCAGTTTGAGATCCTGTGTCTCCAGGAAACTTGGATTAAGGAGCCGGTACACATGAACGGATTTAGGACTTATCACACTCCAGCTGTGAGCAGTTCGAGCGGTAGGGCTAAGGGAGGCCTCTGCATATATATATTGAGCAACATAAATTACAAAAAGATAACATCGTTTGCTCATGATAAATACTACCAACTAGCTAAATTGGACCTAGATTCCATGCATTCCATAGTGGTCATTAGCAACATTCCCTCTGATAAAGTGAGAACTGTCATGCAAAATATGATAAAAACGTTAAAAAATGTTGGCAGAAGCAAAGATACAATGTTGGTTTTGGCTGGAGATTTTAACTGCACTTTATGTAGGAATGCTGGGGACAAACTATGTGAAGGGCTAACTGATGATGGCACATGCGTCACCCATTTTCGTCACTCAGCATTGGGGGAACAATTTAATGAGCTTGTTTGTTCTCTTGACCTGGGATTTGCAAATGAAATGTGTCCAGTCCCTGTGTCCATGCCTTGGACATTTAATGGCAGGGGTTTTTGCTCTACTATTGATTATGTGTTAGTCTCCAATAGCCATGCACACACCCTCCACTCATTTTATGTGTCGGATAATTCTCTTAGCGATCACTTCCCGCTTTGCTTGGCGTTTTCACCACCGTCCAACATAATCCTAAGATCTGAAAAGAATAACCATATCCTAGGAAACCTAAATATAGGGAGCACTAATGGCTATTCTCTCCGTTGGACAATGGTAGACCAAGCTGCACTGGTCAAAACTGTGGTGGGCAACAGTAAATCAGCTATAGAGACATGCCTGAGTGAATCAGCCGCCCCAGAAGATATTCTGGTTTCATTTCAGGTTATCTCCAACGTCGTTAGAGTCTCCCTCACTAGACGTAAAAGCACTAGGGGCCCTCACAAAGGCTGGTTTGACTCTAGGTGCACTCAAGCTTATTCCCACTTGAAAAAGGAGTTACATAAAACTCCGAGAAATAAACTTGATGTAAAGATGGCCAGAGATGCGTATAAACAAGCAATTAGGGATAGGAAAGCTACCATAAAGAAGGAGGTGTGGGAAGCATTACATTCAGCTTCAGTACTCAATGATAGTGTGGCCTTTTGGAAAGTTATTAGGGCCCCCTTCCTGCCTAGAGAGGATGGACCATCATTTGAAATAGCAATAACTGAGTCCAAAGTATATCATGGTAAGGAAAATCCAGCCATGAGGGAAAGTCCGGTCCAAGATGCCTGGAATTTGAATCTGTTCCCCGAAGCTAGTGCACTATCGTTTTCCCTGGATGAGGTTGAGCGGGCCTTGTCTGTCAGCAAGGGTGGTAAGGCTCCAGGACCAGATGGGGTACCAGTAGATTTGTTTAAAGCAAATACCACATTATGGGCACCCCTTTTGACACAGGTCCTACACGCAAGTTGTAGTGCAGTTTTTCCACCCACTTGGGTGGAATCAACCATTGTCCCTATTCTTAACAAGCATTGGCATAGCCAATAGGTCTCGCTTTTGGGACCTTATAAGTATTTAGTTACGCAGCACAATATCCTTGGGGCAACAACATTAACTGTTGCATGGTTAAACACTTATAAGGTCCCAAAGGCGAGACCTATTGGCTATGCCAATGCTTGTTCATGATTGTTTAACTTCATGCATGTTAGCACTCATTATATCCTCAGTAGGTATAAGTGTCCTATATCGGCAGCTTGTAAGTTTACATGTTGGCACCTATTAGTTTCATGCCCACTTGAGGTTTGGTGCGTTTTTTGGGCAGTATCTGCCTGAGCACCATCTAGTGGAGCAAAGGGGGTGGAAGAAAATTTGCCCGTGATGTTGCTGAAGGTGCCACGTTGACGGTGCCAGTGCCTAAAAAGCCAGTATAATGAAGTAAGGTAAACCGCACACGTTTTCTCTAGCTTCACCTTGCACTGCCGGATTGCTTCCTTGTGACGCGTTTGCCCTTTCAATGTCAATTTCCTAGAAACTACAGCCCCGGGGCTGCAGGGTGTGGATTGTGGATCCGTGAGCTGTCGAAATGGCGCCTCTAGCAGTCGTGCGACAGTGCTTTGTGCAGCAGGACTTGGCAGGTATACTGGCAACAACCTATTGTTGTAAAGTGGTGGTGCTGTGTGTCTGACTGAGTCATAGACTGGGAGTATTCATTGGCTGGCAGTAGTAAGCATGCTTAGTACTGCAGCCAGGCTTCAGCAGTCTTCAATCCTGATGGTGAGTGGGACAGTGGCAGAAGCCTCGCTCATCTGTCCTGCCTCGTTCCGACTCCGACATGAGCGCACGGTCAGTTGTGTGATGCTGGACGGTGGACGCTCATTTTTCCATATTATAGTGCACTGATTTCAGTGGCACTTTAAATATAGCAGGCAGCACACCTGCCACTTTTTGGTGTATGCCCTGCGCAGTCCAGTTGCAAAAAAGGCCATAAGGATAGGGTCTGAGCTGATGAGTGAGCACTGCCAGCTTTGGAAACAAGCACGGAGGAGCGGGGGCGAGCGAGCGCGGCAGCCTGCAAAGCAGTCCCAAGAAACGCTCGTGCGTCGTGGCTGGCCTTTGGATGAGTACGCGCGGCAGACATGTGTTTCCACTTATCGCGCCCGCGTCTGGGCACGATAATTGGAAACACATGTTTGCCGCGCGTACCCATCTCAAAAAGGCCAGCCACGACGCACGAGCGTTTCTTGGACTGCTTTGAAAACTCACTTACATTAAGTCTTCGCCTCTAAGCAGCGCTTGCGCGCTACTCGAGGCTCGACCTAAAAAGGGCGACAGGTAAGATCCGGCATGCTATAGGCCCATTTCATTACTTGATGCCATAACTAAAGTAGTGGGCAGAATAATATTGGAACGCCTCCAGGATTGGGCGGAGGAGAGCTCTGTCCTGTCGGACCTGCAATATGGCTTTCGAGCCGGAGTGGGGACCGTAGAGCAGGGTTTGAGCCTGTCTCTCCTAGTAGGCAAATATACTAGGGCTAAGGGGGGGAATCTATATTTAGCTTTCGTTGACCTCACAGCCGCATTTGATTGCGTGATCCATAATAAACTTTGGTCAATTTTAGAAGTGATGGGGGTTGATTTACAGATTATTTATTTTATTAGACGTTTTTATAGTGATGCCAATGCACGTGTGCGCTGTGGTTTGCAGGGTGAATGCTCCGCTCCTTTTCCGATCAGAAGTGGAGTTAGGCCAGGTTGCGTCCTGGCACCGTTTCTTTTTAATTTGTATATAAACGGTCTGGGGGAGGCCCTTTTAAAAGACAATCACGACTTCCCCCATGTGACGGGACGTCCTATTCCAGCCCTCATGTATGCAGATGATGCGGTGCTGATGTCCCGCACTCAAGTAGGACTCCAGAGGGTTCTGGATAGTTTTACTAATTTTATGGACGAGTTAGGCTTAAGAGTTAATTCCTCTAAGACCTTTATCATGCGTTGCGGTACTGGCATCAAAAAAACCAAAGCTATGTTTGTGGCAGGACAGAAGATTGGGGTCACTAAGACATTTTCATATCTAGGAATTCTTTTTGCCCATAATGATTCTTGGTCTCAGGCAGTGTCCGCGAAAAAACTGGCATCAATGCGTACTACTTCCGCCCTTAGTGCTTTTGCTAAAAAACTAGGAAAAAGACCACCTGATGAGCTTATCAAGATATATAAAGCAAAGTGTGTGTCTGCGGCAGTCTTTGGGACTGGGGTTTGGGGACCAGTCAAAGAGTAGAAAACTCTTTTTTGAAATATATTCTAGCTGTACCGAATGGCACTTCTGCATGTATATGTCACGCGGAGTTGGGCCTCTCCTTTATCTCAGATCTAATAAAGCTTGAGCCTGTGCTGCTATGGCACAGACTCTGGTTAAAAGAAGAGACAAAACTAAACAGAGACATCATCTCGGATGTTTTGAAATTGGAGGGGGCCCTGAAGATTCCATGGATAAGCTATGTTTGCAAATTCGTACAAGACCTTGATCATCCTGAGTTTTTTCCCAACCCCAGTAGTATCCGGGAAATAACGAGGAAGGAATTAAAAGCGGAGGGCTTGTCATTATTAGATACCGCCAGACTATCATCTGAAATTGCAAAACCTTCTGTCCTACACAACCAGTTGATTTTAATTACTTTTAACATTCAACCCTATCTCACTTCCGTATTGAGAGAATATGATAGATTCCTACTAGTCCGATTTCGATTGGGGGTCTTTTATAGATTAGTCACTTTTCCTAAAGTGAATGACTGGTCTCAAGACCTCCAATTGTGCCCTTGTGATAACATCTCTAAACAAACTATGATCCATGTTATTCTCTTTTGCAAATTCTATTCTGAGGCCAGGAGAATGTGTATAGTCCCTGTATTGAAATGGTTTGGGCTTCGTCAATGTCGTCCTGCCCTTTTGGCACTACAACAACTAGATAATGTGCATAGTGTTTTTAGGACGGCAATCTTCTTGAAAAAAGTTTTATCCCAAAGAAAATGTATGTTTCCTTCTTACCTGTATTTTAAATTAATTTGTATAAATGTATTTTATATGAATTTTTACATATGAAATTTTGTTATTATGCTTTTATGATTGTTTGTTCTCAATCGAATAAAGCTTTCTTGAATTGAATTGACTCATTAAATAGTATGCACTTTACACGAGTCATAGGAAGCTCGGAAAAAAGCGAACAAGAATTTAACATCAGGGAAAAGCATATATCGAAAGGGAATGTAGTAAAATGTTTAATGTAAACATGGAGTGAATCGCTGACACAAATTACCTTTAGGGAAGGATTTACCATTGTGCTTTTTATATCCTGTAGAGAGGCCAATAATTGGATGAGCATGTTGACTTAACAGATTCATGAGCCACCAATAGGCTGTGAGAAGCTTTCAGTGGCTGAATGCTCGACTCCACAGCTCTTGAGCTTTCCTTCGCGCACTCGCACATATGAAACTTATCCAGATACTGGTGACTTAGGGGCATATTTATGAGCCCCTTGTGCTGCCAGAGCATCATTTTCTGACGCTTCGGCGGCACAAACCTTAAACTCATATCTATGAGGCCACACAGAGCAACTTTGCGTAGCTTTGAATGTCCTCATAGATATAGAGTAAGGAAGGCAGGTCAAATCCCTGCTTTGCCTTACTCTACGCTCGGGAGGCGTTCCATGGGCGTTGCTGTGGGTGTTCTCACATAACACCTTTGGATTTTGACGCTTCCCTAGATTTATAAAACTATGTAAACCTGGGCATGCGCCAAAACCTTATGTCTCCCCAGGATAGGCGCAACGAGGAGAAATAGCTTTATTTCTCCTCGTTTTTTCCTCTATGTAGGCTGTATTCTGCGTAGAAAGAGAAAAAAGCCTCCTAGGATTGTTTATGTGCAGGAAGGTGTCACTTTCTGCACAAAAACAATCATCCCGCAACGCAGGCACCCTTGCACCATGGTGCAAGGGTGCCTGCATTTGCGCGAGGCTGCCAAAACGGCGCCAGTGCAGGGGTAAAGGAGAGGAATGCAACGTATTGGATACATACGGTGCATTCCTGCCCTTTCAGTTTGACTTAAGAATGCGCAGAAAGGTGACCTGCTGTGCTGCCCTACACCGAATCCCCATAAATGAGGGCCAGAGTGCTCCTGCTGGACAGCGGCAGGAGCATTTGTAATGCACAATCTGGGTCTGTATCACGATCACATGCGCACGCTCAGCCCAGAGCCTAGCTCCTATTTTTATGCGCCTGCACTAAAATGCATTCATCTGACCTGATTTTTCTCTGAATCAGTGCATTATTTTAGAGAGCACAGTCCAGGAACAAAAAGAGGCAAACCTTGCCTACTGTTTCCAAGATGGCCGGTCTCTGACGGCAGGTCATCCCCTGAGCTAGGCACACATTGTAGGGTAAGTGGCGTTTCCACAATGTCAATGTGTCTGGTGGTCTGGGGATGGCCTGATTTCAGACACAAAAAATAAAAGTCAAAATAAAGCACAAGGCACCCTATATTCCAACGGAACTGGGGTAATCAAGGCCATGTATACAAAGCTAACTTAATCTGTTGCCCTGCTATACAAAATCATAAGATTAGTAGTAGTTTAATCAATTTTCATGAAATAAATATATATATATATATATATATATCACTGAAAAAACCATAAGGTTTTAGGGACAGTTATAGTTAGTTGGACATTGCACTCGTACAAAACCCGTGAAATTCCCCCGTTATAGTTAGTTCAGGTAACTATAACTCGCGCCCCATAATGCACTGCTGATGACGTCACATATTACATCACTCATGACATGGTCAGTGACATCACTGATGACATCACTGATGACATCTCAAATGACATCACTGATGACATCATCCAGTGACTGTGTGTTTCTGTAAAGTTTAAATATTTTTAATATATATAGGGAAAGGCGTATTGAAGAATGAGTGGGTGTATAAGTGTCTGTATGGATGATTTAGTAGGTGCGTGACTAACTCGATAAGTGAGTGATTAAACGTATCTTACTGAATGCATGGGTTAGTGACTAAACTGGGTGAATGTCTGTATCCGTCTGTCTGTTGCTGTGTAAGTGGTGCATGGGTTTGTGAATAGCTACATGAGTGTCTATATGAGTTATTGATTGGTTGTCTGAGTATCTGTATGGGTGCCTGAGTGTTTGTGTGGGTGGGGTGTGTGCGACTCTGTGCATAGATGTGTGAGTGGGTGATTCACTGGGTGGATGGTTTCAAGAGTGCATCTGTGATAGACTGTATGGGTGGGTAAGAGTGTGTAAGAGTGTGTTAGTGAGTGAATGTATGTCCCAGTGGTACATGTGTGAGTAACTACATATGTGAAAGGCAGTATATATGTGTGTTGGAGTATATAAATAGCTATAAGCGAGAGTGTGTGATTGTGAGAGTGACTGTATGGATGAGTGTGTGCTTGTATCAGTGATTGTATAAGAGCGTAAGAATGTGCTAGTATTTGTATGAGTAAGTGAGCTGGTGTGTGTATAACTGTATAGGTGAGTAAATGGCAGTGTGTTTAATTATTTGCATGACTGACTAGGTGTGTGAGTACCTCTATGGATGAGTGGCGGTGTTTGAGTGTCTATATAGGAGTATGAGTGCATATGATAGTCCTGTACTGAGTGACCATAAGTATGAGTGACTGTACGGGTGAGTGAGTGGATGTGTGTGTGTAGACCTAAGAATCAGTGAGTGGGTATGTAGTTATTGGTGTTGGAGTGTCTATGGTTTTGAGAATGGCAGTCTGTAATTTAGAGTGGGTGTATCAAAGGTTATATTAGGGTGTGAGGAGGTGCATTAAATTCTCACATGGATGATGTCATCAGTGATGTCATTTGAGATGTCATCAGTGATGTCATTAGTGATGTCACTGACCATGTCATGAGTGATGTAATATGTGACGTCATCAGCAGTGCATTGCGGGGGCGCGAGTTATAGTTACCTGAACTAACTATAACGGGGGAATTTCACGGGTTTTGTACGAGTGCAATGTCCAACTAACTATAACTGTCCCTAAAACCTTATGGTTTTTTCAGTGAATTTCTAAGGTTTTTTAAATGCTAATTTCTAACTATACCGTGCCTGAAACCTATGGTTTTTTCAGTGAATTTCAAAGGTTTTTTAAATGCTAATTCCTAACTATAACGTGTCTGAAACTTATGGTTTTTTCAGTGAATTTCAAAGGTTTTTTAAATGCTAATTCCTAACTATAACGTGTCTGAAACCTATGGTTTTTTCAGTGAATTTCAAAGGTTTTGTAAATGACAATTTTTAAATGTATTAATTGTTATATTTATTTTTTTGATACTGATTTACATTTTTTAAAACTATTTATTTTTAGATATTTTATTTTTTAAATTACATTGTAATTACAGTATACATTACATTACAAGAAATACTTTCTCAGAATGAATTACTTTAGTTTAAATACTTTGCACATAGGCAATAGACTTTTAAGTACAGTAGTTTCAGTTGTTGCAATGGGCAACACAATTTCAAAAACAAAGCAACATTGAGCTGAATGTGAATTTCTAGTTAAATGCAATTAGTTACTTTATGGATTACTTTTCTAACCACAGGACTGGATCCTAGATTCAGTCCTGGGACATCTCCTGTAAACAGTTGAGTAAAAGCGTTTTGGTTACAGTAGTGATTTTTAAGGAATAATATTGTATTTTAAAAGTTGACACTTAGAAACTTTTTCATATAGAATCACCAATGTTATCCTATGGGAGGAAATTCACTTAGCAGGTAAGTAGTGTTATCGTTACTTTTTCTTACTCAGTGGTGGATCCTGGAACCAGCACTGGTGCATCTCCTGTAAACAGTTGAAAGAATGCGTTTAAGTCACACATGCGATTTTTAAGCAATATTTGTAGTTTGTGAAAATCGACACTTTGAAACTTTTCTGCTGAAAACCAGACAATGGATTCCTATGGAAGGAAATTCAAGTTACTGGTAAGTACGGTTAGAATTACTTTTCAGGGTCAGTGCTGGGCTAAAAGATGCAGCACTGGGTTCTCTCCTGATAACAGGTGAGTAAATCGGAATTCATAGTTCGGCTGATTTTAGAGAAATATTATAAAGTTCCAAAACTCCACACTTAGAAGAATTTCCAAGTGAAACCAGTCAATGTTAGCCTATGGAAGGAAATTCAAGTTACTGGTAAGTACGGTTAAAATTACTTTTCAGGACCAGTACTTGGCTGAAAGATGCAGCAATGAGGTCTCTCCTGATAACAGGTGAGTAAATCGAAATTCGTATTTCGGCTGATTTTAGAGGAATATTTGTATGTTTCAAAAATCGACACTTAGAAACTTTTTCAGCAAAAAGCAGGCAATGATATCCTATGGAAGGAAATTCAAGTTACTGGTAAGTACGGTTAGAATTACTTTTCAGGATCAGTACTGGGCTCAAAGATGCAGCACTGAGGTCTCTCCTGATAACAGGTGAGTAAATCGGAATTCATAGTTCGGCTGATTTTAGAGGAATATTTGCACAATGGTGAAGGAAGGGGGTGGGGCCTAAGGTGACATGTCTGCAAACACGCCCTGTGGCGCGTTTAAGTTGGACAATTAATTCCTCCTCAATCCCGAGGTCCCTAGGGGCCAACTAGCCCACCAGGTACCTCCAGTATGCGCCAGGGGCTGCGTTGCAGAGAGGTGTTCAGAGGCCACGCCCCTTTTACAACACTCTGCAACGCAGCTCCGTGGCGCTTACTGGAGGTACCTGGTGGGCTAGTTGGCCCCTAGGGACCCTCAGGATTGAAAAGGAATGTATTCCCCATCTTAAAACGCGCCACGGGGCCTGTTTGCACACATGTCACCTGAAGCCCCGCCCCTCCCTTCACCACTGTGCAAACGCGCCCCGTGGCGCGTTTTAAGTTGGGGGATTAAGTCCCCTTGAATCCTGAGGGTCCCTGGAGTCCAACTAGCCCACCATATACCTCCAAAGCGCCACAGAGCTGCGTTGCAGAGAGGTGTAAAAGGGGCGTGTGTGGCCTCTGTACACGTCTCTGCAACGCAGCCCCTGGCGCATACTGGAGGTTCCTGGTGGGCTAGTTGGCCCCCAGGGACCCCCAGTATTCAAGGGGAATCGTTCCTCCTCTGCAAACGCGCCAGGGGGCGCGTTTGCAGAGTACTGCAGGGAGGGGGGCGGGGCCTCCGGCACGATGCCGGTCGTTTTTTTTCTTTTCTATTTTTTTTTTATTGGGAGGGGGGCTGCGTGGCCCCCCTTCCCTTGCCCACTTTTGGCCCCGGGGACTCCATCCCCTGGGGCCTGAGCATTTTTTTTAAATAAAAAAAAAAAAAAACGGGAAGGGGGCCGCGTGGCCCCCCTTCCCTGGGCCTGTAGTGGCCCCGGGGACCCCATCCCCCGGGGCATGGCCTCGATTTTTTTATTTTTTTATTTGGAGGGGGGCTGCGTGGCCCCCCTCCTCAGGCCATTTAAGGCCCAGGGGACCCCATCCCCCGGGGCCGGCCTTGCACTTTTTTTTCTTTTTTTTAAATTTGGGGAGGGGGGCTTCGTGGCCCCCCTCCCTGGCCACTTATGGCCCCGGGGACCCCATCCCCCGGGGCCTGGCCTCTGGTTGGGGACTGTGGGGGGGTCCCCAATCCCCCCACAGTCCCGCCGGCTCCCCGCGTCCCTTGGGAGCCGGCATTGCTTTTCCACATGGGGAACAGCTAACATGCTGCTCCCCATGTGGAAAAGCAATCAGCTTTGGATATTGGAAGCGAGAATATCCAAAGCAGTTTGCAATGACAGGGCGGGAGCCGCGAGGCTCCCGTCCTGTCATTGCAAACAGCAGTGTCCCGGGGGTAGGCACCCCGGGACACTGCAGGAGCCGGCCCTGGGGGTGGCGGTCCCCAGGGCCATCACTGGCTCCAGGAGGGGCCGCGCGGGCCCCCTCCCCACATTTTCAAAGCCCCGGGGAGGTGGTGGTCCCCGGGGCTTCGGGGTCCAAAACAGACCCCCATTTTTAATTTTTAGTGCCCCGGGAGGTGGCGGTCCCGGGCGTGTGGGGGGCTGGAGCCCCCCACACTGGTTAAAAAAAAAACAGAAGCCCCGGGGAGGTGGCGGTCCCCGGGGCAGCGGGAGGGCAAAGAGCCCTCCCGCACCATTTTTAGGTCGAGCCTCGAGTAGCGCGCAAGCGCTGCTAGGCGAAGACTTTATGTAAGGGGGTTTCCAAAGCTGACCAAACGCTCGTGCGTCGTGGCCTTTTTCGGGCGGTTACCCGCGCGGCAGACATGTGTTTCCAATTATCGTGCCCAGACGCGGGCGCGATAATTGGAAACACATGCCGGGAAAAGGCCATGACGCACGAGCGTCTGGTCAGCTGAGCAGGCTGCCGCGCTCGCTCGCCCCCGCTCCTCCATTGTTGTCCTTGTTTTTCCTTGAGGCGGGAAGCCTTCACTCCGATGCAGAGACCTCACATCTTTTTGTGCGCATTTACAGGCTGGCGACGGATACATTTCCCAAAGTGTTAAATCAGTTTGCAGTGGGTGCTTCATGTTATGTTAATCTTTGTGCCAACAGGAGAAACCCAAAATACCCAGTCGGAGTGAGAAGCAAGAACAGTGTAGACGTGCCTGGAGATGCTATGCATCGTGTCACTGCAAGGAAAGTCCTGTGTTTACAAGACCAGTATTTGTCTTAGAAAACAATGATTACATCGGGTATTTCCGTAACACGAGCTTGCACTGTGACTTGTATCTCACAGCTTCCCACTTTGATGCCCGAGACGCACCTAAAGGCCTAGGCGTCCTCAAGGACTGCGTGTACTCCAGGGAGTGTAAACACGGAAGCGCCCGCGCGGGGGATCTCCGCCCCTCGCTCTCCCTTTATGAACACTCGGGGCTGCGGTTGTCGGTAAACGGACAGAGTGCAGAGCGGCAGTGGTTGGTGTGCGTGGAGGGAACTGCCTTATAGTTTGAGGTTTGGTCGGGCAGCTGTAAAAGATGGCAGTTACAGCCATCAGCACCCGGCATTGGCTGTGTGACTGTGTCTAGGGCAGAGGTTTGTGGATTAGAGCTCTGTTACAAGCTTGTAACCGAAGAAGATAGATGAGGTCTCTTCTCTACGTTTTACCTAGTTCCAAGTCGAGGTGTGCACAGTGACCAGACGCATACTACCCGAATTTTAAATTAAATTTTGGTTGCACTCTTTATAAAGAGGCCATTTTACACATCCGGAAGCGGCAGTTGACATGAATGTCGATGGTTTGTGCTTGTATGTGATGGGCTAGGTAGACCTTTTCTTTCTTTATTTTTTTTAACTTGGCTTTATAAGCATTTTCCATGCCGAATACAAAAACGTTAAATACAACTAAAAAGTGCGGCATTATCAGAGACAAACACATATTTAGAACCACATTGACTATGAGATGTCCCGGCCAGCCCTCACCTGGCGGAGTCATTCGTCCATATAGCGCCTACACCTTCCACCGTTTACAGGTTACACCGTTACAGTATGCAGTGGGTCTTGGGCCCAGGTCACGCCTATTCCACCAATCACTGCCCCACGTGGGGGAGGTAGATGTATTGTAACCCCACAGGCCTGAGCAGAGGCATGCATAATGTGAAGCTTTATCGAACGAGGAGCATTAGTGTTTGCTAGAATACAGACAGGGTTGCCTGTTTCCAGGGCGTGCTGCTATAAGCAGGAGAAGGGGATTCCGGGAGCTAGCACAAGGCAAGGAAGAGACGGGACAACACAAGAAAGGAGGGAAAACAGCTAAACACTAGAGGTGAGCAAAAGGATAATGAGAGCCAAATGGGAAGAAGAGGTAAACACAATTTGAGGGGAAAAAAATCAGTGCCGTAGTAACGGAAGAGACATGCAAAGTGACCGAGAAAGCATCTGTTGGAATTAGAAAAATCCAGTTAAGAAACGATAGCAAGCGGAGAACAATTACAAGAAAGAAAGACGCCAATTTAACTGCGAGACAGAGTAAGGTAAGAACAGCGAAAGGAAGGGAGAGAACGATCAAGAAGTGAGAGGAAGGTAAGAGAAGAACACCACAGAGACTAATCAATGAAGAAGGAAGAGACAGTGCTCTCTCGCCCCAGTAGTTGCAGCAGATGGCCGGGCTCACTTGCTCAGTGAAACAGGGAGCGGGTCTAAACTTTTTATTTAACCAGGATTTGCCTTTGGTTCTCAGTTCAGCACTTGTCATTTTAGCTCCATGTCCAGCACAGCAGGCAGTATTCAGAGTCCGTAATGCACGTGTAGGGGGGAATGAATAGGTGAGGGGTTGAAACAAGTTTCACTGCGTGCAGTGTGCCTTCTCTTCTCGCCTTGCCAACCCTGGGTGTGTGGCAAGAGCTTCTCATCAAGCTGCTATTTTGGCACTGGAGAGATACTGCCGATTCCCTGCAGCTACATTACCTCGCCATCTGCCGCTCCTTTGGGAATACCTGTAGAGAGGCGGGATGGTGCAATAATGAAAGTAAACAAGAATATCACCGAGGTCAATCAATCAGAGAAAACTGGAACATCTTCCCAGGTTTGTAAGCCGCCTTCTTCAGTTTTTCTTCTCACAAATCGTCACTTTTAATGCCGTTCATATTTTTGTAAAGGTATTGTGACCCAAAAGACTTGTAGCGTTGTGCAGTCAAACGGCTGGTTTGTGTTAATTACTCACACCGAAGATCCATTGCTAGGTTGTAGGTAAATTGCACTGGCATTAATTAGTTTTTCTTGTTAGATTTAATTGATATACATCGCAAATTTCACCTTGGGCCAGTCATTCTCTTCATTTTGGGCATACTACCATACAGGAAGTGTGCCTAACTGTTTGCCACTTGATCCTCTGATTTTAAAGGCTTTCCAGTTCATGAAAATATTACCAGATGTCTCACCATCTTGTAGCTGTCCCTTTTCTACGATTATATCTCGTTCCTGATGTCACAGGTACATGTTTCTACTTTTCATAGAGTTCTTAGCCTTAGTGGGAAACTCAATATGCAAGTGTCGCCACAGGAAGTGAGTATTACAGTGTGTGTGTGTGCAAATATATATATATATTACCCACTGGCGGTCGCTAGTGGGAAGTTATAGGTAGGCCTGCATTTCCAAAGAAAGATTATTTTTGGTTTGCCAATTGCTGATAATTTTGGCATCATTTGACAAATCTATACAAAACTTCCCCCTCCCCACCAAGGATATTGTGCTGCATAACTAAATACTTATAAGGTCCCAAAGGCGAGACCTATTGGCTATGCCAATGCTTGTTTGTTAAAGCCCCGGGGGGTGGCGGTCCCCGGGGCTTGGGGGGCCCTTAGAGGCCCCCCATACATAAATTTAACCCCCCCCCCACCATGCCCCCGGGACTTGGCCCACCCGGGGGCAAATTAACATCGAAGCGCGGGATACCGCGCTTCGATTTTTTTTTTTCCCGGCAGGATCCGCGCACCCTGAGCGCATCCTGTTGATTAAAAAAAAAAAAAAAAAAAAATGCTTTTTTGCCCAGGGGTCCTTGTGGGACCCCTGAGCAGGCCTAGGGGGTTAGGGGTTTCTACCCTGCCCCCTTTGTGCGCTTTGCGCACTTGTTTCTGTCCCTCGGTTCTACCGAGGGACAAAATGGCTGCCAACACTTCCTGAATCGGAATGTTGACAGCCAGCTGACAGCCAATTAGCATGCAGCTCGTGATCGGGAGGGTACGCGGACCCTACTCGGCCATAGATATATATGTGACTTTACTTGTGATTTTCTCAGGAACTACTGAACGGATTTACACCATTTAAGCAAAAGGCACCAGTCTGAACCAAGGGCTACCTCTTTGCCAAATTTGGTGTAATTCCGTTCAGCAGTTCGGGCTGTAGCTGCGACTAAAGGTTCCTATGGAAAAATGAATGGGGAAAACGCGTTTTGGGACCCCCCTTTTTTCTCGGCCCCCGCTTGACGAATCAACCCGAGACTTTCAAGGTAGGAGCGGAGCGGAGCGCCCCAACAAGTTGGAAACTTTCGCGAAGATTCGTCAACCGGCGCCAACGTTATTTCAAATAGAATGTCGCGGATTTCCTATGGATAATAGGTCCTAACTATAACTATCTACTGGCGACCGCCAGTAGATAATATATATGTATATATATATATATATATGTCCACAAAGTGATCCTGATCTCCGGTGCACACTCACAGCGGGTGCTCTGCGTGAGGGCCGGATCCTGGCTCCAAAATTCCACTTCACAAAACCATTGACGCGGCACTCAGGAAGAGATTTTCAAAATGCGTTTATTTGCACGGCTCAACCAACGCGTTTCAGCCCTCTCACGGCCTTGCTCACGGTCAGTGAGTCCTTTCTCCATTGCACTATATATACACCCATGTGGCCTTAATGTGGCATTATGGGAGTTGTAGTGCATATAAAAATGTGTATTTACAATATTTACAAGAAAGGAATCATTTCAGCTGTTATTTACAAGACAATTGTAGCGGAGGCTTAATAATCTGCTGATATAGTATCAGACAGAGTAATTTTCATCCTACTAATGCCATATTCAATTATATATGGTTCCTCATTTCTTTGTATAGTACATAGATAATCATTAAGTGCTAGCGGCAATAAGAAAATAGGGGACATAGAGGGAGGGGAAAAGAAGGAAAAAAGGAGGGGGAAAAATTGGGGTAGGGAGGGAAGGAAAGATTTTATTTAGAGGAAGGACTAGTGCCTTGCCATATTTTAGGGAATATATCCATATGCTGTCATTAAATGGTTGAGTATTCCTTCGAGATATACGATCAATTCTTTCAATTTAACCAAAGAAAGGACGCGAAGAAAGGGGAGGAGAAAGGAGGGGGAAGAGGGGGGAAGAGGGAGATGGAAAGCTTTAGGTGGGGGGGGTGTTTGGGGGGGGTTTGGGTTTTTTTTGGGGGGGGGTTTTTGGGAGGGACTGGTACCCTAGTTTTTAGAATTTAAAAATTCGAAAAGTCCATCAGTATCCCGTTGTGAGTTACATGAATATTTACTCTAGATGTACATACAGTTCTTCGTCATTATTCATCCCTCTCGGGGTCTTAGTCTTAAGTCTGATGATGTAACGAGACTCAAGTTGGCGCAGCTTTTTGTTCTATTTCCGCCACGTTCATCTGGCATGATGGTATCAATTCCATAGTAGCACATGGCCCGCCAGTCTCCATTTTGGCATAGGATCATGTGTTTCGCAGTTGCATATGAGGTGTCTTTGTTCTTGACTGCCCGAATGTGCTCAAGAATGCGTTTCTTCAGAGGGCAGATCGTGCTGCCAATATATTTCTGGCCACAGGTACACTCGATGATATAGATCACATACTGTGTGGTACATGTGATTTTCTGGTTTAGCATTATTGTGTTTCCATTCGGTTCGGTAATAGTTTTCATATTTTTTCCGATCTTGCAGGCTTTACATGAATTACATTTTGTGAACCCATTTCGTTGTTCCACTAGCCAATTGGTTTCTTCTTTTTGTTTAAAATGACTGTTCACAAGCATATCCTTCAAGGATTTTGTTTTTCTATATGTCACTGTTGGTTTTGGACCAATCAATTGTCCTATATCCGGGTCTTTCGCAATCAAATGCCAATGTTTTTTAATTTTATTCATGATTATGCCACTTTCTTTACTGTAGGTAGTAATGAATCTTGGAACCTTTTCTCCTTCATTATGTTCCTGTTTTACCTTCGATGTTAAGGTTTCTGCTCTTGATTTGAGGTCAATCCTTCTTTTATTTTTCTTCAGTGTGGTTTCTCTATACCCTCTCTGTTTCAATCTCTCCATGGTTTCCTGGATTTTTTCCTCTGCGTCTTCTGTTTGGGAGCAATTGCGTTTCATCCGCATAAACTCCCCATAGGGGATACTGTTCAGTAGGGGTTTAGGGTGGAAGCTGGTTCCGTGCAGGATACTGTTTGTGGCTGTCTCTTTCCTATAGAGCGTAGACTGTATTTGATCATCTTTGATGAATATTAAGGTGTCAAGAAAAGGGATCTCAGTTCTACTCATGCTGCATGTGAAAGATAGACCAACTTGGTTAGTGTTCAATTTATTATAATAGTCTTGGAATTCTTTTTCATTCCATTCCATATTAAAAACAAGTCGTCTGTATAACGAACCCATAGTATAATCCTGTCCAGATCATCTTGGTTGTCCACATCCCAGGCCACTGTTTTCTCCCACCACCCCATTGTGATGTTAGCGTAGTTCACAGAAAACGAAATACCCATGGCAGTTCCACACAGCTGTTTAAAGAATTCCTTATTAAAACAGAAGATATTATTTGTGAGGCACATTTCGATCATGGTAAGTAGCATTTGTGTGTGCTTCATCTCCGAAATTTTTCTTTGTTTAAGAAAATAGCTGCATGCTTTGAGTCCTACTTCATGTCGTATTGACGTATATAAAGATACTACATCTATAGTTACCAATAGGAATTGGCTATTCCAAGAGATGCCATTCAGAATTCTCAATATATATATATCAAGCTCGTTGGGGAGGTGTCCACAAAGTGAGCCGCACTCGAATGTAAGAAGCTTTTCCCCATCAGCTTTATTAGATATAGGCAAACGCGCTTGCTGGTAATTAAAAGCACCTGACCACCTGACGCGTTTCGATAGAACATCTTCCTCATAGGCTTAGAGTCAGAAGGAAGCATAGAGTCCTCCAATAGCCGAGTTCGGCATTATCATGTGCCCCGATGGGCTCAAAGATTTCCACGTTGCCTTGTGGGAATTGGAGTTCTTTTTAGTCCTGTATGGATGCTCCCTCAATGCGTGCAGAATAAAGGGTCTCACATGAGCCCCAGAAGTCGCTGTTGCCCTAAATGCGTGCTTACATCCCACGTCAGGAACTTGTATATCACGTGTTCCGTGGCCCCCCTATTTTCTCGGGGTGGTGTGGCCCAGCGGCAGGACGGCCGCTAAAACATCAAGCTCGTTGGGAAGGTGTCCACAAAGTGAGCCGCACTCGAATGTAAGAAGCTTTTCCCCATCAGCTTTATTAGATATAGGCAAACGCGCTTGCTGGTAATTAAAAGCACCTGACCACCTGACGCGTTTCGAAAGAACATCTTCCTCATAGGCTTAGAGTCAGAAGGAAGCATAGAGTCCTCCAATAGCCGAGTTCGGCATTATCGTGTGCCCCGATGGGCTCAAAGATTTCCACGTTGTTTTGTGGGAATTGGAGTTCTTTTTAGTCCTGTATGGATGCTCCCTCAATGCGTGCAGAATAAAGGCTCTCACATGAGCCCCAGAAGTCGCTGTTGCCCTAAATGCGTGCTTACATCCCACGTCAGGAACTTGTATATCACGTGTTCCGTGGCCCCCCTATTTTCTCGGGGTGGTGCGGCCCAGCGGCAGGACGGCCGCTAAAACATCAAGCTCGTTGGGGAGGTGTCCACAAAGTGAGCCGCACTCAAATGTAAGAAGCTTTTCCCCATCAGCTTTATTAGATATAGGCAAACGCGCTTGCTACTGTTTCCAAGATGGCCGGTTTCTGACGGCAGGTCATCCCCTGAGCTAGGCACACATTGTAGGGTAAGTGGCGTTTCCACAATGTCAATGTGTCTGGTGGTCTGGGGATGGCCTGATTTCAGACACAAAAAATAAAAGTCAAAATAAAGCACAGGGCACCATATATTCCAAAGGAACTGGGGTAATCAAGGCCATGTATACAAAGCTAACTTAATCTGTGGCCCTGCTATACAAAATCATAAGATTAGTAGTAGTTTAATCAATTTTCATGAAATACACTCATATACACTCATATATATATATATATATATATATATATATATATATATATATATATATATATATATATATATCTACTGGCGGTCGCCAGTAGATAGTTATAGTTACAACCTATTATCCATAGGAAATCCGCGACATTCTATTTGCAATAACGTTGGCGCCGGTTGACGAATCTTCGCGAAAGCTTCCAACTTGTTGGGGCGCTCCGGTCCGCTCCTACCCTGAAAGTCTCGGGGTGATACGTCAAGCGGGGGCCGAGAAAAAGGGGGTCCCAAAACGCGTTTTCCCCATTCATTTTTCCATAGGAACCTTTAGTCGCAGCTACAGCCCGAACTGCTGAACGGAATTACCCCAAATTTGGCAAAGAGGTAGCCCTTGGTTCAGACTGGTGCCTTTTGCTAAAATGGTGTAAATCCGTTCAGTAGTTCCTGAGAAATTCACAATTAAAATCACATATATATCTATGGGCACGTCGGATCCGCGTACCCTCCCGATCACGAGCTGCATGCTAATTGGCTGTCAACACTCCAAATCAGGAAGTGTTGGCAGTTATTTTGTCCCTCGGTAGAACCGAGGGACAGAAACAAGTGCGCAAAGCGCACAAAGGGGGCAGGGTAGAAACACCCTGACCCCTAGGTCTGCTCAGGGGTCCCACAAGGACCCCCTGGGCAAAAATTATTTTTTTTTTTTAAAAATCGGCAGGATGCGCTCAGGGAGCGCGAACCCTGCCAAAAAAAAAAAATAGAAGCGCGGTCTCCCGCGCTCGATGCACTGGCCCCCGGGTGGGCCAAGTCCCGGGGGCATGCTGGGGGGGGGTTAATTTTATGTGTGGGGGCCTCTAGGGCCCCCAAGCCCCGGGGACCGCCACCCCCGGGGCTTTATGCATAATGGTGCGGGAGGGCTCTGAGCCCTCCCGCAGCCCCGGGGACCACCACCTCCCCGGGGCTTCTTTTTTAAATGAAAACCTGTGTGGGGGGCTCCAGCCCCCACACGCCCGGGACCGCCACCTCCCGGGGCACTAAACATTTAAATATGGGGGTCCGTTACGGACCCCAGAGCCCCGGGGACCACCACCTCCCCGGGGCTGTGCACACGATGGGAGGGGGGCCGCGCGGCCCCCTCCTGGAGCCTGTGGTGGCCCTGGGGACCGCCACCCCCAGGGCCGGCTCCTGCAGTGTCCCGGGGTGCCTACCCCCGGGACACTGCTGTTTGCAATGACAGGACGGGAGCCTCGCGGCTCCCGTCCTGTCATTGCAAACTTGCTTTGGATATTGGAAGAGAGAGCAGGAAACCTGCTCTCTCTTCCAATATCCAAAGCTGATTGCTTTCCACATGGGGAGCAGCATGTTAGCTGCTCCCCATGTGTAAAGCACTGCCGGCTCCCGTAGGACACGGGGAGCCGGCGGGACTGTGGGGGTTTGGGGACCCCCACAGTCCCCAACGAGAGGGCCAGCCCCGGGGGATGGGGTCCCCGGGGCAAGTAGTGGCCCGGGAGGGGGGCCACGCGGCCCCCCTCCCCAAAGTTTTGAAAAATAATTAAAAAAAAAAAAAGGGTATGGCCGGCCCCGGGGGATGGGGTCCCCGGGGCCTTAAAATGGCCAGAGGAGGGGGGCCACGCAGCCCCCTCAAAATATTAAAAATAAAAATAGAGGCCATGCCCCGGGAGATGGGGTCCCCGGGGCCAATACAGGCCCGGGGAAGGGGGCCACGCAGCCCCTTCCCGTTTTTTTTATTTTGAAATTTAAAAAAGGGGTAAGGCCCTGGGGGATGGGGTCCCCAGGGCCCAAAAACAGAAAAAAGGAAGGGGGGCCACACAGCCCCCTTCAGGGGACAAAAAAAAAAACGATCGGGCCCGCAGGCCCCACCCCTTCCTTCACCACTCTGCAAACGCGCCCCTGGCGCGTTTGCAGAGGGGGAACGAATTCCCTTGAATACTGGGGGTCCCTGGGGGCCAACTAGCCCACCAGGAACCTCCAGTATGCGCCAGGGGGCTGCCTTGCAGAGAGGTGTACAGAGGCCACGCCCCTTTTACACCTCTCTGCAACGCAGCTCTGTGGCGCTTTGGAGGTATATGGTGGGCTAGTTGGACTCCGGGGACCCTCAGGATTCAAGGGGACTTAATCCCCCAACTTAAAACGCGCCACGGGGCGCGTTTGCACAGTGGTGAAGGGAGGGGGCGGGGCTTCAGGTGACATGTGTGCAAACAGGCCCCGTGGCGCGTTTTAAGATGGGGAATTACATCCCTTCAATCCTGAGGGTCCCTGGGGGCCAACTAGCCCAACAGGTACATCCAGAAAGCGCCACAGAGTTGCGTTGCAGAGAGGTGTAAAAAGGGGTGTGGCCTCTCTACACATCTCTGCAACGCAGCCCCTGGCGCATATTGGAGGTTCCTGGTGGGCTAGTTGGCCCCTAGGGACCCTCAGGATTCAAGGGGATTTAATCCCCCAACTTAAAACGCGCCACGGGGCGCGTTTGCACAGATGTCACCTCAGGCCCCGCCCCTCCCTTCACCATTGTGCAAATATTCTTCAAAAATCATCCGAAATACGAATTCCGATTTACTCACCTGTTATAAGGAGAGACCTCAGTGCTGCATCTTTCAGCCCAGTACTGGTCCTGAAAAGTAATTTTAACCGTACTTACCAGTAACTTGAATTTCCTTCCATAGGATATCATTGCCTGCTTTTTGCTGAAAAAGTTTCTAAGTGTTGATTTTTGAAACATACAAATATTCCTCTAAAATCAGCCGAAATACGAATTCCGATTTACTCACCTGTTATAAGGAGAGACCTCAGTGCTGTATCTTTCAGCCCAGTACTGGTCCTGAAAAGTAATTTTAACCGTACTTACCAGTAACTTGAATTTCCTTCCATAGGCTAACATTGACTGGTTTCACTTGGAAATTCTTCGAAGTGTGGAGTTTTGGAACTTTAAAATATTCCTCTAAAATCAGCCGAAATACAAATTCCGATTTTCTCACCTGTTATCAGGAGAGACCTCAGTGCTGCATCTTTCAGCCCAGTACTAATCCTGAAAAGTAATTTTAACCGTACTTACCAGTAACTTGAATTTCCTACATAGGCTAACATTGACTGGTTTCACTTGGAAATTCTTCTAAGTGTGGAGTTTTGGAACTTTATAATATTCCTCTAAAATCAACCAAAGTACGAATTCCGATTTACTCACCTGTTATCAGGAGAGACCTCAGTGCTGCATCTTTCAGCCCAGTACTGATCCTCAAAAGTAATTTTAACCGTACTTACCAGTAACTTGAATTTCCTTCCATAGGATATCATTGCCTGCTTTTTGCTGAAAAAGTTTCTAAGTGTTGATTTTTGAT
Source organism: Calotriton arnoldi (assembly GCA_963921515.1). NCBI lineage: Eukaryota > Metazoa > Chordata > Amphibia > Caudata > Salamandridae > Calotriton > Calotriton arnoldi. The sequence goes on along the minus strand of CAWUFW010001037.1, from coordinate 1,368,919 downwards.
ACATACAAATATTCCTCTAAAATCAGCCGAAATACGAATTCCGATTTACTCACCTGTTATCAGGAGAGACCTCAGTGCTGCATCTTTCAGCCCAGTACTGGTCCTGAAAAGTAATTTTAACCGTACTTACCAGTAACTTGAATTTCCTACATAGGCTAACATTGACTGGTTTCACTTGGAAATTCTTCTAAGTGTGGAGTTTTGGAACTTTATAATATTCCTCTAAAATCAACCAAAGTACGAATACCAATTTACTCACCTGTTATCAGGAGAGAACCCAGTGCTGCATCTTTTAGCCCAGCACTGACCCTGAAAAGTAATTTTAACCGTACTTACCAGTAACTTATATTTTCTTCCATAGGAATCCATTGTCTGCTTTTCACCAGAAAAGTTTGTGTCGATTTTCACAAACTACAAATATTCCTAAAAATCGCCTGTATGACTTAAACGCATTCTTTCAACTGTTTACAGGAGATGCACCAGTGCTGGATCCAGGATCCAACACTGAGTAAGAAAAAGTAGCGATAACAGTTTTTACCTGCTAAGTGAATTTCCTTCCATAGGATAACATTGGTGATTCTATGAGAAAAAGTTTCTAAGTGTCAACTTTTAAAATACAATAATATTCCTTAAAAATCACGACTGTAACCAAAACGCTTTTACTCAACTGTTTACAGGAGATGTACCAGGACTGAATCTAGGATCCAGTCCTTTGGTTAGAAAAGTAATCCATAAAGTAACTAATTGCATTTAACTAGAAATTCACATTGAGCTGAATGTTGCATTGTGTTTGAAAATGTGTTGCCCATTGCAACAACTGTAACTACTGTACTTAAAAGTCTATTGCCTATGTGCAAAGTATTTAAACTAAAGTAATTCATTCTGAGAAAGTATTTTTGTAATGTAATGTATAATGTAATTACAATGTAATTTAAAAAATAAAATATGTAAAAAAAAATTGTTTCTAAAAATGTAGTAAATCAGTATTAAAAAAATTTATATAACAATTAATACATTTAAAAATTGTCATTTACAAAACCTTTGAAATTCACTGAAAAAACCGTAGGTTTCAGACATGTTATAGTTACAAATTAGCATTTAAAAACCTTTGAAATTCACTGAAAAAACCATAGGTTTCAGGGACGTTATAGTTACAAATTAGCATTTAAAAAACCTTTGAAATTCACTGAAAAAACCATAGGTTTTAGGGACAGTTATAGTTAGTTGGACATTGCACTCGTACAAAACCCGTGAAATTCCCCCGTTATAGTTAGTCCAGCTAACTATAACTCGCGCCCGCAATGCACTGCTGATGACGTCACATATTACATCACTCATGACATGGTCAGTGACATCACTGATGACATCTCAAATGACATCACTGATGACATCACTGATGACATCATCCATGTGATAATTTCATGCATCTTCTCACACCCTAATATAACCTTTCATACACCCACTCTAAATTACAGACTGTCATTCGTAAAATCATAGACACTCCAACACCAATAACTACATACCCAATCACTGATTCTTAGGTCTACGCACACATCCACTCACTCACCCGTACAGTCACTCATACTTACGGTCACTCAGTACAGGACTATCATATGATCTCATACTCCTATATAGACACTCAAGCACCGCCACTCATCCATAGAGGTACTCACACACCTAGTCAGTCATGCAAATAATTAAACACACTACCATTTACTCACCTATACAGTTATACACACACCACATCACTTATTCAAACAGAAACAAACACATACTTACTCTTATACAATCACTGATACAAGCACACACGCATCCATACAGCCGCTCTCACAATCACACACTCTCACTTATAGCCATTTAAATACTCTAACACACATATATACTGCCTTTTACATATGTTGTTACTCGCACATGTACCACTGAGATATACATTCACTCACTAACACACCCATACACACACTCACCCACCCAAGCAGTCCATCACAGATGCACTCTTGTAATCATGCACCCAGTGAATGACCCACTCTCACATCTATCTACAGAGACTCACACACCCCACCCACACAAACACTCAGGCAGCCATACAGACATTCACCCAGTTTTGTCACTAACCCATGCATTCAGTAAGATACGTTAAATCACTCACTTATACAGTCAGTCACGCACCTACTAAATCAACAATACAGACACTTACACACCCACTCATTCTTCAATACGTCTTTTCCTATATATATAAAAAATATTTAAACTTTACAGAAACACACAGTCACTGGATGATGTCATCAGTGATGTCATCAGTGATGTCATTTGAGATGTCATCAGTGATGTCATCAGTGATGTCACTGACCATGTCATGAGTGATGTAATATGTGACGTCATCAGCAGTGCATTGCGGGGCGCGAGTTATAGTTAGCTGGACTAACTATAACGGGGAATTTCACGGGTTTTGTACGAGTGCAATGTCCAACTAACTATAACTGTCCCTAAAACCTATGGTTTTTTCAGTGAATATATATATATATATATATATTTATTTTCTTTTTTAAGAAGGGGGCTGTGTGGCCCCCCTTCCTTTCCTATTTTATTGGCCCTGGGGACCCCATCCCCCAGGGCCTGACCCCTATTTTTTTTTTTTATTTAAAAAAATTGGAAGGGGGCTGCGTGGCCCCCCTCCCGAGGCCATATTCGGCCCCGGGGACCCCATCCCCCGGGGCATGGCCAGTTTTTTTTTTTAATTAAATTATTGGAGGGGGGCTGTGTGGACCCCCTCCTCAGGCCATTTATGGCCCCGGGGACCTCATCCCCCGGGCCTGGCCTTTCCGTGTATTTAAAAAAAAAAAAAATTTATAATGGGGGAGGGGGGCCGCGTGGCCCCCCTCCGTGGCCACTTCTGGCCCCGGGGACCCCATCCCCCGGGGCCTGGCCTCTCGTTGGGGACCGTGGGGGGAGCCCCAATGCCCCCACGGTCCCGCCGGCTCCCCGCATCCTGCGGGAGCCGGCATTGCTTTTCCACATGGGGAGCTGCTGACATGCAACTCCCCGTGTGGAAAAGCAATTCTGCTTTGCTTCATTGAAGCGAGAGCAGGTTTCCCTGCTCTCGCTTCAATGAAGCAAAGCAGTTTGCAATGACAGGGCGGGAGCCACGAGGCTCCCACCCTGTCATTGCAAACAGCAGTGTCCCGGGGTGGGCACCCCGGGACACTGCAGGAGCCGGCCCTGGGGGTGGCGGTCCCCAGGGCCATCACAGGCTCCAGGAGGGGGCCGCGCGGCCCCCTCCCAACATCTGCACAGCCCCGGGAGGTGGTGGTCCCCGGGGCTCGGGGTCCGTAACGGACCCCCAAATTTGCATAGTTAGTGCCCCGGGAGGTGGCGGTCCCGGGGCGTGTGGGGGGCTCGAGCCCCCCACACAGGAAGTTTTTTTTTAAAACACGCCCCGGGGTGGCGGTCCCGGGGCTGCGGGGGGGCCATGTGCCCCCCGCAAATATGTAAAGAAAGCCCCGGGGGTGGCGGTCCCCGGGACTTGGGGGGCCATGGAGGCCCCCCACCCATTTAAAATACAAGCCCTGGGGGGTGGTGGTCCCCGGGGCTGCGGGGGGGCCGTGAGCCCCCCGCAAATATTTTAGAAAAGCCTTGGGGGGTGGCAGTCCCCGGGGCTGCGGGGGCCTCCCTGGGCCCCCGCTATTAAATTTACGCATGCCCCCGGGACTTGGCCCACCCGGGGGCTAAATATAAACAAAGCGCGGGAGTCCGCGCTTCGTTTTTTTTTTTTTTCGCACCCGGATTTGCGGATCCGGCGCGCATTTTGCCGATTTGTTTTTTAAAAAAAATGCTTTTTTGGGACCCCCTGAGCAGGGGCCTAGGGGGTCAGGGTGTTTCTACCCTGCCCCCTTTTCTTGTTTTGCGCGTTTCTTTTTCTCTTTTCTTGTGCCTCGGTTCTACCGAGGCACAAGATGGCTGCCAACACTTCCTGGTTTGGAGTGTTGACAGCCAATTATAATGCAGCTCGTGATCAGGAAGGTCCGCGGATCCTCCGTGCCTCTAAATATCGAAACGTTTAATTTTGATTTTCTCAGCAACTACTGAACGGATTTACACCATTTTTAAAAAGGTCGCTTTCTGAGCCAAGCAGTACCTTTTTGCCAAATTTGGGGTAAATCCGTTCAGTAGTTTCGACTGTAGCCTTGCATAAAGTTTCCTATGGGAAATTGATTTTTTGACTCTTATTTTTTGAATCTCTCTGGAATTACTGAACGGATTTACACCATTTAAAAAAAGGGCGCTTTCTGAACCAAGCACTACCTTTTTGCCAAATTTGGTGTTATTCCGTTCAGCAGTTCGGGCTGTGGCCGTGGCTAAAGTTTCCTATGGGAATTAACATGGAGAAAACACGTTTTGGGACCCCCCTTTTTCTCGGCCCCCGCTTGCCGAATCACCCCGAAACTTTCAAGATCGGAGCGGCCCATAAGTTTTGAAAATTTCGCGAAGATTCGTCAACCGGCGCCAAAGTTATTGGGAAAAGAATGTTACGAATTTCCTATGGATAATAGGTCCTAACTATAACTATCTACTGGCAACCGCCAGTAGATAATATATATATATATATACTATGTGTTTCTGTAAAGTTTAAATATGTTTTATATATATATATAGGCCAAGCTGTATTGAAGAATGAGTGGGTGTATGACTGTCTGAATGGATGATTTAGTAGATGTGTAACTGACTGTATAAGTGAGCGATTAAACGTGTCTTATTGAATGCATGGGTTAGTGACTAAACTGTGTGAATGTCTGTATCTGTCTGTCTGTTGGTGTGTAAGCGGCTGCATGGGTTGGTGAGTAGCTACACGAGTGTCTATATGCGTTACTGATTGGTTGTCTGAGTATCTGTATGGGTGCCTAAGTGTCTGTGTGGGTGGGTGGGGGTATGTGACTTTGTGCATAGATGTGTGAGTGGGTGATTCACTGGGTGTATCGGTTCAAGAATGCATATGTGAATGGCTGTATGGGTGGGTGAGTGTGTGTATGGGTGTGTTCGTGAGTGTTTAGATGTCTCAGGGGTGCATGTGTGAGTAACTACGTGAAAGGCAGTATATGTGAGTGTTGGAGTATATAAATGACGATATGTGAGTGAGTGATTGTGAGAGTGCCTGTATGGATGAGTGTGTGCTTGTGTCAGTGATTGTATAAGAGAGTAAGTATGTGTTAGTATCTGTATGAATAAGTGAGGTGGTGTGTGTATAGTTGTGTAGGTGAGTAAATGGGAGCGTGATTGATTCTTTGCATGACTATGTGTGTGAGTAACTCTATGGGTGAGTCGCAGTGTGTGAGTGTCTGTATAGGTGTATGAGTGTATATGATAGTGCTGTATTTATGAGTGACTGCATGTATGAGTGACCGTATGTGTGAATGAGTAGATGTGTGTGTAGACCTAGGAATCAGTAAGTGGGTATGTAGTAACTGGTATTGGCATGTCTTTGGTTTCGAAAATGGTATTCTATATTTTAGAGTGGGTGTATCAAAGGTTATATTAGGGTGTCACGAGGTGCATCAGATTATCACGTGGATGATATCATCAGTGATGTCATTTGAAATGTCATCAGTGATGTCATTGACCATGTCATGAGTGATGTAATATGTGACGTCATCAGCAGTGCATTGCGGGGGCGCGAGTTATAGTTAACTCAACTAACTATAACGGCGGAATTTCTCTGGTTTTGTACGAGTGAAATGTCCAACTAACTATAACGTCCCTCAAACCTGTGGTTTTTTCAGTAAATTTCTAAGGTTTTTTAAATGCTAATTTCTAACTATAACGTCCCTGAAACCTGCGGTTTTTTTCAGTGAATTTCTAAGGTTTTTTAAATGCTAATTTCTAACTATAACGTCCCTGAAACCTGCGGTTTTTTTCAGTGAATTTCTAAGGTTTTTTAAATGCTAATTTCTAACTATGCCTACAGAGGTAGGACATGTACAGAAAGAGGAAGAAAAGCGCAGAAAGAAGCAAGAGAAATGCAGAAAGAGGTAACAGAAGTCCAGAAAGACGAAGAAAGGTGCAGAAATAGGCAAGAGATATGCAGAAAGAACCAACAGAGGTGCAGAAGGAGGCCTTGTTGCAAAGTCATCCTGTGCCCCCAACTTTTTGCTGACTGGTACTGGTGGTAACTGACTCTGACTAACCAGGCCCGGAGCCAGTGCTATGCTGAAAGACACTTAGAATACAGTAAAAACACCTACATACACTAGGGTACACTATGGGTTGGGGTACCCCTGTGATTGGCATGACCTCCCCTGTAAGGCAATAGTACATAATAGGGCAGAGGGATTAAAACTACCTCTAAGTCAGAGGTGCAGAAAGAGGCAACAGAAGTGCAAAAAGAAGCAACAGCGGTGCAGAAAGAAGCAAGAGGGGTACAGAAAGAGGCAAGAAAAATACTAAAAGAAGCAAAAGAGGTGCACAAAGAGGCAAGAGAACTGCTCGGGGCGGGCAGATGGGCGTACTTTCGTCCCCGGCCATCTGGTCGCACCTATCCCCTCGCCATCTGGTCGCACGCAATGCTTTCCAATGGGGCGACCAAATGGCCGGGCTGCCCTGGAAGTCCCGATGAGGGCTCATTTTCCTCCCCGATCCCAGCCAGGGCTCCAGGAGGTCAGGCACATCTGCGCCTTGGGTCCCCTCAGTCTCGCGGTGCGCACGGCTTACCAGAAAGAGGGGTATCTTTCCTCCGAATTACTAGGGGCAGGGTATGCCGGAAGCCCTCCTGGGCTGGCAGTTCTCAGCCAACGACCAGATGGGCTGGGCCCAGACAACACCTCCCCACCGTCCGGGGCTCTCTACTCCGGCCCGCCGCGTGGCAAAGTGCCCGAGACGGGCTCCGTCGCTCCTGGGCAGTCCTCCCCTGGGCGTCCAGGCCCCGAGAGCTCCTGCGGGCCTCCCTGTGCCTGAGGCCCAGCCACGGTCTCCGAGCCCCCGGGATGCGCAGCCCCCGAGCCCTGCAAGGGCAGGCGGGAGCCCTCCCACGAAAGATCAGGGTGGGCAGATCGGCCTCCTACGGGCCCGGCCATCAGGCCACGCTTTTCCCCTCGGCCATCTGGTAGCGCGCAATGCTTTCCAATGGGGCGACCAAATGGCCAGGCTGCCCTGGAAGTCCAGATGAGGGATCATTTGCCTCCCCGATCCCAGCCAGGGCTCCAGGAGGTCGGGCACGTCCACGCCTTGGGTCCCCTCAGTCTCGCGGTGCGCACGGATTACCAGAGAGAGGGGTAGCTTTCCTCCGGATTACTAGGGGCAGGGTATGCCGGAACCCCTCCCGGGCTGGCGGTTCTCAGCCGGGGACCAGATAGCTGGGCCCAGACAACACCTCCCCACCGTCCGGGGCTCCCTCCTCCGGCCCGCAGCATGGCAACGAGCCCGGGACGGGCTCCGTCGGTCCCGGGTAGTCCTCCCCCGGGCGTCCGGGCCCCGAGAGCTCCTGCGGGCCTCCCCGTGCCTGAGGCCCAGCTGCGGTCTCTGAGCCCCTGGGACGCACAGCTCCTGAGCCCTGCAAGGGCAGGCGGGAGCCCTCCCACGAAGGCTCGGGACAGGCAGATGGGCGTCCTTTCGGTCCGGGCCATCTCTTGCACCTATCCCCTCGGCCATCTGGTCGCACGCAATGCTTTCCAATGGGGCGACCAGATGGGTGGGCTGCCCTGGAAGTCCCGATGAGGGCTCATTTGCCTCCCTGATCCCAGCCAGGGCTCCAGGAGGTCAGGCACGTCCGCGCCTTGGGTCCCCTCAGTCTTGCGGAGCGCACGGGTTACCAGAAAGAGGGGTAGATTTCCTCCGGATTACTAGGGGCAGGGTATGCCGGAACCCCTCCCTGGCTGGCGGTTCTCAGCCGGGGGCCAGATGGGCCGGGCAAGGACAACACCTCCCCACCATCTGGGGCTCCCTCCTCCGGCCTGCGGCATGGCAAAGTGCTCGGGACAGGCTCCGTCGGTCCCGGGCAGTCCTCCCCCAGGTGTCTGGGCCCCGAGAGCTCCTGCGGGCCTCCCCGTGCCTGAGGCCCAGCCGCGGTCTCCGAGCCCCTGGGACGCGCAGCCCCCATGCCTTGCAAGGGCAGGCAGGAGCCCTCCCATGAAGGCTCGGGACGGGAAGATGGGCGTCCTTTCGGTCCCGGCCATCTGGTCGCACCTATCCCCTCGGCCATCTGGTCGCACGCAATGCTTTCCAATGGGGCGACCAGATGGCCGGGCTGCCCTGGAAGTCCCGATGGGGGCTCATTCGCCTCCCCGATCCCAGCCAGGCCTCCAGGAGGTCGGGCGCGTCCGCGCCCAGGGTCCCCTCCGTCCATCGGTGCGCACGGGTTACCAGAAAGGGGGTAGCCTTCCTCCGGATTACTAGGGGCAGGGTATGCCGGGACACCCCTCCCGGGCTGCCGCTTTTCAGCCGGGGACCAGCTGGGCTGGGCCCAGACAACACCTCCCCACAGTCCGGGGCTCCCTCCTCCAGCCCGCGGCGTGGCAAAGTGCCCGGGATGGGCTCCATCGGTCCCGGGCAGTCCTCCCCCGGGCGTCCGGGCCCCGAGAGCTCCTGCGGGCCTCCCCGTGCCTGAGGCCCAGCCGCGGTCTCCGAGCCCCCGGGACGCGCAGCCCCCGAGTCAGATGGCCGGGCTGCCCTGGAAGTCCCGATGAGGGTTCATTTGCCTCCCCGATCCCAGCCAGGGCTTCAGGAGGTCGGGCACGTCCGCGCCTTGGGTCCCCTCAGTCTCACGGTGCGCACGGGTTACCAGAAAGAGGGGTAGCTTTCCTCCAGATTACTAGGGGCAGGGTATGCCGGAGCCCCTCCCGGGCTGGCGGTTCTCAGCCAGGCACCAGATGGGCGGCGCCCGGACGACACCTCCCCACCTTCCAGGGCTCCCTCCTCTGGCCCGCGGCATGGCAAAGTGCCCGGGACGTGCTCCGTCGGTCCCGGGCGTCCGGGCCCAGAGAGCTCCTGCGGGCCTCCCCGTGCCTGAGGTCCAGCCGCGGTCTCCGAGCCCCCAAGACGCCCAGCCCTGAGCCCTGCAAGGGCAGGCGGGAGCCCTCCCGCGAAGGCTCGGGACGGGAAGATGGGCATCCTTTCGGTCCCAGCCATCTGGTCGCACCTATCCCCTTGGCCATCTGGTCGCACGCAATGCTTTCCAATGGGGCGACCAGATGGCCGGGCTGCCCTGGAAGTCCCGATGGGGGCTTATTCGCCTCCCCGATCCCAGCCAGGGCTCCAGGAGGTCAGGCGCATCTGCGCCCAGGGTCCCCTCCATCACTCTGTGCGCACGGGTTACCAGAAAGGGCGGTAGTCTTCCTCCGGATTACTAGGGGCAGGGTATGCCGGGACACCCCTCCCGGGCTGGCGCTTCTCAGCTGGGGACCAGGTGGGCTGGGCCCAGACAACACCTCCCCACCGTCTGGGGCTCCCTCCTCTGGCCCGCGGCATGGCAAAGTGCCCGGGACAGGCTCCATCGGTCCCGGGCAGTCCTCCCCCGGGCATCCGGGCCCCGAGAGCCCCTGCGGGACTCCCCGTGCCTGAGGGCCAGCTGGGGTTTCCGAGCCCCCGGGACGCGTCGCCCCCGAGCCCTCCAGAGGCAGGTGGGACCACTACCGCAAAGGCTCGGGCGGGCAGATTGGCGTCCATTCATTCCCGGCCATCTGGCCGCACCTATCCCCTCGGCCATCTGGTCGCGCGCAATGCTTTCCAATGGGGCGACCAGATGGCCGGGCTGGCCTGGGAGTCCCGATGAGGGCTCATTTGCCTCCCCGATCCCAGCCAGGGCTACAGGAGGACACGCAGCCCCCTCAGTCTCGCGTGCGCACGGGTTCCCAGAAAGAGGGGTAGCCTTCCTCCGGATTACTAGGGGCAGGGTATGCCAGGACACCCCTCCCGGGCTGGCGGTTCTCAGCCGGGGACCAGATGGGCTGGGCCCGGACAACTCCTCCCCACCGTCCGGGGCTCCCTCCTCTGGCCCGCGGCGTGGCAAAGTGCCTAGGATGGGCTCCATCGGTCCTGGGCAGTCCTCCCCCGGGCGTCTGGGCCCCGAGAGCTCCTGCGGGCTCCCCGTGCCTGAGGCCCAGCTGGGGTCTCCAAGCCCCCGGGACGTGCAGCCCCCGAGCCCTGCAAGGGCAGGCGGGAGCCCTCCCACGAAGGCTCGGGGCGGGCAGATTGGCGTCCTATCCGTCCCGGCCATCTGGTCGCACCTATCCCCTCGGCCATCTGGTCGCACGCAATGCTTTCCAATGGGGTGTCCAGATGGCCGGGCCGGCCTGGAAGTCCCGATGGGGGCTCATTTGCCTCCCCGATCCCAGCCAGGGCTCCAGGAGGCCGGGTGCGTCCGCGCCTAGGGTCCCCTCAGTCTTGCGGTGCGCGCACGGGTTCCCAGAAAGAGGGGTAGCCTTCCTCCTGATTACTAGGGGCAGGGTATGCTGGAACACCCCCCTCCCGGGCTGGCAGTTCTCAGCCGGGGACCAGATGGGCTGGGCCCGGACAACACCTCCCCACCATCCGGGGCTCCCTCCTCCGGCCCGCGGCGTGGCAAAGTGCCCGGGACGGGCTCCATCGGTCCTGGGCAGTCCTCCCCCAGGCGTCCGGGCCCCGAAAGCTCCTGCAGGCCTCCCCGTGCCTGAGGCCCAGCCGGGGTCTCCGAGCCCCTGGGAAGCGGAGCCTCCGAGCCCTCCAAAGGCAGGCGGGACCCCTACTGCGAAGGCTCGGTGCGGGCAGATGGCCATCCTTCGGTCCCGGCCATCTGATCGTGCCTTTTCCCCTCGGCCATCTGGTCGCACGCAATGCTTTCCAATGGGGCGACCAGATGGCCGGGCTGCCCTGGAAGTCCCGATGAGGGCTCAATCGCCTCCCCCATCCGAGCCAGGGCTCCAGGAGGTCGGCCGCGTCCGTGCCTAGGGTCCCCTGAGTCTCGAGGTGCGCACGGGTTACCAGAAAGGGGGGTAGCCTTCCTCCGGATTACTAGGGACAGGGTACTCTGGAACCCCTCCTGGCCTAGCGGTCCTCAGCCAGCAGCCAGACGGGCAAAGACAGCCCCCCAGCCCGGGGTCTGTCCTCGGTCCTGCCGGGTGGCAGGGTGTCCAGGACGGGGTCCCGCGGGCCTGGGGAGGCTGCCCCTGTGCCTCTGTACCCGGGAACCCCGGCTGGGTCCAGGGGCCCCGCCGGGCCCCGGGTGCTCTGGTCCTGGTCCCGTCCCCCTGCCTCTCTGCCAAAGGCCGAGGTCAGGGTTCTGTCGTGCCCGGGTAGCCTCCCCCTGCTCGGCTGGGTTCAGGGGCTCCGGGCAGGGCAGCCTCCCCACCCCGGGCTCCGTCCTCAGTCCTGCCACGTGGCAGGGTGCCCGGGATGGGGTCCTGCGGGCCCGGGGAGGCTTCCCCTGTGCCTCTGGGCCAGGGAGCCCCGGCTGGGTCCAGGGGCCCTGCCGGGCCCCGGGTCGGGTTCTCCGGCCCTGGGCCCCGTACTTCGGCCTGCTGCTCTGCCAAAGGCCCGGGACGGGGTTCTGTTGTGCCCAGGGAGCCTCCACCTGCTGGGCTGGGTTCAGTGGCTCCCAGGGGCCCCGGCGAGGGCAGCCTCCCCACCCCGGGCTCCGTCCTCGGTCCTGCCACATGGCAGGGTGCCCGGAACGGGGTCCCATGGGCCTGGGGAGGCTTCCCCTGTGCCTCTGGGCCCGGGAGCCCCGGCTGGGTCCAGGGGCCCTGCCGGGCCTCGGGTCGGGTGCTCCAGCCCTGGGCCCCGTCCCCCGGCCTGCCGCTCCGCCAAAGGCCCGGGACGGGGTTCTGTCGTGCCCGGGGAGCCTCCCCCTGCTCGGCTGGGTTCAGCGGCTCCCAGGAACCCCGGGGAGGGCGGCCTTCCCACCCCAGACTCCGTCCTTGGTCCTGCCGCATGGCAGGGTGCCCGGGACGGGGTCCAGCGGGCCCGGGGAGGCTTCCCCTGTGCCTCTGGCCCGGGAGCCCCAGTTGGTTCCAGGGGCCCTGCTGGGCCCCGGGTCGGGTGCTCCAGCCCAGGGCCCCATCCCCCTGCCTGCCGCTCTGCCAAAGGCCCGAAACGAGGTTCCATCGTGCCCTGGGAGCCTCCCCCTGCTTGGCTGGGTTCAGGGGCTCCCAGGGGCCCCGGGGAGGGTGTCCTCCCCACCCTGGGCTCCATCCTCGGGCCTGCCGCGTGGCAGGGTGCCCGGGACGGGGTCCTGCGGGCCAGGGGAGGCTTCCCCTGTGCCTCTGGGCCCGGGAGCCCCAGCTGGTTCCAGGGGCCCTGCTGGGTCCCGGGTCGGGTGCTCCAGCCCAGGGCCCCATCCCCCCTGCCTGCCGCTCCACCAAAGGCCCGAGACGGGGGTCTGTCGGTCCCGTGCGGGCCTCCCCTGCTTGTCAAGGTGTCCGCAGGCCTCGGATCGGGGGGGCCCGTCAGCTCCCCCTCGCAGCCCCCATAGCTGAGGCCACAAGGACTTATCTCCGATTTATCTCCACCTTAACTCATCAAAAGTGGAGATATATTTAACACCCCATTCACAAGCGTGTGCAAACTGCAGACATCGCCAGTATTCCTGCGACAACTGCCCCAAAATTTAAGACAACGGTGGACACCACCAACTAACCCTAATGAGATGCAGAGTAGGCGATCCCGTGCAAAAACACACGAAAAAACCACTACACCACTTTCACAACGAACTGCCAGATCTGCGATACGAGTCAAACCCACGCAATAAGCCACGGTAGCAGCAGGGATTTAACACCTGCCTTCTGCTGGTGTAAACCCGGACGACTACCTGCAGTAGGCAACGGAGCCCCGCACACAGCCAAACCCGAAGAACAAACAACGCCATGGAGCTACTCATCATGCAGCTCGGAGCCCCAATAGGGCCACAACACCCACCGCCAACACCCCCAGGACCGCCACCCCCCCCCCAGGACCCGGACCCGCATCCCCCCCCGGACCACCACAGAGGCAGCGCAGAGTAAGACAGCGGACCTACCGAAAACGCACCAGTCTCACAGACCTAACGCCCGAGGAAGTCATCGCCCACTACAGGCTCAAAAGGACAGAGTCGGAGGAGTCTCACAGCCAGCCCTATCAAAGTTCATCACACCTGCCCTGGATGCCATCATCAGCTTCATACCCCAGTACCTTCACTTCCCCCACACTGCGCAGGAACAGCTGGAGACAAAGCAAGGCTTCTACGCCTTTGCTAGCTTCCCACACGTGTTGGGGGCCATTGACTGCACACATGTCCCACTTGTGCCCCCTGCGGATACTGCACACCACTACCGCAACAGAAAGCACACGCATTCCATCAATGTGCAGGCAATAGTTGACCACCGGGGAATGTTCACCAATGTCGTCGCAAACTACCCAGGCCGTGTGCACGATTCCTACATCTTCCGACAGTCCATCATCAACCAGCGCTTCCAGGATGGCATCTATGGAACTGGACTGCTCGTTGGTAAGTGCCAAATCAACACACCACACACCTCAAAGCCACCATCACACAACGCACAACTGTGGGAATGCACACGTGACCAAACCACATACATGTCAATCAACATGCCCACCTACCAGACTCGACAACACAACTCCATGGGGATCCTGGGCTTCCCCTGCACACAATACAGCTATATCATGGCACCACAGCCACACAACAGCTGAACGTGTGGAGTTGCGGAATGCAGCCATGTGCGAAGGATGCAAGTGACCAGTGAATGGGAATGTACACAACGACAAGTGAGGCGTGGATGTGCTGGACAGACATGGCTATGCAAACCACAGATATGTCCATGCAGACATCAACTGCTGGTGACTGGAGAGTAGTGAACATTGGACGCAACCATGTCACCCCAGGCCGTGGGTCAGATCGCGGAAATGTCGCTCGCTGCATCCCCCCCTGTGTGCGTGAGCATAGTGGGTTGGCCCGGAGTACGCCAGGCCTGCGCAGGGGTGTGGACAAAAACCCCATGGCGCAGAGCGTGGTTCACTCCCGGAAAGGCCAACGTCACTGCCAGGGCGGCGCCTCGCAGTCCGCCACGAGGCCGACGCCGTGAGCAGCGGGGCCTGCGAGCCTGTGCGCCTGCTGCACCCCAGGACGCTGATACCCAGACCAGGCCTGCCCGCACCAGCGCTCCAAGGCCGCACTGCTCACCTGCCGACACCATCGTGTGTCAAAGAGGGCCCACCACGTGCTGGTGCTAGCTCCAAGACCCATGCCTGCGACCTTGGCGGCCTCCTCAGGCCATCGCTGTCCTCTGTGACACAGGCCCCCAGGGGTCCCCATTCGTTGACACACCCCACCGCTGCAGCCCGGCTACACTGCAGTCCAGCATGTCCCACATCTTGAACTGAATCATCATCAATCAATGGCAGGGTCCATGCCAGTGTACGCAGGGGGAGGACTGAGAGGGAGATGCGTCACAGTCCGGTGGTAACACGGATCACGGTTACGGAGGAGGTCAACCAGTAGCATGGACTGACCTGGTGCCACTAACCCTGTGCGCCGTGGGTGACCGTCAGCCTCCGGTGGGACATCGTTGGTGTCTGAGCCTGTGGCCTGGGTGTTGTCATCAGCAACGGGCAGGTACGGACTTGGTGTCTGGCATGAGTCTGTGGCATTCATATCCGCCATGTTGCCGGTCACAGCTGGCATGTGCCCTCTGCATCATGCCGTGGGGGTACACCTCCCATTCTCCCCCGAGACACTCTGCGGAAGGCACCCCTGAGACATACGAGACCCTGCTCTGCCCTCATGACCCTACCCCAGTCTCCCGCAGGTCAGCGTCCCGTGGCGGTGGGCCCGTGTCGGCCGCTGTGCATCCGCGGCCACTAACCCTGTGCGACTCAAATCATGCTCCCTTGTTGATCTGACATTGCATTTCTGAGTGCCTGATGACTGTTGGAGTTGTTGCCAGCACCAGCTACTCCCTGAGGGCTGGCTTACACTCACCCACACACAGCCAGCACAGGCGTCACTGGGTCAGTGGGCCTGCCATCACATCATGCCGAACCAAGTATTGACTCTTTTCTTTCTGCACTGTCCCAGGTGATCAAGGATATGCACTCTGCCGTTGCATGATGACACCCCTCCGAGACCCGAACACACCCGCCCAGAGGCAGTACAATGCGGCCCACATATGCACCAGGGGCATCGTTGAACGCACATTTGGCATGTTGAAGTCACGTTTCAGGTGCCTGGACATCACAGGTGGAAGGCTCCTGTACAGCGCCCAGACATCGTGTGCAAGATGATTGTTGTATGTTGTGTGTTGCACAACATCTGTGTACGTACCAATGCCCCATGGATCCCAGTTCCAGAAGTACCAGACGATGATGGGGACGATGGGGCAGGTGGCCCACATCCCACTGGAGCTGCGGCAGGAATGGCCCGTAGGAACACCATCATTAACAATTTCTTCTCATGAGAACGTCACATTGTGGCCGTCCCTGGCAATCATGGGACAGTACAAAATGACCACAAGCACAGTATGTGTGAATAAAACATATTTGCAGGTTACAGGTTGTACTTGTACATTGTCATGTCACAGTTTCCTGCTGTGCCAGATGTGATTTGCCATGTTGTGCACAATTGCGGCACCAGTTGTGTCCTGTGTTCTGTTGTGGAGGTGTTGCTGTTTGTACCAGGATGTTGTCAATGTCGAGGTGCACTTATACTTATGTGCGTATGCTGCACGGTGGGTGATTAGCTCCTGCGGCTCTGATTTGTCTGCCACTGATCCCTTTCAGGCGGTGTGTGCCTGTCAGTTCTGTGCTTCCAGGGTGCTGAGATGTTGCAGACTTGGGTAACTTGTGCTCTTTGTCGAGTTGTGACTCTTGGGCATGGTTTGTCCGCAGATGTGTTGTTGACGTCAGGGGTTGTTTGTGCAGGTGGTTGTGACCGAGTGTGACCTGCTCCTTTTCGGGTGTTGTCCGCACTCAGCCACCTCAGTGTCGTGCCGTGTACATTGCCATGATGATAGGACTGCAGCCAAGCTACTGGTCATGTGGTGTCTCTTGCATTGTCAGTGTGGATGATGTATGTGCATGTTCGCATGTTCGCACGTGGCCATGTGTGGGTTGTATGACTGTTGATGTGTTGGGTGGGTGCCCCTTTGGGCACAGGCTGTTCGTGGGACTACTTGGTGTTTGTGTGTGTGCTGGAGTGTTCCCGTGGGATCAGGGACATGTACCAGAGTCATTGTGGGTGTGCAGTGTGCCCTGCTGGATTGTGCATGTGTGCCATTGTGCCCATCTCCACCTGTCCCCCCACTCCCAGGTCGCTACACACCATGTTGATGTGATGTTGGGTCATGTTGGGCAGTGTCCAGATCACCAATTCATGTCACCATCTCCAGACTGGTGACTGTGGCCACCATCTTCTCCATGTCATTCGGCTCCTGGTGTCCTGCTGGCCCCCCTCCTCCGGGGTGTGTTGCTGCTTTCGTGTTGGCAGCGAGTTTCTGCTTGGTTTTGCCTTTCACATCAGTCCAGCGCCTCTTGTGCTCTTCCATTGTCCTCCTCTGCCATGCGGCGGCATTCACATGGTCCGAGGTGGTGTGCCATCTTTGCCTCTTTGTTGCCAATGACACGTTGGAGGTGACGTACAGTTGGTGGTGGTGTTCTGTCTCATCCGTGGTGATCATGTGGTTTTCCTGTAGACTGTACCCCGTCTTCCTCTTCCTCTTCTCATTGCCCTTCCACGTGCCCTGTATTCCTGGGTGTTCCTCCGTGGGGATTGTGGAGTTCATGTTGACCTCTGCAGTCGGTCAGGGTGCGTCCGTGGTACTCCGCAGTTGATTTCGTTTGTGGTGGCATTTTCCGTATGCTGTTCTTGTGCTTTTTCCCACATTACGCGTGGGTTTTGCTGGCCTCTCGCTGCTTATCGCTGATTTCCTCATCGCGCTTTGGCCCATCGCATGTTTTTTCGCGTTGAGGTTTGTGTTTTTATCACGGTTGCGGTGATTGTATCGCGGACGGGAAACAACGTTTACAACGCATGCATTACATCGCATGCTATTACATCGCGGTTTTTACAACGCAAGTCGTTACAACGACTTGCGCTGGAGGGCACTATAGGACAAGGAATAGTTTAATTTACTATCCAACACCTTCCCTACTGTACGTAGGCTGGAGTTGGAATAGTAAATTAAACTACTCCTAAGTCCAGCGCCCTCCAACGCAAGTCGTTGTAACGACTTGCGTTGTAAAAACCACAATGTAATAGCATGCGATGTAAATGCATGCGTTGTAACATCGTATATTCATCGCGGACATTGGCCGCGTTTTCAGGGGACTATCGCATGGTACCGCCGTGTTGTGAATTCCTGGTTGACAAGGGGTTATTTTCACGCCATAGGCTGCGATGTGTAAAGTTGCGTTAACATTTTTTGGAGATATTTAGCACACGTTCTTGTGAATATAACCCTATGTTTGTTACTGTCCATCAGGCTGAGGCTCAGGTCAAGAGAGAGGCCATTATCTCTCCTTCTGACCTAGATCCACCAGCACTCAAATGAAAGAGGAAGGAGGTGTCATTTACATCTGCCAATGGGGTGTAAGATGTCATGAGCTTAACAGGCAGAAGGAATCCTATTCAGAGGGGGTCGCAATCAGGTAGCTGATAATAACACTGACAAAAACACTGATAATAACACTGATAATAACACTGATAATAACACTGATAATAACACTGTTAGTAACACTAACACTAACACTGTTAATAACACTGTTAATAACACTGATCATAACACTGATAATAACACTGTTAATAACACTGTTAATAACACTAATAATAACACTGTTAGTAACACTAACACTGTTAATAACACTGTTAATAACACTGTTAATAACACTGATAATAACACTGTTAGTAACACTAACACTGTTAATAACACTGTTAATAACACTGATAATAACACTGTTAGTAACACTAACACTGTTAATAACACTGTTAATAACACTGTTAATAACACTGTTAATAACACTGATAATAACACTGTTAATAACACTGTTAATAACACTAATAATAACACTGTTAGTAACACTAACACTGTTAATAACACTGTTAATAACACTGTTAATAACACTGTTAATAACACTGATAATAACACTGTTAGTAACACTAACACTGTTAATAACACTGTTAATAACACTGTTAATAACACTAACACTGTTAATAACACTGTTAATAACACTGTTAATAACACTAATAATAACACTAATAATAACACTGATAATAACACTGATAATAACACTAATAATAACACTGATAATAACACTGATAATAACACTGATAATAACACTGATAATAACACTGTTAGTAACACTAACACTGTTAATAACACTGATAATAACACTGTTAATAACACTGTTAATAACACTGATAATAACACTAATAATAACACTGTTAATAACACTGATAACACTGTTAATAACACTGATAATAACACTGTTAATAACACTGTTAATAACACTGATAATAACACTGTTAATAACACTGATAATAACACTGATAATAACACTGATAATAACACTTAACACTGATAATAACACTAATAATAACACTGATAATAACACTGATAATAACACTTAACACTGATAATAACACTAATAATAACACTGATAATAACACTGATAATAACACTGTTAATAACACTGATAATAACACTGTTAATAACACTGATAATAACACTGTTAGTAACACTAACACTGTTAATAACACTGATAATAACACTGTTAATAACACTGTTAATAACACTAATAATAACACTGATAATAACACTGATAATAACACTGATAATAACACTTAACACTGATAATAACACTAATAATAACACTGATAATAACACTGATAATAACACTGATAATAACACTTAACACTGATAATAACACTAATAATAACACTGATAATAACACTGATAATAACACTGACACTGATAATAACACTTAACACTGATAATAACACTAATAATAACACTGATAATAACACTGATAATAACACTGATAATAACACTGATAATAACACTGTTAGTAACACTAACACTGTTAATAACACTGATAATAACACTGTTAATAACACTGTTAATAACACTGATAATAACACTAATAATAACACTGTTAATAACACTGATAATAACACTGTTAATAACACTGATAATAACACTGTTAATAACACTGATAATAACACTGTTAATAACACTGTTAATAACACTAATAATAACACTGATAATAACACTGTTAGTAACACTAACACTGTTAATAACACTTAACACTGATAATAACACTGTTAATCACACTGATAATAACACTGTTAATCACACTGACACTGTTAATAACACTGATAATAACACTGTTAATAACAGTGACAATAACACTGTTAATAACACTGATAATAACACTGATAATAACATTAATTCTCTTGTTGACATCCAGGCACACAGAATTAAAGCACTTGTCAAGCCACGTTTTGATGATTTTTCGTCCAGATTGGTGGCCATATAGAAATTGGTGGCCAGCCAACACCCGTTCAGTTCTCAGATCTACATTACAAATTAGGGACCACTCAGCCCTATTACTACAGGAACCATGGAAGTAAGATCAGGAAGGAGGATGCCTCTAGTTCTTCCCAGGATAGTAGCGTATTTTATGCGTCTGATGCAAGGGTTACCACACTTGTAGGTTCAAGTGATGCAGTTTTCTCCCATTCAAAAGTCCTTGACCCTGTCAGTCCCTCTCTGCCTCTCCCTCTCCTCTGGAAGGGGCTTCCTCTCAGGTGCCTATGATAGTCCTGGCTCCGCCCAGAGGGGAGGAGTCATCAACCAGAGATATAAGACGATCAGAAAGGGGGGGGCACGTTAGACAGCAAGCATTTAATCTGCCCTTGAGGCCACCCCATTTATTGTAGTTTGGGGGAATGTATAATGCCTATGGAGGAGGGGGGGTGAGGGAAAACTACTCACAATTGAAGAATTAAGTTACTTATTGGTTCAGCACACAAGTGGGGGTGGATGCCTCACTTCGGCATTATGGAAAAAGGGTTCCCTGGATTGGCTGTGACCGTAAATGTTGGGAGGGGGGCTGTGAACTTTAACCGGGCTGCGTAAGCTGCTTTCTTACTACCCTACTCATCATGGGCACCCTGCCCCCTTCAACCATCAAGGTTTTACCGTTAGGGCTTTTCTACCATACTCGCTTTTTCCCTTAACGTGGTTTACTATCAAAACCTTCCCGTACTGTTGCAGACCTCTCTACAATGCTGGCTCTAAGCCGGGGCGGCCAGTGCCATTGCACCTGGCACATTCCTGGCGTCCAGAAATTTTCAGGCAACAATAAAAATGTCAAAATAACTCCTGTGATTAATGTTCTTCCTGGAGAGAGATCAGAAGTTTGTCTAGTGGACTCACCATAAGGTGGCGTAGAGGGTTAATATGCCTGCTGCAAAGAATGTGTACCACGCAGATCACAAAGTGCATGTCATGTAAATAGGTCAGTGGGTTACTGCTTCTGTAAGAGAGATCTTTTGTTACTTGCAGTTAATGCATTATAATCCTAACATAGAACCGTGAGCTAATAACTGTCCTCAAAGAGCTGCATGAAAACTGCAAAGTATATATTAGAGCGTTACGATATTTCCCCCAGTCTTTCATTATCTTAATATTGCAAAAAGGGTTCATTTGGGTAGGAATCGATTCTTATTATTAAACCCAACCATGGTGTTACGTTTTCAATTCTGAGTTTGTGCTTCTTCAAACCAAGCACTCTAACTATCCTGCCAACCAGTAGGGATGGCATGTGATCCTACACCTTGTAGTCCTGTCTGATGTAACATTTCCTATAGACTGATTTACACAGGTATGATTGATTGTCTCTGTGTAATGTGTGTGTGATGTAAAGTGCTCTGACGCCCTACACTAGTGTGAGTGGCGCTGTATAACTAATTAATGCATCTGAGAGAGTGGTTATGGAGACTTGAGGGGCACTGTTAAAGGGTGGGGGAAGTTGTCATTGGTGGGCTCCAACGAACGGTGTTGCACCGGACGCCCCCAGTGCTCAAGCCGGCCCTGCCTCCCTAGTATGCAGTAAAAACTTCTGATGACTTTTGGCCTCTGAAATATGACAATTTCACCCTGTTTTGAGCCTTTGAGCATCTTGGAGCAGGAATAGTGAGGAGATGGGCATTGCTTGTGTCCAGATACGTGTTCGGCTGTTACTACTGAGTCAAATGGGGCTCTGCCCGGCTTACCCGAATCAGCAATCAACTTTTTGAGCTGGAAAATTGCCAGAATAAGCTCACAAGCCAAGGCCCTGAGTGGTTTAATTTTATAATTTAGTTTGAAGTTATTGGGTTTCCATAAAGTTGGGATATGACAAATTCCTTGTCAGTGGATTGGTTTCAATCCTTTTCGATACCGGCGTCCCTCTCCCTCAGGAAGGCCCAAAGGAGGGTTTATATTACTGGTGACTTTAACTTTGAGTAGTGAGATACAGGTTCTGCACATTGAGTCTCCCAACTTACAGGCCTTTGTGATACAACTTCCAGGTATAATGGAATTATAGGATCTTAACTTTTATAATGCCATTTCTGTGTCTAACTCAGAAGAGCATCTTTGGGCAGTCCAAGGGCCAGTGATCGATCTTACAGTGGGACGTCCTGATGGGAGACCTTAATATTCACCCGTGTTAGGGTTCTCGTGATCTTTTTGACTCCCCTTCGTTTTTGAGCACCTTTAGCACCCCCCCTTTACTTTCAGCATACTGGGCAGGGGGGCTTCTAAATACATGTATGAACGATCCCAACCTGGTCTGACTTCTCAATCTACAAGGGATAGTTTCAATCCATAAACCTTTACAGGGCGGGCTTGCTTGACGGTGGTAGATGATATTCCTGTTTCAGGTAACTTGTGCACCTTTAGGATTTTACTGATCATAATCCACCACTTTTAAGATGCAGTGGTGACTCTCCTCTGAAAGGACCTTTTTTAAATCTAATGTTTCAGGCCTGACATCAGTTAAACAAGAGAGGAGGCTGAGGTGGTCAAAGGTCGTCCATAGGTTTTTATCTCCAAGTTCAGAGCGAGCTGCACCCTGGAATTCGATTTATTTTGGAGGGATCTTCAACTGCACAAGAGGCATTTAAAGCTTCTCTTTCTATCACTGAGGCAGTTCAGTCAGTGCTTTCAGTTCCTCCCCAATCTTCTCAGGTGGTTTGATGAAGCTTGTCCTACTGCGCATAGAAACCTTCATAATGCCTAGAAGTCTCATCTAAGGTACAAAGCCCGGATTGTTCGGTGTAGAAGGAGCTACAGAAAGGAGATTAATAGGAGGAAAAGAGACATAAGGGGCGAGGCCTGGCAGGAGTCACTCCTAGCCTGCACACTGAAACATGGTGCCAGGTTTTGCCAAATAGTGTATCATCCTTTTTTCCATAATGGTAATTTGAGGTCATTTGTCGCTCATATATCCCCGGACACATGGGTAAATCATTTAAAAGAGATTTATAATATTGATCTGAGGTTCTCTCTGAGGATTGATGGTGATGTTATCCCCGATGAGCCCTTCATGTTAGATGGTGCGCCATGTATGGCAGCGGCTCAGGAAGAGGTGAAGATGGCCATTTCAGGGCTTTCGTGTAGTCAACCTCCAGGTTTGCACCAGTATCCAAGCCGGTCGGTTTTTTGAGTAAACCAGTATTGTGGGCTCTGATTATAGCGCATCGCATTA
Organism: Calotriton arnoldi; assembly: GCA_963921515.1. NCBI lineage: Eukaryota > Metazoa > Chordata > Amphibia > Caudata > Salamandridae > Calotriton > Calotriton arnoldi. The sequence goes on along the minus strand of CAWUFW010001037.1, from coordinate 1,346,218 downwards.
ATGCTGCTGTGGAAGGGGGGATTCCAACGACATGTCCTCTTCAGTGTTCATTCCCATTTTAAAAAGGGTGATAAAGCCGCCCCCCTCGCCCTATCTCATTAACAGACTCATTCATAGACTCTGTCGTTAAGCCCCCATTGCCCTATCTCATTAATAGACTCTGGGGCATATTCAAAGGACCTACCACCGATTTATCCCCACCTTAACGCATCCAAAGTGGAGATAGATTCAACACCCCATTCACAAGCGGGTGCAAACTGCAGAACTCCCCAGTATTTCCGCGATAACTGCCCCAAAATTTACCTCCACGGGTGACACCACCAACTAACCCAAATAAGATGCAGAGTAGGCGTTCCGTTGCAAAAACACACGAAAAAACCACACCACCACTTTCACAACAAACTGCCTGATCTGCGATGCGAACCAAAAACAGGCGATAAGCCGCGGTAGCACCAGTGATTTAACACCTGCCTTTTGCTGGTGTTAAGCAGGACGACTACCTGCAGCATGAAAGGGAGCCCAGGCAAGAGCCACACCCGAAGACCCACAGATGCCATGGAGACAAACATCATGCAGCCCGGATACCCATGAGGGCCACAACACCCACCGCCACCACCCCCACCCTCCCGGACATACACATACCGTGCACGACACAAGAGCCACCAAAAGCGCATGATGACGCACATTGTCAAAAAATAACACACATCTGTGGCCAGAAGAACGAGAAACAGTCACACAGCACTGAAGTAACAACCGAAAACTTTATTGAAACACAATACAAAATACCAATGCGGAAGACTCCTGTCGGGTCCGTCCAGGACAATCACGACGTCACAGCCTAGAAAATAAAGCACAAAATCAGAACGTGTGCCATGTGCACATCAAAGGAGCGACACAGAGAAATAGAGAATGAAAGAAAGGCAGAGAGAGAAAGAGAGAGAGGGAAGGAAGGGAGAGAGAGTGAGAGAGAGGAAAGGAGAGAGAGAGTGAGAGAGAGAGGGAGGGAAGGGAGAGAGAGAGTGAGAGAGAGAGGGAAGGAAAGGAGAGAGAGTGAGAGAGAGAGGGCAGGAAAGGAGAGAGAGAGTGAGAGAGAGGGAAGGAAGGGAGAGAGAGAGAGACACCGCCGCCCCTGCGCACCCAGGCCCCACTGTTCACCTGCTGCCACTGGTGTGTCTCCAACCACGTGCCGGGATACACTGTAAGCCACCAGGACTGCAATCTGTAATCAAGGCCAGAGTCAATCATGGCAGAGTCCATCTCACAGCACACGGCAACAACGCCTGTCCGTCCCTGCGCACGCATGCAGCCGCACCCCACCCCCTCCCGCCGGCCAGCGCTGGCTGTCTGCACTTGCGCACCCCGGGCCCACTGCTCACCTGCCGCCAACGGTGTGTCCACCAGTGGGCACACCACGTGTCCATGCAAGCTCCAGGCCCTGGTCCCGCCACCATGGCATGGTCCACATCATGCGGACACGCCCCGCGGCCCAGCAGGTCCCACACATGACTCTGAGTCCTGAGGCATCAATGGCAGAGACCACATCAGTGCACACGTCATCATCGCAGGCTGCACACCCGCTCAGCTGTTCCGGTGCCACTAACCCTGTGCAACCCCAGTCAGCGCCACGTGGTGGTAGGCCTGTGATGGCCGCAAGGCCTCGGGTGCCACTAACCCTGTGCAACCAAAGTCAGCGCCACGTGGTGGTAGGCCCGTGACGGCCGCAAGGCCTCGTGTGCCACTAACCCTGTGCAACCCCAGTCAGCGCCACGTAGTGGTAGGCCCGTGACGGGCGCAAGGTCTCGGGTGCGACAAACCCTGTGCACCACAACTCATGGGCCCTTTATGATTGAGAACCGTGGAGCGTCCGCCATCCAGTCACCACCGCCAGTGGGGAATGTGACGTCGTCGGCCCCTTATATTTGCGGGGTTACATGGCCTGTGACGCCTGTGCCGGATGGGTGTGGTGTGTGTGCAGACCTGCCCTCAGGGAGTGGCCGTGACATGCTGACAACTAGACCAGTGACCTGCATACCACCAGCGAGTACGTCTGCGACATGTAGCTATGTGGGCCCCCCCTCGGAGCGTAAGCGGAGTGGTCTGGCCTGGCGTACGCCGGACCAGCGCAGGGCTTGCAACAATGACTCGGGGGCTCTGGGCGTGGTTCAGTCAATGTCCGGACAAGGGAGTGACTAATGCATGTGTCCCTGTTGTAGTGTCTACGGCACCCGGAACGCAATCGGCAATGTAGCACACTGTGACTGGCATCCCACTAGATGAGCATCATTGACGTGAGGGGGAATCACTGACCCTACATTCATCCACACATTCATACATGAATGATGAAAGACATGACACAGCAGTGCGTTTCTGAATGTTTAATGCACATCCAGTGGAGTTTTGCAGTTGGAGCGGTACAGGGCCATGCCAAGCACACTACACAATATGGGCCCGTGGAGGGCCAGCCAGGGTCCATCCGGGGATGACAAGTACTGCGGAAGAGGAAGGGTACAGTCCGCAGTCTGGTCGCCGTGTCATTGGTCATCAAACAGGATATGGCAGTCCATGTCGCGGTCCAAGGTGAGTGCAGCGGAGTGTATCAGGGGTCAGTGGCAGGTCATGGGGCCATGTGCGGCACCAAGCAGAAACAGGCAAGGTGGCGGACATGAATGCTAGTGCCTCCTTCTGAACCCAAGCCCATCCACGTCCTTGTCCTCGGATGTGTGCTCTGCCCCACCTGTGGGTGGTGCAGTACCGGCTGCGGCACTGTGTGCCACTGACACATCAGGGGCCGGAGGAGGATTGTCGACCGCACTGTGTGGCAGTGACACATCAGGTGCCGGAGTGGATACGCCTGCCACACTGGGAGGCACTGACACACCAGGGGGCGGAGATGTGGATGGTGTGAGGGCAGCAGCATTCATCTGCGCCACGCCTTGTGGCAGCAATGCCATGATGAGGACATGCAGGGCATGGTAGATCCCAGCTACATTTCACTGATGTGAAGCGGTGGCTACCATCCTTTCCGCCTCCATCCGCACCATGTCCTCCATGAGCCTCTGCATGTGTGCCAGCTCACGGCTGGGATCGCTGGAGCCACTCTGAGCGGACAGGTGTTCTTGTCTCCGAGTCAGGACTCCAGCGATGTCAGTCATGGCTCGTTGGAGACCATGGAGTGGGCCGTGGGTGTCCGTTAGGGACTGGAGCTGGTCCCTGATGGGACCTAGACACCCATGGATGGCGTCCAGTTTGGTAGCCATGAGGTCGAACCCCACCCGCACCTGCTCAGCCGTCTCCCTCTGGCCCTCCAGCACACGGCGTTAGAAGGCTATGTGTTGTTCCTGGGGGTCTTGGGAGACTGCCGGGGCTGTGGGTGCCTCCTGCTGGGTGGTTTGTGGAATGGGTGGGGTCTCCTCGATTCAGCTGGGCTGCCCTGGTCCTGGAGGTGATTGGCGGATGAGTTCAATGATGTCTTGGAGGGCTTGGGTGTCGATGCTGGTGGTGTCCTCCTCGTCATCAGTGAAGAGTGGCTGGGACTGCTCTGCAGGAGGTGTTGACGGTGCCCCTGCAATGTGAAGGGCAGATGCTGTGTTACAATGTGTCCACATGTATGTAGCCGCATGGTACAAGTTCACATTCAGACAGCATAGCATTGTACATTGTGACAGTCTGTGGATCAGGGCCATGATCCAGAGTCATTGTGGGTGTGCACTGTGCTCTGCTTGATTGTGCATGTGTGCCATTGTGGCCATCTCCCCCTGTCCCCCCAGTACCTGGTGGTCACTCACCCTGTTGCGGTTGTGTTGTGTCCTGTCGAGCAGTGTCCGGTCCCCCGACTCCTGCCACGGTCTCCACACTGATGACTGTCGACACCAGCTCCTCCATGTCATCCAGCTCCTGCTGTGGCGCAGGGCTCCCACCTCCAGTCTGCATTGCTGCCTTCTGGTTGGCTGCGAGTTTCTCCTTGGTCTTGCGCTTGATGTCAATCCATCGCCTCTTGACCTCGTCCATTGACCTCTTGTGCTCTCCGACGGCATTCACCTTGTCCACGATGTCCCGCCATATTCCATTTTTGGTGCCCAATGACACGTTGGAGGTGACGAACAGTTGTTGATGGTGTTCCATAACCTCCGTGACCAGGATCCTGTTTTCCTGCGGACTGTACTTCGTCTTCCTCTTCTTCTTGTACTTGCCCTTCCCTGTCCCCGAGGTCCCTGGCTGGTCGTCCGGAGTGCTTGTGGGGTTGCGCTCGTCCTCTGCGCCTGCTCCGGCTGCCTCCATGGTGCTTGGGTGTTGGTCATTTTGTGTTTGTGTGTTTTTTCTACTTTTATACTGGTTTTTCACGCCTGCCATGTGTGTATTGCAGGCCTGGCGCTGCTTATCGCTGATTTCCTCATCGCGCTTTGGCCCATCGCATGTTTTTTCGCGTTGAGGTTTGTGGTTTTATCACGGTCGCGGTTGTTGTATCGCGGACATTGTCCGCGTTTTCGGGGAACTATTGCATGGTACCGCCGTGTTGTGAATTCCAGGTTAACACAGGGTTATTTTCCCGCGATGGGCTGCGATGTGTAATGTTGCGTTAACATTTTTGGTGATATTTAGCACACGTTCTTGTGAATATCCCCCTCTGTCGTTAAGCCCCCATCGCCCTATCTCATTAATAGATCCTGTTGTTAAGCCCCCACTGCCCTATCTCATTAATAGACCCTGTCGTTAAGCCTCCCACCGCCCTATCTCATTAATAGACCCTGTCGTTAAGCCTCCCACCGCCCTATCTCATTAATAGACCCTGTCGTTACGCCACCCCCACCGCCCTATCTCATTAATAGACCCTGTCGTTACGCCCCCCCCACTGCCCTCTCTCATTAATAGACCCTGTCGTTACGCCCCCCCCACTGCCCTCTCTCATTAATAGACCCTGTCGTTACGCCCCCCACTGCCCTATCTCATTAATAGACTCTGTTGTTACGCCCCCCACTGCCCTATCTCATTAATAGACCCTGTCGTTACGCCCCCCACTGCCCTCTCTCATTAATAGACACTGTCGTTACGCCCCCCACTGCCCTCTCTCATTAATAGACCCTGTCATTACGCCCCCCCCCACTGCCCTATCTCATTAATAGACTCTGTCGTTACGCCCCCCACTGCCCTATCTCATTACACAGACCCTGTCGTTACGCCCCCCACTGCCCTCTCTCATTAATAGACCCTTTTGTTATGCCCCCCACTGCCCTCTCTCATTAATAGACCCTGTCGTTACGCCCCCCACTGCCCTCTCTCATTAATAGACTCTGTCGTTACGCCCCCCACTGCCCTATCTCATTAACAGACCCTGTCGTTACGCCCCCCACTGCCCTCTCTCATTAATAGACCCTGTCGTTACGCCCCCCACTGCCCTATCTCATTAATAGACTCTGTTGTTACGCCCCCCACTGCCCTATCTCATTAATAGACCCTGTCGTTACACCCCCCCCACTGCCCTCTCTCATTAATAGACCCTGTCGTTACGCCCCCACCCCCCCCCACTGCCCTCTCTCATTAATAGACCCTGTCGTTAAGGTGGTGGGGAGGGTGATCCTGAGCAGGCTTTTCACCTGGGCTCAGGAGAGTAACATTCTTGCCCCAGTGACTCCGTCGAAGGCGGATGTAAGGTCCATAAGGGAGATGTTTTGCCAAAGTTTACACCCTTTCCCTACCTAGGAGTTATTTGTAATACATGTTGCTGGTCTCCACTCATTACCAATAAGAGAAACATTTTTTCAAGGGCCTTTGCAGTTCTGTTTGACTTTTCTTCACGCTGAGTAAGAACCACCCACAAGTTCTTCTGAAATTGTACCAGGCTAATGTATCTGAGTAGCTACATAAGGAGGGAAGAGAATCTTTCCAGTTAATTGTAAACAAATGTAGAAGACTGTTAGGCACCCCACAGTGTGTGCCTTCATATATAGTGCATCAGGAGCTGGGGCTTCACTGTCTGTCAGGCATTGCTGACTTGCACCCGCTCCTGAAGTGATCACCGTCTGGACTAGACCAGAATGCAAACTAAACAGACTCTTTTCGAAGGATTGTACCTCCCTGGATAGATGGAACGCTATTACTTGGCTGAGGTGTGTTAGCAACTGCTTTCATAAACTAGGAAGAAGGGAACTTTTTGACAATCTTCACCAGATAGTGAAAGACGATCTGTTGTGCGTTTGCACTAATTACCTTTGGTGGAGACAATTCCTATGGGAAGAGGAGGAGTTTTCCAAACCATCTGTGCTGGGTATGTTTTGTTACAGACAATGGGGCACATTTACACACCTCTATCACCACCAGAGCGGCCTTTTTTTTGTTTGACGCGCCGGTGGCATAGCGCCTTTTTCAATATTTACAAGGTGGTACTAAACCACTTAGCGTGGCTTAACACCACCTTCTAAATATGTCCCTTTCCGCTGCAGTCCTCTGTGTGAAAGGGGCGTGCAATGGGCGTTGCTGTGGGCGTTCCACCGCAACACCCAATGCTTTTTGACGCTGCCACAGATTTACAAGGAGGTGTAAATCTGAGGCAGCGCCAGAAACTAACGCCATCCAAGAGCAGGCGTTAGAATAGCGCACACGTAGAAATGCTTTTATCTCTCCTCGTTTTTGCTTTTTCCATGTGTGCTGCTTTCTGCAGCGCACATGGAACAGACAGACACTCCTCGCAGTGCTCAGAAACCATCAGGTCCAAAGTGTGCATGGTCTGTACATAATCTGGAAGAGTTTGAGAGCGCCTTAGCCAGCTTTAATCTACTCCTACTGAGCTCATCCATTGGTAACACTGCCTTCGACCTTCATCCATGGATTATTCAAGCACTAGAACATACTCTGCCTCTCTTCTCCACACACTTTCATCATCTTCGCCCTTCTGCTTCCTGGTGTAAACAGCACTAGGAGATGCCAAGCACTGGAGACATTGGCTCTAGACTACTTCACGAGGAGTGCAATGACTGGTGCCCCAGACAGCTCTAATGAAACCCTTGTACTCTCTACTAAAGCCCAATTCAACATGATAACAATCCTTACGTTGTACAACAGTAGTAGAGAAGTCTTTAATATTGTGCATTCGCTATCTACTCCCTCCCACATCGCCTCCAGTCTCAAACCTTCGAAAGCACTGTGTGACAACCTTCTTGTCACTTTCCCGGTCACACATCACAGAAACCTACCGGTGTGTGGCACCGCAAACTGCTGCCAGTTAATCCCCCACAGAGTTTCCTCCTATCTTGTGCTCCAACCTTCGCAACCTAATGTCGGCCTGTGAATCTACTTAGGATCCTTGTCTGGCGGTTGGGTCTCCCTCTACTTACCAAAGCACTACTCCAGCTGTGCAACAAATCACTCTCTACCACCTCCGTTGCACCCTCCTAGAAGAATGCCTCAATGATTGCTCTCTGAAAAAAAAATAGGCAGTTCAGAAATACTAAGCAACAATCGGCCTATATCCTTCCTTCCTTTTCTGATCAAGTTGCAGAGAAAGCAATCAATGAGAACTGTTTACATTTTAATATCTAATAGCCTCCTGGACCCCGTCCTTTGCACAGTATAGAAACTGCCCTTTTTCAGTTCTCGATGATCTCAGAATGGTGGCCGACCAGGGAAATCTTCAGTTCTGGTCCTTCCAGATATGTCACTACATTCAACATCTTATACCATCCTTCTACATCGACTGCCAGAAGTAGGGATCCAGGGTCAGGCTCTAATTTGGACTGAGTCATACCTTTTTGGTTGCACTCAGGTGGTCTCCCTTGGACCATTTCAATCAGAGCTTATAACCCTCTCTAACCCAGGTTCAGTAAATTCTCTGAAGGCCTTGTCCACAAAGCACTGGGATCTCAAGGTCAGTTTAGTTAAAAGGTTCTCTGTAGCAAACCCTGTTTCAGGGACTGCATGAGACCGTCCTCTGGTGCTGGACTTGCAGGTTCATCCCTTCGAGCTACTAGGGGAAGTGGATCTTAATTTCTATCTTTCAGGTTTTTTTTTCTTAGCTGCCATTACTCGACGTGTAGTATTGGCGATTTAGGAACTCTGGGCCTCATTAACGAATTTTTGACGCGGGGCAACACGGCAAGTCACTTTGCTCCGCTGCCCTGCGTCAAAAGGAAAGGGCAGGAATGAGCAGTATTTATGATATACAGCGCCTTCCTGTCCTTTCCCCTGCGCAGGCGCCGCATCGGCAGCCTAGCCCCAACGCCAGCACCCTTGCACCATGGTATCTGTGTTGTCGGCAGGATTGTTTTTGTGCAGGAAGGAACACCATAGAGACTTTTTCCTTGTTCTATGTGAGCTGCAGAATGCAGCACATTTGGACAGAGTAAAAAACAAGGAGAAATGAAAACATTTGTCCTGGTTACGCCTGCTCTGGGGATTGGTAAGGTTTTGGCGTTGTCACAGGTTTACCTGATTTTGTAAATCTGGGGCAGCATCAAAACCCATGCGAGTTGCATGGGAACACCCACCGCAACGCCCATGGAATGCCTCCTTGACACAGAATAAGGCAACGCTGCACTTTGCGCTGTCTTGCCAAACTCCATGTCAATGAAGCCATGCAAAACTACGCAGGGTGACTGCGCTGCCTCATAGGTATGGTTGAGACGCTTGCGCTGCCGGAGCGTCACAAAAAGTGACGCTCCGGCGGTGCAGCCCCTCTGTGTCATCCTCCTTTTATCAGATTTTTGGAGAACAGAGTGATTCTTTGACTAAACTCTACTTTTATATCTAAGACTAACTCTGCCTTACACAGATGTCAGGAGATTATTATTCTTCGTTCTTTTTACCCTTCCCCTTCCTCTCCTACTTCTGAACAGGAAGCGTTGAGTATCTTACTTGTTAAAAGAGCTCTTTTAATTTATATTGACAGGTCTCAGCATTACAGAAAAACTGATAACTTATTTGTGACTCTGAGCAGGTGGGTAAAGACAACCGTTCTACTAGCAGGACAAGGGGAGTCTGGAATTCTTCTGGTTCAGGGAAGATCTACTGGAGGGATGGCTACATCATTGGGTTGAGTTTCAGGAAGTGTCCTCCCATGGAGTTTGCTGTAACTTGGTCATCAGATCTCACACTGTCATGATTTCCTTGGATCTTATTGCTGCAGGGTTCGTTCATGTTCATTAAAGGTTTAAGAATTCTCAGCATTCGCTCTCTTTAGATTCCTCAAAGGACTACAGCTCTGGCTTACATCATTAGTAATGACTGAGACAATGACGAGAGGGCGGAGGCTAAAAAAGATTACCGAAGAGTAACCAGGACAGCCCACTTTGCCTACTAACTGTGAGTGATGGCATTTTGCCAAATCACTTGTGCAGCTGCCTTAGAAGTTGTTCACCTCAGTACCAGGACGTGTGGCTCAACCTCTGATTTCATTTCGGCTTTCAAATGTAGGGCCTCATATACAGCAATCTGAGGCAGGGTGAGGGCTGCACATCACTTTGCTGCGCTGCGCTCCGCTGCCCTGCATCAAAAGAAAAGAGCAGGTATTCGCCTTAGCAAATTAAATCAAATAGCACTTGTAAAGCACACAGCTACTCTGTAGAGTGTTCCGGCGCTATAGGTGCTGTAACCCCTGAACACTACAAGAAGAAAGAGTTCAAAGGCACCATTAAATAACCAGGTCTTTCAGCGGCACTTGAAAGAGCCCACATCCCTAGTAGCAAGAAGGTACAAGGGAAGAGAATATCAACCAGAGAAGGAAGAGCCTCCCCATCGCGTCCATCTCATTTTGGGCACCATCGCAAGCAGCGCATCAGCAGAGCACAAAGGATGAGCAGGAACATAGTGAGAGAGACGCTTGGTGAGGTAGCTGGTACCTAGGCCATAGTAAGCTCTCTGGGCTAACACTAGACCCTTGAACTTCACTCTCTCCTGAATATGTAGCCAGCGCAGTTCCTTGGGATGTTCCTTTATAGACGTGTGTCGGGGATATTGAGCAAGAGCCAAGCTGCAGCATTCTGCACCAACTGGAGTCTTTTAACTTGGTAAAGAGAGCGACCCCAGTATAGTGCATAAGCGTAGTTCAGCCAAGATGTTATAAGGGCATGGACTCCCATCCTCTGGCAAGGGACTGTCAGCAGGAACAACAATTTCCTGAGAAACCAGGAGGCCGAAGCAGGTCCCGTATCTATGAGATACGGCACATTCCTGTCCTCTTACACTATGCTGCTGCACAAATGGCTACCTAGTGCCAACGCAGACACCCTTGCACCATGGGGCAAGGTTGTTTTTGTGCAGGAAGGGACACCTTCCTTCACAAAAACAACTGTTACGCTACAGCTGGGGAAGCGCAGTGTTTTGACACATTCCTGGATTCACGCTATGTTGTAAATCTGGCAGTGTGCCAAAAATCATGGGCGTTGAGTGGGACCACCACTGCAACACCCATGGCACGCCTCCCAGAGGCGACTTGCGCTGCGTTGCCTTATACCATATCTACGAGGCCATGAAAAGATATGCACAATGGCTTTCTGTGGCCTCGTAAATATAGATCTGCACTGTGCGCCGCTGAAACATCTAAAAAAAATGATGTTTCGGTGGTGCACTGAGCTCTTAAATCAGCCCCTCAGTTTATTTTTTAGCTTTACCAATGTTTATCTCTTTTAATGTGTGCCCGGCGGCTCTTAACACACTTTTACCTGGTTGCTCCCTTGCCACACTGAGAACTGCTTGATGCACGTAATGCTCGGCTGATAATACACAGGCACATGTCAAGCAAGAATTGTTTTCTCTGAGAGTGTTTGCAGCCAGTGCTGTGTATCCCTAAACAACTGTTTCCAGATATATTTGTCCTTCTCAGTGGAGTAACCCTTGAAATTTGGTGGTGCTGGTAATGCTGCTCACAGTTTTCACAGGCTTCTGTACCAGTCCTGGAGCGCATGCGCATCCCAGAGCTATTCACCTTAACAAATCAATAAGAAGCCAATTGTAACAAGCATTTGCAATGCAATAGGTCTCGCATTTGAGCGGTTTTAAGCTTTTGGCATTTTAAATGACAATGCCTTTTATTTATCTGTTTTGATAATTAACACATAAATAAAAGGCATTTACAATATCAATACCTCAAACTCTTGTAAATGCAGACCTATTTCATTTCAAATAAACGGCCGCCATTGTCCTGGGCTGCTTGAAAAGTGAAAGCGCGCATGGCGCGCTGAATGTTGCAGGAAAGCATGTCGTGTCTGCAGTAGGAGAAACTCTTTTAAGCAAATACTGCTAACAGACTACATAAGACATACCCTGTAACAACAGAAGTAAAAGGGCCGGTCCTCATGGGAGGATACAAATAAAGACAAGGTGGTACTAAGGAGGGAATAACAACCCTATTTACGAATCACAAGCCAGCATTTACGAAGGACAATGACACAAGCCAATGACAAATATGGGTGGAGAGTGGATGGGGCTTCAAGTCTATACTCGAATACAGCATGCCTCGCAGAGCAGCACATGCGCTGTCCAGGCTCAGCCTAAAAAGAAAATCCCGGCCTCCTGCCACCCACCGTCAACACCCTCTGTGTCTCATGTCCTCCTTGCTTCCCAAAGCTGTGCTCTCTGCTCTCTTCGGAGCAGAGGGCCAATGCCGCACTGACAGGCTCTCAGAGAGTCCTATCTGAGCAGCCTGGAATTCCTTTGACAAAGCAGCAGTGGGAAGCAGCCTTTGTTTACCTCTATTGCTACTTCAAGGCAGCGACTAACTGGGTTTGGAATCTGGTATTCACGCTAGTGGTTCTCGGTGACTGCCATGCTTAAAACCCCTAATGGCAACTACCCAGTTATAATTCTGTGTGCTCTGCATTTCCCTTCTCCCCTCCCCCCCCCAACAAATCCCAGTCTCGCCCCCTTCCCTGAAGAGTTTTTATGGGCCTGCCAGAAATAAAATCGCATATCTGGTGTCTCTATTATCCATCTCTCCCACTAATGCTTCTTTTAGGGCATACAGGATAGGTCTGTGACGTTCTGTATTGGCCCTCCTCCCTTCCCTAAACAGGTTCCTGGGCCTGGCTGAAGGTACAGGCAGCAGTGCTGTCTTTCTCACACGTGCCGTGGGCTCTTTGGGGCCAGAGGTGGCGGTGCAGGCGCTGTGACATCAAGCCAGAGCATTACCAACTTATTTGACAACTTGTGTCACATTGCCATCAGCCATACGCCTTTATCTTCTAAGGTGGCGTCTGTGGAAGCCATATGCAACAGAATAATGTGCAGACTTGAACCACATAGCCTTGATTGGCTGACAGGTCTAAATGTCTGACAATCAAAGAGCACTAGGTCTGAACGGCTGATCATCAATAAACACCATAGCTGAATGACTTGGTGTCATTGAGAACCAGGTCTGAATGATTCACCGTCCGCAAGCACTAGGTCTAAATGACAGAGACTGATCGTCAGAGAGAGCTAAGTTTGAACAAATGACTGTCACAGAGCACCAGGTCTGAAAACAAGATACAAAATAATAAAACATCCAATGCTACCAGAGCAGTCTGTGGCAGCTGGGCTCTACTGGCGTGTAACTGGCTGCTCTCCAGCCCTACCGGCCTCACGCAGCCCTGTGGGTGAAGCGCTGATATCTGCACATGTCAGTTACTCCAATGACCCCTGATAGGCTCTGAAATATTGAGGTATTTTGCACCAGAGGCGCGGCCCAGAGCTGTTCAGACTTCTGGCAGCATAGAGGCCCCGAGAGAAGAGGGGGCGGGGTGACGGGGGGGGGGGCGGTGGGGGCTAATGTATGACAAGGGGCACTCGGCAGGCCCCAGACTACTGATAACTCAGGGCCGGAGAGCCGGGGCAAGGAGATTCTATGTCAGGACCGGAGGCTTCTGATTATGCTTACTCAATTTCTTTACTGACTCAACAGCAGCCAATGAAAAATAAACTACAATTAGTAAAAACATCATTTCCCATGAGGCTTTGAACCACGCCTCCTCAAACAGCCAATGGCAACATAACAAAGTGAACAAAATAGGGAGGCACTATCTTGGCTTCCTCTTTCTTTGCTGCTCTGCAGTCAAGATAAGTGCCTCTCTATTTAGTTCTACTTTATCATTATTGCCTGGATAATTTATTGATTGCTGTTTATTCACATTGTTATGCACGTTGCGCGCTTGATAGCAAGGATTTCACTGTTCTTCTTACTTGTATGTGGCAGCGCGTTTATTTGTGCTTTGCCTTAAGTGATCGGTCGCGCTACGCTTCAGCGCGCGCCCTTTCCCTTCTTTATCTCCCGTGTTGAGCGCGTGTTGCGCTTAAGTTATCCCCCGATTTGCTCTTCCTTCGCTGCCGCCAGCGCTGCTGGCTTCCCCGTTCGCCAGGCGCGTTCGGGCGGGATTGGCCCACCCCGCTGGGAGCGAGGCGCACGCCGGAGCCCGACCGGGCAGCCAGCGTGCGTCTCCGGAGCCTGCACGCGCGCGTGTGGGCGTGCTCAGCTCCCGTAATTGCCGGATAGACGCCCTGCCCCAGGCTGAATAGGGGATCTTGACGCAGCTAGCAGCTGGAGCAGATATCGGGCCCGTTTTTAAAACTTAATGCAGCGTTTATCTCTGGTGCTCGAAGGCATTAACCCCTGACATTCCAGGTTGCCTGGAAATTAATTTTTGGCACCCCTGCTCTGCGCAGGCAGGTAGGGGTTTATATCCCTCCATTAGCCCTGTGCTTTACACAAAATCTTTGGTGCTATCTTCTTGCTCCACTGCCCCGGCCTTGCTTCCACCTGACGCCCTAGCTTGTTGAGAGCGTGGGCTGATAATTGTGCTTCCCACTGGGGATTTTCGGAGTGAATATTTATATTCAACTGAGCTATGTCAGACTGCGAGGTCTACGAGGAGGAGGTAGCTGCGTGTGATGCACCTGAAGATGGCGCTTTCTATTATGATGAGTCCATGGAGGACATTATAGATAAGAGGCTTGATGCCAAACTTGATAAGGTGCTTTCCTCTGCCCTATTACCTATCTCTCAACGTTTAGAGCTTTTGGTAGCTAGTAACCCCGTCCCAACTGATACGTCAGCTCCAGCACCCCCCCCCCTCCCAGAGAACCTCCCGGCTTTTCATGGCCCCATGCGCAGGTATACTCCTCGCTCTGCAAGTCTAAGGAGCAAGCCCAACTTCAAGCCCCTGCACCTCCTAATGCCCCTCCTCTCCCCATCCATATTCCGGACACCACCACTGACACTGGTACTGACACCGACTCGACACAGGAGTCTAAACCTCGTAAATGCGCTAAGAAGTGCAAACATCCCTCCTCCCCGTCCACCCTTCCCCCTTTTCTTTCGAACCCTCAGACATGGTCCATCCTCGCTCGGCCGACTGGGCCCCTCCCCCAGCGGTAGCAGAGTATATGCAAACCCATTTGAGAAAAGGTTTCGACAAAGAAGTTAGGGCGCGTCTTAAATCAGAATGTCCACGCCCTGATTTAGCTCACAAGGTGGCAGTCACCCCGGACATTGATTCATCCATGACCACCTTTTTAAAAAAGTACAAGAAGGACCCCAAAAAAGGTATTGACCGCGCCCTCCGGGCGTGCCAAGATAAGGTTTTGGACATTGCCGGCCCGTTGGCCAAAATTCTAGAGCTCGCCTTACAAGCACAAGAGACAGGGGCGGCTATTCACCCCGAAGTACTGGCTGGGTGGACCCAGAGGGCGATCTGCCTCCTTGGAAACGCTAATTGCGCCTTGTCCTCTGAACGGTGTAAATCTGTACTCCTCAGAATTGACCCTCAGCTGGTGGAGCTTGCCACGGCCGAACCGGGCCCGTTGGCCGAAGGTCAACTTTTTGGCGACAAATTTGTGAAAGACATAGCCAAATTTGTGAATACCTTTGCTCCCCTGGATAAGTCCCAATCATCCCTGAAGAGAGTCTTCCACCAGGTCTCTGGTAGGACCGGTCGTGGCATAGGACGCTCAACCGGCCGCTACGTCAACCCCAGTCCTCAGCGAGGATTCGCCCCCCGGCGTAGGGGATACACTCAGGAACCAGATCAAGCGGGCTTCTACCCGTCCAGGTCTCGAGGCTTCAGAGGGCGCTTCAACAGAGGTGTTAACAGAGGCTACAAAAACTTCAACAACCCATCCTCTGGTAAGTCCCTGGTTGATCACCGATGATTCCCCTCGGGGGCAGGTTACTACATTTTGTTGTAAATTGGACACGTCTGACCACGGACTCGTGGATTCTTTAGACGGTCCAGGGGTACCAGATAGAACTTCTAGACTCCCCCTGTCAGATGACTCCTCCCCGTCCTCTCCTTTTTTCCCTTCTAGAACAGAATTTTATAAACTCCGAACTTCAAGATCTTTTGGCCAAGCAGGCTATTGCCGTAGGACCCTTCATTCCCGGAGGGTTTTGCAGCAACGTTTTCCTGGTCCGAAATCTCAGAGAATTCAACCCCTTCGTGATTTACAGGCACTTCAAGATGGAGGGTATCCATCTCTTGAGAGATCTCCTGTTAGAACGAGACTGGATGGTCCATCTGGATCTGAAGGATGCATACCTTACAGTTCCAATTTGCCCTTCCCATCAGAAATTCCTTCAGTTCCAATGGAAGAGGACATGGTACTGTTATCGCACACTACCTTTCGGGCTGTCTTCAGCACCGTGGGTATTCACCAAACTCTTGAAACCAGTGGTATCCCGTCTCCGGGAAATGGGGGTTCGCATGATTGTCTACCTCGACGACATGCTCATCCTGGCCCAAGATCGCAACCTTCTCCTCAAGCATCTAAACTGGATGATGGCTCTGTTGCAAGAACTAGGCTTTGTCATAAACTCCAAGAAATCGATGCTACTTCCAAGCCAGCAGATAGAGTTCCTAGGCTTTCAGATAAACTCAGTATCGGCCCAATTACTTCTTCCTCTGACCAAACTCAGATCTATCAAACGAGAAGTCAGGAACACCCTCTCCAAACAGATGATCTCGTTGAGAGTATTGGCAAGGATTGTGGGTCTCTTAGCGTCCTCCATCCAAGCCATCTTTCCAGGCCCGCTTCACTACCGAGCCTTACAACGCCTCAAGATTTATTACTTACAGAAAAGGTTTTCTTACGATCATCTCATTCCTCTGTCTCCAGACAATCGAGAGGAGCTTCTCTGGTGGTTAGAACACATGGTGGCCTGGAATGGAAGAGCGATTTTCGGCGCCTCTCCGGACGTGATTATAGAGTCCGACGCCAGCCGTTGGGGCTGGGGCGCTCAATGTGGAGACTTTGCCACCGGCGGACGTTGGTCAGCCGACGAGTTAAAGTTGCACATCAACTGCCTCGAGCTTCTAGCAGGCTCTTTTGCGATAAAATCAATCTCTCCTCTAAAGAGCAATTGTTGCATCCTTCTCAGGATGGACAATGTGTCAGCGGTGAGGTATATCAATCGCCTAGGAGGAACGAGGTCTCGGATGTTAGCCAACATCGTGAGAGAGTTCTGGCACTTCTGCCTGGACCACAAGATCAATGTCATGGCGGAATACCTGCCGGGCAAACTCAATCAGGTTGCGGATTGGAACTCCAGATTCCTGAGGGAGTACAGCGACTGGCAGCTGCACCCTTCCCTATTTGCAGGGATCATGGTTATGCGAGGTCCATGCCAGATAGACCTCTTTGCCTCCCGGCTCAATGCCCATCTCCCGCACTTCTTCAGCTGGAGACCGGACCCGATGGCTATGGGGACGGATGCGTTCCTCCAACATTGGGGGTCTCAGAGGAACTACGCCTTTCCCCCCTTTGCTCTGATTCCAAGAGTGGCGGCCTTGGTCCGTCGGCAGGCGGCTTCAATAGTGTTGGTGACACATTTGTGGAAGACTCAGTCTTGGTTTCCCACACTGTTGGAGTTGTCAGTGGATTTACCCTTTCAACTTCCAGTATTCCCGATGCTTCTCCAGGACCCAGTGGGAACGCCCCACCCGCTGGTCCTGCAGAACCAATTGTCTCTCATGGTGTGGGCGCTCTCAGGAGACATGAGAGCATTGCGGGCCTTTCACCGGCGGCTGCCGGATTTATGCAACAGGCTTGGGCTCCATCCACCCGCAAGCGGTATTCAGCTTCCTGGAAGCGATGGGTGGGTTGGTGCCTTCAACGGCAGGTGGATCCCGTGGGATCAGATGTAAAGGAAGTGTTGAATTTTCTTTCAGAATGTGCTGAATCTGGTCTTTCGTACAGGTCTGTTAACAATTTCAGATCAGCTCTGTCGACTGGGCACGACCCCTTGGATGGTAAGTTGGTGGGGATGCATCCCCTAGTTTGTAAGTTGCTCAAAGGCATTAGGGTGGTTAATCCACCCCGTCCCAGATATTCGACGCTCTGGGACGTCTCTAAGGTTTTGTCCTTGCTGGAGTCTTGGCTGGATAATAAAGATCTTTCATTAAAACAACTGTCGGCCAAACTCACAATGTTGTTATGTTTGATCTCCTGCCGCAGAGTGTCTGATGTGCGTGCTTTGGATTTGGCAGGGAGAATGTTTTCTCCACAGGGTGTCTCCTTCATCATCTCAAGACGGACCAAGACTATGTCACGTTCGGTTGAGTATCCTGCCTTTACACACAATGTAAAATTATGTGTCTTGCAATGTTTAAAAGCTTACGAGGAACGTACTCTTGCATATAGGGCTGAGCCATTGGGCCAATTATTGTTAGCAATTCAGAAACCTTTTAGACCTCTTTCGGCTGCCACCTTGGCTAGGTGGGTTAGATGGGTGATGTCAGAAGCTGGCATTGATATTTCGGTGTATGGTGCTCACTCCGCTAGAGGCGCCATGGCCTCTAAAGCATACATGTTAGGTTCTCGTTTAGAGGATATTCTAAAAGCGGCGGATTGGTCATCCGATTCTATGTTTAAAATGTTTTATTACAAGCCTATTTCACTTGTTTCCTCTGTTGTGATTGATGAGCTTTGAACCAGCATAATCAGAAGCCTCCGGTCCTGACATAGAATACAACATTTTCCAGCTATCGCGACAAGAATGTTAGATTCGGAGGCGAGGATTATCCCACCCGTTGGGACAGTTAAGATCAACTGCCAGGTTGTAATTTTTTGCTATATGCATTTGCTGTTATTACCCACCCTGAGAAATCAAACCTTGTGGGTTCCCTTTTTTCAAACTTGTTTCTGTTTCAGGGAACGATTCCAAGCAGAGTTAACCTGATGTTCCGGATGGAGATGGACCACCTCGTTGTTGGAGGATGGAGTGTGCTCCTAGGACTCATGGACTATTTTCTCCGTTGAGAATTGGACTCTGCTGTTTATCTCTCCGTTGAGAGTTGGAACTTTTCTTCGTTCAGACATTATAGACTGGTTTTGCAAAGAAAGAGGAAGCCAAGATAGTGCCTCCCTATTTTGTTCACTTTGTTATGTTGCCATTGGCTGTTTGAGGAGGCGTGGTTCAAAGCCTCAAGGGAAATGATGTTTTTACTAATTGTAGTTTATTTTTCATTGGCTGCTGTTGAGTCAGTAAAGAAAATGAGTAAGCATAATCCTCGCCTCCGTGTCCTTAATAGAATCTAAAATTCTTGTCGCGATAGCTGGAAAATTTTGTACTCTCCCCTCACCCTCCTGCGTGGGAGAGGGCTGCTTCCCGCTCCGCCTGTCCCCACCCTACTTCAGTTATTCAAATCACTGGTAAATAACTCACTCAACACACAAAATCATATGCACAGCTCACGGCTGCCCGCAGGAGCTATGCGTCTCAGCGCTACATACAGCAGTCACTGTCACCCTGCCTTCTACTGCATAGTGAGGGAATGCACGGATCCTAGCCGGATTGTAGCTTCTCGGCACTCTATAGACACATCACTCACTGCTCCTAATGCAAGCTAATGAACCGAGTGTGCACAGCAGTAGCACCTAGCACGCTAACCCCTACTACAAGCTGTGGCCTACAAGCATGCGGGCTGACAGTGAAACCAAATGCTTTGAGTTACAACATCTGCTCATCTTTCACAGGCGGGGGTCGAGGGGTCAGAGCTGCTCGGGTTATATTGTTGCCATCACCGAGACCTTGTAAACTCAACGGACTGATGTGAAACTGAGTGCACCAGCAATACGTGAACTCTCAGGCCAAGCACAAGATGACAGCTAAATGCTCGTGCTTTGACATCTCCCGTTATCAGTACGGCGCGGGGTTGAGTCTCAGCAGAACAATTAGGTAATAGCACCTGATAATTATAGCGCTTAGAAACGGCAGGCGTGTGTTGAGTGACGCTCTACAGAGAGACACCATTTTTCTTGTCCGAGTGCTGGTCTTTCGCTGTCACATTGGATGCAAAACTTGCCCTCAAGGTTTTGTGCATTTCTCAGACAGGGCAAACAGAACAAGCAGCATGCGCTGCCCGCCCCTCGCGCACACCGGCTCCTGCCCAGCCTTGCGCATGCGCCGCTGCCATGTTTACATTAGGCAGAGATGCGCGACAAAGAAAAAAAGTGCGATCTGGCGGGCGAAAACGGTAGTTAGTGGCTGCTGCTTCCGGACTACACGGAAGTCAGTTTGTCATCAACAGCCATTAAAAAGCCAGCTATCAGGAGCTGTGCCAACATTCACCAAATGGCAAGCGGCAGGAGAAACTACCGGCTGCTTGCCAACACATACAGATGACTTGATGCCTCGTGCGAGACCTAAAAAGGGGGAGGGAGAACACAATTCACTGATGTGCATTATGGTAAGAGGGGGAAAAAGTGGATAGTAAAAATGTGACTTGTGAATAGGTTTTGTAGAAACGCTTTGGCCACCTAGGGGTGTGATCTATAGGATTTAATCCAGTGGGCTTAACTTGCTGGATGTTGTAATTCTGTCTTTAATCTCCTTCGTATTGTCAATGTAATACCAGACGAGCCACCTTGCATCACAGTTGTAGATAGGCCTTTCTGCTCAAGTGGAGGTAATTGGAAAATTGATAAGATGCAAAATATTTTGATTTACAAAGAACTCATTCTTAGGAAGACAGAATGGGCTCTCACAGCTTTATACATACGGAATAATGTTACGGTCTCATTACAGCACAGTGCTTGTATCTTGCTAACCTTATTCGCTGAATATATTGCACCAGGAAAGCTACCTTCCCAGAAGATACTACAAATGTGAGTTATGCAGGAGTCCAAAAGATGGTCACACAAGCTTTGAGAGGGGAGAGATTCCGGCCATCAGTTAACTGGGACAATGAAGGAGGTAGATTATGAATTACTCTTTCACACAGTGACACTAAGGTACAAGGGCAATGCCACTTCCTCAAGGCAAAGGGAATGATGGATCTTAAACCTAGCATTCTTCTGTTGAATTCAGGTAAACATCTACGAGAAGTACACTTTCTATATTTCAGAATGTTCATGAAGTCTGGTGATAAACTTTGAAGTCCCTTTTAGGAGATTTTAGGAGTTAAGACTTCTAAGCTCTGAGACCTCAGGCTAGTAAAGGAGATTTATGACCCAAGAAATATGAGACTACAAACAGCTTGCACTGTCACGCAGACTAACATAAGGTGTGTCTTGTTTAAACCAAGCAAAAGACACAATTGATGGTCGGAATGCGGAAAAAAATCAAAACATTCACCCCCAGTCAAGAGATCTGGGTTTAATCCATCATTCTTTTGCTTCACCACGCCACCCCAGTTCAGACCCAGCCATATGCAAATCAGTCTTGACCCTGTGCCCCATGGGAACAGTCCAGCCCGAACTGCCAAGCAAGGTCCCCCCTTGACTGGAAACAAGCATCCTGGGAGCGGTTTTGGGGTTTCTTTTGTTTAAACTTAAGGCAATACTCTATCATAGTATCTTGTTCTCAGGGGGTTTCTACAAATGTCTGTCTCTCACACGTAGCATGTCTTTTTATAATGTTTTTAGACAAAAGAAACACACAAATTCATAGCATGACATTATGTAAATGAACTGCACTAAAATGTTAGCTGTGCATAGCATCCAATCAAATTATTACTTTACACACACATCATGCAGCTCCTTCTACCAAATGAGTATGATTGGCTGAGCATCTACACGATCCAACTACTGAGAGGAAGTAAATATGAAATGAAACATTGCACAATGAGCATCTTCTAACTGAATCATAACAGACATAACCTTTTGAATTAATACTTTTTTAGGTTTCTCGCCTCCGGTTCCCCTCCACCCAGCACCGACGTGCGCTCTGCAGTGGTTTTATTCACAGACGCACTATCCGGCTCAAGATGTCTGCTTACAAGCAAAAACGTGTTTTAATGGGTGCCCGTCCGTTAACTGTTTGAGAAAAAGTTACTAATCTGTTAAAATCAGAGCGACCATCCCCAAGTCAAACAGAACTTACACTGGTACTGCTCACTGAGGGGTTAACACTCTGCTTATTCATTTGTTGGCCTCTCTGCTGAGACAGCGAATAAGATGCTATTTAGTGTTTATTGGTATTAGAGCATGAATTACAGGACCCCCGAGTAGTAGTGAGACCATCCAACCATTCTCCATCAGTTGGCAAGTAAGGGGCCATTCTGTAATGTTAACACTCCGATTCTGGGCTGCTTAACTATCGGCCAACCCACTCTTTGTCCTGGTAAAGATGGTGCCTGCATGTGTCTGTGCTTCAGGGAAAAAATAATCAAAAATGTATGTTCACACGGTGCTTAAGTATGGACCAATAATTCTTTTTCTTATTTTTTAAGACATCTGTAGCCTCACTGGTCCATAGGCCCTGAGAAGTGACAGATGATTGGTGAGGACAAATTCTGCTAAGATATGCTTTATGGAGGCAGCTGTCCTACTCATACTAGTTTGGGCTTGTGTGAAGTTTTTGGTGAGCATGGACTGATCTGGTGGCCCAGTGGACTACTCTAAGGTCACTGATTTGAGGCCGTCTTCATTCATTCCACAAGCCTCGCCTCCTGAGCATGTTCCTTGAAAACTGAGGCCGGCGAGCTGCTGAGAGATCAGAGAGTGGCTACTATTGTAGTAATCCATAAGGTAGGCACACCACCAGAAGAATGTGTCTGGTACAGGCCTATTCCGTTACTTAATGCAGAGGTGGGAATGCGCGCTTTACTCCTGACCCCACGTTAGATTCAGGTGATTCGACCGCTAGTGCACCCGGATCAGTCCGGCTTTATGCCGGGCTGGTGTACAGCACTAAATCTGCGTCATTTGTATGGAGTGTTGGGCCGCGCGGACTGGATCGCCGCTGTCATGTTGTCCCTAGAAGCACATATGGCCTTCGACATGGTCAAGTGGCCCTTTATTTATGCGGGGTTGGAGAAGCTTGGGTTTGGCCCAAGTTTCCTGTCATGGATTCAGCTCTTATACTCCAAACCACTTACCCAAGTGGCAGTGAATGGGGGCACATCAGCCTTCCTTTCATTGCGGCGGGGTGCGAGGCAGGGCTTTCCTCTTTCCCCCTTAACCTTCGCCCTGGTGTCAGTGCCATTGGGGCCTAGGTGAGAACTGACTATGATCTGAGGACTGAGATGGACTGCAGAGCGGGAGGACAAGATCCCCCTCTAAGCTGATGATATTCTGCTGTATGTCGCTTACTCCGCCAATTCCCTCAACAGAATTATCCATGTGTTCTCATTATAACAAAGGTACTCGGGCTACACTATCAATTGGAATAAATTACTGAAGTATGTACTTAGCGGAGCAGCTTCACTATTGCCAGCCAATTGTGAGGCCCAAGTGGTAACACGTGTTTTTTCGAAACGTGGAAATGTTCGTCACACGTGATAAGTAGATCTTTTACGTACATAATCTGGAGCTGCCGTTGGCTAGACTAAGGGTAGATGTCCGGCACTGGAGAGCTTTGCCATGGTCCCTTTTGGGGAGGGCTTCCCTCTTCAAGATGATGGCCCTGCCCCGATTCTAGTATCCACTCCATAATATGCCATATCCTAGTTCCTTCATCTTACTTTCAGGCAATAGACAGTGAGGTGTGTACCCTTCTCTGGGAGGAGGGTTCCACACAGGCTGCCCTGTAGGAACTGACTCGGAGTTGGTTTGATGGGGGTATAGCCCTCCTTGATATCAAAAAGCACTACTGGGTGGCACAACTGATGGCCATTAACCACGGAGTCCATCTCCCAAAGGGGAAGCCGGCGTACAGAATGGATAGAGACAGCATGAGGCCTGGAGGTCATACTAGAGCTATCCATGGGGGCTTGAGGGTCGTGCCATTGCTTAGCTCAACCGCTAACACATTAGTTCTCTGGCACACTGCACTTCACAATACGGGGTGAAGGGGTAAGATCAAGCAAGCGCAAGCCTCCCCCCTTGTGGGACACGGCATGGCTGGGCACCTTAGCTACACAAAGAGGCTTTCACAAATGGGACTTAAATGGTCTATCGAAGGGGGGTGATCTATGGAGGCAGAGGGATGTGAAACCATTCTCAGAATTATAAACAGAGTTCAAGATGGCCCCCACCGAGACCTTCCGCTATTTACAAATTAGACCATCCCTGCGGAAAGCAATCCCTAAGGGGGTAGACCTCCCTGAATCCTCTCCACTTGAGGATAGGTTGTTGGATGAATACATGCCAAAACAGACAATTTTGCTCACCTATCATAAATAAATAACTCTCCTGATCTTCTAAGCTGTAGGCAAATTGGATGAAAGATGTGGGAGAGCTGGAGGAGGGAAGAGTGGCCTGAAGCCCTGGCCTCACCAAGGGAGGTGGCCATACGCTCCATATTTCGATTGGTAAAATTGAAAATTCTTCATCGCAGCAACTATGCATGTACTAGCCTGGTTAAAAGGGGCAAAACAGATCACGCTTGGTGTCCTAGGAGTTGTAGTTAGGAAGGTACGTTCTTTCTTATACTATAGAGCTGCCCTGTGCTACAAGATCACTGGGGGAGAGTACTGGCTTGTCTTAATGAGGTGGTGGGGAGTGATCTGGCACTATCGGCCAAATGGTGCCTCCTCAATATTTGGGACGAAACAGACCTTAATCGTATGGACCGACTCTGGCTCACATTGGGACTGATGGTAGCCAAGCGAAATATAGCTTCCATGTGGAGATCCAAATTGAGCCAGAGTTTGGGGGATTGGAAGAGAGACATAGATTGGTGCATGGTGGCTGAGAGGGTGGTATATGTGGGAAGAGGTTGCCTGAATAGATGGAATAAAATATGGGGGAGCCGGATTGCTTATGGGGGGGGGGGGACTCTGTGAGCCCCTGGGCGTTGCTACTGAGGATGTTTTGTAATCCTGATGGTACGGATTTTACCGCTGATCTGTGTTTATTGTAGAGATGACAGTCCAATGCTGAGGTGTTGCTATCCTTATGGGAGTTGGTCAATTGTTGCTGTAGTCTTTATCTTTCTGCATTGAAAGGTTTACTGTCACCCCAGTTTTCTGTCTGTTTAATAAAAAGAGCTTTTAAAAATGGAAGAAAAAAATTGCCCTAGAGATTTTATTTATAGTCTTCATGTTTGTCTTTTATATGAAAGAGCTGCGTACAAAGGATTTTGCTGGTTTGTAGGAAAGGCGATGGTGTGAGTATGTATTAAAAGTGATAAAAACACCCTGACATACATGATAAGGATATAGCAAGTCACCTTGGAGTTGCATAACCTCATAAAGGAACATGGCCTTCGGCTTCATTTCTATATATGGTCATGGAACTCCTCTGTGACTTGCAATATCCATATAATGTACAGCAAGGGCGCACTTTATCCCGTATATAATAATTTGATCAAAGGTCATTAAAAGTAGCCTAATCATACAAGCAACAAAAGATTTTGAGATATCAGCTTTATTATTGTTGTCAGAGGGGATGAGGAAAACAACTGGAGTGTATCAGAATATCTGCAAGCATTTATATGCAATTTATGAAATGATTTAAGAGGCAACATCATCATTTAGGTACAGTTTACAAGATAACCAATAATGAGAAAACATTGATGTAATTGTACCCTATCCATGAACGGGAACTTAAAATTACGTGAGTCTGGGGGTGAGCGGGGAACAAAGAGGATCACCTATTTAGATTGCCAAACGCTTTTGTTTGTGCTGATTTTCTTATTCCTTCAGATATGGTTACATTGTTTTAAACAGACATCTAAAACAACCTTCAAGGTCTGTGTTCTGATGAATGTATGGGAGTTTCGAACCAAGTTACAAAAATAAAGTGTTTTCATGTAAATGCCTGGTGAAACTTCAGATGTCGTGAAGGACAAGCACCCAACAGATACTAAATAAGACTGACACTTGCAGGGCACTTCCTATCTTGAAAATGATTCTTGTAGTGCAGCTAATGAATTAAAACCAGTGGCTTCGGTGGGCTAGCATTCTGCTCCCTTTAATATGGCTGACATGAGTTCTGGCACACAGATAATTCTATTTTTAGTGAGATTAAAGCATTTTTTTGGGGGGGGAAAAAGTGCACTCTCTCACATCAGAATGTCACCTCTGGGAGGCGCGCGGCAGCGGCGGCGCAAGATGGCCGCCACTTGAGGAGCTCCGCGATATCGAGCTGCGCTCGCTCACGAAGGGACCTCTTTGAAGCAGCATTCCTTCGCCGCGACGATGGATTTCAGCGTCGGAGGTAGCCGAGGCGGATTTGGCAAGTTTTCAGACCATGAAACGGTCTTGTTCATCTTTTATTTGCCTTCGACGCTTTCTCCACAGTGCGGCCGCCATTTTGGGCATTTTCCTCTGCGTAGCAATTTGTAATGACGCCATGCAGTCGTTCACTTACTTGACATTGGTGCCTTTTTCTTGCCCCAGCGCACCCTGACTTCTGTTCTTTATGGTGGCTTATGGTCCTTCCCTCTTCCTGCACTGTCAATTCACCTCAGTTCACGCGAGAGAGGTTGGTGGCTAGCATCTACGCTTTATCCTTATCTCTCTGGTTGGGCCAGTACTGATGACTTTACATTATTGTTGAAGGCTCTCCTCCCATGTACATTTTGAATGCTTCCCACCGCTGGTTTCCGCTGGACCTCTTTTTGTTTGTAGTTCGCTGATGACCTTACTCTTTGGTGCCTCCTCCTTTCATATTAGCACTGCATTTTGCTCTTATCTCGGCTGTGCTTCATCTTAGTACTCTAATTGTTACGTCAGCATGGATCATCCATATAAATCCCAGGGGACCTCCTCTGGAGGGCGTAAGGAACCAACTGCTAACTCTGGCAAGCGCACCAAGAAAGATCCGCCCTCCCCTTCAAAGTCACCGTCCCCTCTCACGTTGGAAGATATCATGGAGGAACTGCGCCTCATTCGGCCATTTATGACTGACACCACTGCCACTCTTCAAAGGATGGAGGAGAAATGGTCTGGTCTTGATTCTAGACTGTTGGATGTTGAACAAAAAGTCAGTGATGCTCAGGATGTGGTGGCACGAGTTGACAATCTCGCCAAAGAAGTTAACCAACTCAAAAAGACTACAGAGGATTTAGAAAATCGAAATAGGCGCAACAACCTGCGCATCTACGGTATTCCGGAAGGTTCCGAAGGGTCGGATATGATCACCTTCTTGAAAACCCAAGTCCTTCAGATTGCTGGTCTCCCTAAATCCACGGAATTCAATATTCAAAGAGCTCACCGATTGGGACCACAGAGTGCATCTTCTTCTTCAAAACCAAGAGGCATCATTGCTTACTTCCTCTTATACTCGGATCTTATGGCACTCCTTAACGCTGCTAAGTAACATAAGCAGATGTTATGGTCCGGTCATAGAATCTTCTTTAGTCAAGACGTTTCTAAATCAACTGCTAATCGGCGGAAAGAATTCCTCGACCTTAGACCTGCCTTAAGATCCATGAATGCTCGTTACGGTTTAATCCACCCTTGTTTCTTTAAGGTTACTTATAAGGATAGAACTTTGAGTTTTGAGGATCCAGCTGATCTCCGGAAGTTTATCCATGCTCAAAAAGGAGAACTTATGGAACTGAGCACACCTTAATTGACCTGTTCTTGTTTTTTCGGATTGGTTCTGTTAGGTGTTTAATATGTAGTCTACAATTGTTTAACGTCTACTTGTTTGTTCTTTCTTATGTTTCTTAGGTCTACCCTTCCCAGTTCCACTGATGTAGTACCCTATCCATGTTGCCCTCATGTATGTAACGCACACCTCACCTCGCTGCTTTTTTCACTGTTGTTTGGTAAGTTCCCTTCTTCTTGTCTCATTAGCTTACCTTTCTGTTTTCGGATTTTATTCATATTCTTTCTTATTCTTGTTTGGTAACCTGTTCTTTCTCGGTGTCCCTCTTTTGCGTGGCTGTCTTGTTCTTCGCCGCCCCCCCTCACACATTAATGTCCTTTTTTCTGATGTTTATTATGACTAAAGCCCTCGGGCTTTTCGTCATCTACTTTTTGATATCTCCTTTGGAGGGATTTTGCTCTCCTCCTTTTGTTCCTTTCTTTTCTCCTTCTCTCTCTTTCTTTCTCTTCT
Organism: Calotriton arnoldi; assembly: GCA_963921515.1. Classification (NCBI taxonomy): domain Eukaryota; kingdom Metazoa; phylum Chordata; class Amphibia; order Caudata; family Salamandridae; genus Calotriton; species Calotriton arnoldi. Next base: position 1,318,873 of record CAWUFW010001037.1, on the reverse strand, counting down.
CTCTAGCTTTTGGGTCCACTCATGCTATTCTCATTTTCGGATTTACGCATTTTTTCCTTAATGCTTTTTCTCAGTTATCTTCTTTGCCTCCCAATCTGGTCTTTCTCAGTCAAACCTTTTACTCTCCTTCCCCCTCGCTATATTTCTTTTTCTAAGATTTATTGGTTCTCTCCCGTTTTTCTTACTATTTATGTCTCTTCTTATCTGCATCAACTCTTCACACTCCTGTTGGTTTCAACTTCCTTTTTTCCCATTGCTCTTCCTCACTCTTGTGTACTGTCCATTTACCTATCTTTCCATACTTTTTACTCATGAAAGGTCTTCGCATAATTTCCTGGAATGTCAAGGGCATGCGCAATCCCGTTAAGAAACAGCGAGTATTATCTCATTTGGCTAAATTGAATTGTCATGTAGCAATGTTACAAGAATCGCACCTTAAACAACAAGATTTACCTTCGTTACGTAAACATTGGGTGGGCGAAATTTTCTGCTCTCCAGCTGTTAATAACAAGAATGGTGTGATAATTTTATTTCATAAATCCTTGAATGTTCTTTTACAAAACGAATTTACTGACACCAATGGTAGATGGTTATATTTAAATGTTAAGGTCAACAATACCCAACTCTCTTTTGTAATGTTTATGGTCCGAATGGCATTGATCTATCATTTTGGAGCGATTTTTCTACACTCCTTTCCTCCCATTCTGCTGAAAATGTGATTGTGGGTGGGGACTGCAATCAGCTGATGAATCCCTTCCTTGATCGGAAATCTCGGGCTAGGTACTTTCCAGGTAGGATGCAAAAGGGATTCCTTAAGGCCATTACCACAAGGGGATTGATTGATGCTTGGCGCATCTCCCACCCTGACGACTTGGAGTTTTCCTTTTTTTCACCTGTTCACATGTCCCACTCACGCATTGACTACATCTTTCTCACACAACCTACCCTACAATTCATGAATAAGATTGAAATTGGTTCGATCCTCATTTCTGACCATGCTCCTGTCATCCTAGACATGGACTATCCCTCTTCTTCTCCCACAACTCGAAGGTGGCGTTTTAACAACTCCCTTCTTTTGGACTCTCAATTCTCTGAACAGTTCACCATATTCGCCCAAGAGTTTTTCTTCATAATCTCTCCTCAGTCTCGCAATTTCATCTTGTTTGGGATGCCTTCAAAGCATCTGCTAGGGGCTTCATTATAGACTATGTTTCCCGGAAAAAAAGAAAGCCCTGTCTAACTCAGCACTGCTTCTAAAACAATTTAAAGCTTTGGAGCATAAATACTTCACTACTAACTGCCCTGATACATTACCGCTTCTCATTCAAGCAAAAATGCAATATAATAAACTCTCTTGGGACTCGGCTTGTAATTCGATCCTCAAGTTTAATGCTAAAATGTATGGTGGACGGAACAAGGCTGGTAGATACCTAGCTAATTATCTCAAAATTAAACAGCAAAAATTTAAAATTGTATCTATTAAAGATAACTCTGGGACTCTTCACCTTTCAGATGCCAAGATACTTGAATGTTTCACTGATTATTACACTTCTCTTTATACTCCCGAAACCCATCCTTCTCAAGAGCTTATTGACTCTTTTTTCCAAAATATTCCTAAACCCCTGGATAGTAGCCTTGATCTTACTTCCCTGAATGCCCCTATTTCTGATCGAGAACTTATTGAGGCCATTTCTCTTTTGCCCAAGGATAAAACACCGGGCCCAGTCGGTTTTATGGTTCGATTCTTTTTACATTTCAAAACATTTCTGGTACCCTACCTCCTTTCATTGATTAATTATTTTCTACTCACTGGTACTTCGCAAGGCTCCTTTACGCAGGCGATGCTTTCTTTAATACCTAAGAAAGACAAAGATCCCTCCCAATGTAAGAACTATAGGCCCATCTCCTTAATAAACACTGATTGTAAAATTTATGCTAAACTCCTCGCCCTTCGAATCAACAAAGTTATTCCTACTCTAATTAACATATACCAATCCGGCTTTGTTAAGGGACGTTCCATTACAGATAACTCTCGTACTTTTCTTAATATTATACACTTGGCCTCCAAGCTTGACTCTCCGGTGGCTGCTATCACCTTGGACGCTGAAAAAGCATTCGACAGGATTAATTGGGATTTTATATTTGGTGCTTTAAGATGGCATGGATTTAGCCCCCCTATTATTAAATTAATTCAGCTTTTATATTGTGCACCCACTACTTCTGTTTGGGTAAATGATTGCCAATCCCGCTATTTTCCTCTTCTCAGGGGGACTAGACAGGGTTGCCCTCTTTCCCCCCTCCTTTTCATCCTTGCCCTTGAACCATTCCTGGAGACTCTTAGACGTTCACCGCACTACACGGGGTTCCAATTTCATAACCTAGATATCAAATTTACTGCTTATGCAGATGATATTCTGTTATTCATTTCAAATCCATCTGTTTCTCTGCCGACCTTTTTTTCCCTTCTACAAGCTTATTCTAATGTTTCAGGTTATAAATTGAACATTGACAAGTCTGAAATTTTGCCTTTAAATAAGTTTTGTTTTCCCTCTATGTTCCTTGGTTCCGGTTTTGAATGGAACTCTGCACATATCAAATGCCTTGGTATCCTATACTCTAATAACATCAAAGAGACTATTAGAATTAATCACTCCGATATTCTTAGGAAGCTCTCTGCTCTTATAGACGGTTGGTCGCCACTTTTCCTTTCTTGGTGGGGCAGATTAGCCACAATTAAGATGATGCTTCTCCCAATCATTAATTTTTATCTTTCTATGCTCCCTGTTTCTCTTCCTAATACCTTCTTCCAAGCCATTAATAGTTCTTTGATCAAGTTCCTTTGGAATAATCGTAAGCCCAGGATTTCATTGGCGCGTCTTCAACTCTCTAAAGCACTAGGTGGAGTTAATTTTCCCAACCTCAGACGATATCACTCAGCATTTACCCTGAAACAAATCTGGACCTTTTTGTCTGATTCCAATGTTCCACCAAGAACAGCTTGGAGTTCCTTAGAACAGGCCCAATATTCTCCGTTTTCCTTCCTTTCAGCTACCCGCATTACTCTACCCCCAAAACGTCTTTCTTCTCCTATTTTCATCCACTCCAAAGCTCTCACTATCTCATTGTGCAGCTCTCATCTTTCTCCCACTCATTGGTCCCAATGCACCCCGATTTGGTACAATAAGCATTTTAAAATAAACAATCGTGCCTTATTTTGGAAAGAATGGATAGATAAAGGCATTATCACTCCTCAACATCTGATGAAGGACGGGTCCTTTATGCAATTTTCTGATCTTCAAACCTCTTATGGTATCTCTTCTCTACACGCTTCTCATTATTCCCTACTTAAGGATGCTCTTACTTGTTTCTATTTACAGGATTGCTCTACTGTTACACCTGTACAATCATCCCCTCTTTCTACTGATTTCTCCACCCAATTTAAAGTTGCCACAATTTACAAGATACTATCTCATCCCCCCATGCCTAGATTCAAATCCAGCCTGGAACTCCTATGGGAAAAAGACTTAGCTCTTGATCTCCCCTTCAAATCTGGGATTCACTTTGGTCAAAAATTCATACCACATCTCGTTCTGCAAGTACCACACAGACATTATACTATTTTTATAATAGATTATTTTTTACTCCTAGCGACCTTTATAGATTTAAACTATTAGACTCCCCAAAATGTTGGTCATGTCCTAATGAAAATGGGGATCTTTTACACATGTTCTTTCACTGTTCTTTTGTTCACTCCTATTGGTCCCGTGTCTGGTTGAAATTAAATGATATTTTATCCTCCAATGTCCCCTTCCATAATACACATGTTTTTTTGGGTAGCTTGTCTCCTATCTGGGAAACTCACAGTAGTGCTGGTAACTTTATTGACTTACTTTTAGCTATTTCGCTTCAGATTATTACCACCAATTGGAAGGACACCTCAAAAATCTCGTACCAAGCATGGTGGAATTTGCTGTGCCACCATCACAGACTAGATCGTGCCTATGCTACCTCCACTGCTTTGTTGATTAAAAAAGATTTATTATGGATGCCATTAACCTCTTTTCTTTCCAGAGTGCAGAGCTGACACCGTTTGACGTATACCAAAATGTGTGTACCATGTACCTAATCCTATTTGAAAATTGACTCTGTTTGCATTATTTATTGGACTCCTCTTTTCTCTTCTCTTTCTTCTTCTCTCACCTTTTCCCTTCCTCTCTTTCTTTCTGCTTTCCCGTTTCCTCCCTTTTTCCTTTCTCCCTTCCTCTTCATTCTTCTTCTTCTCTTTCCTCCTCTCCTTAAAATCTTCCACAAATGCATTTGTTCTTGGTACAGTTATTATTTCATGAGGATATTGTTTTGAATTGGTTTTCCTTTTACCCTTATCCTCTCGCTACATGTATCTGTACTGATGTTTTACTTTGTTTATTATCTCAATAAAGCATTCTAAACTTTAAAAAAAGAATGTCACCTCTGCCCCTCCCCTTTTCTTTTGCACCTTCCAAAAAAGAAACTCACAATATGAACAACAAAAAGCTGATGTGACTGTGAGGAAATGTCCACTTGCTTTTTCGAAAATGAGGGATGAATTTCTGTGAGTGCACTATGTAGCTAGGCGCCCACTTGGCATGTGTGTTAAAAAGTTAGTTTATATTTGATATCTGTGTTAACAAGCAAGTTGCTCTCTCTCAGACTGGCTTGCGAAACCCCAACTGTGCTTGTAAGGAATGAAAGTCAAACGTTTGTGGAAATGGTATGAGGCACGGGGCGTGCAATCTGAAAAGAGCATAACACTACTTCTGTGCAGCAGCATTAAGAATCCCTCTGATCGTGAAGATATACCAAATCCGGAATTAGATACAGACATAGCTGCCAAGGTTTAAGACTGCTTATGTGTGACATTTTCAGAATTTCATGATAATTATGAGTGACATTCAACCACTATGAGTGACACTTTCTTTCGAGCAAAAATCAAGCAATGAAGACAACGGAAACATAAATATCAGAAATTACACCCATTTGAGCAACTAGAAACTCTAAGAGATCTTAACACTGCTGCAAAGCACCAGAAACATAGCTGACAAGTTTGCAAACTGCTTAATTGTGACATTTTGGTAGTTTTAGTGTGCATATGAGCAGGGCCACTGGAATTATTTGTGCGGCTGCAGTGATTTTCGCATATTTGTAGATTTGCCGCATTTGCCACATAATCCATAGTCTGCTGCATAACCTGCAGATTTAAAAAAAAAGAAAAAAAAAATTCTACCTCAAGCGGTTCAAAAGTCAGTAAAAACACAGTGGCACTTGATGCAAAGCTTCACTGGTCAACTTTATGTAGCTTATTGCTATATTTAGGTGTTAAACTTAAACTAGTACTAATGCGGCACAGCTAATGCCCAGACACTGTTAACAAGCTTACAAATGACAAAATATTAAGTAGCACCATCACAAAAAGTGGTGCATAATGCCACACAATTTGGCTGTTCTTGCCGCATAATTTGCTCAACCCTGCTGGGGTACAGTACTGCTGTGAAACAGGTAAAACAAAGTTCCCAAGCTCGAATCGATGCATGTTTACTTCTCTGTGCTGTGCGGTGAGAGTGGCACGGGGCTGTCTCAAACATGGCAGTGGCTCCATTACCGAGTCAGCCAATGTCTCTTTCCTTTGCACACGATAATGGATTTGCAGAGCAGCTTCAGCGCAGGGTGGAAGGTCCCGGCAGAGGCGATCTGTCTGAGATATGTCCCGGAGATATCGCTGTGTATAACTCTGACACACACATACACAGCAGCCCACAGGATGTGAGCACGAGCAGCATGAAAACAAACATTACGAATTTAAAAAATATCTAACAAATGCAAATTATGGAGTGCAACATAAAGTAAAACTAGGTATCATTGCTGAATTAGTTTTCCTAGAGGCAATTTGCTGCTGGTGGATTCAGTTTTGTTTGGGAGCTGGATGCAGGCATGTCGGTCACAGGCTTCGACCTGCTCTCTCTCCAGAATCCAGAGCGTGCAGCGGACCGAGCCCACCCTCATTTCACTGACCAGGTTGGATACTTTTACTGCAGTGGCACTAGACGCAAGGCTGGGTGGGCTTGGCTTCTAATAGTTTATGATTTAGGACGACCCCTATGTGGCTCTGGTACAATAAAGCCTTACGCAGCTGGATAAATGAAACAGTGGCACACGTGCATATCGGAGGAGCGGGGCACCTCAGCACAATTTGATTTTATCGCGCTGAAACAATGTTTCTTATTGAAGTCTTAGACTTCACTGGGGTCACCATGGCAACGCGTGAGTGCCTCAGCCGCAGGATATTAAGTTGCAAATTCCGCAGGAATTGCCCGCGCGGGCTGGTTTTATTAAACCAGAGGTGCTCTCTGGCTTAATAAAACTAGCCCGCCTAATCCCCCAGTGTGTCGGGAGCTATACAAATGCGTGACTAATGCATTTTAGTGCGGTGATTCGGCGACCAGCACCAACAATCGTTAGTCTAACACCTGATGCGCGGTACTTGGCAGGGCAGTACAGACCACTGATCTGACTCGAGGTACAGGAAAACATGCATCTAAAGGCGCTTAAATCAGAAATTAGGCCTGACTTCCAAGATGCAGGCAACGACCTCCCTTTTGGGCAGTTTCCATGTTTCATCGTAACTATCTATCACCTGCTTCCAAGTGCTGTGTTTCCTCAATAACTTTTCCATTTTTTCCGGGCGCTGTGCCCCTTTGGCGAGCTTGTCGGGAGTGTAAAAGAAGATCTGGTAACAAACTCTGTTCTCCTCCGTCGTGCTGAAGTTCCCCGGGGCGCTCACACTCTCCGCGCCGAGGATGGCCCTCAGTTTGTCCCTGCCGACCTGCAGTGTTTTCTTGTCCTTCGGGTTCTTCTTCAGATCGAAGTAAAAAACCAGACTTTAGTGCTCCTGTTGCTGATGGCTAGGTCCACGCGCTGCCCTCGCTTTGCCGCGGACACGTCTACTTCCGGGTCAGGCCCGCTTAGCCTGCCTGCGGGGGTGTATGCTTCTGCAACAGCACACTTCCACTTCCGTGTGGGCTCCACTTCCGTGGCCCACACACAGCTGGGCTTCCGGGTCAACACGATCTGCAAGCAGTTGCACTTCCGGGTAAGCATTGGCAGTGTGCGCTCCATCACCGGGCAGTTGCACTTCCGGGGCAGCAGTGCATGCAGGCAGTTGCACTTCCGGGGCAGCAGCGTTACTTCCTGCCGCGGGCTCGTTCTCCTCTGCCAGGTACCCGCGCCGGATCCGGGCTCGGTCCCAGTGTCTGCCCCGCAGACGGCCCTTAATCTCATTGAAGAGGCTGAGGCTCAGGCTGCTGTCGTCGGCGAAGAAGGCCGCCAGCTTCTCCTCGCGCAGGACTGCCTTCTGAAGGTCCTGCGTCACCTCCTGCCAGTACTCGCTGTACCAGTATTTCTCGCACTCTAGTATCTCGTTCACCCTCTGGGCCACGGTCTCCAGCACGCCGGGGGGCAGCTGATTGCAGCCGCAGGCCTCCGAGAGCTGGCGGGCCACCTCCTGGGGGTCCCGGGGGCCTCCAATTTGTCGATGCTCTCCAGCAATTGGCTGGTGCAGCGCTGCACCCCGTCACACTCCGGCTCTTCGTCATCCGCTGTGGGCAGGTCGGTTTCCAGAAGGCGCCGCAGCAGCCACTCGCAGGCCTCTTCCAGCAGATTCCTCATGTACACCCGTGCGCCGTGGTCGTGAGCGGGCATCAGCCGGGCCGCTGCAGCCATCCCGGGGGAGGGTGGTGGGGGGAGGTCCGGCAGTCTCAGTCCGCAGAGAGAGGCATCTTCAGCTCAACAGGAAGCCTCGAGCCTGCGGAATGCGAGAGCAGCTGTGCTCCCCCGGTCTCTGACTCAGGCTGGGTGTATCCGCCAGAGGCAGCCTGTAACTAGGTGGATCTCCTGCTGCTCGGCAGCTTTCCAAAAACACTCCCTTGTATGATCAGACGTAAGCAGCTGATGCCGCAGGTGGGTTACACCACCCCGTCTATGTGGGGTTTTGTCTTTCATTGTAGAAGTATGCAGATTAATTCTATTAAGAACAAGGAGACGAGGATTATGCTTCTCTATTCTTTACCACTTTATTTTCAGCAGCCAATCACAATAAACTTTTGAAAACACTACATATCCCATGATACTCTATAATGACATGACCAACCATAGAGTTGGTGCCCTATATAACACCTTTCTCACGTAAACGCATCCTCTTTCTTTGCTGCTTCACAGCTTTTTAAGTGCACTTCAATCTTTATTACTTTTCTATTGATTGTTTATGCATGTTTTCTCTTTAATGATAACACAGTTATTTAATGCTAGTTTCGTTTGTGTGGACTTGGCGCGGCCCTCCCGCATTTATTTATTCATTGCGGGGCCGCACCGACTGACTGCAGAGGGGGTGATTATCCTCCCAGCCGGGTGCTTGCAGCCTGCGCCTAATCTGAGGGGAGCGGGAGTTTGGGAGCCAGGCTGCGCGTCTGCCTGACACCCAGTCCTCTTATATTACTATTACACCCTGAGCAGCCCCGCGCATGTGTGGCGTCCATTTTGGATGCCTCAAGCGCTCAGAGGCGGAGATGCGCATAAACTGCTCCTGGACCTCATAATTGCTCCCTGCTGACGCCCTGTAGCTAGACCTGGCTCAGGGTTGGACATTTTTGACATAGGCTTTGCCAGGAGCAGTGTAAGCAGGCACTCCCTCCACACTTGAATACTGATAATTAATTCTATGTCAGGACCTGAGGCTCCAATTATGCTTCTCATTTCTTTACTGTTTATTCACAGCAGCCAATGAAATAAAAGTTTATCAAAACACTACATTACCCATGAACACTCTCTTAACACCTGATCAACCATAGAGCATGGCCCTATATAAGCTCCCACCAAGGTGACAGTGTCCTCTCTCTTTGGTCCTTCGCAGCTAGTTATGTGCTTTCTCCCTTATGCCTTTATTGGTTCGCAGCATATTTGTAGCAACTGCTTAGATGGCTATGTAGAGATGTGACTGCGTATGCTTTGAAGGCTTCCTTAAGTTTGCGTGTTGGGTTCGCAACGTAGCTTTGTTGGTGACTAATTTCATTTTTACTCGCTGTTTGGGGCTTTCAAATCAGCTTGCGCCTACTGTCACTTGGGTTACCGCTCGGTCGCGCGATCGGGTCTCCTGGGAGAGCACTGCCTCCCGACGGGGCGCTTCGCGCCCACGTCCTGTTTGGTGGAGAGGGAGACGGGAGCGAGGCCATGCGCCGTTTATAAGCGCAGTCCTCTTTCTGCACACACAAGGGGCACGCATTGTGCTTGTGCGGCGGCCATTTTGGATGCTTTTCGTATCTGGAAAAGCTTAAACGAACGCGGGAGCAGCGTTTCACTGCTCAACGGTCCTGCTTCTTCCTCGTTGTGCTGTTTACTTCCCTGACACCCGGCAAGTGAGATTGCAGGGCTGGAGAATTGTGGCATAGGCTCTGCCTAGAGTGGTATTAGCAAGCCCTCCCTCCACCTCTAATATATACTTTGCCTGTTTGGCTTTGCTTGCTTGGGGTAGATCCACTCCGCCTTGAACTCTATACATTGTTATAGGCATAATTGCTCCTGATTTGGAATCTAACCCTCATTTTTGGGTCACTAACCTCCTGTGGGACATACAGCTGCTCTGCAGTAGTTTATTATGGCTGAATAATATTATGAGGAGGAATACTTTGAGGAGGAACCCTCTTGATGCAGGGGTGCAACACTTCATTAATAAAGCCCTGGTGAGGGCCATAGAGCCTTTGAAACGGCACTTGTGCGGGTACTCTCAACAGCCAGGCTGGCTCCCCGCCCCTAGCAGACCCAGGCCCAGTGGCAAAGGCACCAAAAAACCCCACGCTGCAGACTTTGCCAAACTGGCCAAGACCATGTCAACAGACCATGATTATAACACCCCTCCCTCCTGAGGCGGCAGCCACAGAACTCCACCAAGAGGATGACGAAGAAACCTCCTCATGCGTCAGATCAAGATGAGGCCCCTAGACCCTCTAAGTGCTCAAAAATGGAGCGCCACTTGGACATCTCTCCTCAGCCCAAACTGCTCACGTTCGAACCGATGAAGATTGTCCACCCTAACTCCACGGCCTGGTTGCCACCCCAGGAGGTGACTGATTATGTCCAATCCCATCTGAGACAAACATTTGACAAAGATGTCAGGGCGCGGCTGCGCTCCGAGTGCCCGAGGCCAGACCTGCCAGGTAAGGTGTCAGAAACTCCAGAGGTAGACCCCTCTATGCTTACCTACTTAAAAAAAAAAGTATTCTAAAGATCCTAAGAAGGGCATTGACAGGGCTTGGCGATTGTGCCAAGATAAACTATTAGACATGATGGGCCCTTTGACCCAAATTTTGGAGCTGGGCTTTAAGGCTAAGGAGTCTGCTCTTGCTATTGACCCTGAGGAACTCATTGGATTTGCCAGCTGGGAAACGCAAATTGCGCTATGTCTAGTGAGAGACGGCGCTCTATTTTGCTAAAGCTGGACCCCAAATTGGCAGAACTCTCTTCGTCAGAATCTGGCCCCTTCGCTCAGGGCCTAATATTTGGCCAGCCCTTCCTCAAGGAACTCACGAAGTTCGTCGCCACATTCAGCGGCTTGGACAAGGCACAGGAATCCCTTAGACGTGCCTTCCGACCGGTTCCAACAGCAACAATCCGTCCTTTTACCTGACCCAGCGCTCCAGAAATCGTTTCCAAAAAGGCAGATATGGAGGAAACCAGGGTGGAAACCAGGACTCTGGAACCACAGGTGAGACTGATCATATGTTCAGAAGTGACATTGGGGGGCAGGATACAGTCCTATCTGCAAGTATGGCGCACATTCTCACAGGATGCATGGGTTCAAGTTAGAGCTATACAGCTCCCCCAGTCAGATTTATCCCCCTTCACAGATGTATTTTTCCCGTCAAGAGCAAGACTTCATCTCCGCAGAGATATTATCTCTGTTGAAGAAAGGGGCCATAGTCGCCACAGATCCCCACCCCAGAAGGTTTACCAGCAGTATCTTAGTCGAGAAGAAAGGGGGTGGGTCCAGACTGGTACTAAACCTCAAAGATTTCAATGGATGGGTAGTTTATCGGCATTTCAAGATTGAATCCATCCATCTTCTGCGTGATCTTCCTCAGGAAGGGGATTGGATGGTCCGATTGGACTTGAAGGACACGTCCCCATCTTCGCACCACATCGGCGTTTCCTTCAATTCCACTGGCAAGGAGTTTGGTACAAATACAAAGTTCTCCCTTTCGGGCTTTCATCGGAACCATGGTGCTTCACGAAACTGCTTCGTCCAGTGGTAGAGGCATTGAGAGCACAGGGAGTGCATCTAATCATTTATTTAGACGACATTATCATCTTGGCACGTTGCCTGCAACTGGTATTAACCCATCTCGACTAGGCGATCAGTCTCTTGCAGAGTCTGGGGTTCGTTGTGAACTCGCAGAAATCGATCATGACTCCGGCACAGTCGATAGAATTTCTAGGGTTTCAGATCGATTCCCGTCTAGGTCAGCTACTACTCCCAACACAGAAGGTCAGATCAATCAAGAGAGAGTTGAGATTGATTCTGAACAAGCAGATTGTATCATTGAGATCAGTAGCCCGATTGGTTGGTCTTCAGGCCTCTTCGATTCAAGCAATCTTCCCGGGCCCCCTTCACTATCGGGCACTTCAGAGGTTAAAAATTCAGCATCTCCGGAAAGGCCTCGGTTATGCAGATCAGATTCCACTCTCGGAGGAGGCGAGTTTGGAGATGTGGTGGTGTTGGTTGAACCACATGAAGGCTTGGAACAGCAGAGCCATTTTTGGGTCCACTCCGGAAGTAGTGATCGAGTCGGATGCCAGCCGTTGGGGTTGGGGAGCCCGTTGCAGGCAGATCTCCACTGGGGGCCGTTGGTCCCAGGAGGAACTATCATTGCATATCAACTGCCTGGAACTCCTAGCAGGCTCCTTTGCGATTCGCAGTATCTCCCCACGGCAGACGGACTGTTTTTTCCTACTTCGCATGGACAACATGTCAGCAGTGCGATATGTGAACAAGCTGGGAGGGATGAGATCCCAAGTGTTAGCGGAGATCGCCAAGGACTTTTGGCACTTCTGCCTACAGCACAGAATTTCTGTAGTAGCGGAATATCTTCCTGGTTGCAACAACACTGTGGCAGATTGGCAATCCCGATATTTACAGGATTTGAGCGACTGGAGACTGCACCCTCGGATTTTCCGGGCATTCAACCGTCGTTGGGGTCCCTGTCATCTGGACCTGTTTGCCTCACGCCTTAACAGGAAGGTCCCGGCATTTTTCAGCTGGTGTCCGGATCCGGAGGCACTTGCCCCGGACGCTTTTCTCCAGAACTGGCCAACGACTCTGTGTTATGCGTTTCCCCCATTTATGATGATCCCCAAAGTATTGGCGCAATCCCGCCGTCAACTGGAGGAGTTAATATTGATAACCCCACTCTGGAGAGTGCAGGCATGGTTCCCAGTACTTCTGGAAATGTCGTGTGCAGCTCCAATCCTCCTCCCACTTCGGTGGAACCTGTTGCTGGACCCGCAAGGAGCTCCACATCCATTGCTAGAGTCAGGGCAACTCTCCCTTGTGGCTTGGCGGTTTTCCGGTACAGATGGAAGGTCCCGGGCCTTTCAAGAGACGCTAACAGATTTATCAGCGAGGCCTGGTCTTCTAATACCCACAAGCAGTACTCATCAGCTTAGAAACAATGGTGTGGTTGGTGCACTGAACGGGAGGTCAATCCCGTTAATGCGCATTTCTCTTTGATTGTAAATTTTTTATCTTCCATCGCTTCTTCTGGCATGCCCTAGAGGACTGTGAATAATTTCCGGTCTGCCATCTCAGCAGGCCACGAGCAGGTTGAAGGTAGACCAGTTGGAGAACACCCTTTAGTTTGCAAACTGCTAAGAGGTATCCGTATGGTCAGTCCACCTTGTCCTAAATACTACGTTTTATGGGATGTGTCCGTTGTCCTGTGATTTTTGGAGTCTTGGCCCTCCAATAAATACTTATCAAGGAAGCAACTATCAGCCAAATTAACCATGTTGCTGTGTCTGATTTCTTGTAAACGCGTATCAGATGTCCGCGTTTTGGACTCAGCAGGACACAGGTTTTCCCCTAAAGGGGTTACTTTTCACATCACAAAACGAACTAAATGCAATACCTCTTTAGTACCATAACCAGCTTTTCCGGATAATCCTAAGCTGTGTGTTGTACAATGTTTAAAGGAATATGAGGTGAGTAGTGCCGAGATTCGTTCATACATGAGGGGTCAGGTATTAATTGTGCTGCAAAAGCATTTCCGCCCAGTGACTCCAGCCTACTTGTCGAGATGGGTGCACTGGCTGATGAGCGAGGCAGGCATTGATGTGTCTAAATTTGGAGCCCATTCGGCTCGCAGGGCTATGGCCTCAAAATCTTTCTCCTTGGGAGTCAGCCTTGCAGACATCATGAATGCGGCTGATTGGTCAACAGAGACAACTTTTCATTCTATTATAAACCTATTGTTGATGTGGCTTCGGTAGTGGTGGCTAAACTTTGAACAAGCATAATCTGAGCCTCCGGTCCTGACTTAAAATAAAAAATTTGCAAACATTTGTGACAATAATTTTCAATTCTATTAAGAATACAGAGGCGAGGATTATCCCACCCAAGTCAAATGTCTTTGCACTGCATTGATATACTGCATAAGTTATTCTCATACGTTCTAACTCCCCCTTTTTTCTGATTGTCATGACTGCTGAATCATGTATGGAGACCAGAGTTACGGTTTTATCCTTTTGCGATTGCAGGCGCTGGTGGCAAGTAAGGCGTAATGAATCACGGAGGTGCGACGCCCACATTCTGCAGTGGTTATCTTTGCCTGTTCTCAGAGAGGATTACAGACTTCGTTTGGTGCAATCACAGGATCGAGGGTTGCGCCCCGTTGGGCCCCAAGTTGTTTCCTTCTGGAGGAGTTTTGTCTATAAGTGAAGGCTGAACCAGACTGATAAAGTTATTTGAACTGACTTAACTGTTGGAAGGTTACTCAAAGAAAGAGGACACTGTCACCTTGGTGGGAGCTTATATAGGGCCTGCTCTATGGTTGATCAGGTGTTAGGAGAGTGTTCATGGGTAATGTAGTGTTTTGATAAACTTTTATTTCATTGGCTGCTGTGAATAAACAGTAAAGAAATGAGAAGCATAATCCTCGCCTCCGTGTCCTTAATAGAATTGAAAATTCTTGTCACGAATGTTTGCAAATTTTTAATTATTGCCTGCTTTGAGGTATATTACTGCTCCCCCTTATTAACTCTACGTGGGGCTGGTTTGATTATATATATAAAGCTCCCTGTTTTTACTGATTTTTGCAGATAAATACAGACAGAAAACATTTATTTTCTTGTCTGTATTTATTTTTAAATGTGGATTAAAACGGAAATTGCGTTGTTTTTTGGTAATTCTAAATACTGTCTGTCATGACTGCCAGGCCAATCGCTGTGTGATTCATAGGTAAGGGGGCTAAAAAAGAAAGGACTTTTAGTAAAGAGGCTTTAATAGCAGTAGCTATGCACAAGGCTGAAACTGAAATTTGCATATTTTCTTATAAGTGCATTGATTTATCTTCTGCGGGTGTTTACAGCATTGATACCTAGTAGGCATTCAAGCATGAGTGCATATTTACCAGTTAAATAAATGCAGAAATACACTAATTTCAGCTTCCACAAAACCCAAAATAAACATGGATAAATACAGATAAAATTAGCAAAAAAGAAAGATAGATAAATACAGACGGAAATGTCAAAAAAATAAATACCATAAAACCAGGAGCCCTAATTATATACCTTCGTCCTGGGACCGGGTCTCTTTGCTTTGCAGCACCAGGCATAATGGCGGAATACTATGAGGAAGATTTTTATTATGATGGCTACTGAGTCATTAGAGCAAGACCTGGTTGAGGCATTGGATATGGGGGTACATCACTCCGTAAACAAGGCCTGGTTAAAGCCATCACGCCTCTAAAACGTCACCTTTGTGGCTACGCAAAGCAACAAGGGTGGTTGCCAACCCCTCAGATGAGGGCCAAGTCCAGTAGCAAGTCCCCCAAGGGCCCCCATGCTGCAGAGTTTGTGAGACTGGCCGATTCTCTGACCTCTGAACACACATATAGTGCCCCTAGTGAACCATCGGTATTGGACCCCTTACAGGAGGATGAGCTATATCTTCATCTAGCCACGGTTCAGACCAGGAGGAGACCCCTGGACCCAGTAAGCGGAAGCTATGTGAACAAGCTGGGGGGGATGAAATCTCGCATTCTGGCGGAGATTGCCGGACCCAGAAGCCCCGACCACGGATGCCTTTCTACAAGACTGGGCTCCCAAGCTGTGTTACGCATTTCCCCCGTTCTTGATTTCCAGGGTGTTGGCGCTGGTGCGTAGTCAACGAGCGGAACTAGTGTTGGTAACACCCTTTTGGAGGGCACAAGCCTGGTTCCCAGTTCTCCTGGAATTGACTTGTGCCTGTCCAATCCTGATTCCCTTTCGTTGGAATCTCCTCCTGGATCCAGGAGGACTTCCACATGCGTTGATTTCGTCATGCCACCTCTCCCTAGTGGCTTGGAGGGTTTCCGGGGCAGATGGAGTGTCCCAGGTCTTTCGCGAGAGGCTAACTAATTAGTCAATCAAGCCTGGTCCGTCAACACCCACAAACGATATTCCTCCGCTTGGAAACGCTGGGTTAGCAGGTGCCATTAACAGGACGCTGATCCCGTTGGAGCACATTACTCTTTGGTGATTAATTTTCTGTCTTCCCTCGCCTCTACGGGTAGGGCATACAGAACGTTTAATAATATTAGGTCGACCTTTTCGGCGGGACGCGCTCCAGTGGATGGTAAACCGATAGGGGAGCATCCCATAGTATGCAAGCTTTTGAGGGGCATCTGAATGATCCGCCCGCCTAGTCCTAAGTATTCGGTGTTGTGGGATGTGTCCATTGTCCTACGATTCTTGGAGTCGTGGCCGAGCAATAAGTATCTGTCGCGAAAACAGCTGCCAGCCAAGCTTACCATGCTGCTTTGTCTTGTGTCATGTACGAGAGTGATGTCATTGCATTGGATTTGGGGGGGGCGCACTTTCTCCCCTGAAGGGGTCACTTTCTCCGTTTCTAGACGCACCAAATTCGATAGTGATTCGGTTTCTTATTCTGCATTTCTGGATAATCCTAGCTGCGTGGTACAATGTTTGAAGGCGTACGAGGTTAGTACTGCTGAGTTTCGTTCTGCGTTGGCTTATGGGCGAAGCAGGCATTGATGTGTCCATGTTTGGGGCCCATTCAGCACGTGGTGCAATGGCTTCAAAATCTTTTGCCTTAGGTTCTACTCTCTCTGACATTTTGAAAGCAGCCGACTGGTTGGCAGAGTCTACTTTTAAAACATTCTATTGTAAACCTATTGTTGATGTGGCTTCTGTGGTGGTGGCTAAGCTTTAAACAAGCATAATCGGAGCCTCTGGTCCTGACATAGAATTCAAAATTTTCAAACATTTGTGACAAGAATTTTCAATTCTATTAAGGACTGGGAGACGAGGATTATCCCACCCAATGTATAATGTGTTGTACAGGTCTTTATGTAATATATCTATTTCCTAATGTTCCCTCCCTAATTTGAATGTCCTGGTTTTGTGACATGTGGGTGAAATCAGTTTTACGACTTTCTTTTGACTTTATCAGGTTCTGATAGAAAATGATCGCTGGAGCGGCGGAGCTTCCTGGGCTGTGGACCCCCTGGTTTGGTGAAGACATAGTTCCCCATGGAGAGGTCGGATCGACTTCCGGATGTTCTTCGGTTTCCTGGTGGTCGGAGTTATGAAGCAGACCCTCGTTGGGTCTTACCTTGGCTCTATCTGAGAAAGGGCTCTCTACCGTTTCAGGATCCTGATTCGGGATGTTCCTAGCGTTGGATATTTTTGAATTGCATTAACTGTTTTTCCGAGATCTTTACAAAGAAAGAGGATACATTCATGTGAGAAAGGTGTTATATAGGGCACCTACTCTATGGTTGGTCACATGATTATAGAGCATTATGGGATATGTAGTGTTTACAAAAGTTCATTGTGATTGGCTACTGAGAATAAAGTGGCAAAGAATAGAGAGGCATAATCCTCGCCTCCGTGTCCTCAATAGAATTGAAAATTCTTGTCACGAATGATTACAAATTTTGAATTATCAGAGTCTGGACCGGAGGCTCAGATTATGCTTCTCTTTCTTTTACTACTTTTCACAGCAGCCAATCACAATAAAGTTTTATGAAAACTACATTCCCCATCATATCACATTAACACGTGACCAACCTTAGAGCCGCTGCCCTATATAATCTCTTCACAACGTCCCAGTGTCCTCTTTCTTTGCTGCTTCGCAGCCAGTTAAGTGCACTTCATTCATACTAATATCTTATTGACTGCTATTGTCTCGCATGTAACTTGGTTAATTGGTTTATTGTTTATTTAGCAGTGCGACATTGCCTTGAGGGTTGCATGTTTGAGTGCGGTATGTGAGATTGACGCTTTGTTTCTTCATGCATTATTCACAGTTCTGCCTCCCAACTGGGTGCCCGCCGCCCACGTCTTGTCTGGAGCGGGGACGGGAGCAAGGCAGACGCAAGATCCTCTTGATTTCAACGAGAGGTCGGCCCGAGCATGTGTTGCGGCCATTTTGGTCCCGTCCTGTCATAGTAGGGCTTACATCGAACGCGCAAACCCACGTATAACTGCTTTCATAGTCCCAGACCCTCATGACTGCTCCCGAGTGCCTCAGATAAAGCAGGGCTGGATAATTGTCATAGGCATTGCCTAGAGTAGCCGGCAGGTCCTCCCTCCACTATAACTATATATATAGAAATTCACTGAAAAAACCATAGGTTTTAGGGACAGTTATAGTTACTTGGACATTGCACTCGTACAAAACCCGTGAAATTCCCCCGTTATAGTTAGTTCAGCTAACTATAACTCGCGCCCCTGCAATGCACTGCTGATGACGTCACATATCACATCACTCATGACATGGTCAGTGACATCACTGATGACATCACTGATGACATCTCAAATGACATCACTGATGACATCACTGATGACATCATCCAGTGACTGTGTGTTTCTGTAAAGTTTAAATATGTTTAATATATATAGGGAAAGGCGTATTGAAGAATGAGTGGGTGTATAAGTGTCTGAATGGATGATTTAGTACGTGAGTGACTGACTAAACGTATTAAATGTATCTTACTGAATGCATGGGTTAGTGACTAAACTGTGTGAATGTCTGTATCCGTCTGTTTGTTGGTGTGTAAGTGGATGCATGGATTTGCGAAAAGCTACATGAGTGTCTATATGGGTTATTGATTGGTTCTCTGAGTATCTGTATGGCTGCCTGAGTGTTTGTGTGGGTGGGGTGTGTGTGACTCTATACATAGATGTGTGAGTGGGTGATTCACTGGGTGCATGATTTCAAGAGTGCATCTGTGATGGACTGCTTGGGTGGGTGAGTGTGTGTATGGGTGTGTTAGTGAGTGAATGTATATCTCAGTGGTACATGTGCGAGTAACTACATATGTAAAAGGCAGTATATATGTGTGTTAGAGTATTTAAATGGCTATAAGTGAGAGTGTGTTATTGTGAGAGTGGCTGTATGGATGCATGTGTGCTTGTATCAGTTATCGTATAAGAGCGTAAGAATGTGCTAGTATTTGTATGAGTAAGTGAGCTGGTGTGTGTATAACTGTATAGGTGAGTAAATGGGTGTGTGATTAATTTTTTGCATGACTGACTAGGTGTGTGAGTACCTCTATGGATGAGTGGCGGTGTGTGAGTGTTTATATAGGTGTATGAGTGCATATGATAGTCCTGTACTGAGTGACTGTAAGTATGAGTGACTGTACAGGTGAGTGAGTGGATGTGTGTGTAGACCTAAGAATCAGTGAGTGGGTATGTAGTTTTTGGTGTTGGAGTGTCTATGGTTTTGAGAATGGCAGTCTGTAATTTAGAGTGGGTGTATCAAAAGTTATATTAGGGTGTGAGAAGATGCATGAAATTATCACATGGATGATGTCATGAGTGATGTCATTTGAGATGTCATCAGTGATGTCACTGACCATGTCATGAGTGATGTAATATGTGACGTCATCAGCAGTGCATAGCCGGGGCGCGAGTTATAGTTAGCTGAACTAACTATAACGGGGGAATTTCTATGGTTTTGTACGAGTGAAATGTCCAACTAACTATAACTGTGCCTAAAACCTATGGTTTTTTCAGTGAATTTCAAAGGTTTTTTAAATGCTAATTTCTAACTATAACGTGTCTGAAACCTATGGTTTTTTCAGTGAATTTCAAAAGTTTTTTAAATGCTAATTTCTAACTATAACGTGCCTGAAACCTAAAAAGAGCACAGAAAGAAGCAAAAGATGTGCAGAAAGAACCAACAGAGGAGCAGAAAGAGGCCTTGTTGCAAAATCATCCTGTGCCCACAACTTTTTCAGACGGGTACTGGTGGTAACTGACTCTGACTAACCAGAGCCAGTGCTATGCTAAAAGACACTTAGAATACAGTGAAAACACCTACATACACTAGGGAACACTATGCGTTGGGGTACCCCTGTGATTAGCATGACCTCCTCTGCAAGTCCCTAGTACATAATAGGGCAGGGGATTAAAACTATCTCTTAAAACGCGCTACAGGGCGCGTTTGCACAGTGGTGAAGGGAGGGGGGGGCCTGAGGTGACATGTGTGCAAACGCGCCCCGTGGCGCGTTTTAAGTTACGGGATTAAGTCCCCTTGAATCCTGAGGGTCCCTGGGGCCCAACTAGCCCCCCAGGTACCTACAGTTAGGACCACAGAGCTGAGTTGCAGAGATGTGTTCCGAGGCCACGCACCTTTTTTCACCTCTCTGCAACGCAACTCTGTTGTGCTTACTGAAGGTACCTGGTGGGCTAGTTGGACCCCAAGATTCAAAGGGAATTAATTCCCCAACTTAAAATGCACCACAGGGCGTGTGTTTAGGTAGTGAAGAGGGTCGTGCTGGGGGTAGTGTTTTAGGGTTTAGGGTAGTGCAGTGGTGTTTGTGTAGTGTAGGGGGTCATGCTGGGGGTAGATTTAGGGTTTAGGGTAGTGCAGTGGTGTTTGGGAAGTGTAGGGAGTCGTGCTGGGGGAGTGTTTTAGGGTTTAGGGTAGTACAGTGGTGTTTGGGTAGTGTAGGGGTCGTGCTGGGGGTAGTGTTTTAGGGTTTAGGGTAGTGCAGTGGTGTTTGGGTAGTGTAGGGGGTCGTGCTGGGGGTAGTGATTTAGGGTAGTGCAGTGGTGTTTGGGTAGTGTAGGGGATACTGCTGGGGGTGGTGTTTTAGGGTTTAGGGTAATGCAATGGTGTTTGGGTAGTGTAGGGGGTACTGCTGGGGGTAGTGTTTTAGGGTTTAGGGTAGTGCAATGGTGTTTGGGTAGCGTAGGGGGTACTGCTGGGGGTAGTGTTTTAGGGTTTAGGGTAGTGCAGTGGTGTTTGGGTAGTGTAGGGGTTCGTGCTGGGGGTAGTTTTTTAGGGTTTAGGGTAGTGCAGTGGTGTTTGAGTAGTGTAGTAGGTCGTGTTTTAGGGTTTAGGGTAGTGCAGTGGTCTTTGGGTAGTGTAGGGAGTCATGCGGGGGGTATTGTTTTAGAGTTTAGGGTAGTGCAGTGGTCTTTGGGTAGTGTAGGGGGTCGTGCGGGGGGTAGTGTTTTAGGGATTAGGGTAGTGCATTGGTGTTTGGGTAGTGTAGGGGGTCATGCGGGGGTAGTGTTTTAGGGTTTAGGGCAGTGCAGTGGTGTTTAGGTACTGTAGGGGGTCGTGCTGGGGGAGTGTTTTAGGGTTTAGGGCAGAGCAGTGGTGTTCGGGTAGTGTAGGGGTCGTGCTGGGGGAGTGTTTTAGGGTTTAGGGCAGTGCAGTCGTGTTCGGGTAGTGTAGGGGGTCGTGCTGGGGGAGTATTTTAGGGTTTAGGGTAGTGCAGTGGTGTTCGGGTAGTGTAGGGGATCGTGCTGGGGGTAGTGTTCTAGGGTTTAGGGCAGTGCAGTGGTGTTTGGGCAGTGTAGGGGGTCGTGCTGGGAATATGTTTTAGGGTTTAGGGCAGTGCAGTGGTGTTCGGGCAGTGTAGGGGGTCGTGCTGGGGGTGGTGTTTCAGGGTTTAGGGCAGTGCAGTGGTGTTCGGGCAGTGTAGGGGGTCGTGCAGGGGTGGTGTTTCAGGGTTTAGGGCAGTGCAGTGGTGTACGGGCAGTGTAGGGGGTCGTGCAGGGTTGGTGTTTCAGGGTTTAGGGCAGTGGTGTTTGGGCAGTGTAGGGGGTCATGATGGGGGTGGTGTTTCAGGGTTTGGGGCAGTGCAGTGGTGTTCGAGCAGTAAAGGGGTCGTGCTGGGGGTGGTGTTTCAGGGTTTAGGGCAGTGCAGTGGTGTTCGGGCAGTGTAGGGGGCGGTGCAGGGGTGGTGTTTCAGGGTTTAGGGCAGTGCAGTGGTGTTCGGGCAGTGTAGGGGCGGTGCAGGGGTGGTGTTTCAGGGTTTAGGGCAGTGCAGTGGTGTTCGGGCAGTGTAGGGGGTCTTGCTGGGGCTGGTGTTTCAGAGTCTAGGGCAGTGCAGTGGTGTTCGGGCAGTGTAGGGGGTCTTGCTGGGGCTGGTGTTTCAGGGTTTAGGGCAGTGCAGTGGTGTTCGGGCAGTGTAGGGGTCGTGCTGGGGGTGGTGTTTCAGGGTTTAGGGCAGTGCAGTGGTGTTCGGGCAGTGTAGGGGGTCGTGCTGGGGCAAGTGTTTCAGGGTTTAGGGCAGAGCAATGGTGCTCAGTCAGTGTAGGGGGTTGTGCTGGGGGTGATGTTTCAGGGTTTAGGGCAGTGCAGTGGTGTTAGGGCAGTGTAGGGGGTCGTGCTGGGGGTGGTGTTTCAGGGTTTAGGGCAGTGCAGTGGTATTCCGGCAGTGTAGGGGGTCGTGCAGGGGGTGGTGTTTCAGGGTTTAGGGCAGTGCAGTGGTGTTCGGGCAGTGTAGGGAGTCGTGCTGGGGTGGTGTTTCAGGGTTTAGGGCAGTGCAGTGGTGTTCAGGCAGTGTAGGGTGTCGTGCTGAGGGGTGGTGTTTCAGGGTTTAGGGCAGTGCAGTAGTGTTTGGGCAGTGTAGGGGGTCGTGCAGGGGGTGGTGTTTCAGGGTTTAGGGCAGTGCAGTGGTGTTCGGCCAGTGTAGGTAGTCTTGCTGGGGGTGGTGTTTCAGGGTTTAGTGCAGTGGTGTTCGGATAGTGAAGGTGGTCTTGCTGGGGGTGGAGTTTCAGGGTTTAGGGCAGTGCAGTGGTGTTCGGGCAGTGTAGGGGGTCGTGCTGGAGATGGTGTTTGAGGGTTTAGGGCAGTGCAGTGGTGTTCGGGCAGTGTAGAGGGTCGTGCTGGGGCTGGTGTTTCAGGGTTTAGGGCAGTGCAGTAGTTTTCGGGCAGTGTAGGCGGTTGTGCTGGGGCTGGTGTTTCAGGGTTTAGGGCAGTGCAGTGGTGTTCGGGCAGTGTACGGGGTTGTGCTGGGGCTGGTGTTTCAGGGTTTAGGGCAGTGCAGTGGTGTGCGGGCAGTGTACGGGGTTGTGCTGGGGCTGGTGTTTCAGGGTTTAGGGCAGTGCAGTGGTGTTTGGGCAGTGTAGGGGGTTGTGCTGGGGTGGTGTTTCAGGGTTTAGGGCAGTGCAGTGGTGTTCGGGCAGTGTAGGGGGTCGTGCTGGGGCTGGTGTTTCAGGGTTTAGGGCAGTGCAGTGGTGTTCGGGCAGTGTAGGGGTCAAGCTGGGGCTGGTGTTTCAGGGTTTAGGGCAGTGCAGTGGTGTTCGGGCAGTGTAGGGGGTCGTGCTGGGGGTGGTGTTTCAGGGTTTAGGGCAGTGCAGTGGTGTTCGAGCAGTAAAGGGGTCGTGCTGGGGGTGGTGTTTCAGGGTTTAGGGCAGTGCAGTGGTGTTCGGGCAGTGTAGGGGGCGGTGCAGGGGGTGGTGTTTCAGGGTTTAGGGCAGTGCAGTGGTGTTCGGGCAGTGTAGGGGCGGTGCAGGGGGTGGTGTTTCAGGGTTTAGGGCAGTGCAGTGGTGTTCGGGCAGTGTAGGGGGTCTTGCTGGGGCTGGTGTTTCAGAGTCTAGGGCAGTGCAGTGGTGTTCGGGCAGTGTAGGGGGTCTTGCTGGGGCTGGTGTTTCAGGGTTTAGGGCAGTGCAGTGGTTTTCGGGCAGTGTAGGGGTCGTGCTGGGTGTGGTGTTTCAGGGTTTAGGGCAGTGCAGTGGTGTTCGGGCAGTGTAGGGGGTCGTGCTGGGGCAAGTGTTTCAGGGTTTAGGGCAGAGCAATGGTGCTCAGGCAGTGTAGGGGGTTGTGCTGGGGGTGATGTTTCAGGGTTTAGGGCAGTGCAGTGGTGTTAGGGCAGTGTAGGGGGTCGTGCTGGGGGTGGTGTTTCAGGGTTTAGGGCAGTGCAGTGGTATTCCGGCAGTGTAGGGGTCGTGCAGGGGTGGTGTTTCAGGGTTTAGGGCAGTGCAGTGGTGTTCGGGCAGTGTAGGGAGTCGTGCTGGGGTTGGTGTTTCAGGGTTTAGGGCAGTGCAGTGGTGTTCAGGCAGTGTAGGGTGTCGTGCTGAGGGGTGGTGTTTCAGGGTTTAGGGCAGTGCAGTAGTGTTTGGGCAGTGTAGGGGGTCGTGCAGGGGGTGGTGTTTCAGGGTTTAGGGCAGTGCAGTGGTGTTCGGCCAGTGTAGGTAGTCTTGCTGGGGGTGGTGTTTCAGGGTTTAGTGCAGTGGTGTTCGGATAGTGAAGGTGGTCTTGCTGGGGGTGGAGTTTCAGGGTTTAGGGCAGTGCAGTGGTGTTCGGGCAGTGTAGGGGGTCGTGCTGGAGATGGTGTTTGAGGGTTTAGGGCAGTGCAGTGGTGTTCGGGCAGTGTAGAGGGTCGTGCTGGGGCTGGTGTTTCAGGGTTTAGGGCAGTGCAGTAGTTTTCGGGCAGTGTAGGCGGTTGTGCTGGGGCTGGTGTTTCAGGGTTTAGGGCAGTGCAGTGGTGTTCGGGCAGTGTACGGGGTTGTGCTGGGGCTGGTGTTTCAGGGTTTAGGGCAGTGCAGTGGTGTGCGGGCAGTGTACGGGGTTGTGCTGGGGCTGGTGTTTCAGGGTTTAGGGCAGTGCAGTGGTGTTCGGGCAGTGTAGGGGGTTGTGCTGGGGTGGTGTTTCAGGGTTTAGGGCAGTGCAGTGGTGTTCGGGCAGTGTAGGGGGTCGTGCTGGGGCTGGTGTTTCAGGGTTTAGGGCAGTGCAGTGGTGTTCGGGCAGTGTAGGGGGTCAAGCTGGGGCTGGTGTTTCAGAGTTTTGGGCAGAGCAGTGGTGTCCGGGCAGTGTAGGGGGTCGTGCTGGGGGTGGTGTTTCAGGGTTTAGGGCAGTGCAGTGGTGTTCGGGCAGTGTAGGGGGTCTTGCTGTGGGTGATGTTTCAGGGTTTAGGGCAGTGCAGTGGTGTTCGGGCAGTGTAGGGGGTCTTGCTGGGGGTAGTGTTTCAGGGTTTAGGGTGGTGCAGTGGTGTTCGTGCAGTGTAGGGGGTCATGCTGGGGGTGCTGTTTCAGGGTTTAGGGCAGTGCAGTAGTGTTCGGGCAGTGTAGGGGGTCGTGCAGGGGGTGGTGTTTCAGGGTTTAGGGCAGTGCAGTGGTGTTCTGGCAGTGTAGGGGGTCGTGCTGGGGGTGGGGTTTCAGGGTTTAGGGCAGTACAGTGGTGTTCGGACAGTGTAGGGGGTCGTGCAGGGGTGGTGTTTCATGGTTTAGGGCAGTGCAGTGGTGTTCGGGCAGTGTAGGGGGTCGTGCTGGGGCTGGTGTTTCAGGGTTTAGGGCAGTGCAGTGGTGTTCGGGCAGTGTAGGGGGTCTTGCTGGGGGTGGTGTTTCAGGGTTTAGGGCAGTGGTGTTCGGGCAGTGTAGGGGGTCTTGCTGGGGGTGATGTTTCAGGGTTTAGGGCAGTGCAGTGGTGTTCGGGCAGTGTAGGGGGTCTTGCTGGGGGTAGTGTTTCAGGGTTTAGGGCAGTGCAGTGGTGTTCGTGCAGTGTAGGGTTTCGTGCTGGGGATGGTGTTTCTGGGTTTAGGGCAGTGCAGTAGTGTTTGAGCAGTGTAGGGGGTTGTGCAGGGGGTGGTGTTTCAGGGTTTAGGGCAGTGCAGTGGTGTTTGGGCAGTGTAGGGGGTCGCGCTGGGGGTGGTGTTTCAGGGTTTAGGGCAGTGCAGTGGTGTTAGGGCAGTGTAGGGGGTCATGCACGGGGTGGTGTTTCAGGGTTTAGGGCAGTGCAGTGGTGTTCGGGCAGTGTAGGGTGTCGTGCTTGGGCTGGTGTTTCAGGGTTCAGGGCAGTGTAGTGGTGTTCAGGCAGTGTAGGGGGTCGTGCTGGGGCTGGTGTTTCACGGTTTAGGGCAGTGCAGTGGTGTTCGGGCAGTGTAGGGGGTCGTGCTGGGGCTGGTGTTTCAGGGTGTAGGGCAGTGCAGTGGTGTTCGGGCAGTGTAGGGGGTCAAGCTGGGGCTGTTGTTTCAGAGTTTTGGGCAGAGCAGTGGTGTTCGGGCAGTGTAGGGGGTCGTGCTGGGGGTGGTGTTTCAGGGTTTAGGGCAGTGCAGTGGTGTTCGGGCAGTGTAGGGGGTCTTGCTGGGGGTGATGTTTCAGGGTTTAGGGCAGTGCAGTGGTGTTCGGGCAGTGTAGGGGTCTTGCTGGGGGTAGTGTTTCAGGGTTTAGGGCGGTGCAGTGGTGTTCGTGCAGTGTAGGGGGTCGTGCTGGGGGTGGTGTTTCAGGGTTTAGGGCAGTGCAGTAGTGTTCGGGCAGTGTAGGGGGTCGTGCAGGGGGTGGTGTTTCAGGGTTTAGGGCAGTGCAGTGGTGTTCTGGCAGTGTAGGGGTCGTGCTGGGGGTGGGGTTTCAGGGTTTAGGGCAGTACAGTGGTGTTCGGCCAGTGTAGGGGGTCGTGCAGGGGGTGGTGTTTCAGGGTTTAGGGCAGTGCAGTGGTGTTCGGGCAGTGTAGGGGTCGTGCTGGGGCTGGTGTTTCAGAGTTTAGGGCAGTGCAGTGGTGTTCGGGCAGTGTAGGCGGTGTTGCGGGGGGTGGTGTTTCAGGGTTTAGGGCAGTGGTGTTCGGGCAGTGTAGGGGGTCTTGCTGGGGGTGATGTTTCAGGGTTTAGGGCAGTGCAGTGGTGTTCGGGCAGTGTAGGGGTCTTGCTGGGGGTAGTGTTTCAGGGTTTAGGGCAGTGCAGTGGTGTTCGTGCAGTGTAGGGTTTCGTGCTGGGGATGGTGTTTCTGGGTTTAGGGCAGTGCAGTAGTGTTTGAGCAGTGTAGGGGGTTGTGCAGGGGGTGGTGTTTCAGGGTTTAGGGCAGTGCAGTGGTGTTTGGGCAGTGTAGGGGGTCGTGCGGGGGGTGGTGTTTCAGGGTTTAGGGCAGT
Organism: Calotriton arnoldi; assembly: GCA_963921515.1. Classification (NCBI taxonomy): domain Eukaryota; kingdom Metazoa; phylum Chordata; class Amphibia; order Caudata; family Salamandridae; genus Calotriton; species Calotriton arnoldi. The sequence goes on along the minus strand of CAWUFW010001037.1, from coordinate 1,292,466 downwards.
GGTGTTCGGGCAATGTAGGGGGTCATGCACGGGGTGGTGTTTCAGGGTTTAGGGCAGTGCAGTGGTGTTCGGGCAGTGTAGGGTGTCATGCTGGGGCTGGTGTTTCAGGGTTCAGGGCAGTGTAGTGGTGTTCAGGCAGTGTAGGGGGTCGTGCTGGGGCTGGTGTTTCACGGTTTAGGGCAGTGCAATGGTGTTCGGGCAGTGTAGGGGGTCGTGCTGGGGCTGGTGTTTCAGGGTTTAGGGCAGTGCAGTGGTGTTCGGGCAGTGTAGGGGTCGTGCTGGGGCTGGTGTTTCAGGGTTTAGGGCAGTGCAGTGGTGTTCGGGCAGTGTAGGCGGTCGTGCTGGGGCTGGTGTTTCAGGGTTTAGGGCAGTGCAGTGGTGTTCGGGCAGTGTAGGGGGTCGTGCTGGGGCTGGTGTTTCAGGGTTTAGGGCAGTGCAGTGGTGCTCAGGCAGTGTAGGGGTCGTGCTGGGGGTGATGTTTCAGGGTTTAGGGTAGTGCAGTGGTGTTCGGGCAGTGTAGGGGGTCATGCTGGGGGTGGTGTTTCAGGGTTTAGGGCAGTGGTGCTCGGGCAGTGTAGGGGGTCTTGCTGGGGGTGATGTTTCAGGGTTTAGGGCAGTGCAGTGATGTTCGGGCAGTGTAGGGGGTCGTGAAGGGGGTGGTGTTTCAGGGTTTAGGGCAGTGCAGTGGTGTTCGGGCAGTGTAGGGGGTCATGCTAGGGGTGGTGTTTCAGGGTTTAGGGCAGTGCAGTGGTGTTCGGGCAGTGTAGGGGGTCATGAAGGGGCTGGTTTTTCAAGGTTTAGGGCAGTGCAGTGGTGTTTGGGTAGTGTAGGGGGTCATGCTGGGGGTAGTGTTTTAGGGTTTAGGGTAGTGCAGTGGTGTTTGTGTAGGGGGTCGTGCTGGGGGTAGTGTTTTAGGGTTTAGGGTAGTGCAGTGGTGCTTGTGTAGTGTAGGGGTCGTGCTGGGGGTAGTGTTTTAGGGTTTAGGGTAGTGCAGTGGTGTTTGTGTAGTGCAGGGGTCATGTTTTAGGGTATTGCAGTGGTGTTTGGGTAGTGTAGGGGTCGTCCTGGGGGTAGTGTTTTAGGATTTAGGTTAGTGCAGTGGTGTTTGGGTAGTGTAGGGGTCGTGCTGGGGGTAGTGTTTTAGGTAGTGCAGTGGTGTTTGTGTAGTGTAGGGGGTCATGCTGGGGGTAGTGTTTTAGGGTTTAGGATAGTGCAGTGGTGCTTGTGTAGTGTAGGGGGTCGTGCTGGGGGTAGTGTTTTAGGGTTTAGGGTAGTGCAGTGGTGTTTTTGTAGTGTAGGGGGTCATGTTTTAAGATGCAATGCTCCAATACCTGACCAGTCTGCACTACATAAAACTGCAAAAAACTAAAAATAAAAAGTGTTTTGCACACTTTTGTCATTGGGCTATATGTGGGCTACATCTGGGTAATATTTGTGCTACATTTGGGCTCTTTTTTCACTGGTGGCCATCTTGGAAGACTTCTTTGTAATGAAGTTTCCTAATTTCCTCATTTACTGCAGTCTCCTCTGTAGGAAATGCTTTCAGTTTTTTACTTTGATTCCATCAAGAAGGCATTCAGATGTGTCTCACATCTGCCATAAATTCAGAATGTTAGCACTCTAGTTGCTCATTAGATCACTGTAGTAAAGCTACTGCTCACCAGGGAGTTAACTGGTAGTCTGCTGCTGGTATTGAAAGTGATTGTTTCAGTCTGCATGTCAGAATTTTCTAATGAAATAGAAGAGGATTTGAGATCTCACTTAAAACATGCCCTAATTTTTCTTTCTGCAGCACTAACCATAATTTCTATTTCAAAAAGAACCCCTCATTTTGTTCCTTTTTAAATTAAATTTTTTAAGTGTTACCGGTTTATTCCAATCAAGATGGCTTCAGGTGTGCCATACTTTTGTCATAAGTAAGGCTGTTAGCGCGCTAGTTGTTCTTTAGAACACTCTGGGAAGCTGCAGTAGAATACAAAGGCATCAACTGGCAGGCTGCTCCTGTTGAAATATAACAGGAAGATATTTGAGATCACACTTGAAACATGTCCTAATTTTTCTTTCTACAGCACTAACCATAATTTCTATGACAAAATGAACCCCATCATTTTGTTCCTTTTTAAATTAAATGTTTTAAGTGTTACCAGTTTATTCCAATCAAGATGGCTTCAGGTGTGCCATACTTTTGTCATAAGTAAGGCTGTTAGCACTCTAGTTGTTCTTTAGAACACTCTGGGAAGCTGCAGTAGAACACAAAGGCATCAACTGACAGGCTGCTCCTGTTGAAATATAACAGGAAGATATTTGAGATCACACTTAAAACATGTCCTAATTTTTCTTTCTACAGCACTAACCATAATTTCTATGACAAAATGAACCCCATCATTTTGTTCCTTTTTAAATTAAATTGTTTAAGTGTTACCAGTTTATTCCAATCAAGATGGCTTCAGGTGTGCCATACTTTTGTCATAAGTAAGGCTGTTAGCGCTCTAGTTGTTCTTTAGAACACTCTGGGAAGCTGCAGTAGAACAGAAAGGCATCAACTGGCAGGCTGCTCCTGTTGAAATATAACAGGAAGATATTTGAGATCACACTTGAAATATGTCCTAATTTTTCTTTCTACAGCACTAACCATAATTTCTATGACAAAATGAACCCCTCATTTTGTTCCTTTTTAAATTAAATGTTTTAAGTGTTACCAGTTTATTCCAATCAAGATGGCTTCAGGTGTGCCATACTTTTGTCATAAGTAAGGCTGTTAGCACTCTAGTTGTTCTTTAGAACACTCTGGGAAGCTGCAGTAGAACACAAAGGAATCAACTGACAGTCTCTGCCCTTGTTGGATGCACATGTTTTACTCAGAATGTCAGACTTCATTCTCACATGACTGAGAAAGATAATGTGAATTTACTGAAAATATGCTCTCATTTTAGCTTCTGGAGCACCTTCCAAAACTCTATGGGACAAGCATGTGAAAATAGTTTTCTCTCAAACATGATTCATGATATCCCAGCAGAAGGTTTTTCACAGGGTAAAATCACCTTAGAACACACCACAATTCCTGAAATTAGTATGGTACCATCAACAAATGAATTCTAATGTAACTAAAGTCTGTTATCACCCTTTATAGTTCTCCTTTTGGTAACCCTCAAAATCTTCGATTCACTACAATGCATTTCAATGGGGTACTATCATTTATATCAGTCCCAAGATGGCTGCCAGCAATTCCAGGATGAAGTGCTGACAGCCAATCAGATCTCACGATGACATGTGTGGTTAGGCTCCGCCCAGATATATATGTGACTTTACTTTTGATTTTCTCAGGAACTACTGAACGGATTTACACCATTTAAGCAAAAGGCACAACACTGGACCAAGGGCTACCTCTTTGCCAAATTTGGTGTAATTCCGTTCAGCAGTTCGGGCTGTAGCTGCGACTAAAGGTTCCTATGGAAAAATGAATGGGGAAAATGCGTTTTGGGACCCGCCTTTTTTCTCGGCCCCTGCTTGACGTATCACCCCGAGACTTTCAGGATAGGAGCGGACCGGAGCGCCCCAACAAGTTGGAAACTTTCGCGAAGATTCGTCAACCGGCGCCAATGTTATTTCAAATAGAATGTCGCGGATTTCCTATGGATAATAGGTTTTAACTATAACTATCTACTGGCGACCGCCAGTAGATAATATATATATATATATATTCACTGAAAAAACCATAGGTTTTAGGGACAGTTATAGTTAGTTGGACATTTCACTCGTACAAAACCCGTGAAATTCCCCTGTTATAGTTAGTTCAGCTAACTATAACTCGCGCCCCCGCAATGCACTGTGATGACGTCACATATTACATCACTCATGACATGGTCAGTGACATCACTGATGACATCACTGATGACATCTCAAATGACATCACTGATGACATCATCCAGTGACTGTGTGTTTCTGTAAAGTTTAAATATTTTTAATATATATAGGAAAAGACGTATTGAAGAATGAGTGGGTGTCTAAGTGTCTGTATGGATGATTTAGTAGGTGCGTGACTGACTCTATAAGTGAGTGATTTAACGTATCTTACTGAATGCATGGGTTAGTGACTAAACTGGGTGAATGTCTGTATCCGTCTGTCTGTTGCTGTGTAAGTGACTGCATGTGTTTGTGAATAGCTACATGAGTGTCTATATGAGTTATTGAATGGTTCTCTGAGTATCTGTATGGGTGCCTCAGTGTTTGTGTGGGAGGGGTGTGTGCGACTCTGTGCATAAATGTGTGAGTGGGTGATTCACTGGGTGGATGGTTTCAAGAGTGCATCTGTGATAGACTGTATGGGTGGGTAAGTGTGTGTAAGAGTGTGTTAGTGAGTGAATATATGTCCCAGTGGTACATGTGTGAGTAACTACATATGTGAAAGGCAGTATATATGTGTGTTGGAGTATATAAATAGCTATAAGCGAGAGTGAGTGATTGTGATAGTGGCTGTATGGATGAGTGTGTGCTTGTATCAGTGATTGTATAAGAGCGTAACAATGTGGTAGTATTTGTATGATTAAGTGAGCTGGTGTGTGTATAACTGTATAGGTGAGTAAATGGCAGTGTGTTTAATTATTTGCATGACTGACTAGGTGTGTGAGTACCTCTAAGGATGAGTGGCGGTGTTTGAGTGTCTATATAGGAGTAAGAGTGCATATGATAGTCCTGTACTGAGTGACCATAAGTATGAGTGACTGTACGGGTGAGTGAGTGGATGTGTGTGTGTAGACCTAAGAATCAGTGAGTGGGTATGTAGTTATTGGTGTTGAAGTGTGTCACGAGGCGGGTCCGGCCCAGGGGGGTGTGAAGGCGACTATGGACTGGTGGGGTGTGTCACCCACCGTTTCCCCTCCTCTTTTACCGCAGCAGGACGACTGGAGCTGTCCGGACATACGGGAATGTGAGGGTGATGAGGGATCTGATCGCGGCTCCTTTAATTGGGAGGACATCGTTGGTGGCCCCGCCCAGATGGATGACGTCGATGGGACCCGGCCCACAAGAACCCGAGGAACACGGAAGCCAGGGTGTGTTAACACCGGAGGAGACGAGAGAGACGGACCGGAGAGGAGTGAGGAAGAGGAGTCACAGACGGAAGCAAGCAGAGGAGAGGCGACGGAGCAGAGGAGAGACGCCAGCAAGCCAGGAGGCCAACGTACCCGTGGGTCGCCCAGCCACGTTCCAGGAGGAGCGTGGCTTAAACAGGTACGCGAGCGTTTGGCGGGTTGGAGAGGAGGAAGGGAGGGACCCGACTCGAATGATTAGAGTGTCCCCTATTCCCGGTGTACCCGTCCTGAGCACCTCACCTTCACTTAGAGTTGTTGTGAATACTCACCGTGTGCTCCCTCACTACCCATCCCATTCACTCTGTACCATAACCCTCATACTGATACCTGGTATCTATTTCCTCCCTGCACCTCATCGCCTTGAGTACCTGCCTCACCCAAGTTTGACGACCCCGTGGGTGTACCCCGGACCGGATGAGGAAAAACTGGGTCTCTTCGAGGGATCGAGACTCCAAGACCAAGCCGCCAACATCCCCGGCGCCCTACAAGAAACCAGCATTATCAAAGAGGCGTATACTAAATCCAATAAAGCCTTCCATACCCTTACCTCGTCTCTGGCCCCTTACTACTAGCCCGCTACAGAGTGTCTATGGTTTTGCGAATGGCAGTCTGTAATTTAGATTGGGTATATCAAAGGTTATATTAGGGTGTGAGGAGGTGCATCAGATTATCACGTGGATGATGTCATCAGTGATGTCATTTGAGATGTCATCAGTGATGTCATCAGTGATGTCACTGACCATGTCATGAGTGATGTAATATGTGACGTCATCAGCAGTGCATTGCGGGGGCGCGAGTTATAGTTAGCTGAACTAACTACAACAGGGGAATTTCACGGGTTTTGTACGAGTGAAATGTCCAACTAACTATAACTGTCCCTAAAACCTATGGTTTTTTCAGTGAATTTCAAAGGTTTTTTTAATGCTAATTTCTAACTATAACGTGTCTGAAACCTATGGTTTTTTCAGTGAATTTCAAAGGTTTTTTAAATGCTAATTTCAAACTATAACGTCCCTAAAACCTATGGTTTTTTCAGTGAATTTCAAAGGTTTTGTAAATGTATTAATTGCTATATTTATTTTTTTGATACTGATTTACTACATTTTTTAAAACTATTTATTTTTATATATTTTATTTATTAAATTACATTGTAATTACATTATACATTACATTACAAAATATACTTTCTCAGAATGAATTACTTTAGTTTAAATACTTTGCACATAGGCAATACACTTTTAAGTACAGTAGTTACAGTTGTTGCAATGGGCAACACAATTTCAAACACAATGCAACATTGAGCTCAATGTGAATTTCTAGTTAAATGCAATTAGTTACTTTATGGATTACTTTTCTAACCACAGGACTGGATCCTAGATTCAGTCCTGGGACATCTCCTGTAAACAGTTGAGTAAAAGCGTTTTGGTTACAGTAGTGATTTTTAAGGAATATTATTGTATTTTAAAAGTTGACACTTAGAAACTTTTTCTCATAGAATCACCAATGTTATCCTATGGGAGGAAATTCACTTAGCAGGTAAGTAGTGTTATCGTTACTTTTTCTTACTCAGTGTTGGATCCTGGATCCAGCACTGGTGCATCTCCTGTAAACAGTTGAAAGAATGCGTTTAAGTCATACAGGCGATTTTTAAGGAATATTTGTAATTTGTGAAAATCGACACTTTGAAACTTTTCTGCTGAAAACCAGACAATGGATTCCTATGGAAGGAAATGTAAGTTACTGGTAAGTACGGTTAGAATTACTTTTCAGTGTCAGTGCTGGGCTAAAAGATGCAGCACTGGGTTCTCTCCTGATAACAGGTGAGTAAATTGGAATTCGTACTTGGTTGATTTTAGAGGAATATTCTAAAGTTCCAAAACTCCACACTTAGAAGAATTTCCAAGTGAAACCAGTCAATGTTAGCCTATGAAGGAAATTCAAGTTACCGGCAAGTACGGTTAAAATTACTTTTCAGGACCAGTACTGGGCTGAAAGATGCAGCACTGAGGTCTCTCCTGATAACAGGTGAGTAAATCAGAATTCGGATTTCGGCTGATTTTAGAGGAATATTTGTATGTTTAAAGTTCCAAAACTCCACACAGAAGAATTTCCAAGTGAAACCAGTCAATGTTAGCCTATGGAAGGAAATTCAAGTTACTGGTAAGTACGGTTAAAATTACTTTTGAGGATCAGTACTGGGCTGAAAGATGCAGCACTGAGGTCTCTCCTGATAACAGGTGAGTAAATCGGAATTCGTATTTCGGCTGATTTTAGAGGAATATTTTAAAGTTCCAAAACTCCACACTTAGAAGAATTTCCAAGTGAAACCAGACAATGTTAGCCTATGGAAGGAAATTCAAGTTACTGGTAAGTACGGTTAAAATTACTTTTCAGGACCAGTACTGGGCTGAAAGATACAGCACTGAGGTCTCTCCTTATAATAGGTGAGTAAATCGGAATTCGTATTTCGGCTGATTTTAGAGGAATATTTGTATGTTTCAAAAATCAACACTTAGAAACTTTTTCAGCAAAAAGCAGGCAATGATATCCTATGGAAGGAAATTCAAGTTACTGGTAAGTACGGTTAAAATTACTTTTGAGGATCAGTACTGGGCTGAAAGATGCAGCACTGAGGTCTCTCCTGATAACAGGTGAGTAAATCGGAATTCGTATTTCGGCTGATTTTAGAGGAATATTTTAAAGTTCCAAAACTCCACACTTAGAAGAATTTCCAAGTGAAACCAGTCAATGTTAGCCTATGGAAGGAAATTCAAGTTACTGGTAAGTACGGTTAAAATTACTTTTCAGGACCAGTACTGGGCTGAAAGATACAGCACTGAGGTCTCTCCTGATAACAGGTGAGTAAATCGGAATTCGTATTTCGGCTGATTTTAGAGGAATATTTGCACAATGGTGAAGGGAGGGGCGGGGCCTGAGGTGACATCTGTGCAAACGCGCCTCGTGGCGCGTTTTAAGTTGGGGATTAAGTCCCCTTGAATCATGAGGGTCCCTAGAGGCCAACTAGCCCACCAGGAACCTCCAGTATGCGCCAGGGGCTGCGTTGCAGAGACGTGTAGAGAGGCCACACCCCCTTTTACACCTCTCTGCAACGCAGCTCTGTGGCGCTTTCTGGATGTACCTGTTGGGCTAGTTGGCCCTCAGGGACCCTCAGGATTGAAGGGGATTTAATTCCCCATCTTAAAACGTGCCACGGGGCCTGTTTGCACACGTCACCTGAAGCCCCGCCCCTCCCTTCACCACTGTGCAAACGCGCCCTTGGCGCGTTTTAAGTCGGGGGATTAACTCCCTTGAATCCTGAGGGTCCCTGGGGTGCAACTAGCCCACCAGCTACCTCCATTAAGCGCCACAGAGCTGCGTTGCAGAGAGGTGTAAAAAGGGGCGTGGCCTCTGTACACCTCTCTGCAAGGCAGCCCCTGGCGCATACTGGAGGTTCCTGGTGGGCTAGTTGGCCCCCAGGGACCCCCAGTATTGAAGGGGGAATTATCTTCATCTGCAAACGCGCCAGGGGGCGCGTTTGCAGAGTGGTGAAGTAAGGGGGCGGGGCCTGCGCGCCCGATCGTTTTTTTTTTTTTTTCCGTTTTTTTCCTTGTTCCCGAGACTTTCAGGGTAGGAGCGGACCGTAGCGGGCCATAAAGTTTGAAAATTTCGCGAAGATTCGTCAACCGGCAAGAGAGTTATTTCAAAAAGAATGTCGCGGATTTTGTTGGACATTTCCCACGGAGCCTAATATATATATATATTATCTACTGGCGGTCGCCAGTAGATAGTTATAGTTAGGACCTATTTTCCATAGGAAATCCGCGACATTCTATTTGAAATAACTCTTGCGTCGGTTGACGAATCTTCGTGAAATTTTCAAACTTTATGGCCCGCTCCGGTCCGCTCCTACCTTGAAAGTCTCAGGGTGATTCGTCAAGTGGGGGCCGAGAAAAAAGGGGGGTCCCAAAATGTGTTTTCCCCATTCAACTTTAGACACGGCTACAGCCCGAACTGCTGAACGGAATTACACCAAATTTGGCAAAGAGGTAGTTCTTGGTTCAGAAAGAACCCTTTTTGTTAAATGGTGTAAATCCGTTCAGTAGTTGCTGAGAAAATCAAAAGTAAAAGTACATATATATCTATGGCCGCGTCGGATTCGCGCACCCTCCCGATCACGAGCTGTCTGCTAATTGGCTGTCAACACTCCAAACCAGGAAGTGTTGGCAGCCATCTTGTTCCTCGGTAGAACCGAGGAACAAGAAAGCAGTAAAAAAAGTGCGCAAAACGCAATATGGGTTATTGATTGGTTGTCTGAGTATCTGTATGGGTGCCTGAGTGTTTGTGTGGGTGGGTGGGGGGTGTGACTCTGCATAGATGTGTGAGTGGGTGATTCACTGGGTGTACGGGTTCAAGAGTGCATCTGTGAAGGGCTGTATGGGTGGGTGAGTGTGTGTATGGGTGTGTTGGTGAGTTAATGGATGTCTCAGTGGTACATGTGTGAGTAACTACATATGTGAAAGGCAGTATATGTGAGTGTTGGACTATATAAATGACTATATGTGAGAGTGAGTGATTGTGAGAGTGGCTGTATGGATGAGTGTGTGCTTGTGTCAGTGATTGTATAAGAGAGTAAGTATGTGTTAGTATCTGTATGAATAAGTGAGGTGGTGTGTGCATAACTGTATAGGTGAGTAAATGGGAGTGTGATTGATTCTTTGCATGACTGACTAAGTGTGTGAGTAACTCTATGGGTGAGTGGCTTTGTGTGAGTATCAGTATAGGTGTATGAGTGCATATTTCAGTGGCTATATTGATGAGTGACTGCGTGTGTGAGTGACTGTATGGGTGAGTGGATGTGTGTGTAGACCTATGAATCAGTGAGTGGGTATGTACTAACTGGTATTGGCGTGTCTATGGTTTCGAGAATGGTAGTCTGTATTTTAGAGGGGGTGTATCAAAGAGTTATATTAGGGTGTGAGGAGGTGCATCAGATGATCACATGGATGATGTCATCAATGATGTCATCAGTGATGTCATTTGAGATGTCATCATGTCTCGCAGGCAGGTCGCTCCCCATGCTGCTGCACGGCTCTGCCTGCATTGTTTTTGCCTAATCCTGTACTTTCCCCCAGTGCCTAACTTGCTTTCTTGCCCAGACTTGTTTTTATCCTCCTGTGCCTAACTTGCTTTCCTGCCAAGACTTGTTTTTATCCTCCTGTGCCTAACTTGCTTTCTTGCCCAGACTTGTTTTTATCCTCCTGTGCCTAACTTGCTTTCTTGCCCAGACTTGTTTTTTTTTCCCCCGTGCCTAACTTGCTTTCTTGCCCAGACTTGTTTTTATTCCCCTGTGCCTAACTTGCTTTCTTGCCCAGACTTGTTTTTTTCCCCCTGTGCCTAACTTGCTTTCTTGCCCAGACTTGTTTTTTTCCCCCTGTGCCTACCTTGCTTTCTTGCCCAGACTTGTTTTTTTCCCCCTGTGCCTAACTTGCTTTCTTGCCCAGACTTGTTTTTTTCCCCCTGTGCCTAACTTGCTTTCTTGCCCAGACTTGTTTTTTCCCCCTGTGCCTAACTTGCTTTCTTGCCCAGACTTGTTTTTTTTCCCCTTGTGCCTAACTTGCTATCTTGCCCAGACTTGTTTTTTTCCCCCTGTGCCTAACTTGCTTTCTTGCCCAGACTTGTTTTTTACCCCCTGTGCCTAACTTCCTTTCTTGCCCAGACTTGTTTTTATTCCCCTGTGCCTGTACTTGTTTTCTTGCCTAAACTTGTTTTTCCTTCCTGTGCCCAGTTCTCCCACGGCCCCTGGCCTGTTTTGCCAGCCGCTGCGTCCCTGCGGCCTCGCCCCCCTGCATTCCCATTCGCCGCCCCGCTCCCGCCTCCCAGCTGCCCCTCCCTCCCACATCCCCTCATATGGAGGCCGCGCAGCGGTGAAAGGAGCGACCATTGACCCTGCCCGCAGGCAGGTCGCTCCCCACGCTGCTGCACGGCTCTGCCTGCATTGTTTTTGCCTAATCCTGTACTTTCCCCCTGTGCCTAAATTGCTTTCTTGCCCAGACTTGTTTTTATCCTCCTGTGCCTAACTTGCTTTCCTGCCCAGACTTGTTTTTATCCTCCTGTGCCTAACTTGCTTTCTTCCCCAGACTTGTTTTTATCCTCCTGTGCCTAACTTGCTTTCTTGCCCAGACTTGTTTTTATTCCCCTGTGCCTAACTTGCTTTCTTGCCCAGACTTGTTTTTTTCCCCCTGTGCCTAACTTGCTTTCTTGCCCAGACTTGTTTTTTTCCCCCTGTGCCTAACTTGCTTTCTTGCCCAGACTTGTTTTTATTCCCCTGTGCCTAACTTGCTTTCTTGCCCAGACTTGTTTTTTTTCCCCTTGTGCCTAACTTGCTTTCTTGCCCAGACTTGTTTTTTTCCCCCTGTGCCTAACTTGCTTTCTTGCCCAGACTTGTTTTTTTCCCCCTGTGCCTAACTTGCTTTCTTGCCCAGACTTGTTTTTCCCCCTGTGCCTAACTTGCTTTCTTGCCCAGACTTGTTTTTATTCCCCTGTGCCTAACTTGCTTTCTTGCCCAGACTTGTTTTTTTCCCCCTGTGCCTAACTTGCTTTCTTGCCCAGACTTGTTTTTTTCCCCCTGTGCCTAACTTGCTTTCTTGCCCAGACTTGTTTTTATCCTCCTGTGCCTATTTGCTTTCCTGCCCAGACTTGTTTTTATCCTCCTGTGCCTAACTTGCTTTCTTGCCCAGACTTGTTTTTATCCTCCTGTGCCTAACTTGCTTTCTTGCCCAGACTTGTTTTTTTTTGCCCCTGTGCCTAACTTGCTTTCTTGCCCAGACTTGTTTTTATTCCCCTGTGGCTAACTTGCTTTCTTGCCCAGACTTGTTTTTTTCCCCCTGTGCCTAACTTGCTTTCTTGCGCAGACTTGTTTTTTTCCCCCTGTGCCTAACTTGCTTTCTTGCCCAGACTTGTTTTTTTCCCCCTGTGCCTAACTTGCTTTCTTGCCCAGACTTGTTTTTATTCCCCTGTGCCTAACTTGCTTTCTTGCCCAGACTTGTTTTTTTCCCCCTGTGCCTAACTTGCTTTCTTGCCCAGACTTGTTTTTTTCCCCCTGTGCCTAACTTGCTTTCTTGCCCAGACTTGTTTTTATTCCCCTGTGCCTAACTTGCTTTCTTGCCCAGACTTGTTTTTTTCCCCTTGTGCCTAACTTGCTTTCTTGCCCAGACTTGTTTTTTTCCCCCTGTGCCTAACTTGCTTTCTTGCCCAGACTTGTTTTTTTCCCCCTGTGCCTAACTTGCTTTCTTGCCCAGACTTGTTTTTTCCCCCCTGTGCCTAACTTGCTTTCTTGCCCAGACTTGTTTTTATTCCCCTGTGCCTAACTTGCTTTCTTGCCCAGACTTGTTTTTTTTCCCCCTGTGCCTAACTTGCTTTCTTGCCCAGACTTGTTTTTTTTCCCCCTGTGCCTAACTTGCTTTCTTGCCCAGACTTGTTTTTATCCTCCTGTGCCTATTTGCTTTCCTGCCCAGACTTGTTTTTATCCTCCTGTGCCTAACTTGCTTTCTTGCCCAGACTTGTTTTTATCCTCCTGTGCCTAACTTGCTTTCTTGCCCAGACTTGTTTTTTTTTGCCCCTGTGCCTAACTTGCTTTCTTGCCCAGACTTGTTTTTATTCCCCTGTGTCTAACTTGCTTTCTTGCCCAGACTTGTTTTTTTCCCCCTGTGCCTAACTTGCTTTCTTGCGCAGACTTGTTTTTTTCCCCCTGTGCCTAACTTGCTTTCTTGCCCAGACTTGTTTTTTTCCCCCTGTGCCTAACTTGCTTTCTTGCCCAGACTTGTTTTTTTTTTCCCCCTGTGCCTAACTTGCTTTCTTGCCCAGACTTGTTTTTTTCCCCCTGTGCCTAACTTGCTTTCTTGCCCAGACTTGTTTTTATTCCCCTGTGCCTGTACTTGTTTTCTTGCCTAAACTTGTTTTTCCTTCCTGTGCCCAGTTCTCCCATGGCCCCGCCCATTTTTCCCGCCGCTGCGTCCCTGCGGCCCCGCCCCCTGCATTCCCATTCCCCGCCCGCTCCCGCCTCCCAGCTGCCCCTCCCTCCCACATCCTCTCATATGGAGGCCGCGCAGCGGTGAAAGGAGCGACCTCTAACCCTGCTCGCAGGCAGGTCGCTCCCCACGCTGCTGCACGGCTCTGCCTGCATTGTTTTTGCCTAATCCTGTACTTTCCCCCTGTGCCTAACTTGCTTTCTTGCCCAGACTTGTTTTTATCCTCCTGTGCCTAACTTGCTTTCCTGCCCAGACTTGTTTTTATCCTCCTGTGCCTAACTTGCTTTCTTCCCCAGACTTGTTTTTATCCTCCTGTGCCTAACTTGCTTTCTTGCCCAGACTTGTTTTTATCCTCCTGTGCCTAACTTGCTTTCCTGCCCAGACTTGTTTTTATCCTCCTGTGCCTAACTTGCTTTCTTCCCCAGACTTGTTTTTATCCTCCTGTGCCTAACTTGCTTTCTTGCCCAGACTTGTTTTTATTCCCCTGTGCCTAACTTGCTTTCTTGCCCAGACTTGTTTTTTTCCCCCTGTGCCTAACTTGCTTTCTTGCCCAGACTTGTTTTTTTCCCCCTGTGCCTAACTTGCTTTCTTGCCCAGACTTGTTTTTATTCCCCTGTGCCTAACTTGCTTTCTTGCCCAGACTTGTTTTTTTTCCCCCTGTGCCTAACTTGCTTTCTTGCCCAGACTTGTTTTTTTCCCCCTGTGCCTAACATTGCTTTCTTGCCCAGACTTGTTTTTTCCCCCTGTGCCTAACTTGCTTTCTTGCCCAGACTTGTTTTTATTCCCCTGTGCCTAACTTGCTTTCTTGCCCAGACTTGTTTTTTTCCCCCTGTGCCTAACTTGCTTTCTTGCCCAGACTTGTTTTTTTCCCCCCTGTGCCTAACTTGCTTTCTTGCCCAGACTTGTTTTTATTCCCCTGTGCCTGTACTTGTTTTCTTGCCAAAACTTGTTTTTCCTTCCTGTGCCCAGTTCTCCCGCGGCCCCCGCCCGTTTTTCCTGCCGCTGTGTCCCTGCGGCCCCGCCCCCCTGTATTCCCACTCGCTGCCACGCTCCCACCTCCCAGCTGCCCCTCCCTCCCACATCCCCTCATATGGAGGCCGCGCAGCGGCCGCGCGCAGCGGGTGCGCCTAAGGCAAGCCCGTCTGCGCCCGTCCGCGCCTGGACCGCGCACAGCGCCAGGACCCATGGACCCCGCGAACGCCAGGACGCCCGACACCGCTACGATGCCAGATCCCTCCACGCACTCAACACCGGACGAGCACACACCTGCTTCCTGGCCGCCCCGAAGCGCACCCACGGAGCTTTCACCTGCCGGAACTGCAGCTTCACAAGCATCCGCCGCACCATGCCGCCGACCAGGAAAGAACCCAACCACCTCAGATGCATCCTTCTCAACACCCGCTCCGCCCGCAAACACGCCGTTGAACTCTGGGACCTACTCAACTCAACCTCCCCAGACGTCGCCTTCCTGACGGAGACCTGGTTGAACCCCGCCTCGGCACCCGACATAGCCATAGCCGTCCCGGAAGGCTACAAGATCACCCACAGGGACCGCACCAACGGAGCAGGAGGAGGAATCGCCATCGTCCACAGGAACACTCTCAGAGTCTCGACCAACACCGACGACACCCTCAGCACCGCCGAACACCTGCACTTCCAGATCCACACCGATCCAAACACCACCCTCAGAGGAACCCTCGTCTACAGACCCCCCGGACCCCGACCACAGTTCAGCGACTCCATCGCCGACTTCGCCAGCACACACGCCCTCGCCTCCACGGACTACATCCTCCTCGGGGACCTGAACTTCCACCTCGAGAACAACAACGACACCAACTCCACCACCCTGATCGACAACCTAGCCAACCTCGGACTCAGACAACTCGTCACAACACCCACCCACTCCGCCGGTCACACGCTTGACCCCATCTTCTCCGCAAGCCCCCACGTCTCCTTCAACCACACCACCGAACTCCACTGGACAGACCATCGCTGCATCCACTTCACCTTCAAGAAACCCACCACCGCACCCAACAGATGCCCCGCCGCTGCTGGAGCAAAGTCACCGAAGACCAACTAACCACCACCCTCGCCCAGAGCCCACCCGCCGACCCCACCGACCCTGACACCGCCGCCCGCAACCTCAGACAGTGGATCAACGACTGCGCCAACACCCTCGCCCCGATCAAGAAACCCTCCAACAGTCACACCAACAAGAAAGCCAGCTGGTTCACTGAAGACCTCCAGGCCTCCAAGCAAACCTGCCGAAAGCTGGAGAAGATCTGGCTCCGTGAACGAACACCGGACAGCCACGCAGCCCACAAGAACGCCACCCGAAGACACCATCACCTCATCAGATCCGCCAAAAGGGCCTCCTTCAAAGACCGCCTAGACAACAACGCGCACAACAGCAAAGAGCTCTTCAACATCGTGAAGGAACTCTCCAACCCCAGCTCCAACACCAACGACGTCCCACCCTCGCAAGACCTGTGCGACTCGCTGGCCACCTTCTTCCACCGCAAGATCGCAGACATCCACGACAGCCTCAACGCCACGACCGCCCCAACAACCACTGAGACCTCCGCCCCCACGACCACCATCCACACCAACCGCCTGCTCTCCTGGACCAACATCAACGACGACGACACCATCAAGATCATGAACTCCATCCACTCCGGATCTCCGTCAGACCCATGTCCACACCACATCTTCAACAAAGCCAGCACAGCCATCGCACCCCATCTCCGGAAAGTCATCAACACCTCCTTCGAGACAGCAACCTTCCCGGAGAGCTGGAAGCACGCCGAGATCAACGCCTTACTCAAGAAACCCAAGACGGACCCCAAGGACCTCAAGAACTTCCGGCCCATCTCCCTGCTCCCGTTCCCGGCAAAGGTCATCGAGAAGACCATCAACAAACAACTGACCCGCTACCTCGAGGAGAACAACATTCTGGACCCTTCCCTGTCCGGGTTCCGCAGCAACCACAGCACTGAGACTGCCCTCATCGCCGCCACCGATGACATCAAGTCCCTGCTGGACAACGGAGAAACGGCGGCCCTCATCCTCCTGGACCTGTCAGCCGCCTTCGACACAGTCTGCCACCACACACTACGAACACGCCTCCACAACGCCGGGATCCAAGAGAAGGCCCTGGACTGGACCACCTCCTTCCTCTCCGGCAGAACACAGAGCATCCGCCTTCCCCCTTCCGCTCCGAAGCCACAGAGATCATCTGCGGCGTACCCCAGGGCTCTTCCCTCAGCCCAACTCTGTTTAATATCTACATGGCACCGCTCGCCCACGTCACCCGTCGGCACAACCTCAACATCATCTCCTACGCCGACGACACCCAGCTGATCCTCTCCCTCACCAAGGACCCCCACACCGCCAAAACCAACCTCCACGAAGGAATGAAGGCCGTCGCTGAATGGATGAGGAACAGCCGACTGAAGCTGAACTCGGACAAGACGGAGGTCCTCATCCTCGGATCCACCCCTTCGGCCTGGGACGACTCCTGGTGGCCGACCGCACTGGGAACCGCCCCAACACCCACCGACCACGCACGCAACCTAGGGGTCATCCTCGACTTCACCCTCTCCATGACTAAACAGGTCAACGCCGTCTCCTCCGCCTGCTTCAACACCCTCCGCATGCTCCGGAGGATCTACAAGTGGATCCCCACTGAAACGAGAAGAACGGTCACCCAGGCCCTCGTCAGCAGCAGGTTGGACTACGGAAACGCCCTCTACGCAGGAGCCTCGGCCAAACTCCTGAGACGGCTCCAACGCATCCAGAACGCCTCTGCATGCCTGATCCTCGACATCCCTCGCCGCAGCCACATCACACCCCACCTGAGAGACCTGCACTGGCTCCCGGTCAACAAGAGGATAACCTTCAAACTCCTCACCCACGCACACAAGGCACTCCACAACACCAGACCAACGTACCTCAACAGACGACTCAGCTTCTACACCCCCACCCGCCAGCTCCGCTCCACCGACCTCGCCCTCGCCACTGTCCCCCGCTTCCGAAGAGCGACCTCTGGTGGCAGATCATTCTCCCACCTCGCCGCCAAGACCTGGAACACCCTCCCCATCCACCTACGGCAGACCCAAGACCTGCTCACCTTCAGAAAACTCCTCAAGACCTGGCTTTTCGAGCAGTAGCAGCATTCCCCACCCCAGCGCCTTGAGACCCTCACGGGTGAGTAGTGCGCTTTACAAATGATATGATTGATTGATTGATTGATCAGTGATGTCATCAGTGACGTCACTGACCATGTCATGAGTGATGTAATATGTGACGTCATCAGCAGTGCATTGCGGGAGCGCGAGTTATAGTTAGCTGAACTAACTATAACGGCCGAATTTCTCTGGTTTTGTATGAGTGAAATGTCCAACTAACTATAACATCCCTGAAACCTGTGGTTTTTTCAGTGAATTTCTGAGGTTTTTTAAATGCTAATTTCTAACTATAACGTCCCTGAAACCTCTGGTTTTTTCAATGAATTTCAAAGGTTTTTTAACTGCTAATTCCTAACTATAACGTCCATGAAACCTCTGGTTTTTCAGTGAATTTGTAAGGTTTTTTAAATGCTAATTTCTAAATATGCCTACATAGGTAAGACATGTGCAGAAAGATAAAGAAAGGCGCTGAAAGAAGCAAGAGAAGTGCAGAAAGAGGCAACAGAAGTCCAGAAAGAGGAAGAAAGGTGCAGAGAGAACCAAGAGATGTACAGAAAGAACCAACAGAGGTGCAGAAAGAGGCCTACTTTGACTGTACCTTACAACAGACTCATACAAAGTACCCTAATCACTAATCCTTCTCCAAAGATGTCTTTAACCTCACTTTTCTCTTGAAGGTTCACTATTAATCGACTGCTCAGAATGTTAGGCCTACCAGATATATAACAGCAATCCTAAGCATATCACTGTTGTAAGTCTGACCAAGTTTGCGAAGGTATACATGCGTGTCTATGCTTTTACCTAGTGACATGTTAAATTAAAATAAACATACAAACACTTGAATACCTGTGTTTCAAACAGCATACTCTGTAAATTTGTGTAAAAGAAGGTGTATGCATTTCTTTCTGCTCACAATACAGGGCACATAGGTATTCAATAGTATATTTGAGGAGCTCTATAACACATATATACATAAGGCATGTCTGCCTGTGCAACCGAATGACAGAGCAGAACTGAGAAGATTTGACCACCTATAGGAGAAGTTACCTGCTTTTTAAACTACCATCTTCAGATGCATAACACATGTAAGAATACATATACAAGTAGACATATACCTCAGTCACGAGAGCACACAGACCTTTAAACTTGACAGCTTGCACTTCACATTTGAGTACAGAAGGAGGCAAGAGAAGTACAGAAACAGGCAAAAGAGGTGCAGAAAGAAGCAAGAGCAGTGCAGAAAGAACCAACAAAGGTGCAGAAGGAGGCAAGAGGGGTGCAGAAAGAGGCAAGAGGGGTGCCGAAATTTGCAACAGAGGTGCAGAAAGAAGCAACAGAGGTGCAGAAGGCGACAAGAGAACTGCAGAAAGAGGGAAGAGAGTTGCAGAAACAGGCAAGAGGTATAGAAACAGGGAACAGGTAGACAGACTGAGGCAAGAGAGGTGCAGAAAGAGGGAAGAGGGGTGCAGAAAGAGGCAAGAGGGATCCAGAAATTTGGAACAGAGGTGCAGAAAGAAGCAATAGCAGTGCAGAAAGAACCAACAGAGATGCAAAAAGAGGCAAGAGGGGTACAGAAAGAGGCAGGAGGGGTGCAGAATGAAAGAAGAGAAGTGCAGAAAGAAGCAACAGAGGTGCTGAAAGAGGCATGAAGGGTGCAGAAAGAGGCAAGGGAAGTGTAGAAAGAAGCAACAAAGGTACATTAAGAGGCAAGAGTGGTGCAGAAAGAGGGAAGAGAGGTGTAGAAAGAGGCAAGAGACTTGCACAAAGAGGGAAGAGGGATGCAGAAAAAGGCAAGAGGGGTGCAGAAAGAAGCAAGTGAGGTACAGAAAGAGGTAGGAGAGGTACAGAAAGAGGCAAGAGAGGTGCAAAAACAGGCAAGAAAAATGCAGAAAGAGGCAAGAGAATTGCTGAAAGAAGCAACAGAGGTGTAGAAAGAAGCAAGAGAAGTGCAGAAAGAGGCAAGTGAGGTGCAGAAAGAGGCAAGAGAGGTGCAGAAAGAGGGAAGACGAGTGCAGAAAGAGACAACAGGGGTGCAGAAAGAAGCAAGACAGGTGCAGAAAGAAGCATGAGAAGTGCAGAATGAAGCAACGGGGGTGCAGAAAGAAGCAAGAGAAGTGCAGAAAGAAGCAACAGAGAGGCAGAAGGAGGCAAGAGAACTGCAGAAAGAGGTGAGAGACTTGCAGAAACAGGCAAAAGAGTTACAGAAAGAGGGAACAGGGGTGCAGATAGAGGCAAGAGAGGTGCAGAAAGAGGTAAGAGGGGTGCAGAAAGAGGCAAGACGGGTGCAGAAATTTGCAAGAGAGGTGCAGAAAGAAGCAAGA
The DNA here is from genome assembly GCA_963921515.1 of Calotriton arnoldi. Classification (NCBI taxonomy): domain Eukaryota; kingdom Metazoa; phylum Chordata; class Amphibia; order Caudata; family Salamandridae; genus Calotriton; species Calotriton arnoldi. The sequence continues at coordinate 1,272,841 of CAWUFW010001037.1, read as the reverse complement.
GCAGTGCAAAAGAACCAACAGAGGTGCAGAAAGAGGCAAGTGAGGTACAGAAGGAGGCAAGAGAACTGCAGGAAGAGGCAAGAGAGTTGCAGAAGTAGGCAAAAGGGGTGCAGAAAGAGGGAACAGGTGGGCAGGCTGAGGCAAGAGAGGTGCAGAAAGAGGGAAGAGGGGTGCAGAAAAAGGCAAGAGGGATGCAGAAATGTGGGACAGAGGTGCAGAAATAAGCAAGAGCAGTGCAGAAAGAACCAAAAGAGATGCAGAAAGAGGCAAGAGGGGTACAGAAAGAGGCAAGTGAAGTGCAGAACGAAGTAAAAGAGGTGCAGAAAGAGGCAAGAGAACTGCAGAAAAAGGCAAGAGAGGTACAGAATGAGGCAGGAGAGGTGCACAACGAGGCAAGAGGGGTACAGAAAGAAGCAAGAGAAGTGCAGAAAGAAGCAACAGAGGTGCTGAAAGAGGCAACAGAGGTGCAGAAAGAGTCAAGACAAGTGCAGAAGCAGGCAAGAAAGTGCAGAAGTAGGGAACAGGGGTGCAGGGGTGCAGAAAGAGGCAGGAGGGATACAGAAATTTACAAGAGAGGTACAGAAAGAAGCAAGAGCAGTGCAGAAAGAAGCAAGAAAAGTGCAGAAAGAAGCAAGAGAGGTGGACAAAAAGGGAAGAGAGGTGCAGAAATAGGGAAGAGGGATGCAGAAATTTGCAAAAGAGGTGCAGTGCAGAAAGAACCAACATAGGTGCAAAAAGAGGCTTATGACATATTCATCCACGCAGTACCATTTGCTTCTCTAGAATCTTAGGGTCCACCACTGGCATGCTTGCTGCAGGGAGTGGAGAGGTACGCTGTGTGGGCACATATGCGCTGTGAAATGCCGGTCTGTCTTCAGGTCCCTCTGACCCATGACGTGAGCCTTGTAAACCATTGCAGAAGCCTGTCCTGCGGTACTGTCACTTGTTAAGCATCTACCTGCATTGTACCAAAGAGCTCGGGGACAAGATGGCATGACTTCACAAATGTTTAGAGTTAGGTACAAAACAAGCGGGAGAATTAGAAAAAAAAAATATATATAATGAGAATAAAACAGGAACATATAGAAAAGGCAAGGGGGCGTGAGGAGGCTGACAGTTGGAGTGTTCGAAAAAAGGCAAGTAAAGTAGAAAACAGAGAAGATGCACACATAGAAAATGGGAAAAGATGGGCAGAGGGGCAGGAGGGGAAAAGAGACAGAGTGGTCAACTGTCACAAAAGGCAGGCAGAAAAGATTAAGATAGATAGAAAATGAGAAAAGACAGACAGAAACAAAGGTAACAAGGGAAACACGCAGATAAAAAAATTAAAATCACAACAAAGAGACAGTTACAGTGAGCAATGGCTAAAGCAGAGGCAGGCAGATAGAAAAAAGGCAAAAGGATGAACGCTTATTCAGAGGGACAGGTGCCACGCAGCAAAGAGACACAGGAAGGCAGATAAAAGGCGGAGAAAAGCTAGCTATGGAAAAAGTAAAAGCAAACAGAGAATAACAACAAGGCAGGCAGACAGTTAAAGAAGGGATACACACAAGTAAACCAAGAGGGGAAAATGAAGAAAGGCAGGATAAGGGACAGATACAATAATATAAAAAAAACAGGCAGTTAAAAAAAGTTAAAAAATAGATTTAACCAGGCAGACAGACGAATAAAGAAATGACGAAAGACAGACTGAAAAGTAAAACAACCATTAAGCAGTAGGACAGAGAATGGGCAAACGGCACACAGACACAAAAGGGTAAAAAAGAAATTCGGCAAAAGACAAATGAAATGACAAGCGGATGGGAACTCAGACAGAAAATGGCAACCACACATTCGGGCAGCCAAGCACAGCTTGAACATAGGAGAGTCGGGCAGACAGAGAGAAAACAAGAAAAGCAGATAGAAAATGTCGAAAAGACAAGCGCTACTGATGTGCAGCGGATGATAAAAGGGGGAAAGATAGGTCGGTTTAAAGACTTAAAAAGCAGAAGACAGGCTTCTAGATAGTGGAGAGGGCAAATAGAAAAATACATAGATTGAAAAACGTTTGCAGCTAGTGGATGGCAGAAGGACAGATGCTAGCATGAAAGGGAAGTGGAGTGAAACCAGACTGAGATGATAACAGAAAGACCGGTGGGTAGTGAATAACAAAAAACACTCTTAGAAATGAAGAAAAAGACAGGCAGAAAGACAAACAACCGAAAGCTAGAAGAAACACAAGTACATTTGGCAAAAAATGAACGAGTTGTGTGTAAAACACCAAATGCACACCCTACTCCCAATTCACTATGGAGGCAGAAATTTAGAATACAAAACTTTATCGAAAATAATTAAAAGCCCCTGTTGAAAATAATGTTCTACGGCAAAAAGTGTGGGTGTTTTTTTTGCCTTCTGCTTCTTTGCTGCAGGCATGGTGTGCCTTCTGTTCCCCTACACATGCTGACCGCAGGATCTTTTTTTGCTTCAGCCACGAAAAGAATGCAGCAGTTCTTAATGTGCGTAATATCTATATAGTTACACATATATGTAGGCCATGGTTTCTTCGAAATGATTAACAATCTTAGCATACGAAGGGTTCTATGGAACTGTATGGTATCCTAGTAGATGTAATGTCCATCCGAGCAGCTGCTTGTGTGCGGCGTGAGGGAATGCGCCTATAATGCAGGTGTATTGCCATGTGACACGTATCACACGGTGCGTGCCAACGAAGGGGGCAGCTCGCGGAAAATCAGTGAGTTTAGGTGCGGTCGAAACTACCGCGAGTTTGGGGGAAAATAAAGTTAAAAAAAGTAAACACTTTAAATGAAGAACAACATCCACAGAATAGTGAAAGCAGTATCCACAGAGTAGTACAAGGGGTCGGAAATACAGGGGGGAATAAAAATTGGATAGCCCGTCCGTAAGTTAAAGAGGGAGTTTGTGCCTAGCATGTCAATAAATTATTGCACAAAACATGGGGTAGAGTCGACTTCATCGTCACATACAACATTTAACTAAACCATGGGCTGTCTTCATTTAATATTTAAATTTTTAATATATTGAGCCATAAAAGGGGCATTCTATATATAATAAATGCCCTTTAAAGCTTAGTGTGCGACATAAATTATTTTAAAAAAAAAAAAAGAAGAAAAGAGGAGGCAACCCGGGCTACTTCCCAAGTTTCAGATGAAGAGCAATATATATATAACTCACGCCCCTGCAATGCACTGCTGATGATGTCACATATTACATCACTCATGACATGTTCAGTGACATCACTGATGACATCTCAAATGACATCACTGATTACATCACTGATGGCATCATCCACTTAATCTCTGATGCACCTACTCACACCCTAATATAACCTTTCATACACCCACTCTAAAATACAAACTACCATTCTCGAAACCATAGACACACCAATAACAGTTAGTACATACCCACTCACTGATTCATAGGTCTACACACATATCCACTCACTCACCCATACAGTCACTCATACATGCAATCACTCATCAATACAGCCACTATTATATGCACTCATACACCCATACAGACACTCACACATCGCCACTCACCCATAGAGTTACTCACACACCTAGTCAGTCACCCAAAGAGTCAATCACAATGCCATTTACTCAACTATACAGTTCTACACACACCACCTCACTTATTCACAGATACTAACACATACTTACTCTCTTATACAATCACTGACACAAGCAGACACTCATCCATACATCCACTCTCACAATCACTCACTTTCACATACAGTCACTTCTATACTCCAACACTCACATATAATGCCATTCACATATGCAGTTACTCACACATATACCACTGAGACATCCATTCACTCACCAACACAGCCATATGCACACACACTCACCCATACAGCCCCTCGCAGATGCACTCATGAACCCATACACCCAGTGAATCACCCACTCACACATCCATGCAGGTAGTCACACAACACACAGACACTCAGGCACCCATACAGGTACTCAGACAACCAATCAATAACCCATATAGACACTCATGTACCTATTCACCAACCCATGCAGCCACTTACACACCAACTGACAGACTGATAAAGACATTCACACTGATTAGTCACTCACCCATACATTCACCCAGACATGTATAATCACTCACTTATACAGTCACACACTGACTGAATCATCATATATATATCACATTCTTAAACTTTTTAGAAACACTCACAGTCACTTGATGATGTCATCAGTGATATCATCAGTGATGTCATTTGAGATGTCATCAGTGATGTCATCAGTGATGTCACTGACCATGTCATGAGTGATGTAATATGTGACGTCATCAGCAGTGCATTGCGGGGCGTGAGTTATAGTTAGCTCAGCTAACTATAATGGCTGAATTTCTCTGGTTTTGTACGAGTGAAATGTCAGACTAACTATAACGTCCCTGAAACCTGTGGTTTTTTCAGTGAATATCTAAGGTTTTTTAAATGCTAATTTCTAACTATAACGCCCCTGAAACCTTTGGTTTTTTCAGTGAATTATATATATATGTATTCAATCTCCTCTCACTCTTACAAGGAAGGAATCAGCACTCAGGTTGTAGTTTGGAAGTATTTAATCTGCAAAGGACGTGATCCACGCGTTTCGGCTCGTCCGAACCTTGATAACGATACAAGACGTCATTGTAGCTTCCTTATTTAAATGTACAAATGTCTCCAGTTGCCAACATTAACAAAGGACTACATATTACTTTAATCCAAAAAGCTGGCAGCCATATTGGCCTGGTCACAATGTGAAAATTCAGGAATTGATACAATAAAGAAAAGAAAACAAGTGTTAATATGCACACAATGTCATTTCAGCATATCTTGCCCCGTGCCCGCCGTACCTGTATGTTCGTCAACGTGACTTGTTCATAATAAACATACTTAGGATTGCAAACATCAACATAAACAATGGACTACACATTACTTTAAAGTGAAGGCTATCGGCCACATTGATCTGGGCACGTTGTGTATTATAATGGTTCTTACACGAAAGAAAAGAAAAAAAGGGGTGTTAATATACACACACTATCCCTAAATAAAGTTCTAGCGATTATAGTTCCATTCCATTCACGGCTCATTTGAGATGTCATGAGTGATGTCATGAGTGATGTCACTGACCATGTCATGAATGATGTAATGTCTGAGGTCATAAGCAGTGCATTGCGGGGAGTAAGTTATAGTTAGCTCAGGTAACTATAACTGCTGAATTTCACTGGTTTTGTACGAGTTAAATCTGAGTCTAACTATAACGTCCCTGTAATCTTTGTTTTTTTCAGCGAATTTCTAGGTTTTTTTAACGTTAAGTAAGATGCCTATCACAATGGATGGTGAGGGTTGGAAGCAGGGCCTGGCCTGGCATTGTGCTGCCCCCACCCAAGCTTGCTGCTCCTGCCTCCCCTCCTCCTTGCCATCCATTGTCCAAGTCCATGCCCCTGCTCCCTCATTACAGCCCTGTGTGGCCGTTCAATCAATCAATCAGGGGTTTATAAAGAGCGCTACTCACCCGTGAGGGTCTCAAGGTGCTGGTGGGGGGGCAGCTCCGGATTAGTCGAAAAGCCAGGTCTTGAGGCTCCTCCTGAAGGTGTGCAGAGTGGGGGAGCGTCAGATGTTGAATGGGAGCTCGGTCCAGGTCTTTGCTGTGACATAGGAGAAGGCTCTTCCACCTGCTCTGGTTCTGCAGATGCATGGGGTCTCTGCCAGGGCTAGGTCAGCGGAGCGGAGGTTCCTTCTGGGTACGTGGAAGGAGACTCTTTCGTTGAGGTATTTGGGTCCGATGTTGTGGAGGGATTTGTAGGTGTGGGTGAGTAGCTTTAAGGTTACTCTCTTCTCGATGGGAAGCTAGTGGAGGTCTCGTAGGTGCGGGGTCATGTGTTTGTGTTGTGGGGTTCCGAGGACGAGTCTGGCTGCGGTGTTCTGGATGGTTTGGAGCTTGTGTAGCAGGGTTTTGTTGATTCCGGCGTAGAGGGCGTTGCCGTAGTCCAGTCTGCTAGTTATGAGTGCGTGGGTGACGGTCTTTCTGCATTCGTGGGGGATCCACTTGAAGGTCTTGCGGAGGGTGCGGAGGGAGTTGAAGCAGGTCGAGGCGACGGCGTTGATCTGGCGGGTCATGGTGAGGGAGGAGTCTAGAATGAAGCCGAGGTTCCGGGCGTGGTCCGCCGGGGTGGGGGGGTTTCCGAGGGCAGGGGGCCACCAGGAGCTGTCCCATGCCGTGGGGGAGGGTCCAAGGACGAGGACCTCAGTCTTCTCCGAGTTCAGTTTTAGGCAGCTGTTGCTCATCCAGGCTGCGACGTCTTTCATTCCTTCTTGGAAGCTGAGTCTGGTGTCTTCGGGGTTCTTCGTGAGAGAGAGGATGAGCTGGGCATCGTCGGTGTAAGATACTATGCTGGGCCCATGCTGTCTGACAATGGTGGCGAGGGGGGCCATGTAGATGTTGAAAAGCATGGGGCTGAGTGAGGATCCTTGGGGTACTCCACAGTTGATCTCTGCAGGTTCGGAGAGGAAGGGAGGGAGGATGATCCTTTGGGTTCTGCATGAGAGAAAGGAGCGGATCCAGTCGAGGGCGGTTCCTCGTATACTGGTGTCGTGGAGTCTGGCTGCGAGGGTGCGGTGTGAGACGGTGTCGAAGGCCGCGGAGAGGTCTAGTAGGATGAGGGCCGCAGTGTGGCCCTGGTCGAGGAGCATGCAGATTTTATCAGTGGCGGCGAGGAGGGTGGTCTCGGTGCTGTGGTTGCTGCGAAATCCAAACTGGGAGGAGTCGAGGATGGCGTTATCTTCGATGAAGGTGGTCAGCTGGGTGTTGATGAATCTCTCGGTGACTCGTTGTTGTGCCACTGGCCTTCCCGCCTTCTCTGAACAGTTAGCTTGCTGCCCCATCCACCTCCTCCCTATCCTCTGTTGTCTGAATCCATGCACTAGCCTCCTCCCTCCTGCCATGCATGGTCTGATGTGCTGCTGTGGTGGTGAGCCTCAACAAGGCCTACCAGTGCTTAGGGGTTCTCCCTTTCTGCACAGAGTCCTCAGACCAATAGGAAGAAGTTGGCACAGAAACTGGAATAGAAAAAACAGAGTTTATTAAACCTCATGAGGTGGAGCTACATTCACACAGCACCCTTCGGTAATGCATGAAGTAGCACACTGAATGGAAGGACCTTGGTCCTTTTATACCCACACAGGGGCTCAAATGAAGGCGGTACAAACACAAATGCTGGTTTTAGGTACATATAAGGTCATACAAGAAATGCACAGTCGACAAGTGGGTGGAGCTAACAGTTTCTACTTCTAGTAGATACATCCTGACATTTATAAACTCGGAACAGCTGCATGGACAGCTGCGAGCTCAACTGAGCATGTGCAAAGCAAAAGAAACTAAATATAACTCAGCTCTCTAGGCAGATTTCAAGAGCAGTTAACAGGAAGGTAGGACAGAGCACATGGCGAGCACATGGCAGCACATGGCAACCAAAATGGCTGCCAGAAATACAAAATGGATTCCACAAAGCGGACAATTTAGCCTCTGAATACAGGATGTCTTCGGCTAATGCTTAACTTAAGTGCTGCCAAATTACAACACTGCCACTGCCCTCCATTTAGCATGATGTCCCAGTCCACTCCTCCTGCCCTCCATTGCCCAATTCTATGCCCCATCGTTGACCTCCTGCTTAGCCTCTGTGCTTAGCTTGCTGCCCCTACTCTCCTTCCCCCTGCCCTCCGATGTCTGTGTGCATGCCCCTGCTCCATCCTTTTTGCCCACCATGTTCCATGGACCTGCCCCTCCTATCTACTCTGAGTGTTCTGTTGAGCTGCCACTCCCCTCCCACCTGCCTAGCATTGTCAGATGACTGTAACCTGTCCCTGCCACCTCCACCCTGCCTGTCCACGTTCCATGCCCCTATCCCCTTCCTCCTGTCCTCCATGGTCCATTTTACTGCCACACCCTTCTGCCCTCCCTGGTCTGTTGTGCTGCAACTGCTCTTCCTGCCTGCCCCGTGTGGTCTGTTGTGAGGCTCCTTCCCCTGAACTCTCTTGTCTGTGCCCAGCTCCTACCCCTCCCTTCTATCCTCCATGGTCCTTTGTGCATGCCCCTGCCCCCTCCTTCTTGCCCATCATGGCCATTGTGCTGCCACTAACCCTCCCGCTTACCGTGCATGGTCTTCTGTGCTGCCACAGCCCCTCCCACCTTCCCTGTGTGGTCAGCTAGCTTCCCCTGACCCCCTCCCACCTTCCCTCCATGGTCTGTGTGTATGCCATTATAGTCTCACTGTTGCTCTCCATGGTGTGTCTTGCTTCTAGTGCCCATCCTGCCTGACCTCCATGGTCAGCTTGCTGCTCCTGCCCTGCCCCCTTGCCCCATGCCCTCTGTTTTCCATGTGCAGACCCCTATTCCCTCCCTCCTGGCTTGTCTGTTCCATTGTAATGCCCCTGATCCCTCCCTCCTGCCCTTTATGGTCCGTTATGCTGCAACTTTCTCTCCTGTCTGTCCATTATGGTCAGCTAGCTGCCATTGCCTCTTTCCCCTCTGTTCTCTGTTGTCCATGTGCATGGTCCTGTCCCCTCCCTATTGCTTTCCATGGATTGTTGTGCTGCACTCCCTTCCCGCATGCCCTGTGTGGTGTACTGTGCTGCTGCAAACCCTGATGCCTGCCCTGTAAGGTCAGTTTGGTGCACCTGTCCATGTTCCTCCTGTCTTCTGTTATCTGAGTCCATGTCCCTACCCCAATTCCTCCTGCCTTCCATGATCCAATGTACCTTACTTGCTAACATTTTGAACTTGGTAAGAGGGAGATTTTGGAAAAAAAACTGGGGTATTGATTTTCCCCATTGACTTACATTGAAAAAGAGGAGATTGTAGACAGGAGATAGATCAAATAAAGCCCATTTGGGCTTAAAAACATTGGGCATTTCCTGGCTGAATCGGGTCTGTTGGCATGTATGGTTGTACTACCACTGCCTCTTCCTTCTGCCCACAATGGTCTATTATATTGCCACAGCCTCTCTTGCCTGTCCTGCATTGTTGGTTTGTTACCCCTTCCCCCCTTTCCACTGCCCTCCATAGTCTGTTGTGCTGCCACTGCCCTTCCTGCCTCCCCAGTGTGGTCAAATTGTTGCCTCTGCACCCTCCTACCTGCCTTCAATTTTCTGAGTCCGTGCCCCTGGCCTCTGCCTCTCAACAGTATCCTAATGAACAACTAGATTGCTAACATTCTATATTTATTACAATAGTGTGGCACGCCTGACGTCATCTTGATGTAATCAAAACTGTAATACCTAGAGCATTTCCTTTAGAAATTACAGAAATGAGAGGGTCTTATGTGCATCAAAACTATGGTTAGTGCTCTAAAAAACTAAAATGAGGACATATTTTCTGAGTTTTCAAATAGCGACAAAGCACTGTTAAATTATTTGTTATCTTTATGTTTTTTTATCCAGTTGACCACTTGATTAAATGTTGCACTTAGGGAGAGGATGTGGTGTTACTTCCAGAGCTGCAGACTTTGCAACTGGGGAACCAGGTTGGAGTTTCTGCTTCAGCTCGACATTCAGTGATTCTGGTCAAATCACTTAATCTCCCCATGTCTACAACCAAAATGAATTTGTCCTTGTGTGATGTAACCAATGCTCATGTAAAGCACTCCAATACCTGACCAGTCTTCACTATATAAAACTGCAAAAAAACAAAAAATAAAAAGTGTTTTGCACACTTCTGTCATTGGGCTATATGTGGGCTACATCTGGGTGATATGTGTGCTACATTTGGGCTCTTTTGTCTCTGGTGGCCATCTTGGGAGATTTATTTGTTATGAAGTTTCCTAATTTCCTCATTTACTGCAGTCTCCTCAGTAGGAAATGCTCTCAGTTTTTTACTTTGATTCCATCAAGAAGGCATTCAGATGTGTCACACATTTGCCATAAATTCTGAATGTTAGCACTCTAGTTGCTCATTAGATCACTGTAGTAAAGCTACTGCTCACCAGGGAAGTCTGCTGCTGGTATTGAAAGTGCATGTTACAGTCTGCATGTCAGAATTTTTTAATGAAATAGAAGAGGATTTGAGAAGTCACTCAAAATGTGCCCTAATTTTTCTTTCTTCAGCACTAATCATAATTTCTACGGCAAAATGAACCCCCTCATTTTGTTTCTTTTTAAATTAAATGTTTTAAGTGTTACCAGTTTATTCCAATCAAAATGGCTACAGGTGTGCCATACTTTTATCATAAGTAAGACTGTTAGCGCTCTAGTTGTTCTTTAGAACACTCTGGGACATTCTGTCATTGGGCTATACGTGGGCTACATCTGGGTGATATTTGTGCTACATTTGGGCTCTTTTGTCTCATGGCTTGGCAGTTCGGGCTGGACTGTTCCCATGAGGCACAGAGTCAGACTGATTTGCATATGGCCATGTCTGAACTGGGGTGGCGGAGTGAGCTAAAGAATGATGATGGATTAAACCCAGATCAGTTGACTGGGGGTGAGTGCTTGCAATGTTCAACACTCCGTCCATCATACCCTTTGGTTTTGCTATGTTCGCCCTAAGTTGGCAGGGTATGCCCAGACGTGGGTCCCTTGCTCACTTTGTCACTGGATTCAAGATAGCCTGGCTGATGACGGCTGTAAGCCAGAAACCGGTCCCAGGATGCTTGTTTCCGGTCCAGGGAAGACATGGCTTGGCAGTTCGGGCTGGACTGTTCCCATGAGGCACAGGGTAAGACTGATTTGCATATGGCCATGTCTGAACAGAGGTGGCGGAGTGAGCTAAAGAATGATGATGGATTAAACCCAGATCAGTTGACTGGGGGTGAGTGCTTGCAATGTTCAACACGTCCATCATCCCCTTTGGTTTTGTTGTGCCATACATTTGTCATAAGTAAGACTGTTAGCGCTCTAGTTGTTCTTTAGAACACTCTGGGATATTCTGTCATTGGGCTATAGGTGGGCTACATCTGGGTGATATTTGTGCTACATTTGTGCTCGTTTGTCTCTGGTGGCTATCTTGGGAGACTTGTTATGAAGTTTCCTAATTTCCTCATTTACTGTAGTCTCCTCAGTAGGAAATACTTTCAGTTTTTTACTTTGATTCCATCAAGAAGGCATTCAGATGTGTCACACATTTGCCATAAATTCAGAATGTTAGCACTCTAGTTGCTCATTAGATCACTGTAGTAAAGCTACTGCTCACCAGGGAAGTCTGCTGCTGGTATTGAAAGTACATGTTTCAGTCTGCATGTCAGAATTTTTTAATGAAATAGAAGAGGATTTGAGAAGTCACTCAAAATGTGCCCTCATTTTTCTTTCTGCAGCACTAATCATAATTTCTATGGCAAAATGACCCCCTCATTTTGTTCCTTTTTAAATTAAATGTTTTAAGTGTTACCACTTTATTCCAATCAAGATGGCTTCAGGTGTGCCATACATTTGTCATAAGTAAGACTGTTAGCGCTCTAGCTGTTCTTTAGAACACTCTGGGATATTCTGTCATTGGGCTATACGTGGGCTACATCTGGGGGATATTTGTGCTACATTTGGGCTATTTTGTCTCTGGTGGACATCTTGGGAGACTTATTTGTTATGAAGTTTCCTAATTTCCTCATTTACTGCAGTCTCCTCAGTAGGAAATACTTTCAGTTCTTTACTTTGATTCCATCAAGAAGGCATTCAGATGTGTCACACATTTGCCATAAATTCTGAATGTTAGCACTCTAGTTGCTCATTAGATCACTGTAGTAAAGCTACTGCTCACCAGGGAAGTCTGCTGCTGGTATTGAAAGTGCATGTTTCAGTCTGCATGTCAGAATTTTTTAATGAAATAGAAGAGGATTTGAGAAGTCACTCAAAATGTGCCCTAATTTTTCTTTCTGCAGCACTAATCATAATTTCTATGGCAAAATGAACCCCCTCATTTTGTTCCATTTTAAATTAAATGTTTTAAGTCTTACCTATTTATTCCAATCAAGATGGCTTCAGGTGTGCCATACTTTTGTCATATGTAAGACTGTTAGCGCTCTAGTTGTTCTGTATAACACTCTGGGAAGCTGCAGTAGAACACAAAGGAATCAACTGACAGTATCTGCCCTTGTTGGATGTACATGTTTTACTGAGAATGTCAGACTTCATTCTCACATGACTGAGAAAGATAATGTGAATTTACAGAAAATATGCTCTCATTTTAGCTTCTAGATCACCTTCCAAACCTGTATGGGAAAAGTATGAGAAAATAGTTATCTCTCAAACATGATTCATGATATCCCAGCAGAAGGCTTTTTCACAGGGTAAAATCACCTTAGAACACACCACAATTCCTAAAATTAGTATGGTACCATCAACAAATGATTTATAATGTAACTAATGTCTGTTATCACCCTTTATACGTTCTCCTTTTGGTAGCCCTCAAAACCTTCCATTCACTACAATGCATTTTAATGGGGTGCTATCATGTATATTGGTCCCAAGATGGCTGCCAACACTTCTTGGATGAAATGCTGACAGCCAATCAGATCTCACGATGAGATGTGTAGTTAGGCTCCGCCCAGATATATAAATTTCTTTTTCCTTGAATATTAAAAAAACTACTGAACAGATTTACACCATTTAAAAAAAGGGCGCTTTCTGAACCAAGAGCTACCTTTTTGCCAAATTTGGTGTAATTCCGTTCAGCAGTTAGGGCTTGTTGGAAAACGAGGCAGTATATGTGAGGCCTACACAAATAACATGACTACATTTGTCCTTCACTGGGAACCAAACACCCAATTGTAGCGCCTGACTCTCAGAGGGTAGCGTTGCAGAGCAGTCTGAGGCTTTACTCAAGGGAGGTGGTGTGGGCTAGTAATCGCCATTTGCAGGTGCGCAGAAATAACACTCAATAATTGATTGTCCAGTCTGTACTTTGCTTTATAAAAGTAAGAGTACATTTATTAAACACACACACTACTCAATACTATGCACCAATTTACAAATATACATAAGCTGTTGGAATTACTTTGTGACATTGCGTAACATCTCCACACCTCCCAAAAAGGGGGTGGGGTCTAGTACCACCACTCCCATGTATGCACATCATCTTGCCCCCTAATGCAGTGTGTTGAGCCTAACCTGGAGCGAGGGCCCTGCGCACTGGCACCATCCCAGTGGCGACCCACCCCATTACCTCAACGCGCATTAAAAATGGGTACACCTGCCTTGGTGACACATAACCCTGACTGAGCATTTCTTACTGACCATAAAGTATGCACCTCTATATCTTAAGGGCTAGCAGTCTGGGTCTTCACCTAAGTGCAGCAGCAAGAATACATGTTTACGCACACCTTAGAATGACAGTACTCATCACCTTTGTTGGACATTAGAATGCATTGCAATTACAGCCCCTAAGGGCATCACAGATGAAATCACAGGATTACGCCTATACAGCCAGACACCCTAGCAGGAATGTCTGGCAACATAACCCACTTTGCTTATGACATCACCTTACACAGGTACTTCACATTACATATGTGACCTCCAGTCCCTCTAGAAAAAGAATAACAGTTAGTAAATGCAGTTCTGGTGCAATTACACCTCTTCACCTCCAGGGGATGCTCTTCTGGAGCCATCCCCAACTCAGCCTTTCACTCCATGAAGCCCATCGCAATACACCCTCAGCTGTAGAACAAAAGTTCCAGCCTAGAAGGTGTATAAATGCAGGTTGAGCCCTTGAGGGGTTATCCTTTCCAAATCCCTAGGAAACTTAGGGTGGGACTGAACTTCGTGCTGGGGGGACTGCGCTTCTCCAGCAGCTCCCCCAGCACCCTTTTTCACTCTTGAGGGTGACCCCCTCCTCTGGGGGCCACCAAGCACAAAAACGGTAGATTTCCAAATGCCTTGCAAGGCATTATGGGGCGCTTCGTGCTCCTCTGCATGCATATATGATGAGCGGCTCTCCCGCTGTGCCGGGGAGAGCCGCGATCCATCTGGCGCTCCGCGCCGCCTCCCACGCGGGGTGGGGGGCCCGGTCCCACCCGGACCCCCAGGTAAGGGAGACGGCTTGGGAGCCCACCCCCGGCCGCTCCGGCCACGTGTTGGGGGCCCGGTCCCACCCGGGCCCCGCAATGCCTGGCTCCTCCTTCTGCGGGTCCCAGTCCCACCCGGGACCCACGACAGCCTGACGGGTAGGAGGGCAGCCTGGGGAGCCCACCCCCGGCTGCCCCCGCCGGCTCCCCGCGCGGCCAGCACCCTCGTGTGCTGCCGCGGGAGCCGGCCGATCAGTTCTGGTCTGCCCGCTCCAGCGGGCAGACGCGTCGTCCTGCTCCGGTCCGGGGGAAGTGCGGCGGCGCTCCCCCGGCCTCCTCCCAGTCTTCGGGGCCCGGGGATGGGGTCCCGGGCCCCTCCTCCTCTTCCCGGGGAGCGCGCCGGCGCTCCCCGTCTGGATTTTGCTCGCGGGGGCCAGGGTGGGCTCCTGACTCCCCCGCCTTCCTCCGCTTCACGGGGGGCGCGACGGCGTCCCCCGGCTTTACTTCGGGGCCCGGGGATGGGGTCCCGGGCCCCCTGGGGATCTCCTCGCGGGGGGCGCGACGGCGCTCCCCCGCCTCCATTTTCGGTGGGGGCCAGGGTGGGCTCCTGGGCCCCAGGCAGGGCACTTTCGCGGGGAGCGCGACGGCGCTCCCCGGCTTCCCTGCTTCTCCAGGGGTCAAAGGTCGCTCACCTTCCGGGGGCCATATCTCAGCCCCTGGGGGTCCGATCTGCCCCATTTTCGCGTCCTCTTGCTCCTGGCGGCGGCCCCCAGCCACGGGGAGCACTCTCCTTCGCCCTCTGGATCTTCAAGAGGGGGCATTCTGCAGGGAGCGGTCTTCACTGGCTCCCTGCGCCAGACTTTCGCCTGGCTCTCCTCCTGGGCCTCTCTTCTCCCTGCGCAGAGGCCCCAGCTTCTGCGCACCGGTCCTGGGCTCCTCTTCTGGCGCTGTTAGGGGCCTGGGGGGCAGTCAGGGGGTACCTCCTTCCAACTGCCCATTGCCAGGCTCCAGCACCTTCCGCCTCAGCAGACCACACCCCAGAGAGCCCTTCTCTTCCTGTGCAAGCACTTTTTAAAAGTTGAGTAGGGGCTGGCAGGAAGTCTCTGTTGGTCCTATCCAACAGCGCCACATCACTTCCCTGCCCCTGCTCCCTCCTTCTTGTCCAGCCTCTGGGCTGGTTCAAAATGGCGTCGTCCAGGGTCTCTGGCCACATGGTCTCTGAAACCAGAGCCCTTCCCTCCTAGGTGCAGCCTGGTGCCTGGCACCCAGTGATAGCTGCTGATGGATGAGCCTGTAGCTCCGCCTATCTTCCCTTCGTGGAAAGGAGGTCTTCGCTCTGGGAGGGAAAGGTCATCAATCCAGCCTGCTGAGGTCAACCCCCAGCCAGGCCCTGGTTATGATCTGACTCAGAGAGATGTAACATTTCTGGATGACCCAAAAGCAGTACAAATATGACTCTGGACTCTGCAGAATACTTCTTTTCACATCCGCTACAGTGGACTTTAGTGCGTGTCTGGAATCTGTAGGCCTTATGGAAGTTAATCTAGCACATGGGCTCCACATCCCCATAGGGGAATAATGAAGTGAAAAACACAGTAAAGCACACTGACTTTCCCTGGCATGTTCCTTCCTAGTGTATAAGGCCTATTCCGTGTCACCACCCAATTCTGCATAAGTCCTGCCACACCATTCACTTTGTAGCTGCTCCTGGACTGCGCACGCCATGAATCTCCCCTGCGCAGCCCCTACACGTGTGCACACGCATGTACACAGGTGTCTGCATGTAACCAGCCCGGTGCCCCTTACTCCAGCTGCTGCGCAGCGGCCTAGTCAAGCTAGGGGACACCAGTAAAATCCACATGCCGTCTCCTTCATTATGAGTTCACTGTGGATGAGTCCCAATTTATGAGGCTCTCCCACAGTAAAAGCTCCACACATAGGTGCTCAAAAAGCGAAAAATCTGGGCGGCCCATCGTGTCAGAACCACCTTCTAGCACACGCCGCGCCCAGCTGATTCCTACAGGGAAGAAGTAGCCACTCTACATGGGTATTCTTCCCGTAGTCAGCGATAACTAGTTATAAGGGGTTCTGACCAGACCCCCTTACTCACCAGTTATCCGCTTAGACCACCTACTCCTCCCATCCATGAAATCTCCCCCCATGATAGGGATCCCAGACTACCCTAAGAACCCTCCGGGCTCTAGGTTAGATACCTCTAGGTCACTCATGGTCTACATGGGCTTGGCCTCACTAGGCCCACCTTTGCCCTTGGGCATGCAACACTATGCCTACCCCTTCTCTGGACAAGGGTCCAGTGCCTCAGCACCGATGCGGTCTTCTGGGACAGGTCTACATCCCATCCCCTGGGTCACTAGCTGGTCTCCCTTCTGGAGTTTGTTCCAACCAGTACCCTCTCTCCGTTTGGTCCTTGCACCCCAAAGATGCAACCTCTCTGGACCCTCACCCTCAGCCTGCCGCTGAGGTCATTATGCTGCCACCACCCTTTCGGGACGACTGGCTTCCCTAAAGAAAGCACAGCCACTCGTGCTTTCCCCACACAGAAAAGCACCCTTTGGCCACTGGCCTGGCTCCCTGATAGGACCTCAGACCGGCCTCACTACCACACTGGCAGTGCCAGGGAGGAACACTGAGGGTGCCCCGTCAGACATCCTACAGCTCATTCCCCCCGTCAGTAGCTCCCCACGGAAACTACCCCGGGAACCTAGACCCCTTCCTTGTTCTCCGCTGCGAGAACAGGGCCTATGCACCCTTCCCTCCGAGAGGCGCGCTCTCCTCCCAGAGTACCCTTAGAGAGCCTGTGGGCCCCGAGTTAGCTAGACCCAGGCCCACTTCTCATGGCCCTCCCCGGTCTCCCAGCAGCGCCTTGGGAGACCGCCCAGGGACCTACATGGTCCCTGGATGGCCTGCACCACCCCTTATGAAGAGCAGGGTCCCCTCCCTAAGATAGGCCCTACCTGCCTTCAGGGTAGCACGACCACACCAAGCCAGGACCCTAAAGATCCCGGCTAGGCCTGCACCACCCCTTTGCGAACCACAGGGTCCCGTCACTTAAGATAGGCCCCACCTGTGTTCAGGGTGGTACTACCTTGCAGAAGTCCACCTCCTGCCCCGAGCTAGGGGAACACCCCCATGCTCCTGGTCCTTGGGTTCAAGACCCACAGGACCTACCGGACTGGTCACCGTCCACCCGACCCTGTCGCCTCAGGGTCCACCACTAACCCTTCACCTGGAAACTAGGGAGTACATCACCCCCACTCCGATCTCCACTGGGTCAGTTACCTAGCCCACCTAGGGTACCTAGGGGCTACCACTACACACCATCACTCAAGAACTACCCTCCTCTGGGGCCACCCCCTACCAGGGGCCACCTCTGGGTCGCTCACCTCCCCACCAGTTAACCTGGGGGCCTACCGGACACCCAACTCTACCACACCCTCCTCCCACCGTGGGAAAAGTTCCTGGGGTCCCCCACCATGGGAACCCCTGGGGCGTTACTACCCGGGGTAAAGAAACCTCCTGCCCCACCCTTCCAGTGGTTTTGGCCTGCGCCAATGCAAGTACTTTCAGCGGGGGAAGAATACCTGGGGCCCCTTCTGTGGAAACCCTCCCTGCCCTTAAAAAGCGCGGGAATCTCCCAGGACCCCCTCTTTCTCCTGTCCCCCACAAAGGTCAATCCACCCCGACACCCCCACCTGTGATGTAGGTATCAGTTGCTGTCCCTATCTCTTGAGGAGACACCCTCCTCATGCAGGTGTAGTGTATGTAGTGTTAGGGTTCAAAGGTGTACAATATGGCTCAGAACATTTGTATGCAATCATTTCCTGGAAAGCACCATCCCGCTAGCACATGATCATCAACATAGCGCGGTCATATCAATACAGTTTACATTTCAACCATAATATCTTCACATGACACGTATGTGCGCGGGGCTTTCCTTTCCCATACCTTTAGTTCACCTAACCAAAACTTTGAACCCTTCTCAGAGCCTTGCGCTCTTCCATTTGCTCATTACTGCATAGATAATGTGTGGCAAAACTGGACTTATCAAATGCTATAAATGCACACCAGAATGGGATACTATGTTTCCCGCCGCTAGACACCAATGTTGGAAAACGAGGCAGTATCTGTGAGGCCTGCACAAATAACATGACTACATTTGTCCTTCACTGGGAACCAAACACCCAATTGTAGCGCCTGACTCTCAGAGGGTAGCGTTGCAGAGCAGTCTGAGGCTTTACTCAAGGGAGGTGGTGTGGGCTAGTAATCGCCATTTGCAGGTGCGCAGAAATAACACTCAATAATTGATTGTCCAGTCTGTACTTTGCTTTATAAAAGTAAGAGTACATTTATTAAACACACACACTACTCAATACTATGCACCAATTTACAAATATACATAAGCTGTTGGAATTACTTTGTGACATTGCGTAACATCTCCACCCCTCCCAAAAAGGGGGTGGGGTCTAGTACCACCACTCCCATGTATGCACATCATCTTGCCCCCTAATGCAGTGTGTTGAGCCTAACCTGGAGCGAGGGCCCTGCGCACTGGCACCATCCCAGTGGCGACCCACCCCATTACCTCAACGCGCATTAAAAATGGGTACACCTGCCTTGGTGACACATAACCCTGACTGAGCATTTCCTACTGACCATAAAGTATGCACCTCTATATCTTAAGGGCTAGCAGTCTGGGTCTTCACCTAAGTGCAGCAGCAAGAATACATGTTTACGCACACCTTAGAATGACAGTACTCATCACCTTTGTTGGACATTAGAATGCATTGCAATTACAGCCCCTAAGGGCATCACAGATGAAATCACAGGATTACGCCTATACAGCCAGACACCCTAGCAGGAATGTCTGGCAACATAACCCACTTTGCTTATGACATCACCTTACACAGGTACTTCACATTACATATGTGACCTCCAGTCCCTCTAGAAAAAGAATAACAGTTAGTAAATGCAGTTCTGGTGCAATTACACCTCTTCACCTCCAGGGGATGCTCTTCTGGAGCCATCCCCAACTCAGCCTTTCACTCCATGAAGCCCATCGCAATACACCCTCAGCTGTAGAACAAAAGTTCCAGCCTAGAAGGTGTATAAATGCAGGTTGAGCCCTTGAGGGGTTATCCTTTCCAAATCCCTAGGAAACTTAGGGTGGGACTGAACTTCGTGCTGGGGGGACTGCGCTTCTCCAGCAGCTCCCCCAGCACCCTTTTTCACTCTTGAGGGTGACCCCCTCCTCTGGGGGCCACCAAGCACAAAAACGGTAGATTTCCAAATGCCTTGCAAGGCATTATGGGGCGCTTCGTGCTCCTCTGCATGCATATATGATGAGCGGCTCTCCCGCTGTGCCGGGGAGAGCCGCGATCCATCTGGCGCTCCGCGCCGCCTCCCACGCGGGGTGGGGGGCCCGGTCCCACCCGGACCCCCAGGTAAGGGAGACGGCTCGGGAGCCCACCCCCGGCCGCTCCGGCCACGTGTTGGGGGCCCGGTCCCACCCGGGCCCCGCAATGCCTGGCTCCTCCTTCTGCGGGTCCCAGTCCCACCCGGGACCCACGACAGCCTGATGGGTAGGAGGGCAGCCTGGGGAGCCCACCCCCGGCTGCCCCCGCCGGCTCCCCGCGCGGCCAGCACCCTCGTGTGCTGCCGCGGGAGCCGGCCGATCAGTTCTGGTCTGCCCGCTCCAGCGGGCAGACGCGTCGTCCTGCTCCGGTCCGGGGGAAGTGCGGCGGCGCTCCCCCGGCCTCCTCCCAGTCTTCGGGGCCTGGGGATGGGGTCCCGGGCCCCTCCTCCTCTTCCCGGGGAGCGCGCCGGCGCTCCCCGTCTGGATTTTGCTCGCGGGGGCCAGGGTGGGCTCCTGACTCCCCCGCCTTCCTCCGCTTCACGGGGGGCGCGACGGCGTCCCCCGGCTTTACTTCGGGGCCCGGGGATGGGGTCCCGGGCCCCCTGGGGATCTCCTCGCGGGGGGCGCGACGGCGCTCCCCCGCCTCCATTTTCGGTGGGGGCCAGGGTGGGCTCCTGGCCCCCAGGCAGGGCACTTTCGCGGGGAGCGCGACGGCGCTCCCCGGCTTCCCTGCTTCTCCAGGGGTCAAAGGTCGCTCACCTTCCGGGGGCCATATCTCAGCCCCTGGGGGTCCGATCTGCCCCATTTTTGCGTCCTCTTGCTCCTGGCGGCGGCCCCCAGCCACGGGGAGCACTCTCCTTCGCCCTCTGGATCTCCAAGAGGGGGCATTCTGCAGGGAGCGGTCTTCACTGGCTCCCTGCGCCAGACTTTCGCCTGGCTCTCCTCCTGGGCCTCTCTTCTCCCTGCGCAGAGGCCCCTGCTTCTGCGCACCGGTCCTGGGCTCCTCTTCTGGCGCTGTTAGGGGCCTGGGGGCAGTCAGGGGGTACCTCCTTCCAACTGCCCATTGCCAGGCTCCAGCACCTTCCGCCTCAGCAGACCACACCCCAGAGAGCCCTTCTCTTCCTGTGCAAGCACTTTTTAAAAGTTGAGTAGGGGGCTGGCAGGAAGTCTCTGTTGGTCCTATCCAACAGCGCCACATCACTTCCCTGCCCCTGCTCCCTCCTTCTTGTCCAGCCTCTGGGCTGGTTCAAAATGGCGTCGTCCAGGGTCTCTGGCCACATGGTCTCTGAAACCAGAGCCCTTCCCTCCTAGGTGCAGCCTGGTGCCTGGCACCCAGTGATAGCTGCTGATGGATGAGCCTGTAGCTCCGCCTATCTTCCCTTCGTGGAAAGGAGGTCTTCGCTCTGGGAGGGAAAGGTCATCAATCCAGCCTGCTGAGGTCAACCCCCAGCCAGGCCCTGGTTATGATCTGACTCAGAGAGATGTAACATTTCTGGATGACCCAAAAGCAGTACAAATATGACTCTGGACTCTGCAGAATACTTCTTTTCACATCCGCTACAGTGGACTTTAGTGCGTGTCTGGAATCTGTAGGCCTTATGGAAGTTAATCTAGCACATGGGCTCCACATCCCCATAGGGGAATAATGAAGTGAAAAACACAGTAAAGCACACTGACTTTCCCTGGCATGTTCCTTCCTAGTGTATAAGGCCTATTCCGTGTCACCACCCAATTCTGCATAAGTCCTGCCACACCATTCACTTTGTAGCTGCTCCTGGACTGCGCACGCCAAGAATCTCCCCTGCGCAGCCCCTACACGTGTGCACACGCATGTACACAGGTGTCTGCATGTAACCAGCCCGGTGCCCTTACTCCAGCTGCTGCGCAGCGGCCTAGTCAAGCTAGGGAGACACCAGTAAAATCCACATGCCGTCTCCTTCATTATGAGTTCACTGTGGATGAGTCCCAATTTATGAGGCTCTCCCACAGTAAAAGCTCCACACATAGGTGCTCAAAAAGCGAAAAATCTGGGCGGCCCATCGTGTCAGAACCACCTTCTAACAGGGCTGCAGCCTTGTCTAAAGTTTCCTATGGAAACTAACATGGGGAAAACGTGTTTTGGGACCCCTTTTTTTTCTCGGCCCCCGCTCGACGAATCACCCTGAAACTTTCAAGACAGGAGCTGACCTGAGCGGGCCATTAGTTTTGAAAATTTCGCGAAGATTCGTCAAACGACGCCAAAGATATTGGCAAATCAAAAACGCTTTTCCAATGGAAACTAGGTCCTAACTATAACTACCTACTGGCGACCGCCAGTAGGTAATATATATATATATACACACATATATATATATATATATATATATATTCACTGAAAAAACCATAGGTTTCAGGCACGTTATAGTTAGAAATTAGCATTTAAAAACCTTTGAAATTCACTGAAAAACCATAGGTTTTAGGGACAGTTATAGTTAGTTGGACATTGCACTCGTACAAAACCCGTGAAATTCCCCTGTTATAGTTAGTTCAGCTAACTATAACTCGCGCCTAAGCAATGCACTGCTGATGACGTCACATATTACATCACTCATGACATGGTCAGTGACATCACTGATGACATCACTGATGACATCTCAAATGACATCACTGATGACATCACTGATGACATCATCCAGTGACTGTGTGTTTCTGTAAAGTTTAAATATGTTTAATATATATAGGGAAAGGCGTATTGAAGAATATGTGGGTGTATAAGTGTCTGAATGGATGATTTAGTACGTGAGTGACTGACTCTACAAGTGAGTGATTAAACGTATCTTACTGAATGCATGGGTTAGTGACTAAACTGTATGAATTACTGTATCCGTCTGTTTGTTGGTGTGTAAGTGGATGCATGGATTTGCGAATAGCTACATGAGTGTCTATATGGGTTATTGATTGGTTCTCTGAGTATCTGTATGGCTGCCTGAGTGTTTGTGTGGGTGGGGTGTGTGACTCTATACATAGATGTGTGAGTGGGTGATTCACTGGGTGCATGATTTCAAGAGTGCATCTGTGATGGACTGCTTGGGTGGGTGAGTGTGTGTATGGGTGTGTTAGTGAGTGAATGTATATCTCAGTGGTACATGTGCGAGTAACTACATATGTAAAAGGCAGTATATATGTGTGTTAGAATATTTAAATGGCTATAAGTGAGAGTGTGTTATTGTGAGAGTGGCTGTATGGATGCGTGTGGGCCTGTATCAGTGATTGTATAAGAGCGTAAGAATGTGCTAGTATTTGTATGAGTAAGTGAGCTGGTGTGTGTATAACTGTATAGGTGAGTAAATGGGTGTGTGATTAATTTTTGCATGACTGACTAGGTGTGTGAGTACCTCTATGGATGAGTGGCGGTGTGTGAGTGTTTATATAGGTGTATGAGTGCATATGATAGTCCTGTACTGAGTGACTGTAAGTATGAGTGACTGTACAGGTGAGTGAGTGGATGTGTGTGTAGACCTAAGAATCAGTGAGTGGGTATGTAGTTTTTGGTGTTGGAGTGTCTATGGTTTTGAGAATGGCAGTCTGTAATTTAGAGTGGGTGTATCAAAAGTTATATTAGGGTGTGAGAAGATGCATGAAATTATCACATGGATGATGTCATCAGTGATGTCATTTGAGATGTCATCAGTGATGTCATCAGTGATGTCACTGACCATGTCATGAGTGATGTAATATGTGACGTCATCAGCAGTGCATTGCTTAAGCGCGAGTTATAGTTAGCTGAACTAACTATAACAGGGGAATTTCACGGGTTTTGTACGAGTGCAATGTCCAACTAACTATAACTGTCCCTAAAACCTATGGTTTTTTCAGTGAATTTCAAAGGTTTTTTAAATGCTAATTTCTAACTATAACGTGCCTGAAACCTATGGTTTTTTCAGTGAATTTCAAAGGTTTTTAAATGCTAATTTCTAACTATAACGTGCCTGAAACCTATGGTTTTTTCAGTGAATTTCAAAGGTTTTTTAAATGCTAATTTCTAACTATAACGTGCCTGAAACCTATGATTTTTTAAGTGAATTTCAAAGGTTTTTTAAATGCTAGTTTCTAACTATGCCAACAGAGGTAGGACATGTGAAGAAAGAAGAAAAACGCACAGAAAGAAGCAAAAGATGTGCAGAAAGAACCAACAGAGGAGCAGAAAGAGGCCTTGTTGCAAAATCATCCTGTGCCCACAACTTTTTCAGACGGGTACTGGTGGTAACTGACTCTGACTAACCAGAGCCAGTGCGGCTGCTTGCACAGTGGTGAAGGGAGGGGGACCTGAGGTGACATGTGTGCAACGCGCCGTGGTGCGCTTTAAGTTGCGGGATTAAGTCCCCTTGAATCCTGAGGGTCCCTAGGGCCCAACTAGCCCCCCAGGTACCTACAGTTAGGACCACAGAGCTGAGTTGAAGAGAGAGGCGTTCCGAGGCCACGCACCTTTTTCACCTCTCTGCAACGCAACTCTGTTGTGCTTACTGAAGGTACCTGGTGGGCTAGTTGGCCCCCAGGATTCAAAGGGAATTAACTCCCCAACTTAAAACGCACCACAGGGCGTGTTTGCGCACATGTCACCTGAGGCCCCGCCCCTCCCTTCACCACTGTGCAAACGCGCCCCGTGGCGCGTTTAAGTTGGGGGATTAGGTCACCTTGAATCCTGAGAGTCCCTGGGGCCCAACTAGCCCACCAGGTACTTCCAGTAAGCACCACAGGCTCATGCGTTGCAACGCCTGTAACAAATTGTGCAGTTGTGTTTAGGTAGTGAAGAGGGTCGTGCTGGGGGTAGTGTTTTAGGGTTTAGGGTAGTGCAGTGGTGTTTGTGTAGTGTAGGGGGTCATGCTGGGGGTAGATTTAGGGTTTAGGGTAGTGCGGTGGTGTTTGGGTAGAGTAGGGAGTCGTGCTGGGGGGAGTGTTTTAGGGTTTAGGGTAGTACAGTGGTGTTTGGGTAGTGTAGGGGGTCGTGCTGGGGTTAGTGCTTTAGGGTTTTAGGGTTTAGGGTAGTGCAGTGGTGTTTGGGTAGTGTAGGGGATACTGCTGGGGGTAGTGTTTTAGGGTTTAGGGTAGTGCAATGGTGTTTGGGTAGTGTAGGGGGTCGTGCTGGGGCTGGTGTTTCAGGGTTTAGGGCAGTGCAGTGGTGTTCGGGCAGTGTAGGGGGTCGTGCAGGGGCTGGTGTTTCAAGGTTTAGGGCAGTGCAGTGGTGTTCGGGCAGTGTAGGGGTCGTGCTGGGGCTGGTGTTTCAGGGTTTTGGGCAGAGCAGTGGTGTTCGGGCAGTGTAGGGGGTCATGCTGGGGGTAGTGTTTCAGGGTTTAGGGCAGTGCAGTGGTGTTCGGGCAGTGTAGGGGGTCGTGCTGGGGGTGGTGTTTCAGGGTTTAGGTCAGTGGTGTTTGGGCAGTGTAGGGGATCTTGCTGGGGGTGATGTTTCAGGGTTTAGGGCAGTGCAGTGGTGTTCGGGCAGTGTAGGGGTCTTGCTGGGGGTAGTGTTTCAGGGTTTAGGGCAGTGCAGTGGTGTTCGGGCAGTGTAGGGGGTCATGCTGGGGGTGGTGTTTCAGGGTTTAGGGCAGTGCAGTGGTGTTCGGGCAGTGTAGGGGTCGTGAAGGGGGTGGTGTTTCAGGGTTTAGGGCAGTGCAGTGGTGTTCGGGCAGTGTAGGGGGTCGTGCTAGGGGTGGTGTTTCAGGGTTTAGGGCAGTGCAGTGGTGTTCGGGCAGTGTAGGGGATCATGCAGGGGCTGGTGTTTCAGGGTTTAGGGCAGTGCAGTGGTGTTCGGGCAGTGTAGGGGGTCGTGCTGGGGGTAGTGTTTTAGGGTTTAGGGTAGTGCAGTGGTGCTTGTATAGTGTAGGGGGTCGTGCTGGGGGTAGTGTTTTAGGGTTTAGGGTAGTGCAGTGGTGTTTGTGTAGTGTAGGGGTCATGTTTTAGGGTAGTGCAGTGGTGTTTGGGTAGTGTAGGGGGTCGTGCTGGGGGTAGTGTTTTAGGATTTAGGTTAGTGCAGTGGTGTTTGGGTAGTGTAGGGTCGTGCTGGGGTAGTGTTTTAGGGTTTATGGTAGTGCAGTGGTGTTTGTGTAGTGTAGGGGTCGTGCTGGGGGTAGTGTTTTAGGGTTTAGGGTAGTGCAGTGGTGCTTGTGTAGTGTAGGGGGTCGTGCTGGGGTAGTGTTTAAGGGTTTAGGGTAGTGCAGTGGTGTTTGTGTAGTGTAGGGGTCATGTTTTAGGGTAGTGCAGTGGTGTTTGGGTAGTGTAGGGGGTCGTGCTGGTGGTAGTGTTTTAGGATTTAGGTTAGTGCAGTGGTGTTTGGGAAGTGTAGGGGGTCGTGCTGGGGGTAGTGTTTTAGGGTTTAGGATAGTGCAGTGGTGCTTGTGTAGTGTAGGGGGTCGTGCTGGGGGTAGTGTTTTAGGGTTTAAGGTAGTGCAGTGTTGTTTTTGTAGTGTAGGGGGTCATGTTTTAAGATGCAATGCTCCAATACCTGACCAGTCTGCACTACATAAAACTGCAAAACAAACTAAAAATAAAAAGTGTTTTGCACACTTTTGTCATTGGGCTATATGTGGGCTACATCTGGGTAATATTTGTGCTACATTTGGGCTCTTTTTTCACTGGTGGCCATCTTGGAAGACTTCTTTGTTATGAAGTTTCCTAATTTCTTCATTTACTGCAGTCTCCTCAGTAGGAAATGCTTTCAGTTTTTTACTTTGAGTCCATCAAGAAGGCATTCAGAATTGTGTCTCACATCTGCCATAAATTCAGAATGTTAGCACTCTAGTTGCTCATTAGATCACTGGAGTAAAGCTACTGCTCACCAGGGAGTTAACTGGTAGTCTGCTGCTGGTATTGAAAGTGATTGTTTCAGTCTGCATGTCAGATTTTCTAATGAAATAGAAGAGGATTTGAGATCTCACTTAAAACATGCCCTAATTTTTCTTTCTGCAGCACTAACCATAATTTCTATTTAAAAAAGAACCCCTCATTTTGTTCCTTTTTAAATTAAATGTTTTAAGTGTTACCGGTTTATTCCAAACAAGATGGCTTCAGGTATGCCACACTTTTGTCATAAGTAAGGCTGTTAGCGCTCTAGTTGTTCTTTAGAACACTCTGGGAAGCTGCAGTAGAACACAAAGGCATCAACTGGCAGGCTGCTCCTGTTGAAATATAACAGGAAGATATTTGAGATCACACTTGAAACATGTCCTAATTTTTCTTTCTACAGCACTAACCATAATTTCTATGACAAAATGAACCCCATCATTTTGTTCCTTTTTAAATTAAATGTTTTAAGTGTTACCCGTTTATTCCAATCAAGATGGCTTCAGGTGTGCCATACTTTTGTCATAAGTAAGGCTGTTAGCACTCTAGTTGTTCTTTAGAACACTCTGGGAAGCTGCAGTAGAACACAAAGGAATCAACTGACAGTCTCTGCCCTTGTTGGATGTACATGTTTTACTGAGAATGTCAGACTTCATTCTCACATGAGTGAGAAAGATAATGTGAATTTACAGAAAATATGCTCTCATTTTAGCTTCTGGAGCACCTTCCAAACCTCCATGGGACAAGCATGAGAAAATAGTGTTCTCTCAAACATGATTCATGTTATCCCAGCAGAAGGTTTTTCACATGGTAAAATCACCTTAGAATACACCACAATTCCTAAAATTAGTATGGTACCATCAACAAATAAATTCTAATGTAACTAAAGCCTGTTATCACCCTTTATAGTTCTCCTTTTGGTGACCCTCAAAATCTTCTATTCACTACAATGCATTTCAATGAGGCACTATCATTTATATTGGTCCCAAGATGGCTGCCAGCAATTCCAGGATGAAGTGCTGACAGCCAATCAGATTTCACGATGACATGTGTGGTTAGGCTCCGCCCAGATATATATGTGAATTTACTTTTGATTTTCTCAGGAACTACTGAACGGATTTACACCATTTAAGCAAAAGGCATGACACTGAACCAAGGGCTACCTCTTTGCCAAATTTGGTGTAATTCCGTTCAGCAGTTCGGGCTGTAGCTGCGACTAAAGGTTCCTATGGAAAAATGAATGGGGAAAACGCATTTTGGGACCCTCCTTTTTTCTCGGCCCCCGCTTGACGTATCACCCCGAGACTTTCAGGATAGGAGCGGACCGGAGCGCCCCAACAAGTTGGAAACTTTCGCGAAGATTCGTCAACCGGCGCCAACGTTATTTCAAATAGAATGTCGCGGATTTCCTATGGATAATAGGTTTTAACTATAACTATCTACTGGCGACCGCCAGTAGATAATATATATATATATATATATATTCCTCGAAAAAAGCTCCTTCCGGTATCACGGGGACCCATGAGAAGTGGCGCACACACCGGCAGAGCGTACGGGCAATAATATCCACCAAAACCAAAGTTCAATGCGCTCTCAGGACAATCGAGATCCGAAACAAAGTAAACTTGCAAAAAGCTTTTAATTACACGACGCGTTTCGACTACAGCCGTAGTCTTGGTCACATGTAAAAGTGCAAAAACAATGATTGGCTTATATAACATCACATGGGACAAATCCACAGGAAGTGGTGTATCAAGCAACAGTGGCAGCCATGATGGAAAAGTAAAACATCAATTTACAATTCATCTAAACAGAGCTAGACATGTATTAAAATGCTACGATAATGCGCATGAGTAAACCAAATGGAAACCTGAGAGCAAAGTGCAGCAACTCTGAGGCTGAAACTTAAACTGTGAGTCTCAAAAAGAAAGAAACGAGAGGTATGTCTAGTGACATTGTCGGCCATATTGGAGTGGTAAACCATAATAATAAATGCATGGTGTAAAAAAGCAATCAAAATGCGAATGAAGGCAAATAGACACGTAAGCGCAAAGTGCGATAATGTCGCCCCAAACAGCAAATATGAATCACTGTATAATTAACGGTATACCACTCTCTGGACAAAAGTGAACACCAAGAGAAGTCCTGGCTGTAAGTGAAATACCATGCTGGTGTCAGGGAATCGGATCAGGCTCCAGTGGGCATGGCAAAATCGCCAGGATCCGAACCCCTATAATGAAACAAGGAAAACTTCTCATAGGTCAGAAACCAACATTACTGATGACCTCAAGGGCAAGTTCCCGGAGATCATGGTATATAACCAGAGAAGAAGTCTGCATAAACTGCAAAGTGCTGAAAGCATGCCAAATGTCCAGGATGTGTCACATAATATCCACAGTCGAATGGCACTGACTACCAGGCGGAGCCCTGCCTGTCCTACCTCTAAAATGATAACCACGTGACGAGATCAGCCAACATAAGTGATAATCGAAGAAAAGGTTAGGCGGCCCGTGCTCGTGGTGTCAAGTGATGTGTCTGGTGAAGTGGGCCCCTTCCTTTCCTCCTGCAAAGAGAAACAAAAAGATGCACATTAAAAGCTGGACCCCAAAAGACACAGGGATCAAGTATACACATGGTCTATCTTAATGCACTGATGTTACAATGGAGGAAAAACAAGTCATAAAACTAATAACATCATAGGCACAGGGAACCTATTACAGAGATTCTAAAGGGGAAAAGTCAATAGAAGGGCACAGGTTGGTAAACTAATGTTCTTTCAAATGAATGGCTAGTTCCTCATCCAGGTTTAACCCCCCGGCATTCTAGTTTGAAAATCCACTATGTACTTAGACTCTTTCTGTCTCAATCTGAGAGTTCTATCACCTCCCCTGGGGTTTTTGTTGATCTGTTCCAGAATGCAATAACTGAGGACAGAAGAGTCAGAGAAATGTTTAGACTGATAGTGTCTGGCTACCGGATATTTAGGGTCTTTATTGGTTGGCCCGCATGTGTTCAAGTATGCGTTTCTTGGCCATTAACGTTGTACTGCCAATATACCACTGATTGCAGGGACACACAAATGCATATATCACAAAAGTGGTACTGCAAGTCAGAAATTGTGAGATGACCTTTTTGTGTGTGCCTATGGTGACTTCTTTGCGAAAAGTGCTGTGTCTGCACGCTTTACAGTGTCCACAGGGAAAAAATCCTTGTAGGTTGTGTTCACTGTTGGTAGTGTATCTGGTGACGTCACTGTGCACCAGCATGTCCTCATATTTCTGCTCCTTCTAAATGTGATGCTAGGTCTTGTCTGAATCGTCTCGCTTATAGTGGTATCATTCCTGAGTATATTCCAATTACTGGCAAATATGCGCCTGATCTCGTTGGTTTCAGAGTGATGTGAGAGTATGATTCTAGTGTCATTCTCTTCAATCCTGCCATCGGGGAGAGTTTTGTCAGCTAGAGTATCAGTTCTATTGATGCAATCAGCTTTCTCTTTGGCTTTCAAAAGAACCCAGTTAGGGTAACCCTTTCTCTGAATCTCTCAAGCATGGCGGTGCTTTCTATTTTAAATGACTCCTCAGTATTGCAATTTCTTTTGGCCCTCAGCAGTTCCCCATATGGAATACTCCATTTGAGCGTTTCTGGGTGACTGCTGAGGGCATGAAGAATGCTATTGCCTGCTGTCGCTTTGCGGAACAGAGTGGTGTGGATGGCATTATCTATGATCTTTAATTTGACATCTAGGTATTCTGCCTCAGTACTGTCAATGTTGCCCGTGAGTCTGATGTTGCGATCATTGGCGTTAAGTTTGTTGATGAAATCTTTGGCTTCAGGCTCTGAGCCCCTCCAGACAATGAAAAGGTCGTCAATGTAGCGAAGCCACATGATGACCCGCCCAAAATCCAGAGAGAACCCTGGATCCCGAAAGATCTCCTCCTCCCAGAGTCCCATGAAGAGATTCGCGAAACTGGGAGCAAAGCATGATCCCATCGCAGTACCGGTGGTCTGGATGAACAGCTCACCATCAAAGAGAAAGATATTGTTCCTCAGACAGAACTCCATCATGTCAAGTATCATATTGCTATGCTCCCAGTATCTGACAAGTCTCTTCTTGAGGAAGTGTTTGCAAGCCGCCAGCCCCTGCTGGTGATCAATAATGGTGTACAAAGAATGTACGTCAAGTATGATAAACCTATAATTATCACACCAGACGACATCTTGTATCCTCACCAGGAAGTCTTTAGTGTCCCGGATATAGCTTGGGAGATTGGCTACATGTTCCCTGAGAAAATGGTCAATATATTTAGACACATGTTCAGTCACACTGCCCCTGGAAGAAACATTCGGTCTACCCGGAGGGTTACTCGAGTCTTTGTGCACTTTAGGTAGTAGATATAACACAGGAAGAATGGGGTAGTCTCTTTTAAGTAGCAGTACTCATCCCATGTCAGAATGCCTTTATCTTTCCATTCTGTGAGTTTGTCCCATATATTGGTAATACTACTGTGATAGATGTCATGAGTGATACGAAGATAGAAGTTGTGATCATTGAGTTGACGTTGAGCCTCACAAATATAGTGTTCTCTGTCTAAGATCACGATATTGCCCCCTTATCTGCTGGGCGGATGACAATATCACTGTCCCTCGCTAGATCTTGAAGAGCTCTTCTCTGCTTGAAAGTGAGATTATGTGATTGCTTAAACTTCCTGTTCTTTTTGTATCTAAAATCCGTGAGTGCTTTGGTCACATTATCGTGGAATGTGTCTATGCCATCATGTGGTAAGCTGGGTAGAAATGTGGAACGTGGTTTAAAATGCGTGGCAGCAGCAATATCGTGTGTGACCTCTAAGTCTGCTAAGATTTGAGTCCCACTGACACTGGTAGTATCATTCTCCATTTCCTGGCCGAGTTCTAACATGGTGGCAAGCGTCTCAATATCACCAATGGTGAAATCACTATCAGTGTGAGTTTGTCTATCTGGAATGTGTCTCTATGTGTCTAGTCTTTTTAATTTGTGCCATTTCCTAAGTTTGAGCTTCCTAACAAATTTAAACAGATCTATCCTAGTATTGGTGTAATCAAATGAGGATGAAGGGCAAAGGAGAGTCCTAGACACAAAGTCTGTTTTTCAATGTCATTCAGTGGTCTCTGGATAGATTGATAATTGCTTTATTCACCATGTTTATATCCATTATTGGGTCTTTCCTGCGCGGGTCTTGTTGTTTCCCATGGCGCCACGTCCTTGCCTCTTCTGCCAACGTTGTTTGTTGCGTGCCTCCTGCTTCTTTCTTTGGCCTCTGCCTCGACCCGTCCTCGACCTCTCGGTTTCGGTGTCGGTGTGTCTCTGGTCGTCATTCGACCTCTGCACATGTGTCTGTAGTCGCCTAAAGTTGCCGGTCTCACGGTCGATCACTTCCAGATGCCATATTGACTGATAAATCCGACTCACTCCCACTTGTAACTGAAATGTCAGAAATGGAGCTACCTGTCGGGTCGGCTTGCACGATGTTTGCACTTGTTTTGTCTGCATACAGGTGGTCATATTTTCTGCTGAAAGTCAATATTCTCCCGCTTTCATAGTCAGCGTAGTCTCTGTTCAATTTCTTTGTTTGCGCGCTTTGATATCTTCCTCATGTTTTTTAAACTTTCTTTCATTGCTTCCATGGCTTTGCTGAGCGCTGTTGCCTCCATGTTCTTCGTAAGGTCCTCTAGTATCTCTTTACTTTTCAGCAACGTCTAGCACGATCAATCCAGGCATATTTAATCAGTATTTCAGCATTCTTTGGAACCGAGGTCCGAATTTTGAGACCATTCCTCTAACATTTTAGGATTCGGTGACTCGCATGATGGTGCTGTAAATATTCTCAATCCTCTCGGTGCCATAGCTTGATCAACATAATGTTGGAGGAAATGGCTTCCCACCATTTTGATGTCTCAGTACGCTTAGTTTTCCAACTTTCTCAATTTTTCTTTGTTGGGTTGTGTGGGATTGATTGTATCCTCTTCTCTGTATTTGCCCTGGTGTCCTGGTAAACATAACGAGAGCGCCGCTCTTCGCTCAGTATCTTCCTCCATGTACTTGCACGCTTTGCTAATGATCTAAGAGCTAATAAGTTCGGATCTCGTGTCCCTCGCTGGGATGCAGGTTCTTCTTGCCAATCGTAATTTGCCTCGCTCTCAATGCGGGCAATGCAGGTTAGTGTTGGAACAAGGTAAGGGAGGCGAAGACGCGCATCACTTGTAAAGTGTGCAGTCAGATGTCTTTCTGGTGAGCGCATGGACTGTCACTATTTGTTGTAACAAGCAGTAGTAGAGCGCATTCGCCTTGCCGCTGCCTCGAGTGCGGAAACCACCACCACCCGCCGGTGTTGCTGAGCTCCACCCCACACTAAGGACGGACAATGCGAGCGCTGTCTTACCTCTGCTCCGATGTCCAGACAGTAGATACTCCCCTTCCTAGTATCGTCCTGCTACTTGATACAAAACACGGCCGGTCCGTAAGTGATCCTCAATCTGTATTCTCGAAAAGCTCCTTCCGGTATCACGGGGACCCGTGAGAAGTGGCGCACACACCGGCAGAGCGCACCGGCAATAATATCCACCAAAACCAAAGTTCAATGCGCTCTCAGGACAATCGAGATCCGAAACAAAGTAAACTTGCAAAAAGCGCTTAATTACACGACGCGTTTCGACTACAGCCGTAGTCTTGGTCACATGTAAAAGTGCAAAAACAATGATTGGCTTATATAACATCACATGGGACAAATCCACAGGAAGTGGTGTATCAAGCAACAGTGGCAGCCATGATGGAAAAGTAAAACATCAATTTACAATTCATCTCAACAGAGCTAGACATGTATTAAAATGCTACGATAATGCGCATGAGTAAACCAAATGGAAACCTGAGAGCAAAGTGCAGCAACTCTGAGGCTGAAACTTAAACTGTGAGTCTCAAAAGAAGAAACGAGAGGTATGTCTAGTGACATTGTCGGCCATATTGGAGTGGTAAACCATAATAATAATGCATGGTGTAAAAAGCAATCAAAATGCGAATGAAGGCAAATAGACACGTAAGCGCAAAGTGCGATAATGTCGTCCCAAACAGCAAATATGAATCACTGTAGAATTAACGGATACCACTTCTGGAGAAAAGTGAACACCAAGAGAACTCCTGGCTGTAAGTGAAATACCATGCTGGTGTCAGGAATCGGATCAGGCTCCAGTGGGCATGGCGAAATCGCCAGGATCCGAACCCCTATAATGAAACAAGGAAAACTGGTATATAACCATGATCTGCGGGCACTTGCCCTTGAGGTCATCAGTAATGTTGGTTTCTGACCTATGAGAAGTTTTCCTTGTTTCATTATAGGGGTTCGGATCCTGGCGATTTCGCCATGCCCACTGGAGCCTGATCCGATTCCCTGACACCAGCATGGTATTTCACTTACAGCCAGGAGTTCTCTTGGTGTTCACTTTTCTCCAGAGAGTGGTATACCGTTAATTATACAGTGATTCATATTTGCTGTTTGGGGCGACATTATCGCACTTTGCGCTTACGTGTCTATTTGCCTTCATTCGCATTTTGATTTCTTTTTTACACCATGCATTTATTATTATGGTTTACCACTCCAATATGGCCGACAATGTCACTAGACATACCTCTCGTTTCTTTCTTTTTGAGACTCACAGTTTAAGTTTCAGCCTCAGAGTAGCTGCACTTTGCTCTCAGGTTTCCATTTGGTTTACTCATGCGCATTATCGTAGCATTTTAATACATGTCTAGCTCTGTTTAGATGAATTGTAAATTGATGTTTTACTTTTCCATCATGGCTGCCACTGTTGCTTGTGGATTTGTCCCATGTGATGTTATATAAGCCAATCATTGTTTTTGCACTTTTACATGTGACCAAGACTACGGCTGTAGTCGAAACGTGTTGTGTAATTAAACGCTTTTTGCAAGTTTACTTTGTTTCGGATCTCGATTGTCCTGAGAGCGCATTGAACTTTGGTTTTGGTGGATATTATTGCCGGTACGCTCTGCCGGTGTGTGCGCCACTTCTCACGGGTCCCCGTGATACCGGAAGGAGCTTTTTTCGAGGAATACAGATTGAGGATCACTTACGGACCGGCCGTGTTTTGTATCAAGTAGCAGGACGATACTAGGAAGGAGAGTACTCTACTGTCTGGACATCGGAGCAGAGGTAAGACAGCGCTCGCATTGTCCGTCCTTAGTGTGGGGTGGGAGCTCAGCAACACCGGCGGGTGGTGGTGGTTTCCCGCACTCCGAGGCAGCGGCAAGGCGAATGCGCTCTACTACCCTGCTTGTTACAACAAATGGTGACAGTCCATGAGCTCACCAGAAAAGACATCTGACGCACACCTTACAAGTGATACGCGTCTTCGCCTCCCTTACCTTGTTCCAACACTAACCTGCATTGCCCGCATTGAGAGCGAGGCAAATTACGATTGGCAAGAAGAACCTGCATCCCAGCGGGGGGACACGGGATCCGAACTTATTAACTTCTTAGATCATTAGCAAAGCGTGCAGTGCACATGGAGGAAGATACTGAACGAAGAGCGGCCGCTCTCGTTATGTTTACCAGGACACCAGGGCAAATACAGAGGAAAGAGGATACAATCAATCCCACACAACCCAACGAAGAAAAATTGAGAAAGTTGGAAAAACTTAAACGTACTGAGACATCAAAATGGTGGGAAGCCATTTCCCTCCAACATTATGATGAACAAGCTATGGCACCGAGAGGATTGAGAATATTTACAGCACCATCATACGAGTCACCGAATCCTAAAATGTTAGAGGAATGGTCTCAAAATTCGGCCCTCGGTTCCAAAAGAATGCTTGAAATACTGATTAAATATGCCTGGATTGATCGCGAAACGACGTTGCTGAAAATTAAAGAGATACTAGAGGACCTTACGAAGAACATGGAGGCAACAGCGCTCAACAAAGCCATGGAAGCAATGAAAGAACGTTTAAAAAAACATGAGGAAGATATCAAAGCGCGCAAACAAAGGAAATTGAACAGAGACTACGCTGACTATGAAAGCGGGAGAATATTGACTTTCAGCAGAAAATATGACCACCTGTATGCAGACAAAACAAGTGCAAACATCGTGCAAGCCGACCCGACAGGTAGCTCCATTTCTGACATTTCAGTTACAAGTGGGAGTGAGTCGGATTTATCAGTCAGTATGGCATCTGGAAGTGATCGACCGGTGAGACCGGCAACTTTTTTAGACGAATACAGACACATGCGCAGAGGTCGAATGACGACCAGAGACACACCGACACCGAAACCGAGAGGTCGAGGACGGGGTCGAGGCAGAGGCCAAAGAAAAGAAGAAATAGGAGGAGACGCAACAAACAACATTGGCAGAAGAGGCAAGGGACGTGGCGCCATGGGAAACAACAAGACCCGCGCAGGAAAGACCCAATAATGGATATAAAGATTGGTGAATAAAACAATTATCAATCTATCCAAGAGACCACTGAATGACATTGAAAAACAGACTTTGTGTCTAGGACTCTCCTTTTGCCCTTCATCCTCATTTGATTACACCAATACTAGGATAGATCTGTTTAAATTTGTTAGGAAGCTCAAACTTAGGAAATGGCACAAATTAAAAAGACTAGACACATACAGACACATTCCAGATAGACAAACTCACACTGATAGTGATTTCACCATTGGTGATATTGAGACGCTTGCCACCATGTTAGAACTCGGCCAGGAAATGGAGAATGATACTACCAGTGTCAGTGGGACTCAAATCTTAGCAGACTTAGAGGTCACACACGATATTGCTGCTGCCACGCATTTTAAACCACGTTCCACATTTCTACCCAGCTTACCACATGATGGCATAGACACATTCCACGATAATGTGACCAAAGCACTCACGGATTTTAGATACAAAAAGAACAGGAAGTTTAAGCAATCACATAATCTCACTTTCAAGCAGAGAAGAGCTCTTCAAGATCTAGCGGGGGACAGTGATATTGTCATCCGCCCAGCAGATAAGGGGGGCAATATCGTGATCTTAGACAGAGAATGTTGGAACCGGGGTTACCGAGTCCGACACGGTAGCATGGCGTGAAGCGGGAAAGGCACGCGAAGGCAATGTGTAAGGCAGTTGTGCAGCACACTTTCACTTTGACTCACAAATGCGAACGCAATAACATGACACCACACCAGGCTTTTGTATTTAAAATCAAGATCTTTTATAAATAAATTAAGTTGGCATCAGATAAGGCAGGTTAATTCAGATCTACATTCAAATTCATTATATTACTCAACTGGTGCACATTTTAAATAAAGCTGCATAGCTCATCAACATTGTAGGCCACTAAGAGGCCGCAGGAATTATCTCCTACACGTAGCACTTAATAATGATCTCAAGGTACGTTAATAAAACATGGGCCTAGACATACAGTTCACTTTAGCATATTCAATTATTTAAAAGAAGGCTTTTCACGTTACATTTAAATAGGCCTGCATTAATCTAGGCGCACCCACATTCAGTACAGTGGGCGTCGCAACTCCAGTACACCTGTAACATAAAATACTTCAACTCTTGGCGGTGTACACTTCAGCTCAACTCCATTAAACACTTTCCCCTTGTGGTAAAGACTTAACAGTTAAAACCATGGCCTAGGCAGTAATTATAATAGGCATCGGCATAAATTATTAAATACTGTGGGCATCATCATTACCTGAATGAACTATGTGGGGAATCCCTCAACATGTCCTGTATTCTGGGGCTTCTAGGTCCCTCAGGGGTTAACTCCGGCCAGGCACACTCCTCTCTGGGGCCTCGCCTCGTAGGACTAAATTCGTAAGGGTCAATAGTGGCCCCCGGCCCCCAGTGGCATCTTATGGGCCCTAGGGGCCTCCAGGGCTCACCTGCGGTGTGGTCGTTGGTCGCGCTTCAGGGCGACTGGCGATCTTCCGGGCCGGCCCGTGTTCTGTCGGGCGGGGCCCGGTCGGGTGTGCCTCGGCCTTCTGGCCGGTGTTGCGGGTCGTTGCGGGGGCCGGTATTGCCTTCCTCAGTCCCCCGGGATCAGGGAGTAACTATGCGGCACGTTGCGGGGGCCGGGATCACCCTCCTCCGGCCCCCGGGATCAGGGTAAGTGCAGGTGGGGGCTCAGGGTTGCTGGGGAAGGGAGCGGGAGCCGGCAGTCCTCTCCGGCCGGCTCCCCGTCTCCCTCTGCACTGCCGGGGCTCTTCCCGGGCTTCCTTCGGCGCTGGGGCGTGACTGGGGGCCAGCGCCCGATCGGTGCGCGGCCTTCCTGGGTCACGCCCGGCGACCCCTGGTTGCTCGGCAACGGCGTCTGCGGGGCCTGGAGGCCTCGCTGCTGATCGCGTCGGCGATTTCTTGGGCCGCGATGGCGGCGGTGGCAATTCTTTGGCCGCGACGGCGGCGGGTGCAATTCTTGGGCCGCTTCGGCGGCGGCGACGATTCTTCGGCCGCTTCGGCGGCGGGGGCAATTCTTGGGCCGCGACGGCGGCGGCGATGATTCTTTGGCCGCGGCGGAGACGATTCTTCGGCCGCGACGGTGGCGGGGGCAATTCTTTGGCCGCTTCGGCGGCGGCGATGATTCTTTGGCCGCGACGGCGGCGATGAGGGCCCAGGGCCCAGTCTCTGGAGGCTTCGGTGAGGGCGCGGACGGCGCTCCTCACCTCACACACCTGAGGGGCTTCCTTAACCTCAGCGCTTCCCCCGATGAGGGCGCGACGGCGCACCTCACCACACGGTGCCTCTTCTCAGGCGGCGGCGGCCGCGGTGGTGATCTCCTTCATAAGGTCAGTGACCTGAGGGGCAACAGAAAGCGGGTGCACCAGCAGCCTGTGGGCAGGGCTGACTGGCAAAGTACTTGGGGGCAGCCCAGCAACAGGCAAAAGTGAATAGGGGGTGAAGGTTTAGCGCTTCAGGGTACGGCGCTTTACCTGGTGATCCCCAGTTGGGCAGTTCTAGGCTTTAGGCCTTGCTGGACGGTCAGGCTTCCTCAAGTTAAGGGTCTTGCGACTGCTTCAGCTTGGTTGCTTCTTAGGCGCTTCTAGTTGTAAGTTTCTTGTCAGAAGTTCCTTGTTATAGGTTCCTTGTCAAAGTTTCCTGTCAGAAGTTTCTTCTTATGAGGGGGGATGAGTTGGTGGTCTGGGAGTGCTTGGTGTTCCTCCCCGCACGCTGAAGGTGGTTCCCTGGGTCCCCTCACACTGGGCAAGGTCAGTGGGTGGTGGGCGTTCCTCAGCTATCTTACTACAGCAGGTCCTCAGCCCTGTCAGCAGCAGTAGTGTAGGTCTCCCCCTAGGCCCTAAAGCCTATACTCCGGCGGAGGTTCTCCCAGGTTCAGTGGTGCCTCATCAACTGACTAGAAAGTTTTCCCTCCAAGCCTTTTATACTCCTAGGTCAGGTGACTCTCCCAAAGGCGGCAAAACATAACTCCTCCCACAGCCCGGAAGGTTCTGGAACCTTCTACATGCCTGGCTATGTGACCCAGAGGCGGGGATGGAATGGATACTGTATCCCTGTACCCCAGCCTGATCCTGGCTACTAGTGTGTATGCGTGTCAGGCCCCTCTGCAGTAGCAGGGGCCTGTGGCAGCCATCTTGAGTGAGAGAGAGCACCTGCACCTCAGCACTGGCTAGCAGTGGCAAGGTGCCCAGAGACCTAGGTCCAGTAAAAATATGGTGGCAAAAAGGAGGCGAAAAAGGGAAAAAAATAGGGAAAGACCACCCTAGGGCTGACAGGTCTAACACGCGTCCCCCCAGCCGAAAGAGGGAGAGCTTCCCAACCTCTAGGGAGTTCTCTTCGCTAAGGCGGAAAAACCGGGAGAGACCGTCAGCGTTGGCGTGGTCTACACCGGGTCGATGTTCCACCCGAAAGTCCATCCCCTGGAGGGAAATGGACCACCTCAACAATTTGGGGTTTTCGCCTCTCATCTGCATGAGCCAGCGAAGAGGTCTGTGGTCGGTCTGAATCAGAAAGTGACAACCAAAAAGGTATGGCCTCAACTTCTTGACAGCCCAAACCACATCAAAGGCTTCTCGTTCGATGGTACTCCACCGCTGTTCCCGGGGGAGTAGTCTTCGGGAAATGAAGGCCACTGGCTGGTCTTGGCCATCGTCATTCAGCTGCGAGAGCACAGCTCCTATGCCATGCTCAGAAGCGTCTGTCTGTACAATAAATTCCCGTCTAAAGTCTGGAGTCCTGAGCACCGGTGCGGTGCACATTGCACGTTTGAGGGTCTCAAAGGCTTCCTGGCAGGCAGCCGTCCAGATGACTCTGCGTGGCTGCTTCTTTGAAGTCAATTCCGTCAATGGGCCCACGATGGTTCCATATCCCTTGACGAACCGGCGGTAATACCCCGTGAGGCCGAGAAAAGCTCAGACCTCTGTTTGGGCCTTGGGGGGCTCCCAGGCCAAGATGGTCTCAATCTTGGCTTGGAGGGGTTGCACCTTACCTCCGCCCACCAGATGTCCCAGGTACACGACAGATCCCTGTCCAATCTGGCACTTGCTGGCCTTGATGGTTAAACCAGCCCGTTGCAAAGCCTGTAGCACCTCCTGGAGATGCTCCAGATGGTCCTCCCAGCTGCTACTGAAGACAGCTATGTCATCCAGGTAGGCAGCAGAGAAGGCCTCTAGGCCAGACAGCACCTGGTTCACCAACCGCTGGAAAGTGGCTGGAGCATTTTTCAACCCGAAGGGCATCACCCGAAATTGAAAGTGGCCCTCGGGGGTGGAGAACGCAGTCTTCTCCCTTGCTCCTTCCGCCATGGCTATCTGCCAATAGCCTGATGTCAAATCAATGGTACTCAAATACCGGGCTGCTCCCAGCCGGTCAATGAGCTCATCCGCCCGAGGGATCGGGTGAGCGTCGGTCTTAGTGACTGAGTTGAGTCCACGGTAATCCACACAGAACCGAAGTTCTGGTGTGGTGCCCGGTGGGGCCGCTTTCGGCACCAACACCACCGGACTAGCCCAAGGGCTACTGGAAGGCTCAATCACCCCCAGTTCTAGCATCTTGGTAACCTCACCCTGGATACTAGCCTTGACTTTATCGGACAGCCGGTAAGACTTGGTTTTTACTGGCGGACTGTCCCCTGTGTCCACATCATGGGTACACATGTGCGTGATTCCAGGCGTGAGGGAGAACAACGAGGCGTACTGCCCCAAGACCTGGCGGCAGTCCCTCTGTTGCTCTGGGGTCAAGGATGGGGCGAGGACCACTCCCTCTACCGAACCATCCTTCTCATGGGCCGCCAGAAGGTCTGGAAGAGGCTCACTCTCCTCCTCCTCACTTCCATCTGTTATCATTAGGAGAGTGAGTTCTGAACGCTCCTGGTGGGGCTTCAGGCGGTTGACGTGGAACACCCTGTGGGGTTGACGTGGGGTCTTCACATCAACGACATATGTGGTCTGGCCTCTCCTTTCCAAGATCTCAAACGGCCCAGTCCACCGGTCCTGGAGGGCGCTAAGCTCTCCTGGCTCCATGACCCACACCTTCTGTCCAGCGTCTAACTCTACCGTCCGCGCGTTCCGGTCATACCATTTCTTCATGACGGCTTGACTTGCCTCTAGATTGTCCGAGGCCTCCTTCCACAGCTTGGCCACTTGGCTGCGGAATGCCAGCATATAGCTGACCACATCACGGGGAAGCTTCGAGGAAGACTTCTCCCACCCCTCCTTGACAAGACTGAGGGGCCCCCGAACGGGGTGGCCATAGAGCAGCTCAAAGGGGCTGAAACCGACCCCCTTCTGCGGCACCTCTCGGTAGGAGAAGAGCAGACAGGGTAAGAGGATGTCCCACTTTCTTCTCAAGTCCTCGGGTAGGCTCCTAATCATCCCCTTCAAGGTTTTGTTAAAGCGCTCCACGAGTCAGTTCGTCTGGGGGTGGTAAGGAGTGGAGAACCGGTAGGTCACTCCACACTCCTTCCACATGGCCTGCATGTAGGCCGACATGAAATTCGTGCCCCTATCTGACACCACGACCTTGGGGAATCCCAGTCGGGTAAAAATCCCCATCAGGGCCCGCGCCACCACCGGTGCAGTGATGGTCCTCAGAGGGATTGCCTCCGGGTACCGGGTGGCGTGGTCTACCAGCACCAAAATGAATCTATGTCCTGCAGAAGTCGGCGGGTCCAATGGCCCGACAATGTCAATCCCTACCCGCTCAAAAGGGGTATCGACAACTGGGAGAGGTTCCAGAGGGACCTTCACTTTCGTCCCTGTCTTGCCGCTCGCTTGGCAAGTGGTGCAAGTCTTGCAAAAAGTGTCAGAAGTGACGCGCATCCTGGGCCAGTAAAAATGTGGGACTAGACGCGCAAACGTCTTGTCTTGGCCCAGGTGTCCTGCTAGTGGTATCTCGTGTGCCAACTCTAGCAGAAAGGCTCGGTAGCATTGGGGGACCACCACGGCTCGGGCGGACCCATGCACCGGAGCCTTAGGCTCACTGTAGAGGAGACCATCCTCCCAGTAGACATGGTAATTACCAGTCTCGTTTCCAGCTGCTTGGGCTTCGGCCTGTTGCCGCATGCCTTCAAGCGTAGGGCACCCTTTCTGCGCCCGGCAAAATTCCTCCCGGGTAGGCCCTCCTTCCACCTGCCACTCTGCAGGGGTCGGCAGGTCCCCCACGGGAAAACCAACCACCTCAGCGGACTCCGGGGTCACCTCCGCGGGCTCCCCATCCATCTCACCGGGTGTCTCCTCCTGGACATCTCCTCGTCCAGCAGTGGGCTGGGCCATTCTTTCAGGCTCCAACCCCAGCTGAGTTCCTTGTCGGGCAGCCATGGACCGCGTGACAACGCAAGTCCATCCTGGTAATCCCAACATCTCAGCATGGGCATTGAACTCTACCTCCCTCCAGGCAGTATGTTCCAAGTCGTTGCCCAGCAGACAGTCAACTGGCATGGCAGGGCTCACCGCAACCTTCAACAGACCTGATACTCCTCCCCACTCAAAGGGAACTTGGGCCACGGGGTAATGACCCAGGCTATTATCAGCCATAACAACTGGGTGGAATTCCTCAGGAATCACCTGCTCTGGGGACACCAGCTGACGTCTCACCATCGTCATGCTGGCACCTGTGGCCCTCAGAGCCTCCACCTCCTCCCCGTTCACCAGGACCCTCTGCCGATACTTGGCAGTGTTCGCGGGTACCTGAACCCATGGGATGATCTCTCTATCCCCCAGGGAAACTAAGGTCAAGCCTGTCCACTCACCTCCCCTACCTAGGGACAACTCCTCCCCAAGCGCTACACTGGCCACCCCGGGGCTCTTACCTCCTGTGGGGGCTGGGGTTCTCTTGCGACACTTGGGATCCCCCTTATAATGTCCAACCTCCCCGCACTCGTAGCACCGGACAGTTCTGGGCTGCTGACTCCTGTCAGGATAAGTGGGTTTCTGGAATCCAGATTGGGATGGGGAACCTACCCCTCTCCCAGGCGGTTTATTTTGGGGACCTTTAAATAACTCCCTCTTTTTATCTCCCCCCTCTTTCTTCTGGGGGAGCCCCTGTCCACCTTTCGGGGGTCCGCCCCGGCTCCCTTGTGGGACACCCGAGTGCTGACCCACGTGTCTGCCTCCTCCGCAAGCTCCCTAGGATTGGTCAGCTTGCGGTCCACCAAGTACTGGCGCAGCTCCGGAAAACATTTCTCTAGGAGGTGCTCTCTCAAGAATAGGTCGTACAGCCCTTTGTAATTGTCAACGTTGCTGCCACGCACCCAACCCTCTAATGCCTTCCGGGCATAATCAAAAAAATCCACCCAGTTTTGTGTGTGAAGCTTGTGGCTGTTGCGGAACTTTTGGCGGTACTTCTCTGGGGTGAGGCCAAACTTCTTGAGCAGGGCCTCCTTCATGATAGGGTAGTTAGTCTGCTCCCCCTTATCTAAAGTTAAAAGTGTGTCCCTTACTAGTGGAGGTATGTACCTATAAAGACCTCCCCCCAGTAGCTCTCAGGAACTCTATGGGCCACCAGAGCCACCTCGTAGGCCGCCAACCACTTGTCGATGTCATCACCTACACTAAAACTGGCCATCACCTCTCTGGGTAAATAGAATTT
This sequence comes from Calotriton arnoldi, assembly GCA_963921515.1. NCBI lineage: Eukaryota > Metazoa > Chordata > Amphibia > Caudata > Salamandridae > Calotriton > Calotriton arnoldi. The sequence goes on along the minus strand of CAWUFW010001037.1, from coordinate 1,229,562 downwards.
GGGCTCCTGTGGAACCCCAGCAGGTACGCTGCCACCATTCATTTTGCCTTCCATCTCCATCTGCAAGGTCCGGAGCTCTAGCTCCTTCAGGCTAAGCTCATGTACAAGCTTCCTTTCCTCCATGGCTAGCCTTGCCTGTTCTCCGTCTCTTTCCATCCTAGCAAGTTCTAATGTCAATTGCCTCTGCTCCCTTCTGTCCTCCAATTCCTCTGGTGACAAACTTCCCCCTGACGCACTACTGCCTGCCCTGGAACGTCTTCCTGGCAACACATTCTCGCTAACATCAATGCGCAGTAGGTCCAGTTCTCCTGGGTTGTCTGTCTCCCCCTGCTCCTCATCCCCTCTTCCCTCCGGGTGGGCCATTACCCATGCCCTCAAAGCTTTCTGAAGCACCTCCTTCCTGGCGCCTCGCTTGACGGCCACCCCCCTCTCTAGGCAGAACTCCTTGAGCTGTGTCACCGTATACCTTTCTAGGTTGGCTAACTCAAACTCCATCCTCCTAGGTGGGGTCCCAGACAATTTAAGGAAGGGGTTCTAAACTGTAGGTAACAGGTCTAACACAGGAATGTACACAGTCGGCAATTACCATAGAATTCCTAGCACTCTCATTACAATAGGTGTCTAATTGCGGCGCACACTGAGTCACTGTAGGGTGCTGCACAAGCACCAGTCCTTATCCAACCGCTGAACACCAAATGTTGGAACCGGGGTTACCGAGTCCGACAGGGTAGCATGGCGTGAAGCGGGAAAGGCACGCGAAGGCAATGTGTAAGGCAGTTGTGCAGCACACTCTCACTTTGACTCACAAATGCGAACGCAATAACATGACACCACACCAGGCTTTTGTATTTAAAATCAAGATCTTTTATAAATAAATTAAGTTGGCATCAGATAAGGCAGGTTAATTCAGATCTACATTCAAATTCATTATATTACTCAACTGGTGCACATTTTAAATAAAGCTGCATAGCTCATCAACATTGTAGGCCACTAAGAGGCCGCAGGAATTATCTCCTACACGTAGCACTTAATAATGATCTCAAGGTACGTTAATAAAACAGGGGCCTAGACATGCAGTTCACTTTAGCATATTCAATTATTTAAAAGAAGGCTTTTCACGTTACATTTAAATAGGCCTGCATTAATCTAGGCGCACCCACATTCAGTACAGTGGGCGTCGCAACTCCAGTACACCTGTAACATAAAATACTTCAACTCTTGGCGGTGTACACTTCAGCTCAACTCCATTAAACACTTTCCCCTTGTGGTAAAGACTTAACAGTTAAAACCATGGCCTAGGCAGTAATTATAATAGGCATCGGCATAAATTATTAAATACTGTGGGCATCATCATTACCTGAATGAACTATGTGGGGAATCCCTCAACATGTCCTGTATTCTGGGGCTTCTAGGTCCCTCAGGGGTTAACTCCGGCCAGGCCCACTCCTCTCTGGGGCCTCGCCTCGTAGGACTAAATTCGTAAGGGTTAATAGTGGCCCCCGGCCCCCAGTGGCGTCTTATGGGCCCTAGGGGCCTCCAGGGCTCACCTGCGGTGTGGTCGTTGGTCGCGCTTCAGGGCGACTGGCGATCTTCCGGGCCGGCCCGTGTTCTGTCGGGTGGGGCCCGGTCGGGGGTGCCTCGGCCTTCTGGCCGGTGTTGCGGGTCGTTGCGGGGGCCGGTATTGCCTTCCTCCGGCCCCCGGGATCAGGGAGTAACTATGCGGCACGTTGCGGGGGCCGGGATAACCCTCCTCCGGCCCCCGGGATCAGGGTAAGTGCAGGTGGGGGCTCAGGGTTGCTGGGGAAGGGAGCGGGAGCCGGCAGTCCTCTCCGGCCGGCTCCCCGTCTCCCTCTGCACTGCCGGGGCTCTTCCCGGGCTTCCTTCGGCGCTGGGGCGTGACTGGGGGCCGGCGCCCAATCGGTGCGCGGCCTTCCTGGGTCACGCCCGGTGACCCCTGGTTGCTCGGCAACGGCGTCTGCGGGGCCTGGAGGCCTCGCTGCTGATCGCGTCGGCGATTTCTTGGGCCGCGACGGCGGCGGTGGCAATTCTTTGGCCGCGACGGCGGCGGGTGCAATTCTTGGGCCGCTTCGGCGGCGGCGACGATTCTTCGGCCGCTTCGGCGGCAGGGGCAATTCTTGGGCCGCGACGGCGGCGGCGATGATTCTTTGGCCGCGACGGCGGCGGAGACGATTCTTCAGCCGTGACGGCGGCGGGGGCAATTCTTTGGCCGCTTCGGCGGCGGCGATGATTCTTTGGCCGCGACGGCGGCGATGAGGGCCCAGGGCCCAGTCTCTGGAGGCTTCGGTGAGGGCGCGGACGGCGCTCCTCACCTCACACACCTGAGGGGCTTCCTTTACCTCAGCGCTTCCCCCGATGAGGGCGCGACGGCGCACCTCACCACACGGTGCCTCTTCTCAGGCGGCGGCGGCCGCGGCGGCGGTGATCTCCTTCATAAGGTCAGTGACCTGAGGGGCAACAGAAAGCAGGGTGCACCAGCAGCCTGTGGGCAGGGCTGACTGGCAAAGTACTTGGGGGCAGCCCAGCAACAGGCAAAAGTGAATAGGGGGTGAAGGTTTAGCGCTTCAGGGTACGGCGCTTTACCTGGTGATCCCCAGTTGGGCAGTTCTAGGCTTTAGGCCTTGCTGGACGGTCAGGCCTCCTCAAGTTAAGGGGTCTTGCGACTGCTTCAGCTTGGTTGCTTCTTAGGCGCTTCTAGTTGTAAGTTTCTTGTCAGAAGTTCCTTGTTATAGGTTCCTTGTCAAAGTTTCCTGTCAGAAGTTTCTTCTTATGAGGGGGGGATGAGTTGGTGGTCTGGGAGTGCTTGGTGTTCCTCCCCGCACGCTGAAGGTGGTTCCCTGGGTCCCCTCACACTGGGCAAGGTCAGTGGGTGGTGGGCGTTCCTCAGCTATCTTACTACAGCAGGGCCTCAGCCCTGTCAGCAGCAGTAGTGTAGGTCTCCCCCTAGGCCCTAAAGCCTATACTCCGGCAGAGGTTCTCCCAGGTTCAGTGGTGCCTCATCAACTGACTAGAAAGTTTTCCCTCCAAGCCTTTTATACTCCTAGGTCAGGTGACTCTCCCGAAGGCGGCAAAACATAACTCCTCCCACAGCCCGGAAGGTTCTGGAACCTTCTACATGCCTGGCTATGTGACCCAGAGGCGGGGATGGAATGGATACTGTATCCCTATACCCCAGCCTGACCCTGGCTACTAGTGTGTATGCGTGTCAGGCCCCTCTGCAGTAGCAGGGGCCTGTGGCAGCCATCTTGAGTGAGAGAGAGCACCTGCACCTCAGCACTGGCTAGCAGTGGCAAGGTGCCCAGAGACCTAGGTCCAGTAAAAATATGGTGGCAAAAAGGAGGCAAAAAAGGAAAAAAAATAGGGAAAGACCACCCTAGGGCTGACAGGTCTAACAGAGAACACTATATTTGTGAGGCTCAACGTCAGCTCAATGATCACAACTTCTATCTTCGTATCACTCATTACATCTATCACAGTAGTATTACCAATATATGGGACAAACTCACAGAATGGAAAGATAAAGGCATTCTGACATGGGATGAGTACTGCTACTTAAAAAGAGACTACCCCATTCTTCCTGTGTTATATCTACTACCTAAAGTGCACAAAGACTCGAGTAACCCTCCGGGTAGACCGATTGTTTCTTCCAGGGGCAGTGTGACTGAACATGTGTCTAAATATATTGACCATTTTCTCAGGGAACATGTAGCCAATCTCCCAAGCTATATCCGGGACACTAAAGACTTCCTGGTGAGGATACAAGATGTCGTCTGGTGTGATAATTATAGGTTTATCATACTCGATGTACATTCTTTGTATACCATTATTGATCACCAGCAGGGGCTGGCGGCTTGTAAACACTTTCTCAAGAAGAGACTTGTCCGATACTGGGAGCACAGCAATATGATACTTGACATGACGGAGTTCTGTCTGAGGAACAATATCTTTCTCTTTGATGGTGAGCTGTTCATCCAGACCACCGGTACTGCGATGGGATCATGCTTTGCTCCCAGTTTCGCGAATCTCTTCATGGGACTCTGGGAGGAGGAGATCTTTCGGGATCCAGGGCTCTCTCTGAATTTTGGGCGGGTCGTCATGTGGCTTCGCTACATTGACGACCTTTTTGATTGTCTGGAGGGGCTCAGAGCCTGAAGCCAAAGATTTCATCAACAAACTTAACGCCAATGATCGCAACATCAGACTCACGGGCAACATTGACAGTACTGAGGCAGAATACCTAGATGTCAAATTAAAGATCATAGATAATGCCATCCACACCACTCTGTTCCGCAAAGCGACAGCAGGCAATAGCATTCTTCATGCCCTCAGCAGTCACCCAGAAACGCTCAAATGGAGTATTCCATATGGGGAACTGCTGAGGGCCAAAAGAAATTGCAATACTGAGGAGTCATTTAAAATAGAAAGCACCGCCATGCTTGAGAGATTCAGAGAAAGGGGTTACCCTAACTGGGTTCTTTTGAAAGCCAAAGAGAAAGCTGATTGCATCAATAGAACTGATACTCTAGCTGACAAAACTCTCCCCGATGGCAGGATTGAAGAGAATGACACTAGAATCATACTCTCACATCACTCTGAAACCAACGAGATCAGGCGCATATTTGCCAGTAATTGGAATATATTCAGGAATGATACCACTATAGGCGAGACGATTCAGACAAGACCTAGCATCACATTTAGAAGGAGCAGAAATATGAGGGACATGCTGGTGCACAGTGACGTCACCAGATACACTACCAACAGTGAACACAACCTACAGGGATTTTTTCCCTGTGGACACTGTAAAGCGTGCAGACACAGCACTTTTCGCAAAGAAGTCACCATAGGCACACACAAAAAGGTCATCTCACAATTTCTGACTTGCAGTACCACTTTTGTGATATATGCAGTAGTGTGTCCCTGCAATCAGTGGTATATTGGCAGTACAACGTTAATGGCCAAGAAACGCATACTTGAACACATGCGGGCCATAACCAATAAAGACCCTAAATATCCGGTAGCCAGACACTATCAGGCTAAACATTTCTCAGACTCTTCTGTCCTGAGTTATTGCATTCTGGAACAGATCAACAGAAACCCCAGGGGAGGTGATAGAACTCTCAGATTGAGACAGAAAGAGTCTAAGTACATAGTGGATTTTCAAACTAGAATGCCGGGGGGTTAAACCTGGATGAGGAACTAGCCATTCATTTGAAAGAACATTAGTTTACCAACCTGTGCCCTTCTATTGACTTTTCCCCTTTAGAATCTCTGTAATAGGTTCCCTGTGCCTATGATGTTATTAGTTTTATGACTTGTTTTTCCTCCATTGTAACATCAGTGCATTAAGATAGACCATGTGTATACTTGATCCCTATGTCTTTTGGGGTCCAGCTTTGAATGTGCATCTTTTTGTTTCTCTTTGCAGGAGGAAAGGAAGGGGCCCACTTCACCAGACACATCACTTGACACCACGAGCACGGGCCGCCTAACCTTTTCTTCGATTATCACTTATTTTGGCTGATCTCGTCACGTGGTTATCATTTTAGTGGTAGGACAGGCGGGGCTCCGCCTGGTAGTCAGTGCCATCCGACTGTGGATATTATGTGACACATCCTGGACATTTGGCATGCTTTCAGCACTTTGCAGTTTATGCAGACTTCTTCTCTGGTTATATACCATGATCTCCGGGGACTTGCCCTTGAGGTCATCAGTAATGTTGGTTTCTGACCTATGAGAAGTTTTCCTTGTTTCATTATAGGGGTTCGGATCCTGGCGATTTCGCCATGCCCACTGGAGCCTGATTCGATTCCCTGACACCAGCATGCTATTTCACTTACAGCCAGGACTTCTCTTGGTGTTCACTTTTGTCCAGAGAGTGGTATACCGTTAATTATACAGTGATTCATATTTGCTGTTTGGGGCGACATTATCGCATTTTGCGCTTACGTGTCTATTTGCCTTCATTCGCATTTTGATTGCTTTTTTACACCATGCATTTATTATTATGGTTTACCACTCCAATATGGCCGACAATGTCACTAGACATACCTCTCGTTTCTTTCTTTTTGAGACTCACAGTTTAAGTTTCAGCCTCAGAGTTGCTGCACTTTGCTCTCAGGTTTCCATTTGGTTTACTCATGCGCATTATCGTAGCATTTTAATACATGTCTAGCTCTGTTTAGATGAATTGTAAATTGATGTTTTACTTTTCCATCATGGCTGCCACTGTTGCTTGATACACCACTTCCTGTGGATTTGTCCCATGTGATGTTATATAAGCCAATCATTGTTTTTGCACTTTTACATGTGACCAAGACTACGGCTGTAGTCGAAACGCGTTGTGTAATTAAACGCTTTTTGCAAGTTTACTTTGTTTCGGATCTCGATTGTCCTGAGAGCGCATTGAACTTTGGTTTTGGTGGATATATATATATATATATATATATATATATATATATATATATATATATATATATATATATATATATATATTCACTGGAAAAAACACAGGTTTCAGGGACGTTATAGTTAGTTAGACATTTCACTCGTACAAAACCAGAGAAATTCGGCCGTTATAGTTAGTTCAGCTAACTATAACTCATGCCCCCGCAATGCACTGCTGATGACGTCACATATTACATCATTCATGACATGGTCAGTGACATTACTGATGACATCTCAAATGACATCACTGATGACATCATCCAGTGACTGTGTGTTTCTGTAAAGTTTAAATATGTTTTATATATATATATGCGAAGGTTTATTGAAGAATGAGTGGGTGTATAAGTGTCTGAATGGATGATTTAGTAGGTGCGTAAATGTATAAGTGAGTGATTAAACGTGTTTTACTGAATGCATGGGTTAGTGACTAAACTGTGTAAATGTCTGTATCAGTCTGTCAGTTGGTGTGTAAGCGGTTGCATGGGTTGGTGAGTAGCTAAATGAGTGTCTATATGGGTTATTGATTGGTTGTCTGAGTATCTGTATGGGTGCCTGAGTGTCTGTGTGCGTGGGTGGGGGGTGTGTGACTGTGCATAGATGTGTGAGTGGGTGATTCACTGGGTGTATGGCTTCAAGAGTGCATCTGTGATGGACTGTATGGGTGGGTGAGTGTGTGTATGGGTGCGTTGGTGAGTGAATGATGTCTCAGTGGTACATGTGTGAGTAATTACATATGTAAAAGGCAGTATATGTGAGTGTTGGAGTATATAAATGACTATATGTGAGAGTGAGTGATTGTGAGAGTGGCTGTATGGATGAGTGTGTGCTTGTATTAGTGATTGTATAAGAGTGTAAGTATGTGTTAGTATATGTATGAATAAGTGAGGTGGTGTGTGTATAACTGTATAGATGAGTAAATGGGAGTGTTATTGATTCTTTGCATGACTGACTAGGTGTGTGAGTAAGTCTATGGATGAGTGGTGGTGTGTGAGTGTCTGTATAGGTGTATGAGTGCATATGATAGTGCCGTATTGATGAGTGACTGCATGTATGAGTGACTGTATGAGTGAATAAGTGGATGTGTGTGTAGACCTAGGAATCAGTGAGTGGGTATGTAGTAACTGGTATTGGTGTGTCTATGGTTTCGAAAATGGTAGTCTGTATTTTAGAGTGGGTGTATCAAAGGTTATATTAGGGTATGAGGAGGTGCATCAGATTATCACGTGGATGATGTCATCAGTGATGTCATCAGTGATGTCACTGACCATGTCATGAATGATGTAATATGTGAAGTCATCAGCAGTGCATTGCGGGGGCGCGAGTTATAATTAGGGCTCCCTGTTTTCCGTTTTTACTGATTTTTACATATAAATACAGACAGAAAATATTTATTTTTGTGTCTGTATTTATTTTTAAATGTGGATAAAAATGGAAATTGGGTTATTTTTTGAGTAATTCTAAATTCTGTCTGCCATGACTGCCAAGCCAATAGCTGTGTGGGTTGATAGGAAAGAGGGTTAAACAAGCATTTGCAATGCAATCGGTCTCGCTTTTGGGACCTTGTAAGTGTTTAGCCAGAGCTACTGGCACTGCCAATGTGTTTAAGTTATGTTATAAAAAAATACTTAATCTAAAAGCTATTAGCGGTCACCATGGCAACAATCCTATTGTGTGAGAATAGGTGGACTTCAGGTTAGCAACAAAAAGACATATGATGCCCGAGTTTGGTAGTTATTGTACACGCAAAAGCATATGATGGTGAGCCCGGCATGGAGAGCTTGGAGGAGAAGCGGATGCGCAAAAGAGAGCAACATGGACTGTGGAGGGAAAAAGTACACAAGGGAGAACACTGGAAAACATATGCACAACTAATGAATGTTTAACCAAAAAGAAAAAAGTAGTGTCTGAAAATTAAGCATTAGAAGAATAGAAGTAATGAGGTCACGACCCACAGGGAGGAACGAACATAAGAAGATGAAGGAAAGACCACACAAGCGAACGAATAAAAAGCAAGGAAATAAGAGTGACAATAAAGCCAACCAATGGTAAGCAATATGTGGGCTGTAAGCCCATTGTAAAATTATAATAGGTCTTTGCGCAAACAGACAGCTTCTGCTGTATGTTAGGCGAGACCTAAAACCAGAAACAACTGTGTACTTTACGACTGGATCACAAAGTGACGCGATGAAGATAAACAACATAGAAAAGCCTCAAGGCAGTTGAACGTTTTGTACTGATTAAATACAATGAGCCATATCAAATATCTCCTTGAGAAGGAAATATAATATTCCAGTTTGATGCAAAATGAATATGATACGTTTTTGAGATTACAGACTATGGAAACTATAAACACAAGTTGTTAGTTTACTGGTCACCATAACAACCGCTACGGATGCTTTGCATTCTCAATTTATGGTAGTGAGGGTAATTTTATTTTGTTGTCTGGTATGTCACCGTACCTGAACACTAGGCTAAACCCCCAAACGAGATACAACAGAGATGAAATTTGCTTTTCGCCCTCGTGGACTGTTAGGACAGTTCCATCTGCTATAAAAAAAATACTTTCTGACGTCTGAGTCTGTGGCCTTTATTGAGAAACTGTTGGACTCCAAAGCCTTTTAATATGCAATGTATTACAATTAAAGAGGTGTTTTAGAATTGAGAAAATTGGGGAGATCCTGACTGAGGAAGGGGCTGCAGGTGTTAAATACAATGGGGCAGATTTACAAGCCCCTTGCGCCACTTTTGCGTCACTTTTCCCATGTTAAAAGTGACGCAAAAGTGGCGCAAGGGGCTTGTAAATCTGCCCCAATGTGCTTAACTCGGCGCCATAGTGGGGGCACAGATTAGCATCAAGTCTCCGACTGTTTCCTTGAGCGCCGAAAGCAGCAGTGACAGATTTACAGAACTCGAGATCTCGAACAACAACCACTGACCTTCAACCAGTTCCACTCCATGCAGGTGAAGGTATCACCTGCAGTGAGTGCAGCTCACGGAGAGTCAACAATTCACGCGGCTCTTTTAGCTCAATTCTCCCCAGCACAGACAGTGACAGACAGATATGGCTCCTAGTTAAGTAGTGTATTCTGTAATACCTCCCCTGTGAGCACGCGACAGGGTGGTCCGTGGGTCATCCAGCACGGTAAAAAGAAAAGCTAGACGTATAATATGTATGTATGACTGCAGTGTGTACAGCAAAACCTGCTCACAAGTATTTGTATTATGAACGGAAAGGATTTATGATGTAAGGTGACGCCATTTAAACAAGTTCTGACTTCTCATTGCAGAAAATAAGACACCCACGATTGGCTTTGCAGGAAAGCAGGCTCTGTGCATCCTACCTGAAGAGCATGATGCAAGAAGCATGAGATTTCAGAAGAAATATTCGAAAGCGTTTAACTGGTTCCTGTATCGGTTCACTTTGAGGTGTTTTCCTAAAAGGTGCTTTGTACATCCGCTTGCTGCAGGTTTGACAGTTGCTGCATGTAGCGTACTCACCGGACGACCACCAGCTGCAGAGTGTGGCTGAGATTGCTGGGCAGCTGGCGGGTAATAGCCTAGGATCAGGACATTGTTCAGCTTTCATATAAAGTATGGGAAACTTTATGATGTCGTCATGGCCAGAAATAAGTAAATGTAAATCATAAAGACAGCACAAGTTATTAAATACAAAACCGAATATCTGATAACAGGCTAATGTGATGTCCTAAAAGTAGGACGTCTATAAAGTTGTTTTTTGCATTCATTTAATGGACATTACGGGTGAATGTGATAAACCTACCTTTCCAGATTACTTCCCTGAGTCTTTTTGTAAAGCCCCTCCTCCCCACCCTTGAGCAGAAGTGTTATCCGTGCATGGGACGTTGGTGACTCTGGTCAATCTCAGTTTTTCACCGACACCCATAGATTCCCCTTTCCCCTACCCTTGCCTGTCATTGCCAGCTTGGGCAAGTGCCACAGCTCCTGATCGAACAGTTCTTCACCCTCTCTCTAGAGGCCTTGCACACTAAGTCTGCTTTCCTTCCGCACTCATGGACGCTGCTCTTCGAATGGCTTTTGTGGAAATATCAAGGTCATGTCACCCTGGTGTGATCTGCTAATCATTAGCAGATAATGTCTGCTCAGACCTGCACATGTATGTCAGCGTGAATCAAGCCAGGTATGCGCCTGCAAGCCCAGTTCTGGAATCACATACATCTGTGCCAGGGTGCCCCAACCACCCACAATTGCCCCCTTTACAACAACACTGTTGTAGCTGCCTCGGGTTAAGGGAGGGACTCAGTACCCAGACCACTACTACAAACCACCACGAAAGAGACAACCTGCTGCGCATGCACATGGGTTAGGATGGAAGTGTGCAAGGTCCACCCATCAATGGAACACCTCTGTGGAGATGAGCGCACCCTCCAACTGACCTGTCTTCACCAAAGTGGTCCAGGAACAAAGTTCTCCAGCTCTGCTGGATGGATCATAACAGACCGATGTCTGCATAAAGTGCCCCAAGGCCAAGTATTTGCCGAACGCTACAATGTGAAATACCCCGTGATAAAACATTCCCTTCAAATCCTAAACTGCTGCCCAAAAACTCAAGTCACCTGAGTGCTATGCACGCATTTTAGGATTTTAGTTCGAGACTCCCGGAAGTGAATACTACTAGAACTCAACAGCTGTGAAACAGAAGGATGTGCAGGTGTGAGAAGTTGGCCTGGCATATGCTGTCCACTAATTATAGTGGGCACCTTCCACCAGTCCAAACAACCCCTTATTGGAGATAGGTTAAAGACAACCTTATTGAAAGCTATCCTAGTGGTAGCTATGGAGAGCAGCCTTCAGGCTAAGTCTTGAAGGAATGTAAAGCAGCTTGTTTTACCAGTCTATAATCTCTTGAGTGATCAAATGAAAGAGCACCACACCAGGTATATATTCAAAATATATGTATTTATTGCTAAACACACCCCTCTAGTCTCTTTATGAGGCTAGAGTTCGAAGTACATAGGTTATAAGATCTTAAATCACAGTAATAGCACAAATACACGTTTGGGCCCTAGGGGCGTACCAAACCATATACCAATAAAGTGGTATAAGAACCACGACTGAGCTAGACACAAGGCCTAGAGCCTGTAGAAGTGCTTGGACCACAAGGAACCACCCAAGGCAGTGACACAGGGGACCCACGGGGGACGCGTGCAGTGTGAGAACACAGCCGCGAATCGCCGTTGACTTCTATGGGGAAAGTCGTGGTTGGAATTTTAAAGAAAAGGGACACTTAGAGGAGGACTTGGAGCAAACCCCTTTAGAACTAGGTCGTTCTAGAGTCTATACCCACGTGAGCACCGGAGTACTCGAGTTACCTCACCCAGGGAAGCCGGGTGCATAGGTGTCTTTCGGGGTCGGGTTTCGTCGTCGTTTACAATGGCGATCTGCTGCAAAGTGCTGCTGGCGACCAAGTCGAAAGTGTTCGGGTGGATCCAAAGGTGGATCGAAGATCTGAAGAACCTGAAAGCAGAGGAGACAGAGTCTGGGTCACTAGCCAGTGACCAGGAAGGCGATGAGCGGATGCCCACCGATGTCGGGTGCTTCAGGTAGGTTGACGGTTTTCTTGACTCTTCAGCCACGAGGTCCAGGAGGCGTCGACGATGACCAGGAGCTGGATTCGAGCTGTCCCACGACGTCTGTCGATTGCTGAGGTGTCGGCAACCGGATTGGACCCAACAACCCTTGGCAACGGCAAGTCTCTTGGAAATAGAAGAAGGACGTTGATGCAGACCAGCAAGGTCTGAGGGACTCAACCAGCGAGGGTAAGTCAGGGCAAGCCTGGAGCAACCAGGGAAGCCCAAGCAGAAGAAGATTGGCCTTCGGGAGGGCACACTAGCTAACGGACTAGCGACTGCAAAGGAGCCTCGAGTGGACGCACTTGGAGCTGGCTCACGGGACACTCGTGGAGTGGAGGCCAGTGATCTTCGGTGCATTTGGTGCTGGAGGCGGGGGCTACTCGGAGCCCAAAGCACAACTTCGTGGGAGCCCAGGAAGAGGATGCACTTGCAAATGTGCTTGGTGTCCAGGGGTCACGGTTCCACGTTACCCACGACAGCTCCGGGCCTCAGCTTTGCTGGGGACTCAGGGCAGCCTCGGGGAAGTCTGGAAATCCACCTCTGGTGATGCAAAGACTTTGGCGTCCAGCGGGAGCTTCAGCGATGCAGACCGGACAATTGCTTCGTTGGTGCCTGCCAAGCAGGGGAGTCACTTCTTGACCCCAAGGGAGATTCTTCAGTCCTCTAATCTTAAAGTAGAGCGTCGAAGGTCCAGGATTCTGTGTCAGAGTTTCGTCCAGGTAAATCTAAAGTCCTAGGGACTGGGGTCCCATACTTATACCAAGTTAGGGGGTTGGACATACTCTGGGGACCCACCTATGGGAGGGTCAGGGCAGAGGGGTGGTTACACCCCTTTCCCTTTGTCCAGTTTCGCGCCAGAGCAGGGGCTGGAAGCCCCTGAGCCGGTTTGAACTGGGGTATGCACAGGGACACCAAATGTGCCCCCAGTGCAGGACTTCAAAGCACCAGAGAGTGCTCCCGCCCAGCCCCAATACACATTATCCTGTCTGGGGAGGTGGTTACACCTCCCTAGGCCAGGAAACCTATTGTCCAGGCCTCCCCTGCCGGAGTTTCAGTCAGCAGCAGGAGGCCAGACCCGTGTCTGTGGCAGCGGCATCCATTTTGTGATGCCAGGGCTTGAAAAGAAGTTACCGGGCAGGCCGGTGTGTACATGTCTCTCCCTCTAGAAGGGTGGAATGCTACCCCGCCGCCAGAACTGGCGGGGGGTAGTATTCCAAGATGTTTGACACCAAACACGACATGTTTCCGTGCAGCCATCCCAAAGTTAGCATTTAACGCGAGGTTATAATGCGCTTAAGAGTATATGGTCAGGCTGCACTACAAACAGCATCAGAGAAGAGTCTCCGAACGCTGCAGAGGGGCTCTGCTCATGCAGGGGCACCTTCTCACATAGGAACCAAGCACTCTGCCTTCAGGATTGACAAGGCCTGCCATAGGAGTGACTTATAGGTTTATATGTGTGTATGTATGTAGTGATATAGGTAACCTATATCACAGTAAGGGGTGCATGCACCACCTTACCCAGGCTGCAGTAGCAGACCTGTGGTGTCATTTTGGATGGCCTTCCAGGGGTGGCACAATACATGCTGCAGCCCCTGGTAGGCCTCTGAGGTACCTATGCCCTGGGTACATAGTATACCATATACTAGGGACTTATAAGGGCACTCCAGATTCCAATTAGAGATGTGCTTAAGGCACATGGAAACCATTTTAGAGAGGAAGCAGCTAGGCTGGGGTTCTGATTAGCAGGGCCCCAGCCAGACTAAAGTCGAAAAACAGTGAAGCATCAGCAAAAAGTGGGGGTACCCATGTGAAGCAGATCCTACTCTCCTACAGTAGGGTTCCGAAAAAGACGAAGTTTCATTTTCAGCGGACCATAGAGACAGGGCGGTGCCAGGTAGTCATGCTAACACCCTCGCCCCCTCCCCCGTCCCTTGTCATTCAAACAGGAAAGGTAGCTTTTCTAAGGTATGCAGTGAGCCGCCTATTTACTTTCCTGAGTGAGTCAAGGAGCTGTCATTCAGCAGGCGCGGTGTTTGCTGAGCAGGCAGTCCCTACTTCTAACAGCTGCTGCTAATGGTCTCGCAGCATTATCAACCCTCTCTCCACCGCCATCGCCGAGCGGTCTCCTACACTCAGAAATGGCATCTCGGAAGGCGCTAGGAGGTCTCGAAGGAGCGCTGTTCAGCCTTGGTTGTTTATTTACCTGTATCCGGTATCTCGGGCCTTTAATGGCGCGCTTATCTCGCTGCTGTGTGGCTGAGATTGCTGGGCAGCTGGTGGGAGCTCGGCGCAGTACCCGGTGGCACCCGTGGGCTGCACAGAGCATGAAGGAGGCAGGGGCTCACCCGCGGGTGACAGCCACCATGCCTGGGAGCAGGCATATGGGCCCGAAGCTCAGCTGTGGATCCCTTCAGCACAGCCTCTCGCCACCCGGACACATCGGCGGGCACTCCCATGCAGCCTGCCTCTCCCAAATCAGCACGGCAGAGACTGGAGGGCAGCGAAAACCCATCCCGCTTGGCGTGGCAGCTAAATTCCCAACTGCGCCGATATAATTCAAGTCTGTGTCCTAGTTCTTTTCCTAAAATCCCCGCGTTCGCTGCCTTATAATTGGAGCAATGTTCACCGAAAGGAACAGGAAGCTGGAAAGAAGAGCAGTCAGGCGGGTGATCTGCGTGTGAGGAGGAGGGAGTGGAACCCGCCGGCTTCACTTTGTCCTCTTTCGTTTCGCTGCTTGTGCTGTCTCTGCCTTCCGCCGTAAATTGGCCCGTGTATGACTGTAAAGACGTTGTATGCGCATGTGTTCTGGACAGGATAGGACAGGTCAGGCAAAATATAGTGCGAACTCACGCAGCCAATCCCAGCAGAAAACAAGCATTTACAAATGCAATAGGACTCGTATTTACGCGAGCCCTATTGCATTGTAAACAAAAGTGCGGGCATGAAAGAAGGCACGAATGGGAGGGGTGGTGGGTGGTGGTGGGCAGAGAAGTCACAAACTGCGGGAGGGAAGGGGGAGGCAGGGGAACAAAAGAGTTTTTAAAGTAAAGGGGCCGATAGCCATGGAAGGAGAAAAATGACAACATGGCTGTCAAGAGGAGGGACTAACAAGCTGAAAACAAATGAGAAAGCAGCATTTACAATTTAAGCCAATGAAAAAGATGCTCGGAAAGTGGGCGGAGCTTCCCCCACTATAGTGTATACTGCATGTCTCACAAAGCGAACAGCGCGTTGCGCTGCAACGCTATGCGAGACCTAAAAGAAAGGAATTTTAGTAAAGAAGCTTTAACAGCAGTAGATATACACAAGGCTGATACTGACATTTGCATGTTTTCATATAAGTGCATTGATTTAACCTCAGCGGGTGTTCACAGCACTGAAACCAGTCAGGAATTCAAGCATGAGTGCATATTTATCGGTTAAATAAATGTGGAAATATCCTAATTTCAGCTTCATTTTTTCACAAAGACCAAAATAAATATGGATATATACAGATAAAAGTAGCAAAAAATAAATATGAATAAATACAGACGGAAATGTCAAAAAACAAAAATACCATAAAACCGGGAGCCCTAGTTATAATTAGCTGAACTAACTATAACGGCCGAATTTCTCTAGTTTTGTACGAGTGAAATGTCTAACTAACTATAACGTCACTGAAACCTGTGGTTTTTTCAGTGAATTTCTAAGGTTTTTTAAATGCTAATTTCTAACTATAACGTCCCTGAAACCTATGGTTTTTTCAGTGACTTTCAAAGGTTTTTTAAATGATAATTTCTAACTATAACGTCCCTGAAACCTATGGTTTTTTCAGTGAATTTCGAAGGTTTTTTAAATGCTAATTTCTAACTATTCCTACAGAGGTAGGACATGTGCAGCAAGAGGAAGAAAAACGCAGAAAGAAGCAAGAGAAATGCAGAAAGAGGCAACGGAGGCGCAGAAAGAGGCCTTGTTGCAAAGTTATCCTGTACCCCCAACTTTTTGCTGACTGGTACTGTTGGTAACTGACTCTGACTAACCAGCCCCGGAGCCAGTGCTATGCTGAAAGACACTTAGAATACAATGAAAACACCTACATACACTTTGGTACACTATGGGTTGGGGTACCCCTGTGATTGGCATGAACTCCCCTTAAGGCCCTAGTACATGGGGGGGCGTGGCCAAGCCGAGGACCAAGATGGCCGCGCGGCATTGAAGCTCCGCTGCTCCAGTAGCATCCGTCTGTCTCCGTTAATATTGCTCGTTTCTGCGCTTTGACACAAGGCGCTGCACCATCCACCGACGGTGCTCCAGTGGTGCTGTTTCTACGATTGGAGCCCGCCTGCAACCGCCCGAAAACTGCTCCTTACGCTGGAGGAGGAGGAGCCGGCTTCAGCCTGCGATGCGGCCTGGAGCTTCCGTGCTGCCGTTGACCGGATCCCCGTCTGCGACTCCCGCCGGAGCCTGCACTGTACTTGCTGCTATTAACCTTTGCGGTGGTGAGTGCGAATCTGACTGCTCCCCCCCCTCTCGCTTGCTTCTGCCGTTGCTGGGCCCCCCTTTTTTATACCAGCATACGCGGAGTGCTGCGCACACCATTGCCGACGCTCCCTTAGGCCCCCCGGGGTGTTAGGGTCCTCGGGCGCGCCAGGGAGGCAGCCACCCGGCTGCGCATGGAGAAGGTGGGGGGATGAGCCATTGGGGACACTGCGGGCCCGGCATTGAGACTTAGCGGATTGCCGGCTGAGTAGCGGCTGCTTTGAGGAATCACTCTTGGGCACTTGGGGCTATGAAATAGAGGCACTGATTCATCTCTATACCGCAGTGACAGCGGAGACCGGAAGACAATAAACTGCCCTGGTGGAGCCAACTACTGGTGCGGCAGATGAGACCATAAGGAGTGTTGGGACAGTGGTATCCCAGACTGCGCCGCATCAGACAGCAGCGTCTGCCGTACTTTGTTGAGTGGCCTGGGTCCTGTATTGCGGTGTGGCTGTGCATTGAAGATCACCCGCTGCAAAATGTTTCTCTCACCGAATCAACATTGACTAACCAACGGTCACCAGCAGCGACGACTTGGTGACAAAGTGTACCCCGACCTATGCGCACGACGGTGGCCCTCACACTGCAAGTTGTGGGCTGCGGTGCTTATGCTATTACATCTTGGCACTAATGCCCCACGCCATATCCCTGCTTCTGGATAGCTGTTATCACTAGCGGCCTGCAATTCCCCTCACCAGGTTCACACAGGTATGGGCAGAAAGGATCCCAAACAAAGGGTGTTATCATTCCCCGTCGCCACCGAAAGAGCACAGGTCCGCAGCTCTACCATGGCGGAGGGTGGCCAGGATTCGGCCGCTGTTCCGACACTGTCTCCTCACACTCTGATTTACTAGCAGAACTCAGAGCCGGCTTCAAGTCGATAGATAGCAGGTTCGACACTCTTGACAAACGCCTGGACACGTTGGGGGCCAAGATCGACATCCATGACCGATGGTTGGACAACGCTGAAGGGCGAATATCTGACCTTGAAGACGGGGCTGCTCAATCAACAAAAAGACCGAACCGTATGGAAAAAATTCTAAAAGACATCGCCATTAAGAACGAAGATTTGGAGGCGCTCAGCCGCCGCAACAACCTCCGCATTATTGGGTTCCCGGAATCGACGAACACGGGAAGGATGGACACATTTGTGGAAGCGCTACTAGTCGACATCTTTGGAAAAAAGGCTTTCACCCCTGGTTTTGTGGTGGAACATGCGCACCGCTCCTTAGGCCCCTGTCCTAATCCTGGCTGCCCACCTCGGCCGATCATTGCACGTATCATGAACTTTCGAGACAGGGACACTTCATTATGGCTGGCCAGGGAGCGGGGTGCATTGTCGTGGCAGGGTTCCGCTGTGTCGCTATTCCCGGATTTTACGCTCATGGTCCAGGAAGCTCGTCAAAAGTTCATTGGTGTTAAGGCAACGCTGCAAAACTTGGGCCTCCGGTATGGCATGTTGTACCCTGCACGCCTACGAGTCGACATCAATGGTTGGTCCCGCATCTTTGACAATCCCACTGAGGTCCAGGCGTTCTGCAAGTCTTATAAAACCACCGACGGCCAACGGAGAGACGATGGGACTGTCTCTTCCCCTCCCCACAGCGGCTCTGTTCCCAGTGTTGAACTTTTTTTTCATGACTGAACATTATGTTTACTCTGCATTTGCCTCTGGTATTTTCTTTTTGTTGATACAGCACTATTGTGTCATAATTGATCTAACATAACAACTGAGACAGTGTAAGTATTGTTCTTGCACACTATTCTGATACTGCTGGGCACCTCTGGAGCGTTGCCTCCCCCCTAGGTGCGTAGCACACTGTTGAATTCACAGATTACTATGCATCGTTTTGAGAATTGGTATTTCCAAACGAGATGTTTACAGGATGCATTAGGTTATTGGTTGGTGGGGTTATTGCCTTGCGAGATGGGTCGCGAGGTTGGGAGGGGGGTGGAGGGAAGGGACGTTCTCCGTATTGTTAAATGTTATTTCTTTACCAGCTCCATGCATGACACTCGGTGACCTTGCACCACTAGCCACACTTCTACCACATTGCTCCATGACACAAATGGCTACTGCTCCTAACTTAGTAGACCACGCAAATCTGACTCTCCTCACCTGGAACGTTAGGGGCCTCAACAACCCCAAAAAAGGCAAACACGTGCTACAGTATTTGCAACGGCACAGCATGGACATTGCCTTTTTGCAGGAGACTCACTTGCCCAGGTCTGACACTACAAAATTTGCAGCAAGTTGGGGTGCTCACCGCTTCTTTTCCAACTACAGCACCTATGCCCGCGGCATGGCGATTTTAATCCACAAACGCCTCCCCTTCTCCCTGACCCGTTGCCACATAGACAAAGAGGGCCGCTACAAAATAGTTGTGGGCAGACTGATGGGCCACACTGTTACTTTGTTATGCATTTACGCCCCCAACACGGACAGTCCGGAATTTTTCCAAGAGCTAGACGCCATAATTTTACGCATGGGTACGGGCAGTTTGCTATTGGGAGGGACTTTAACCTGCTTCTTAACCATTCACTCGACAGCTCCTCTGGTGCAGTGGACTCCAAACCCCGTGCACGAAAGGTGCTACTGGACACATGCGAGGCACTCCAGCTCTCTGATGTTTGGAGAGTTCGCAACCCGACGAACCCAGGATTTACACACTATTCCGCCCAATATAACACCTGGACCAGACTAGATTTCTGGTTACTCACCCCGGACCCGCTTACATGGTACAAATCCACTGCGGCACTCCCTAGGACCTATTCTGATCATGCCCCAGTTCTACTTCGGTTATGTGTTCCTAGACCAGAAGGCAATGAACGTCAGTGGCGTTTTCCGGGTAGGGCGTTAAATGATGACCTGTTCGACTCCGAAATAAGAGAAGCGATCGAGGAGTATTTCGATTTAAACACGGGGTCGGTGGACACATGGGCAACGCTTTGGGAGGCCTTTAAGGCCTATATTAGGGGCATGGCCATTTCAAAACACGCTGGGGTGCTGAAAGATTTGAGAAACACCCTGGCCACCATCGAGCAGCAGCTGACGGAGTTAGACGCCGCTACGCTTCTCTCCTCGGATACGGCTGAGGGGGGTCGGTGCAGGCTGGCGTTAATGACAGATTTTCGGGCAACCGCATAGAGGGAAACTCATTTCCTCAGCAAATATGCGGTAGCGCGTAGATATGGTGAGGGCGAGAGGCTGGGGCACACATTAGCACAACTACTGAGACCCCCATACTCCAAATCATACATCACAGAACTCCGGGATGACTCTGGGCAAATCTTAACAGAAATGGCAGATATCCGCGACACATTACTGGCGTATTATGAAACACTGTACTCATCCAAACTTGTGCACTCTGCTGCGGAACGAGACGATTATTTTGAGGAGATTGCACTAGTATATATGGAAAAATACATGCAGGACTTCCTAGCTGAGCCGTTTTCCACAGACGAAATAATAGGTGCGATTGAAGCATTGAACGGCTTCACTGCCCCCGGCCTGGACAGCTTCACTGGGGACTTTTATAAACGATACAAAGACTTACTGGCCCCTAAGCTCCTAGAAGTTTATCATGAGTCCTTAGAGCGGAATCAGTTACCTCCTACCCTAAGAGAAGCAGTAATTGTCATACTGCCAAAACCTGGCAAAGATCCACTACAGTGCGGGTCGTATAGACCATTGTCACTATTAAACTTAGATTATAAAATACTGGCGAAAACGATCGCCACGCGCCTCGCCCTGCTCCTGGATAAAATAATATCACCAGTCCAGTCGGGGTTTGTACCCCGCAGATCGACCTCCCTGAACCTGCGCACACTCTTCTCGGTTCTGCACCGAATCAACCCAGCGACACCGGCAGCTGCGGTTCTGCTAGACGCGGGGAAAGCATTTGACTCCTTGGAGTGGCCATTTATATGGACAGTTATGCGCCGGTTGGGTATGCCCTCTGCGTTTGTCAACCTCACAGCACTACTGTACTCGGCCCCTACTGCCAGACTGCATTTAAATGGCACGCTCTCTCGCTCCTTTGCATTATCCCGCGGCACGAGACAGGGATGCCCCCTGTCTCCGCTACTTTTTATATTAGCTATGGACCCGCTTGTCCGACATTTCCAGGAGCGGCATCTGCAGATCCAGTTTAACACTGGACCTCTATTGGTGTCCTTATATGCAGATGACGTCATATTGTATGTTAGGGACCCCCAAACCAACTTAGACCCCCTCATCAGAGAGATCATTAGGTTTGGCGGCTTTTCCGGCCTTGGTATCAATTGGCACAAGTCAGTGATATTTCCCCTCACCGCTGGCACGGTCAGATGGGATTGTGAATTCCCACTAACCTGGTGTCTGGACTCCGTACGGTATCTGGGGATAAACATACATTTAAATACCACCGAAATAATACGGTCGAACTATGGCACGGCGGTCAACACGTTGGAACAGCAAGTAGATAGGTGGCTCAGACTTCCACTTTCGCTCGCTGGACGTGTGGCGCTGATTAAAATGATTGTCCTGCCTAAATTCCTATATCTTTTTAACAATATTCCTATCCCGTCACCGAATCGTTTTTTCAAAACAATATACACTCATTTTATTCGTTTGACCTGGGGTGGTAAAAGGCCCAGAGTTCACTGGGAAGTTATGATGCTCCCATATCATAGAGGAGGTTTTGGAGTCCCCAATTTTCAACTATATTACTTGGTAGCGCAATGTAGCTATGCTCACTCCTGGTTCCACCCTGATGCTAGAATCCCTTATTTACGACCTGAGGCAGACTTGGTCCTGGCGGACACACTGAACACAGTATTACCTCAGGGATACCCACGGGACCGGACGGATACTTAGACAGTCTCTACTACCAGCTGGGCCTGGTAAAAACTGGTCAAAGTTTTGGGATTGCCGGTGACTTATTCCACGAGCTTACCGATTCCGAATAAATGGTGGATACCCATTACTGGGGAAAGAATTGTGCAGCGCACTCTTTCTTGGTTCATCATGACAACTATAGGTGACCTTTACACCGATGGCCAAGCTCTATCTGTCTCCGATGGAGATAGATTTACTGAGGCATCCTTTATGGACAAATTCGTGCTCACTCGCCTGCGCGCAACTTTAAGAGTTAAGATCCCTGGTTTCCCCGTCGAACCCGATCCCTTCACCCCACTTTCCACCGTGCTAGATAGTGCCAGTGGCGACCATTTGGTTTCCAAACTCTATCGGGCATGTGTTGAGATAATCCCAGTACGTGATGCTAAAATTAGGACCGACTGGGAAGCAGATTTAGGACACCCTATCACAGATGATCAGTGGGCTGCATGCTGCATACAAACCAAGGAGGTCTCACTAAATAGCCGCCATAAACTTATCCATTTTAAATTCTTGCGTAGAATATACGTTACCCCTGCAATGACTCACAAAATAGATCCAGACAGACCCCACTGTTGTCTAAAATGTAAATCCTCGCACGCTGATTTTGCACACCTTACCTGGACATGTTGCAAAATAAGCGAGTATTGGGCCGAAATATACCGTACACTCGGGGGAATGGTTGGCTTAGACCTTGACCCCACTCCAGAAGTAGCATTACTGGGATATGTACAAAATATCCCCAAGCCGGTCCGGAAATTCACGGCCATAGGGTTACTGTTGGCCAAGAGAGAAATAGCGCTCAAATGGGAGAGAAAGGCCGTCCCGACATGTAAGGAATGGCTAAGTATTCTGGCATATTGCAACACCAACTACGATTTATATGCCTCCACTTTGCCCAGCACCTCACGCCCGCGAGATATATGGGGCCCTTTTAAGCAGTACACGGCAGTGACACAGTCACCACCTGCCACACAGTTAGAACGCGGGCTAGTGCCGGAGGGTGTTGGCTGATCCACTAAAAACTGTACATTGGGCATAGAACTAGGATATTCAAATTGAATGTATGATTTTTGTTTTCACACTATGGAGGATTTCGCATTGTTGCACTAAATAATTGCTGTTGTGGTTGATGAGAGTACAGATAAAGCAGCTCAAACGTTGATGGTCCAATCTGATGAAACTATTGTGGAGATAAATGTCATGCAATGCACGAATCACTGTATTATGTACTGAAGTGTTACAAATAACATGGTCTTGGAGCTGGAAAACTCATTGTACTAAATTCTGAAACTGGTAAATAAAGTTTAAAAAAAAAAAAAAAGCCCTAGTACATAATAGGGCAGGGGGATTAAAACTACCTCTAAGTCAGAGGTGCAGAAAGAGGCAATAGAGGTACAGAAAGTAGCAAGAGCAGTGCAGAATGAACCAACAGAGGTGCAAAAAGAGGCAAGAGGGGTGCAGAAAAAGGTAGGAGGGGTGCACAAAGAGACAAGAGAGGTGCAGAAAGAGGCAGGAGGAGTGCAGAAAGAAGGAAGAGAAGTGCAGAAAGAAGTAACAGAGGTGCTGAAAGAGGCACGAATGGTGCAGAAAGAGGCAAGAGAAGTACAGAAAAAAGCAACAGAAGTGCCAAAAGAGGCAAGCGAGGGGCAGAAAGAAGCAAGTGAAGAGCAGAAAGACGCAAGAGAGGTGTAGAAACAAGCAAGAGAAGAGCAGAAAGAGGCAAGATAATTGCTGAAAGAAGCAACAGAGGTGTAGAAAGAAGCAAGGGAAGTGCAGAAAGAACCAACAGAGATGCAAAAAGAGGCAAGAGGGGTACAGAAAGAGGAGAGAGAGGTGCAGAAAGAAGCAAAAGAGGTGCACAAAGAGGCAAGAGGGGTGCAGAAAGAGGCAAGAATCAGTGCAGAAAGAACCAAGAGATGTGCAGAATGAGGCAAGAGACGTGCAGAAAGAGGCAAGAGATGTGCAGAAAAAGGAAGAAGGGTGCAGAAAGAAGCAAGAGAGGTGCAGAAAGAGGCAAGAGAAGTGCAGAAAGAAGCAAGAGAGATGCAGAAAGAGGGAAGACGAGTGCAGAAAGAGACAATAGGGGTGCAGTAAGAGACAACAGGGGTGCAGAAAGAAGCAAGAGAGGTGCAGAACGAGGCAATACAAGTGCAGAAAGAAGCAACAGAGGTGCATAAAGAGTCAAGAGGGGTTGAGAAAGAGGAGAGAGAAGTGCAGAAAAGCAAAAGAGGTGCAGAAAGAGGCAAGAGGGGTGCAGAAAGAGGCAAGAGCAGTGCAGAAAGTACCAAGAGATGTGCGGAATGAGGCAAGAGACGTGCAGAAAGAGGCAAGAGATGTGCAGAAAAAGGAAGAAGGGTGCAGAAAGAAACAAGAGAAGTGCAGAAAGAGGCAAGTGAGGTGCAGAAGGAGGCAAGAGAACTGCAGAAAGAGGCAAGAGAGTTACAGAAACAGGTAAAAGGGGTGCAGAAAGAGGGAACAGGTGTGCAGACAGAGGTAAGAGAGGTGCAGAAAGAGGGAAGGGGGTACAGAAAGAGGCAAGAGGGATGCAGAAATTTGCAACAGAGGTACAAAACGAAGAAAGAGCAGTACAGAAAGAACCAACAGAGGTGCAAAAAGAGGCAAGAGAACTGCAGAAAAAGGCAAGAGAGGTGCAGAAAGAGTCGAGAGGTGCTGAAAGAGGCAAGAGGGGTGTAGAAAGAAGCAAGAGCAGTGCAGAAAGAAGCAAGAAAAGTGCAGAAAGAAGGAAGAGAGGTAGAGAAATAGGTAAGAGGGGTGCAGAAAGAGGCATGAGGGATGTAGAAATTTGCAAAAGAGGTGCAGAAAGAAGCAAGAGAAGTGCAGAAAGAACCAACAGTGGTGCAAAAAGAGGCAAGAGGGGTGCAGAAATAGGTAGGAGAGGTGCAGAAAGAGGCAAGAGGGGTACAGAAAGAGGCAGGAGTGGTGCAGAAAGAAGGAAGAGAAGTGCAGAAAGAAGCAACAGAGGTGCTGAAAGAAGCAAGAGAGGTGCAAAAAGAGGGAAGAGAGGTGTAGAAATAGGCTAGAGAGTTGCACAAAGAGGGAAGACAGGTGCAGAAAGAGGCAAGAGGGGTGCAGAAACAGGCAAGAAAACTGCAGGAAGAGGCAAGAAAATTGCTTAAAGAAGCAACAGAGGTGTAGAAAGAAGCAAGAAAAGTGCAGATAGAGGCAAGTGAGATGCAGAAACAGGCAAGAAAGGTAGAGAAAGAGGGAAGACGAGTGCAGAAAGAGACAACAGGGGTGCAGAAAGAAGCAAGACAGATGCAGAAAGAAGCATGGAAAGTGCAGAATGACGCAACAGGGGTGCAGAAAGAGGCAAGAGAAGTGCAGAAAGAAGCAACAGAGGTGCAGAAAGAGTAAGAAATGTGCAGAAAGAGGCAAGGGAAGTGCAGAAACATGCAAGAGAAGTGGAGAATGAGGCAAAAGAAATGCAGAAACAGGCAAGAGATGTGCACAAAAAGGCAAGAGATGTGCAGAAAAAAGCAAGACTTGAGCAGAAAGAGGCAAGAGAAGTGGAGAAAGAGGCACGAGAAGTGCAGAAAGAGGCAAGAGAAGTGCAGAAAGAGGCACAATAAATGCAGAAAGGGGCAAGAGAAGTGCAGAAAGGGGCAAGAGAAGTGCAGAAAGAGGGAAGTGAGGTGCAGAAAGAGGCACAAATGGTACAGAAAGAGGCAAGTAAGGTGCAGAAATAGGCAAGAGAGGTGCAGAAAGAAATAAGAGAAGTGCAAAAAGAGGCAAGTGAGGTACAGAAAGAGGCAGGAGAGGTACAGAAAGAGACAGGAGAACTGCAGAAAGAGGCAAGAGAATTGCAGAAAGAGGCAAGAGAAGTGCAATAAGAGGCAAGAGAAGTGCAGTAAGAGGCAAGTGAGGTACAGAAAGAGGCAAGAGAGATACAGAAAAAGGCAAGTGAGGTGCAGAAAGAGGCAAGAGAGGTGCAGAAAGAATCAAGAAAAGTGCAGAAAGAGCCAAGAGAAGTGCAGAAAGAGGCAAAATAAGTGCATAAAGAGGCAAGTGAGGTGCAGAAAGAGGCAAGAGAGGTACAGAAAGAGGCAAGTAAGGTGCACAAATAGGCAAGTGAAGTGCAGAAAGAGGCAAGAGAAGTGCAGAAAGAGGCAAGAGAAGTGCAGAAAGAAGCAAGTGAAGTGCAGAAAGTGGCAACAGTAGTACAGAAAGAGGCAAGAGAAGTGCAGAAAGAAGGAAGAGAAGTGCAGAAAGAGGCAAG
Organism: Calotriton arnoldi; assembly: GCA_963921515.1. Taxonomy (NCBI): domain Eukaryota; kingdom Metazoa; phylum Chordata; class Amphibia; order Caudata; family Salamandridae; genus Calotriton; species Calotriton arnoldi. The sequence goes on along the minus strand of CAWUFW010001037.1, from coordinate 1,203,845 downwards.
AGAAGTACAGAAAGAGGAAAGAAAAATGCAGAAAGAGGGAAGAGAAGCACAAAAAGAGGGAAGAGAAGTGCAGAAAGAGCCAAGAGATGTGCAGAAAGGAGCAAGAGAAGTGCATAAAGAGGAAATAGAAGTACAGAAAGAGCCAATAGAAGTGCAGAAAGAAGCAAAAGAAGTGCAGAAAGAGGCAAATGAAGTGCAGAAAGAGGCAAGTGGGATGCAGAAAGAGGCAAGAGAGGTAGAGAAAGAGGCAAATAAGGTACAGAAAGAGGCAAGAGAGTTGCAGAAAGAAGCAAGAGAAGTGCAAAAAGAGGAAATAGAAGTGCAGAAAGAGCCAAGAGAAGTGCAGAAAGCAGCAAGAGAAGTGCAGAAAGAGGCAAAAGAAGTGCAGAAAGAGGCAAGTGAGGTGCAGAAAGAGGCAACAGTAGTACAGAAAGAGGCAAGAGAAGTGCAGAAAGAAGGAAGAGAAGTGCAGAAAGAGGCAATAGAAGTACAGAAAGAGGAAAGAGAATTGCAGAAAGAGGGAAGAGAAGCACAAAAAGAGGGAAGAGAAGTGCAGAAAGAGGAAATAGAAGTACAGAAAGAGCCAAGAGAAGTGCAGAAAGAAGCAAGAGAAGTACTGAAACAGGCAAAAGAAGTGCAGAAAGAGGCAAGTGAGGTACAGAAAGAGGGAAGAGAAGTGCAGAAAGAGGGAAGAGAAGTGCAAAAAGAGGGAAGAGAAGTGCAGAAAGAGGCAATAGAAGTGCAGAAAGAGGCAAGAGAAGTGCAGAAAGAGGAAATAGAAGTACAGAAAGAGCCAAGAGAAGTGCAGAAAGAAGCAGGAGAAGTGCAGAAAGAGGCAAGAGAAGTGCAGAAAGAGGCAAAAGAAGTGCAGAAAGAGGCAAGTGAGGTGCAGAAAGAGGCAAGTAAGGTGCAGAAATAGGCAAGAGAGGTGCAGAAAGAAGCAAGAGAAGTGCAAAAAGAGGCAAGAGATGTGCAGAAAGAAGGAAGAGAAGTGCAGAAAGAGGCAAGAGAAGTGCAGAAAGAGGCAAGAGAGGTGCAGAAAGAAGAGAGTGAGGTGCAGAAAAGAGAAAGAGAAGTGCAGAAAGAGGCAAGAGAGGTGTAGAAAGAGGCAAAAGAGTTACAGGAAGAGGCCATAGAAGTGCAGAAAGAGGCAAGAGAAGTGCAGAAAGAGGCAAAAGAAGTGCAGAGAGAGGCAAGTGAGGTGCAGCAAGAGAGGTAGAGAAAGAGGCAAGTAAGGTGCAGAAAGAGGCATGAGAGGTGCAGACAGAAGCAAGAGAAGTGCAAAAAGAGGCAAAAGAAGCACAGAAAGAAGGAAGAGAAGTGCAGAAAGAGGCAAGAGAAGTGCAGAAAGAGGCAAGAAAAGTGCAGAAAGAAGCATGAAAAGTGCAGAAAAGAGAAAGAGAAATGCAGAAAGAGGCAAGAGAGGTGCAGAAAGAAGAGAGTGAGGTGCAGATAGAGGCAAGAGAACTGCAGGAAAGAGACAAGAAAAGTACAGAAAGAGGCAAGAGAGGTGCAGAAAAAAACAAGAGAAGCGCAGAAAGAGTAAGAAATGCGCAGAAAGAGGCAAGAGAAGTGCAGAAAGAGGCAAGAGAAGTGGAGAAAGAGGCAAAAGAAGTATAGAAACAGGCAAGAGATGCGCACAAAAAGGCAAGAGAAGCGCCGAAAGAAGGAACAGAAGTGCAGAAAGAGGAAATAGAAGTGCAGAAAGAGCCAAGAGAAGTGCAGAAAGAAGCAAGAGAAGTGCAGAAAGATGCAAGAGAAGTGCAGAAAGAGGCAAGAGAAGCGCAGAAAGAAGAGAAGTGCAGAAAGAAGCCAGTGAAGTGCAGAAAGAGGGAAGAGAAGTGCAGAAAGAGGCAAGAGAAGTGCAGAAAGAGGCAAGAGAAGTGCAGAAAGAGGAAAGAGCGAAGAGAAGTGCAGAAAGAGGCAAGAGAAGTGCAGAAAGAGGCAAGAGAAGTGCAGAAAGAGGCAAGTGAGGTGCAGAAAGAGGTAAGAGAGGTACAGAAAGAGGCAAGCGACATACAGAAAGAGGCAAGAGGGGTACAAAAGAGGCAAGTGAGATGCAGAAAGAGGCAAGAGAGGTGCACAAAGAGGCAAGAGAAGTACAGAAAGGCATGTGAGGTGCAGAAAGAGGCATGAGAGGTACAGACAGAGAGAAGTGAGGTACAGACAGAGGCAAGAGAAGCGCAGAAAGAGGCAAGAGAAGCGCAGAAAGAAGCAAGAGTGATTTGCACACCATTAGTACCAATTTAACACCCACATTTAGCAATAAATAACAGTTGACCATTCCAGCTTTGCAAAGGACCTTCCACCATGCTGTAACACTTGTCGCTGCATTTTTGGTAGCGTTTGAGCTCTTTGAACTAGAAACAAGATTTTTTTGTTCAAGTCTGCAGATTATACAGCAGATGATGGATTATGTGGCAAATGCGGAAAATGGATAATTATGCGAAAATCAGTGCAGCCAAACAGTCGCATAATTCCAGTGGCCTTGCTCATACCTCTGACTAGGTCCGGAAGTGCTCCTCAGTGGTTCCTTCTTTTTTTGTCTCATTGAGTTTATAGTTTAACTTCTATAGAGACAAGGAAGACTAAACCTGAGGTTACCACTCCACAACACAGACTACCATACCACATAATTACTCACTTTAACACCTAATCCCACTCTACATAATTCCTATACACTAAATACCACATTCTTTCTATCCACATAATTTCACTGCACAACATACCACATAATTCCACTACACAAAACGTACATTCACTCCACTCCCAAAAACTTTAGTAAAAATCTTTTGCATTTACAACGCCAATAGCTCAAACTCTCGCAGATGCGAAACCTATTACATTGCAAACACTTCTTTAACTAGTAGTCGCGTTTGCAGAGCGGTGGAGAAAGGGTGCTGGGCCTCCGACCAGCGCACAGGAATTCCGCTGCGTAGGACTTAAAGGAGGTACCAGAAGGGCTTCTTGGCCCCCAAAGTCCCTCAGGAGTAAATTGGACTTCATACCCCAACCCATAGTGTGCCAGGAGGCACATTTGCAGAGTGCTGGGGAAAGGGGGTGTGGCCTCCGAAGACCTCTTAGCAATACCACTGTATGGGACTTACTGGAGGTAATAGGAGGGGTAGTTGGCCCCCAAGGACTACCTTAGGGGCCAACTACCCCTCCTATTACCTCCAGTAAGTCCCATACAGCAGCAATGGTAAGTTCTCAAAGCATGCCACGCCCCTTTTGCCCACCAGTCTGCAAACGCGCTCCCTGGTGCGCTCCTAGATGGGGATTGAAGTCCCCTTCGCTGCTGGGGGTCGTTAGGGGTTGACTAGCCTACCAGACACCTCCAGTAAGCCCCAGATAGTGGGATTGCTGAGAGTGGACACAGGCCACGCTCCCTTTCTCCACCACTCAGTAAATGCACCTCCTGGGGCGCTCTTGGTTAGGGGATGAAGTCCCCTTGCCTCCTGAGGGTCCCTGGGGGCCAACTAGCCCACCAGGTACCTTCAATAAGCACCACACAGCTGGATTGTAGAGAGGTGGTCCGAGGCCATGCCCCTTTTCACACCACTATGCAAACATGCCTCCAGGGGCACTGCTGCTCGGGGGATGAAGTCCATTTGTGTCCTGAGGTCCGCCAGTAGGTTATATATATATATATATATATATATATATATATATATATATATATATATATATATATATATATATATATATATATATATTTTTTATATTTTACAAAGAACGCAGCACTCAGAGCTGGTTTATACTCAATTTAATCTTGGTATAACACTCCAACCAACGCGTTTCAGCCCTCCCACAGCTTTTCTCACGGTTAGTGAGTCCTTCTTTAGTTACACTATTTAAACCCACTTTAGCTTCAAAGCGGCATTGTGGGAACTGTAGTGTTTTAGAACAATTCACAATCAAAAAACTTTATGTATACTATTTACACAGAAGACCATGCGCATTTTGTCAGATATTTACATTGTGTCATTAATTTTTTGCGTAATCCATTTTTTCTACATTGTTTCTGCAATTTCATATTAAACGCTGCTTCAATTAATCTTCACATATAGCCGTTACATTTTCTGGTATAGTACCCATTTATCCTTTGTAAATGCATTTTTAGACTCATACACAATTCACAATTGCAAGCAAAATTATTGACGCTTAAGTGCCTCTAATTAGTATAAGCCATAAATTCATCTTATTCATCCCACATATATGGTATAGTACCCACGTGTCAGAAATGCATTTGTAGGGTGTGAGATCACATCTCAATCTAATTTATGATTTTACAATGCAACAGTTTATTCAAGATGTACATAGAGTTCTTCATCGTTATTGATAACTCTGGGGGTCTTAGTCCTGAGTTTTATGATAAAAAGTGATTCCATTTGGCGCAGCTTTTTGATTCTGTCTCCTCCACGCTCTCCTTGAGGTATCATTTTGATTCCATAATAGTTCATTGCTCTCCAGTCTCCTTTTTGGCATTTTGCCATGTGTTTAGCTGTAACATATGTCATGTCCCCATTTTTCACTGCACGAATATGCTCGAGCATGCGTTTTTTGAGCATGCACGTTGTGCTGCCAATATACTTCATTCCACAATTGCACTCTATTATGTAGATGACAAATCTAGACGTACAGGAGATATTCTGATCAATAGTGATCATATTACCATTTGGTTCCATGATTGTTGCCACATTTTTACCTATTTTGCAGGCTTTACATAGATTGCATTTTCTAAAGCCCTTTTGCTGGTCTATTCACCAATTTGTTATGTTATGTTATGTTATAATACACTTATAACGCGCACAGATACTCAAGAGTGTCCTGGCGCGGGAAGTGACCGTAGCAGTGTGAAGCAGGGATTTAAATGGGCAGATTAAAAAGAAGGATTTTTAATTGTTTTTTGAAGAGCCTAGGATCCTGAGTGTTCCGCAATTCCACAGGAAGGGAGTTCCATGCTAACGCTGCTTTAACGGAGAGGGAGTGACCCCCCTGACGCATCCTGCGAAAGCGGGGGACCACTGCCCGTCGATGGGTGACTGAGCGCAGAGATCGACTGGTTCGATTTGTTTGTTGCCCTTCTTGAAAGTGGCTCTTGACAAGTAAATCCTTCAGGGATTTGGTTTTTCTGTAGGTGACCACCGGTTTTGAACCCAAGATTTTTCATATATCTGGGTCTCCTGAGATTAGATGCCAATATTTTTTGATTTTATTAATAATTCTTCCACTTTCTTTACTGTATGTGATAACAAATCTGGGTGCTCCTTGTTCTTTATTTTCATTATTTTTCGTTTTTGGAATTAATGTTTCCTCTCTTGGTTTTTTGTCAATTCTTCTCTTACATTTTTTCAATGTGATTTCGTTATATCCTCTCATTTTAGTCATGAATCGAGGAAGAGGAACAAGAAGCATCTCGCAGGCACAAGAAAAACAAGAAGGGCCAAACGAAAAAAGACAGTATCCATTGTGCAACCGGAAGTAGATAATGTGAATTTAATTGTGAACCTCTCACAGTACCAACTAACACAAGAGGAAACATCACTGTTGAACAAAGGGCTATCATTCTGCCCAGAATCACATTTTAGCTATACACAGGTCCGAATAGATCTATACAAGTACATTCAGAAGTTAAAATTGGCCAAGATACATGCCAACAAACAAGTAATCAAGCAAAGTGAGGATACACATCAAGAAAACCTTAATGATCCAGTGATTACGATAGATCAAATGCCTGACCTGAAAAATATGTTCGACATTTTGTATGACAGTCCTGGCGGCGGGGGTAGCATTCCACCCTTCTAGAGGGATAGACATGTACCTACTGTGGAAACGCGGTAGAATCCTGAAGAGCCCTGGCATCACAAAATGGATGCCACCAGTCACAGACACTGGGCTGCCCTCCTGCTGATGACCGAAACTCGCAGTGGAGGAAGCCCAACAATAGGCATCCTGTCACAGGGAGGTGTAACCACCTCCCAGACAGGGTTTAGTGTATTGGGGCTGGGTGGGTGCACTCTTAGAGTGCTTTGAAGTCCTGCACTGGGGGAGCAGTAGGCTCCTCTGTGCATATGCCAGCTCAAACCGGCTCAGGGGCTACCTGCCCCTGCTCTGGCGCGAAGCTGGACAAAGGGAAGTGGGTGTAGCCACCCACTCCCCTGACCCTCCCATAGGTGGGGTCATAGAGCTAGTCCCTCTCTTCTTTTCAGTATAAGATAGGGAACCCTTGAACTTGCAAACTAAATACCCCTGGACGACGCTCTACAGAAGAATCCTGGACCTTCGACGTTCCACTACCTTTGGAAGACTGAAGAATCTCCCTTGGAGTCAAGGAGTGACTCCCCTGCTTGGCAGGCACCAAAAACTACAACGACGGTCGCAAACTACGCCGCTCCCGCCGGAGCCCGAAGTCCCTGCAGCCCAGGAAGAGGATTTCCTGACTTCTCCAAGGCCATCGTGAGTCCCCAGCGAAGCTGAGGCAAGTGGACCCCAAGAGTGACGAGGAACCGCAGCCCCTGGGTACCGTGCACTATTGTTGAGTGCAACCCCTTCACAACGGTCTACGAACTTGTGCTTTGGATCACGTGTGGTCCCAGCCTCTAGCAGAGATCCCTCCCGAATTCAGAGGCCTACACCGTCCCGAGTGACCGTGGGCCCCTGTTGAGTGGATCCTCCCGAGGCATCTTCGCGATCCCTTGCCAGCCAGCTTGTGGGTCCCCAGAAGACTTTCCAATGACACCAAAGGGCTCCCCCGGTTGCTCCAGGCCTGCCCTGACCTACCCTTGCTGGGTAAGTCCCCCAGACCTTGCTGGTCTGCACCTTTGACTTTTCCTCATCACCACGAGACTTGCTGCTACCAAGGCTTGTTGGCTCCAATCGAGTCGCCGACACCTCAGTAAGCTGCAGACGTTGTGGGACACACCGAATCCAGCTCCTGGTCATCATCGACGCTGCCTGGACCACGTGGTCGAAGAGTCAAACCACCAGTGAACGACCCGAAGCTGTCGACGACGGTGGGCATTCATCTTCCTTGCCCAGAGTCACTGCCCAGTGACTGTGAACACTGTCCCCTCTGCTTTCAGGTCTTCCTCCTTCCAAATCCAGGCTTGGATTCCAACGGACACTTCTTCTGTCGTCGCAAGCAGCAAGTCTTCACTGGCTCCCATTGAGAACGACGCCGCGACCCGACACCAAAGGACACCTATGCACCCGGCTCCTCTGGGTGAGGTAACTCCAGCACTACGGTGCTCCTGTGGGTGTGGGCCCTAGAACTGCTTACCCTGTAAGTGGCTTGCTTGTGGCTACCCTAGAAGTGCCCTAAATCTCCTATTTTCCCCGTGCGATTATCGCACTGGCTCGTACAGGGCTCGCGTCTGTGTTAGACACATCGCGTCCAACTCCCTTGTAACTCTATCAGTAACCGCGTCCTTCGACTCGTACTGACCGATCGGTGTGTTCGCCTCGAACACGCCAGGGACCTGTAACGTTGCTAACTCCATCGCGTCTGTGTTAGACACATCGCGTCCAACTCCCTTGTAACTCTATCAGTATCCGCGTCCCTCGACTCGTACTGACCGATCGGTGTGTTCGCCTCGAACACGCCAGGGACCTGTAACATTGATAACTCAATCGTGTTCTCTCGCATAGACTCGTACAGGACTCGCACCAGTGTCTGAACACCGCGTCCGTCCCCTGTGGGTCTCCTACAACTACCTGGGGTGGTTCTCTGGGGTCCCTCGATTCTAAATGCTCTAGACCACGGTCTAGCCAAGATCAGATTGTGATATTAACTTGTGCTAACTTATTGTGATAAAACATTGACTTGTACATATGTTCATGGCTTCTAATCTCATAAAGAGATTAGTAGAGAGTTGTTTATTAATAAATACATATATATATGATATATATACCTGTGTGGTGTCTTTTCATTTGGTGATTCAAGAGATCGTGTGGTAAAACAAGCTGCTTTACATTCCTCCAAGACTTAGCCTGAAGGCTGCTCTCCACAGCTACCACTAGGATAGCTTTCTATAAAGGTTGTCTTAAACCTACCTACCATAAGAGTCGAATTGGGCTGGTGCAAGGTGTCCACTTTAATTAGTGAACAGCATATACCAGGCCAACTTCTCACATTGGTAGCAGCGTGTGGGATTCCAGCTTGCTATTGTTTTACCAGAAAATCTCTATTTGAATTACTAACTGAAAACCACTATAGGTACTCAAGGTACATATAAAGTCAAGCTTAGTATCAATAAGTTCTACTGAACTTAGAGCTGTGTGCCAAGGGATAGCACACCCTTTCTACAGCTCAAGCTAGTATCAGTAGGCCACAAACTAGTGTAGGTAGTACAACACTGCACAACACTAGAATGTCCTTAAAGGGTGGAACCAGTGGATCCACTCAGCCTCAGTATAAGGACATGGCTTTCTCTGACTTGAGAGCCATGTGTGTTGAAAGACACCTGAAGCTAGGACAGAGTCCCTCCACACTACACCTGATAGATCTGCTGACAGCAGATGATCTTAGATTGGCTCTAGGAGCTAATGGATCTGAATCAGTGGGTGGGTCAATTACAGTATCTGGGTCAGATGATGAAAATCAGAATGACCAAGACTCTGTGGTTGAAGGGCCAGGTCCCAAGGGGCCTGAAAAAGACAGAGGAATTCTCCCTAAGAGAACTGACATAGTGGAGGACAGGCCTAGGTCCCTTTCTAGGGAATCTGAGCACTCCTATCACTCTGGCAGAGAATCTGTCTACCAGAGGAACTCCTACTACCCAAGAAGAGAGACCTCCTCTGACAGAATGTACAAACTGCTGCAGTATGAGGAAGCAAGATTTGCCCTCAAAACCAAGCAGTTGGCATTAGATAAGGAAGTCCTGGAGCTCCAGAGAGCTTCTAGAAAAGAGGGGTTAGAACCCCCAGGTGGCAGCAACAGTGTCCCTAGAGGCAGAGAATATATTCCAGACCATAGGAACCTGAGCAAGGTTGTTCCTCCCTACCAGAGTGGGGATGATATCCATAAGTGGATAACTGCTATGGAAAGGGCCTGTAGAGTACAACAGGTCCCCCAAAAGCAGTGGGCAGCAATCTTGTGGCTCTCCTTTTCAGATAAAGGTAGAGACAAGCTCCTCACTGTTAGAGAAGAGGATGCTGATGACTATGAAGTCCTGAAGAGTGCACTGATAGATGGGTTTGGCTTAACCACTGAGCAGTACAGGTTGAAGTTCAGAGACACCCAGAAGGCACAGACTCAGGACTGGACTGACTTTGTAGATTGTGCAACCAAGGCTCTGGAGGGTTGGCTGGTTGGCAGTAGGGTTACTGATTTCAAGGGATTGTATAATCTTATGATGAGAGAACAGATCCTTAATAATTGCCAGAACCAGTTGTTGCATCAATACCTGGTGGACTCAGATCTGACCTCTCCCCAAGAATTGGGAAAGAAGGCAGACAAGTGGGTCAGAACCAGGGTGAGGCAGAAAACCCAGAACCAAGGGGGTGACACCAAGAATCAGGATTCTAAGGGCTCTGACAAAGGTGGGGATACGTCAAAAGACCAGAAGTCTTCACAAGGGCCCCAAAAATCTGCATCTGGTGGGAGTCACAATCCAACAAGGGAAAGGCCAAAAGAAGCCCTGGTGCAAATTCTGTAAACAGAAAGGGCACTGGACTTCTGATTGTAACAAGTCCAAAGACCAAACCACCACCACTCCTGCCCCTAAGGCAACTGTTCCCCCTAGTTCAGCTACTGGTGGAGGTGGTACTCAGAATAAGGGTGTAGTAGGGTTGACCCTGGGTTCTGAAGTGGACTCTGGCCTAGTCAGAGTACCCACTCAGGCAATGCTGATTTGTGAAGGAGACATGGACATGTCCTTCCTAGTAAGCCCCAGTAATCTGGGCAAATACAAACAGCAGCCTGTAATAAATGGCAAACAGGCTTTGGCATTTAGGGACACAGGTGCTAGTGTCACCATGGTGGCAGAGGATCTTGTGGACCCTGGACAGATCATCCTGGGCGAAATGTACCAGGTGACCAATGCAAGCAATGCCAGGACCAACCATAGTCTGGCAGTTGTGAATTTCTCCTGGGGAGGGGTAACTGGCCTCCAAGAAGGTTGTAGTCAGTGCAGACCTCCCTGTAGAATGTCTATTGGGCAATGATCTAGAGACTTCAGCCTGGTCTGAAGTAGAGTTATGGACTCATGCTGAGATGTTGGGCATCCCTGCAGAGGTATTTGCTGTGACCAGGTCACAAGCAAGAATGCATAACACTGAACCAGCTCTGGATCCTGGAACAATGGACCAGATGCTTCCCAAGAGGAGGAGCAGTAGGGTAAAGGCAGTGCATTCCCCTCTGTCTCAGATCACAGATTCACCCTCAGGGAGGTGAAGCAGATCCTGAAGAAGGAACTGCCCCAGAGGGACTTGAGCCTGATCAGGTTGAGTTCTTGGGGGCAGGGGGCCCTTCTAGGGAAGATCTGAGTAAGGAGCAACAGTGCTGCCCCTCTCTTGAACCCCTCAGACAGCAGGCTGCTGCTGAGGCTGCTGGGAGTGCTAGTGGGTCCCATAAAGTTTATTGGGATGAGGGACTCCTATATTCTGAGGGTAGAGACCCAGCCCCTAGAGCCTCCAGGAGGTTGGTAATACCTCAGAAGTTTAGGGGGTTCCTCTTGACACTAGCACATGACATCCCATTAGCAGGTCACTTGGGCCAAAACAAGACCTGGGACAGGCTTGTTCCACATTTTCATTGGCCACATATGTCAGAGGACACAAAGGAGTTTTGTCGCTCCTGTGTCACATGCCAAGCCAGTGGTAAGGCAGGTGGCACAACAAAGGCCCCCCTGATACCACTACCTGTGCTGGGGGTACCCTTTGAAAGGGTAGGGATTGACATTGTTGGTCCCCTTGACCCTCAAACTGCATCTGGGCACAGGTTTATCCTGGTGGTAGTGGATCATGCCACCAGGTACCCAGAAGCAATTCCCATGAGGACCACCACAGCCCCTGAGGTGGCAAGAGACCTCATTGGAGTTTTCTCCAGAGTGGGTTTCCCAAAGGAGGTCATCTCTGACAGAGGTACTAACTTCATGTCAGGATATCTGAAAGCAATGTGGAAGGAGTGTGGTGTAACTTATAAGTTCACCACCCCCTATCACCCACAATGCAATGGGTTAGTTGAACGTTTCAACAAAACCCTGAAGGGAATGATTAATGGACTCCCAGAGAAGCTTAGGCGGAAATGGGACCTTCTTCTTCCCTGCCTGTTGTTTGCCTACAGAGAGGTCCCACAGAAGGGGGTTGGTTACAGCCCATTTGAGCTTCTGTTTGGGCATCCTGTAAGAGGTCCACTGTGTTTGGTCAAATCAATCAATCAATCAATCATGTCACTTATAAAGCGCACTACATACCCGCGAGGGTCTCAAGGCGCTGGGGGAAGAAGGGGGTGGTGCTGCTACTGATCGAAGAGCCAGGTCTTGAGGAGTCTTCTGAAGGCCAGTAGGTCTTGGGTCTGTCGGAGGTTGGTGGGGAGGGTGTTCCAGGTCTTGGCGGCGAGGTGGGAGAAGGATCTGCCGCCGGCGGTCGTTTTCCGGATGCGGGGGACTGTGGCGAGGGCGAGGCTGGTCGAGCGGAGCTGGCGGGTGGGGGTGTAGAAGCTGAGTCGTCTGTTGAGGTAGGCTGGTCCGGAGTTGTGGAGTGCTTTGTGTGCGTGGGTGAGGAGCTTGAAGGTTATCCTCTTGTTGACAGGGAGCCAGTGCAGGTCTCTCAGGTGGGGTGTGATGTGGCTGCGTCGGGGGATGTCGAGGATAAGACGTGCAGAGGCGTTCTGGATGCGTTGCAGCCGTCTCAGGAGCTTAGCTGTCGTTCCTGCGTAGAGGGCGTTTCCGTAGTCCAGCCTGCTGGTGACGAGGGCCTGGGTGACTGTTTTTCTTGTTTCGGTGGGGATCCACTTGAAGATCCTGCGGAGCATTCGGAGGATATTGAAGCAGGATGAGGAAACGGCGTTGACCTGCTTAGTCATGGAGAGGGTGGGGTCGAGGATGACCCCTAGGTTGCGTACGTGGTCGGTGGGTGGCGGGGCTGTTCCCAGTGATGTTGGCCACCAGGAGTCGTCCCAGGCTGAAGGGTTGGAACCAAGGATGAGGACCTCCGTCTTGTCCTAGTTCAGCTTAAGGCGGCTGGTCCTCATCCATTCGGCGACGGCCTTCATTCCTTCGTGGAGGTGGGCTTTGGCGGTGTGAGGGTCTTTGGTGAGGGAGAGGATCAGCTGGGTGTCGTCGGCGTAGGAGATGATGTTGAGGTTGTGCTGTCGGGCGACGTGGGCGAGGGGTGCCATGTAGATGTTGAACAGCGTTGGGCTGAGGGAGGAACCTTGGGGTACGCCGCAGATGATCTTGGTGGCCTTGGATCAGAAGGGGGCGAGGCGGACGCTTTGTGTTCTGCCGGAAAGGAAGGATGTGGTCCAGTCAGGGCCTTCTCTTGGATCCCGGCGTCAAAGAGGGCTGGGAGTTACCTCTCAAGCCCCCCAAACAGGATGTGATGGACTATGTACTTGGTCTCCGCTCCCGGATGGCAGAGTACATGAAAAAGGCAACCAAAAACCTGGAGGCCAGCCAAGAATTACAAAAAGCTTGGCATGACCAAAAGGCTGTGCTGACTGTGTACCAGCCAGGACAGAAAGTGTGGGTGTTGGAGCCTGTGGCCCGAGCAGCCCTCCAAGACAAGTGGAGTGGCCCCCATACAATAGTTGAACAAAGGGAGAAGTCACCTATCTGGTGAATCTTGGAACTCCCAGGAGCCCCCTGAGGGTGCTCCGTGTCAACAGATTAAAGCCATATGTTGACAGGGCTGACATGGGCTTGCTCATGGCAACTGATGAGGACCAGGAGGAGGAGAGTGACCCTCTCCTGACCTTCTCTCACAGAACCCTGATGATGGGTCAGTAGATGGTGTTGCTTTGGCAAGCAGCCTCACTGACCATCAGCAAACTGAGTGCAGACAAGTTCTGCAACAGTTTAGACATATGTTTAGCCTGACCCCCAGTCAGACTACCTGGTGCACCCATGAGGTGGACACTGGAGACAGTCTGCCTGTCAAGAGTAAAATCTACAGGCAACCTGACCATGTCAGGGACTGTATCAGGACTGAAGTCCAGAAAATGTTGGAGCTAGGTGTAATTGAGCCTTCAGATAGCCCTTGGGCTAGCCCAGTAGTCCTGGTACCCAAGCCTCATACCCAGGGTGGTAAGAAAGAAATGAGGTTTTGTGTAGACTACAGAGGCCTCAATGCAGTCACTAGGACTGATGCCTATCCCATACCAAGGGCAGATGAGCTGATTGATACTTTGGCCTCAGCTAAGTATCTAAGTACATTTGACCTAACAGCTGGCTACTGGCAGATCAGGTTAGCTGATGATGCAAAAGCCAAAACAGCATTTTTGACCCCTGGTGGGCACTACCACTTTGTGGTGATGCCCTTTGGATTGAAAAATGCACCTGCCACTTTTCAGAGGTTGGTGAATAAAGTTCTGGCAGGGATGGAAACTTATTGCTCAGCTTATCTAGATGATATTGCTGTCTTTAGTTCCTCCTGGCAGGATCACCTGGTCCACCTCAGAAATGTTTTGGAGGCTCTGCAGAAAGCAGGCCTCACTATCAAGGCCACCAAGTGCCAGATAGGGCAGAGTCAGGTTGTGTACCTGGGCCACCTTGTAGGTGGAGGCCAGGTTCAGCCTTTACAGAGCAAAATCCAAACCATAATGGAATGGGTTGCTCCAACCACCCAGACACAGGTGAGAGCCTTCTTAGGCCTGACTGGGTACTATAGGAGGTTTGTCAAGGGATATGGATCTATAGTGACCCCCTTGAATGATCTGACCTCAAAGAAAATGCCAAAAAGGTTCAGTGGACAGCTAGCTGTCAGAAGGCATTTGAAGACCTAAAGCAGGCCATGTGCACTGCCCCCATCTTACAGAGTCCAGACTACACCAAAAAGTTCATTGTCCAAACAGATGCTTCTGAGCTGGGTGTGGGAGCTGTACTGTCTCAACTGAATGATGAAGGTCAAGACCAGCCAGTAGCTTTTATTAGCAGAAGGCTGACCCCTAGAGAGAAACGTTGGTCAGCTATAGAGAGGGAGGCCTTTGCTGTGGTGTGGGCCCTGAAGAAGCTGAGGCCATACTTGTTTGGTACTCACTTCATAGTTCAGACCGGCCACAAGTCCCTCCTATGGCTTAAACAAATGAAAGGAGAAAACCCAAAACTTTTGAGGTGGTCCATTTCCCTACAGGGGATGGACTATACAGTGGAACATAGGCCTGGGACCCAACATGCCAATGCAGATGGACTCTCAAGGTATTTCCACTTTGAACACGAAGACTCAACTGGTCAAGGTTAGTTTAGTGTCCCTGCGTTTGGGGGGGGTTGTGTAGGAGAGTAGGATCTGCCTCTTATGTTGCCCCCACTTTTTTCTGATGTTTACACTGGTTTCTGGCTATAGTCAGGCTGGGTCCCTGCCAATCAGGGCCCCAGCCTCTCTGTTCTCTCTAAACGATTTGGAGTGCACTCTAGGTGCACTAGTGATTGGATACTGTGGTACCTTATGAGTCCCTAGTATATGGTACCTTAGGTGCCAAGGGCATAGGTACTTCACAGGCCTACCAGGGGCTGCAGCATGTATTATGCCACCCCTGGGAAGCAGACTAAATCTGACACCACAGGCCTGCTACTGCAGCCTGGGTGAGCTGGTGCTAGCCCTCCTCACTGAGATATAGGTTCCCTATATCTCTCCTGCACACACATTTGAACCTATCAGTCACCCCTAAGGCAGGCCCTATCAATCCTGAGGGCAGGGTGCGTGGCTTCTATGTGAGGGGGTGCCTCTGCCTGAGCAGGGCCCCTCTGCAGCTCTCAGAGTCCATTCTCTGGGGCTGTTTGTGGATGCGGTTAAACCATATACTCTTAAGTGCATTATATCCTCGCGGTAAAATGCTAACTTTGGAATGGCTGCATCAAAACATGTCGTGTTTGGTGTCAAACATCTTGGAATACTACCCCCGCCAGTCCTGGCAGCGGGGGTAGCATTCCACCCTTCTAGAGGGATAGACATGTACCTACTGTGGAAACGCGGTAGAATCCTGCAGAGCCCTGGCATCACAAAATGGATGCCACCAGTCACAGACACTGGGCTGCCCTCCTGCTGATGACCGAAACTCGCAGTGGAGGAAGCCCAACAATAGGCATCCTGTCACAGGGAGGTGTAACCACCTCCCAGACAGGGTTTAGTGTATTGGGGCTGGGTGGGTGCACTCTTAGAGTGCTTTGAAGTCCTGCACTGGGGGAGCAGTCTGTGCATATGCCAGCTCAAACCGGCTCAGGGGCTACCTGCCCCTGCTCTGGCGCGAAGCTGGACAAAGGGAAGTGGGTGTAGCCACCCACTCCCCTGACCCTCCAATAGGTGGGGTCATAGAGCTAGTCCCTCCCTTCTTTTCAGTATAAGATAGGGAACCCTTGAACTTGCAAACTAGATACCCCTGGACGACGCTCTACAGAAGAATCCTGGACCTTCGACGTTCCACTACCTTTGGAAGACTGAAGAATCTCCCTTGGAGTCAAGGAGTGACTCCCCTGCTTGGCAGGCACCAAAAACTACAATGACGGTTGCAAACTATGCCGCTCCTGCCGGAGCCCGAAGTCCCTGCAGCCCAGTAAGAGGATTTCCTGACTTCTCCAAGGCCATCGTGAGTCCCCAGCGAAGCTGAGGCAAGTGGACCCCACGAGCGACGAGGAACCGCAGCTACTGGGTACCGTGCACTATTGTCGAGTGCAACCCCTTCACAATGTTCTACGAACTTGTGCTTTGGACCACGTGTGTTCCCAGCCTCTAGCAGAGATCCCTCCCGAATTCAGAGGCCTACACTGTCCCGAGTGACCGTGGGCCCCTGTTGAGTGGATCCTCCCGAGGCTTCTTCGCGATCCCTTGCCAGCCGGCTTGTGGGTCCCCAGAAGACTTTCCAACAACACCAAAGGGCTCCCCTGGTTGCTCCAGACCTGCCCTGACCTACCCTTGCTGGGTAAGTCCCCCAGACCTTGCTGGTCTGCACCTTTGACTTTTCCTCATCACCACGAGACTTGCTGCTTCCAAGGCTTGTTGGCTCCAATCGAGTCGCCGACACCTCAGTAAGCTGCAGAATTCGTGGGACACACCGAATCCAGCTCCTGGTAATCATCGACGCTGCCTGGACCACATGGTCGAAGAGTCAAACCACCAGTGAACGACCCGAAGCTGTCGACGATGGTGGGCATTCATCTTCCTTGCCCAGAGTCACTGCCCAGTGACTGTGAACACTGTCCCCTCTGCTTTCAGGTCTTCCTCCTTCCGAATCCAGGCTTGGATTCCAACGGACACTTCTTCTGTCGTCGCAAGCAGCAAGTCTTCACTGGCTCCCATTGAGAACGACGCCGCGACCCGACACCAAAGGACACCTATGCACCCGGCTCCTCTGGGTGAGGTAACTCCAGCACTACGGTGCTCCTGTGGGTGTGGGTCCTAGAACTGCTTACCCTGTAAGTGGCTTGCTTGTGGCTACCCTAGAAGTGCCCTAAATCTCCTATTTTCCCCGTGCGATTATCGCACTGGCTCGTACAGGGCTCGCGTCTGTGTTAGACACATCGCGTCCAACTCCCTTGTAACTCTATCAGTAACCGCGTCCTTCGACTCGTACTGACCGATCGGTGTGTTCGCCTCGAACACGCCAGGGACCTGTAATGTTGCTAACTCCATCGCGTCTGTGTTAGACACATCGCGTCCAACTCCCTTGTAACTCTATCAGTATCCGCGTCCCTCGACTCGTACTGACCGATCGGTGTGTTCGCCTCGAACACGCCAGGGGCCTGTAACATTGATAACTCAATCGCGTTCTCTCGCATAGACTCGTACAGGACTCGCACCAGTGTCTGAACACCGCGTCCGTCCCCTGTGGGTCTCCTACAACTACCTGGGGTGGTTCTCTGGGGTCCCTCGATTCTAAATGCTCTAG
The DNA here is from genome assembly GCA_963921515.1 of Calotriton arnoldi. Classification (NCBI taxonomy): domain Eukaryota; kingdom Metazoa; phylum Chordata; class Amphibia; order Caudata; family Salamandridae; genus Calotriton; species Calotriton arnoldi. The sequence continues at coordinate 1,186,801 of CAWUFW010001037.1, read as the reverse complement.
ACCACGGTCTAGCCAAGATCAGATTGTGATATTAACTTGTGCTAACTTATTGTGATAAAACATTGACTTGTACATATGTTCCTGGCTTCTAATCTCATAAAGAGATTAGTAGAGAGTTGTTTATTAATAAATACATATATATTTGATATATATACCTGTGTGGTGTCTTTTCATTTGGTGATTCAAGAGATCGTGTGGTAAAACAAGCTGCTTTACATTCCTCCAAGACTTAGCCTGAAGGCTGCTCTCCACAGCTACCACTAGGATAGCTTTCTATAAAGGTTGTCTTAAACCTATCTACCATAAGAGTCGAATTGGGCTGGTGCAAGGTGTCCACTTTAATTAGTGAACAGCATATACCAGGCCAACTTCTCACAAAATGCAATCTATGTAAAGCCTGCAAAATAAGCAAAAATGTGGCAACAATTTATTTATTTATTTATAAAGTTTTATATAGCGCGAACATGACCCACGCGGGTATCAGAGTGCTTTACAATATAGAGTTATTAGACATTAGATGGTTGAGGTAGTATACATACATTCGGTATTCGCCATTCAGTACAAAGGAGGTAGATAGGAGTATATGGGTAGCATAGGTGACTAGTAGTCAACATTTGAAAGGATTTATAAAGCGCTGGCTAGACCCGGAGGTATCAGAGCGCTTTACAATATACAGTTATTAGACATTAGATGGTTGAGGTAGTATACATACATTCGGTATTCGCCATTCAGTACAAAGGAGGTAGGTAGTAGTATATGGGCAGCATAGGTGACTAGTAGTCAACATTTGAAAGGATTTATATAGCGCTGGCGAGACCCGGAGGTATCCGAGCGCTTTACAATATACAGTTATTAGACATTAGATGGTTGAGGTAGTATACATACATTCGGTATTCGCCATTCAGTACAAAAAGAGGTAGGTAGTAGTATATGGGTAGCATAGGTGACTAGTAGTCAACATTTGAAAGGATTTATAAAGCGCTGGCTAGACCCGGAGGTATCAGAGCGCTTTACAATATACAGTTATTAGACATTAGATGGTTGAGGTAGTATACATACATTCGGTATTCGCCATTCAGTACAAAGGAGGTAGGTAGTAGTATATGGGTAGCATAGGTGACTAGTAGTCAACATTTGAAAGGATTTATAAAGCGCTGGCTAGACCCGGAGGTATCAGAGCGCTTTACAATATACAGTTATTAGACATTAGATGGTTGAGGTAGTATACATACATTCGGTATTCGCCATTCAGTACAAAGGAGGTAGGTAGTAGTATATGGGTAGCATAGGTGACTAGTAGTCAACATTTGAAAGGATTTATAAAGCGCTGGCGAGACCCGGAGGTATCAGAGCGCTTACAATATACAGTTATTAGACATTAGATGGTTGAGGTAGTATACATACATTCGGTATTCGCCATTCAGTACAAAGAGGTAGGTAGTAGTATATGGGTAGCATAGGTGACTAGTAGTCAACATTTGAAAGGATTTATAAAGCGCTGGCGAGACCCGGAGGTATCAGAGCGCTTTACAATATACAGTTATTAGACATTAGATGGTTGAGGTAGTATACATACATTCGGTACTCGCCATTCAGTACAAAAGAGGTAGGTAGTAGTATATGGGCAGCATAGGTGACTAGTAGTCAACATTTGAAAGGATTTATATAGCGCTGGCTAGTCCCGGAGGTATCAGAGCGCTTTACAATATACAGTTATTAAACATTAGATGGTTGAGGTAGTATACATACATTCGGTATTCGCCATTCAGTACAAAGAGGTAGATAGTAGTATATGGGTAGCATAGGTGACTAGTAGTCAACATTTGAAAGGATTTATAAAGCGCTGGCTAGACCCGGAGGTATCAGAGCGCTTTACAATATACAGTTATTAGACATTAGATGGTTGAGGTAGTATACATACATTCGGTATTCGCCATTCAGTACAAAGGAGGTAGGTAGTAGTATATGGGTAGCATAGGTGACTAGTAGTCAACATTTGAAAGGATTTATAAAGCGCTGGCGAGACCCGGAGGTATCAGAGCGCTTTACAATATACAGATTATTAGACATTAGATGGTTGAGGTAGTATACATACATTCGGTATTCGCCATTCAGTACAAAGAGGTAGGTAGTAGTATATGGGTAGCATAGGTGACTAGTAGTCAACATTTGAAAGGATTTATAAAGCGCTGGCGAGACCCGGAGGTATCAGAGCGCTTTACAATATACAGTTATTAGACATTAGATGGTTGAGGTAGTATACATACATTCGGTACTCGCCATTCAGTACAAAAAGAGGTAGGTAGTAGTATATGGGCAGCATAGGTGACTAGTAGTCAACATTTGAAAGGATTTATATAGCGCTGGCTAGTCCCGGAGGTATCAGAGCGCTTTACAATATACAGTTATTAAACATTAGATGGTTGAGGTAGTATACATACATTCGGTATTCGCCATTCAGTACAAAGAGGTAGATAGTAGTATATGGGTAGCATAGGTGACTAGTAGTCAACATTTGAAAGGATTTATAAAGCGCTGGCGAGACCCGGAGGTATCCGAGCGCTTTACAATATACAGTTATTAGACATTAGATGGTTGAGGTAGTATACATACATTCGGTATTCGCCATTCAGTACAAAGGAGGTAGGTAGTAGTATATGGGTAGCATAGGTGACTAGTAGTCAACATTTGAAAGGATTTATATAGCGCTGGCTAGATCCGGAGGTATCAGAGCGCTTTACAATATACAGTTATTAGACATTAGATGGTTGAGGTAGTATACATACATTTGGTATTCGCCATTCAGTACAAAGGAGGTAGATAGTAGTATATGGGTAGCATAGGTGACTAGTAGTCAACATTTGAAAGGATTTATATAGCGCTGGCGAGACCCGGAGGTATCAGAGCGCTTACAATATACAGTTATTAGACATTAGATGGTTGAGGTAGTATACATACATTCGGTATTCAGCCATTCAGTACAAAGGAGGTAGGTAGTAGTATATGGGCAGCATAGGTGACTAGTAGTCAACATTTGAAAGGATTTATATAGCGCTGGCTAGACCCGGAGGTATCAGAGCGCTTTACAATATACAGTTATTAGACATTAGATGGTTGAGGTAGTATACATACATTCGGTATTCGCCATTCAGTACAAAGGAGGTAGATAGGAGTATATGGGTAGCATAGGTGACTAGTAGTCAACATTTGAAAGGATTTATAAAGCGCTGGCGAGACCCGGAGGTATCAGAGCGCTTTACAATATACAGTTATTAGACATTAGATGGTTGAGGTAGTATACATACATTCGGTATTCGCCATTCAGTACAAAGAGGTAGGTAGTAGTATATGGGTAGCATAGGTGACTAGTAGTCAACATTTGAAAGGATTTATAAAGCGCTGGCGAGACCCGGAGGTATCAGAGCGCTTTACAATATACAGTTATTAGACATTAGATGGTTGAGGTAGTATACATACATTCGGTATTCGCCATTCAGTACAAAGAGGTAGATAGTAGTATATGGGTAGCATAGGTGACTAGTAGTCAACATTTGAAAGGATTTATATAGCGCTGGCTAGACCCGGAGGTATCAGAGCGCTTTACAATATACAGTTAGTAAACATTAGATGGTTGAGGTAGTATACATACATTCGGTATTCGACATTCAGTACAAAGGAGGTAGGTAGTAGTATATGGGTAGCATAGGTGACTAGTAGTCAACATTTGAAAGGATTTATAAAGCGCTGGCGAGACCCGGAGGTATCCGAGCGCTTTACAATATACAGTTATTAGACATTAGATGGTTGAGGTAGTATACATACATTCGGTATTCAGCCATTCAGTACAAAGGAGGTAGGTAGTAGTATATGGGCAGCATAGGTGACTAGTAGTCAACATTTGAAAGGATTTATATAGCGCTGGCGAGACCCGGAGGTATCCGAGCGCTTTACAATATACAGTTATTAGACATTAGATGGTTGAGGTAGTATACATACATTCGGTATTCGCCATTCAGTACAAAGAGGTAGGTAGTAGTATATGGGTAGCATAGGTGACTAGTAGTCAACATTTGAAAGGATTTATATAGCGCGAACATGACCCACGCGGGTATCTACAGCGCTTTACAATATACAGTTATTAGACATTAGATGGTTGAGGTAGTATACATACATTCGGTATTCGCCATTCAGTACAAAGGAGGTAGGTAGTAGTATATGGGCAGCATAGGTGACTAGTAGTCAACATTTGAAAGGATTTATATAGCGCTGGCGAGACCCGGAGGTATCCGAGCGCTTTACAATATACAGTTATTAGACATTAGATGGTTGAGGTAGTATACATACATTCGGTATTCGCCATTCAGTACAAAGAGGTAGATAGTAGTATATGGGTAGCATAGGTGACTAGTAGTCAACATTTGAAAGGATTTATATAGCGCTGGCTAGACCCGGAGGTATCAGAGCGCTTTACAATATACAGTTATTAGACATTAGATGGTTGAGGTAGTATACATACATTCGGTATTCGCCATTCAGTACAAAGAGGTAGGTAGTAGTATATGGGTAGCATAGGTGACTAGTAGTCAACATTTGAAAGGATTTATATAGCGCGAACATGACCCACGCGGGTATCACAGCGCTTTACAATATACAGTTATTAAACATTAGATGGTTGAGGTAGTATACATACATTCGGTATTCGCCATTCAGTACAAAGAGGTAGGTAGTAGTATATGGGTAGCATAGGTGACTAGTAGTCAACATTTGAAAGGATTTATAAAGCGCTGGCGAGACCCGGAGGTATCAGAGCGCTTTACAATATACAGTTATTAGACATTAGATGGTTGAGGTAGTATACATACATTCGGTACTCGCCATTCAGTACAAAGAGGTAGATAGTAGTATATGGGTAGCATAGGTGACTAGTAGTCAACATTTGAAAGGATTTATATAGCGCTGGCGAGACCCGGAGGTATCAGAGCGCTTTACAATATACAGTTATTAGACATTAGATGGTTGAGGTAGTATACATACATTCGGTATTCGACATTCAGTACAAAGGAGGTAGATAGGAGTATATGGGTAGCATAGGTGACTAGTAGGCAACATTTGAAAGGATTTATATAGCGCTGGCTAGTCCCGGAGGTATCAGAGCGCTTTACAATATACAGTTATTAGACATTAGATGGTTGAGGTAGTATACATACATTCGGTATTCGCCATTCAGTACAAAGAGGTAGATAGTAGTATATGGGTAGCATAGGTGACTAGTAGTCAACATTTGAAAGGATTTATATAGCGCTGGCTAGACCCGGAGGTATCAGAGCGCTTTACAATATACAGTTATTAGACATTAGATGGTTGAGGTAGTATACATACATTCGGTATTCGCCATTCAGTACAAAGGAGGTAGATAGTAGTATATGGGTAGCATAGGTGACTAGTAGTCAACATTTGAAAGGATTTATATAGCGCTGGCTAGTCCCGGAGGTATCAGAGCGCTTTACAATATACAGTTATTAAACATTAGATGGTTGAGGTAGTATACATACATTCGGTATTCGCCATTCAGTACAAAGAGGTAGATAGGAGTATATGGGTAGCATAGGTGACTAGTAGTCAACATTTGAAAGGATTTATATAGCGCTGGCTAGTCCCGGAGGTATCCGAGCGCTTTACAATATACAGTTATTAGACATTAGATGGTTGAGGTAGTATACATACATTCGGTATTCGCCATTCAGTACAAAGGAGGTAGGTAGTAGTATATGGGTAGCATAGGTGACTAGTAGTCAACATTTGAAAGGATTTATAAAGCGCTGGCGAGACCCGGAGGTATCAGAGCGCTTTACAATATACAGTTATTAGACATTAGATGGTTGAGGTAGTATACATACATTCGGTATTCGCCATTCAGTACAAAGGAGGTAGGTAGTAGTATATGGGTAGCATAGGTGACTAGTAGTCAACATTTGAAAGGATTTATATAGCGCTTGAACATGACCCACGCGGGTATCACAGCGCTTTACAATATACAGTTATTAAACATTAGATGGTTGAGGTAGTATACATACATTCGGTATTCGCCATTCAGTACAAAGAGGTAGGTAGTAGTATATGGGTAGCATAGGTGACTAGTAGTCAACATTTGAAAGGATTTATAAAGCGCTGGCGAGACCCGGAGGTATCCGAGCGCTTTACAATATACAGTTATTAGACATTAGATGGTTGAGGTAGTATACATACATTCGGTATTCGCCATTCAGTACAAAGGAGGTAGGTAGTAGTATATGGGCAGCATAGGTGACTAGTAGTCAACATTTGAAAGGATTTATATAGCGCTGGCTAGACCCGGAGGTATCAGAGCGCTTTACAATATACAGTTATTAGACATTAGATGGTTGAGGTAGTATACATACATTCGGTATTCGCCATTCAGTACAAAGAGGTAGGTAGTAGTATATGGGTAGCATAGGTGACTAGTAGTCAACATTTGAAAGGATTTATATAGCGCGAACATGACCCACGCGGGTATCACAGCGCTTTACAATATACAGTTATTAGACATTAGATGGTTGAGGTAGTATACATACATTCGGTATTCGCCATTCAGTACAAAGAGGTAGATAGTAGTATATGGGTAGCATAGGTGACTAGTAGTCGACATTTGAAAGGATTTATATAGCGCTGGCTAGTCCCGGAGGTATCAGAGCGCTTTACAATATACAGTTATTAGACATTAGATGGTTGAGGTAGTATACATACATTCGGTATTCGCCATTCAGTACAAAGGAGGTAGGTAGTAGTATATGGGTAGCATAGGTGACTAGTAGTCAACATTTGAAAGGATTTATATAGCGCTGGCGAGACCCGGAGGTATCAGAGCGCTTTACAATATACAGTTATTAGACATTAGATGGTTGAGGTAGTATACATACATTCGGTATTCGCCATTCAGTACAAAGAGGTAGATAGGAGTATATGGGTAGCATAGGTGACTAGTAGTCAACATTTGAAAGGATTTATATAGCGCTGGCGAGACCCGGAGGTATCAGAGCGCTTTACAATATACAGTTATTAGACATTAGATGGTTGAGGTAGTATACATACATTCGGTATTCGCCATTCAGTACAAAGGAGGTAGATAGGAGTATATGGGTAGCATAGGTGACTAGTAGTCAACATTTGAAAGGATTTATATAGCGCTGGCTAGACCCGGAGGTATCAGAGCGCTTTACATGAGAATCAGAACATAGTTGCAGGTTACATCGTTACAAAGGTTACACAGTTATTAGTGCATAGCTACATAATTACATGTTAGGTCGAGACAAAATAAGGACATATACGTAAGGGAAAAGCAGGCAAGGGGAGAGATACAAGGGGAGAGGGGTAGGAGCAGGGGCAGTAGACATAGAATGAAGGGGGAAAGAGGAGGGGGAGGGTGAAAGACACAGCAAGAAAGAAGAGGGGGAGGGTGACGGGGCACAAACCGGTAAACGCGTAATAGCTGCGTCCAAAGACCAGTAAACTGTGATCCCAGGGGAAGTGGCATAATTCCCCATCTCCGTTGCGAGAGGCTCCCTATTAAGCAGTGGACTCTCTCAGAGGGGCCCAAAAGGGGAGAGGAGTGCTCAAACCTCAACTGTGAGTGGCTCCCTTAGCGCAGTGGACTCTCTCAGAGGAAACACTGAGACTCCAGAGTATAAATATTGGATCTTTCCCCAACAAGGGGAGAAGGAGTGCTTAGTCAAAGGGCACAAGGGACAGGGGGCTAGGCGGAGTAGCAGACAGGGGGAGAGATTCAGGGAGAGGGGATAGGAGCAGAGGAGGTAGACAAAGAATGAAAGAGGGAAAGCGGTGGGGAGGGGAGAGACAGAGCATGAAAGAGGGGAGGGTGAAGGGGGCACAAACTGGTAGACGAGTAAAAGCCGCGTCCAAGGTCCGGTAAGCTGTGCTCCCAGGGGAAGTGGTATCATTCCCACATCTCCGCTGCGTGAGGCTCCCTTTACACAGTTGACTCTCTCAGAGGGGTCTCTGAGCCTCCAAGCCCTACCTACTGGATCCTTCCCCAACAAGGGGAGAGGGAGTGCTTTGGTAAGGGGCGCCATACCATACCTCAACTGTGCGTGGCTCCCTTGACACTGTGGACTCTCTCAGAGGGGGTCCCTGAGACTCCAGAGTGTGAATATTGGATCTTTCCCCAACAAGAGGAGAAGGAGTGCTTAGTAAAAGGGCAACAAGGGACAGGGGGCTAGGAGGCGGGTCGGAACTGGCAAGTCAACAGAGGGGAACAGACGGCAAAAGAAAAATCACATTAATACAAAAAGATAACACATTCAATACCAGGGTAAATTAGCGATCTAGAAAAAGACAGGATCCGCGAAAGGCAAGGGTCAGGGGCGACAGAGGGAGGGAGACGGCGAGTTGAAGAGTCCCACAAAGAAGAGAAACGGATAGCAGAAAAGGAAATGTATACATTGTAGAGTCACTTAGGAGAGAGATGCAAACGGGAGAGCTCAGAATCACAAAATAGTGATATTAAGTACAAAGAACTACTGCGTATACTAGTGGTTAGAGTTGTAACTATGCAAATAGTAAATTCACTCGAGAGAGGGAGAGGACGAGGGGGAGGAAGGAATAAGAGACAGAGGTAATGTCAGCCCAAAGACCGAATGGGTAGGTGACGGCCAGTGAGGTAGTCCGAGGCCAGTCTCCCTATAGCTCTCAAGGAAGCACCAGCGGGGGTGGGAGAGGGGAGGGTGCGCAAGACAGGGAGAAAGGGAGAAACTGTGCCCAAGGTCCGGCTGGGCAGGTGACGGTCAGGGGGTGAACCAAGTCCGATCTCCTCATTAGCTGAACAGAGCAGCTCCACCGGGCGTCGGACAAATCCTCGAACTCCGCTGTCAGGAAAGAGGTCATGTGTCCTCAGGGAATGTCAGAGTGATGCGGGAGGTGAGGGGGGGTGAGAGAGGCAATTGTCATAAAGAGATCTAGAAGTCCTCTTGAGGTCAGGCACTCATGGAACCAATCATGGAACCAAATGGTAATATGATCACTATTGATCAGAATATCTCCTGTACGTCTAGATTTGTCATCTACATAATAGAGTGCAATTGTGGAATGAAGTATATTGGCAGCACAAAGTGCATGCTCAAAAACGCATCCTCGAGCATATTCGTGCAGTGAAAAATGGGGACATGACATATGCTACACCTAAACACATGGCAAAGACTGGAGAGCAATGAACTATTATGGAATCAAAATGATACCTCAAGGAGAGCGTGGAGGAGACAGAATCAAAAAGCTGCGCCAAATGGAATCACGTTTTATCATAAAACTCAGGACTAAGACCCCCAGAGGTATCAATAACGATGAAGAACTCTATGTACATCTTGAATAAACTGTTGCATTGTAAAATCTTAAATTAGATTGAGATGTGATATCACACCCTACAAATGCATTTCTGACACTTGGGTACTATACCATATATGTGGGATGAGTAAGATGAATTTATGGCTTATACTAATTAGAGGCACTTAAGCGTCAATAATTTTGCTTGCAATTGTGAATTGTGTATGAGTCTAAAAATGCATTTACAAAGGATAAATGGGTACTATACCAGCAAATGTAGCGGCTATAAGGAAGGTTAATTGAAGCAGCGTTTAATATGAAATTGCAGAAACAATGTAGAAAAAATGGATTACGCAAAAAATTCATGACATGATGTAAATATCTGACAAAATGCGCATGGTCTTCTGTGTAAATAGTATACATAAAGATTTTTGATTGTGAATTGTTCTAAAACACTACAGTTCCCACAATGCCGCTTTGAAGCTAAAGTGGGTTTAAATAGTGTAACTAAAGAAGGACTCACTAACCGTGAGAAAAGCCATGCGAGGGCTGAATCGCGTTGGTTGGAGTGTGGATAGATTCCTTGCACCGATTTCACAAAGTATGAGTTCATACTTGAGAGATACGGGAGATTTCCTTAGTATTCTAACTGGAATAACTTGGAGATAGCAATATCTCCTAGTAAGAATAGACGTGGTGTCTTTATATACGTCCATCAGGCATGAGGTGGGATTGGCCAGATTCCTTCACTTTAGGGATAGGGACATCTTACTACATAGAGCTCGATCAGACGGCCCTTTCGAAGTAAATAACAGTATGGTCTCCATATTTCCAGACTATACCCTCGAGGTGCAGCGGAACCACGCCTCCTTCTTGGAGGTTAAAAAGGCGCTGAGAGCAGAGGGTCTCCAATACCCCCTCTCTTCCTTGCCCGGCTTCGCATAATAGAAGACGGTAGGACGCCCTTTTGCGACAACGCCTCTGCGACATGTGACTGGTTAGAGGAGTACAGGACTGGGGCCCCTCGGGTGGCGCGAGAACAGGCGCCGCCCCGTCAGAACCGACGGACAGGAAAGCGTACCAAGAGGCGACCAGTGAGGAGCATCCCGAAGAAGCCAAGTCCCTCTCAAACGGAGCAAGAAAGAGCAGCAGCATTGCAGGCTGTGGCCGAGATAATGCAGGAGGACAAATCGCAGTCGGAGATGGGATCACGCACGCCGAAGCGTACAGAGGGCTCAGACTTGGACTCCTCCAATGCAGACAGCCTTAGTATGCCACAAGTAACCCTGAAGACTGAGAATGAGATCATATAGATGGGGCTGTGCTGAGGAGCAGGTTTGGCAGGGTGCCTCAACCCTATGGAAGCAGCAGACTCGCCCTGAATTAAAGAGGTAAGATGGTCCAGGTTTGACTATTATGGAGGTCGGTGCCTGGAACGGTTTCTGATATCTCACAAACTGCTGCAAGACATTGAACGAAACCACAACCCCCTGAAGGACCTTACCGTAGCTGGTTTGGACCTCCATTGACTATTGAAGATGTATGAAGGGTTTGGGCGGGTGGCCGTTGCCACACTGCTCTGGTAATGGGGAGTTGGTCCATGTTGGGATCTCTTTTTGTTCTTGTTTTGTTTCTGTTTGTATAAGGCCTGGCTTGTCTACAGTGTGGGGAGCGGTTTGCTTTTCCTTTTTGGGGGGGTTGGTGGGTGATTGGGGGTGGTGGAAGGGATGGACTATCTAGCTAATAATGTCAACACACTACCAGACGCTAAAGCTCCTCACGTGGAACATTAAAGGAATGGGGTCCATGTCCAAGCACCATAATGTACACAACTATCTGAGGAGGCAGGGAGTGCAAATAGCCCTCCTGCAGGAGACGCACCTGCTCCAAATAGAGGTGGACAGGCTGCGCAGACGGTGGAGGGGCAGGTTTATGCTATGTCTTTCTCAGCATATGCCCGTGGGGCGTTAATTTGGATTAGATCGGGAGTACCCTTTGAATTAATACGGTCTGAAATAGATAAGGAGGGCAGGTATGTTTTTCTTATGGGGAGGTTATACGGGCGGGAAATCACACTGGGCTGCATGTATTCCCCCAATAAGGACCAAATGGACTTTATGGCTGATCTTTCCACCCGCATAGCAGACATGATGGTGGGCCACGTACTAATGGGAGGAGATTTTAATGGAGTGACAGATGTGGAATTGGACCGGGCCCATCCTCCCCTTCACAGGGCTCAGACCTGCCAAGTGGCAGCTGGACTGTGGGATTGGATGTCCCATTGGGGATTGAAAGATATTTGGAGAATCCAACACGGCGAAACACGAGAATACTCCTTTTACTCCCCAATGCATCAGCTCCATACACGACTGGATGCCTTCTGGTGCTCCCCCGCCCTCAGCGACTCTATCACACATACAGAGTATCTGGGACGGACCCTGTCCGATCATAGCCCGCTGTTGCTGACATACCGGCCGCATGGAGACAGGCCCCTGATACCCACATGGCGCCTTAACCCTATATCTTTAGAGGACGTGCCGTTTGCAGATGCCCTGCACTCTCGTGTTAGCGAATATTTTGTTGACAATGAGCAATCTGCATCCTCTGCATTGATAGAGTGGGAAGCGTATAAGGTGGTGGTGAGGGGCACTAAATGGGGCAAGCTGTGGGTGTGCGTAGGGACCTCCACCGTGACCTGTTGGCTAGGGAGGGAGAAATACGGGCATTGGACAATCTCCAGAGACAAGATATGCAGGCCCACACACGCCTTCTGGATAAACGTACAAAATACACCGACACTCTAGAACAGCTCAGGTCTTATGACTATAGGGCATACATGGACAAAGTACAGGGAGAAAAGGGTAGGGCTGGCCGCATGCTGGCCTGGCTGATTAGGCCAGAAATGTATGGGTCCCCGATCATGCGTGTACGGACAGCACATTGCCTAACCCTGCACGATCCAGGAGAGATCATTGGCTTATTCAGGAGCTATTATAGGACCCTCTATACTGCCCCCCCCGGGACCTCTGGTGCATCTCTTGGTGCCTTCCTAGATCCGATGGATCTCTGCACCCTTGATGCGGATGCACGTAAGAAGTTAGGTGGGCCGGTGACTCTGCAGGAGGTTCAGGGAGCCATTGGCGCTATGGCCAATGGGAAAACTCCCGGCCCAGATGTACTACCGGGGGAATTTTATAAGAAGTATGGATTTGAATTAGCTCCGAGATTGGTGACCTTGTATGCGGAGTCACTCCAGCTGGGTTGTCTGCCGGCCACCACACGAGATGCACTGGTGATCCCGCTCCTCAAGACTGCATCCCCGGACGCTGAGGTAACAGACTATAGGCCCCTCTCTATGCTCAATACTGATTTTAAAATACTTAGTAAAGTATTGGCGCTTCGACTGCTCCCATATATGCAGAATCTAATTCCCTCCCGCAATACCTCGTATAATCTTCGACAGTTGTACTCTGTGCTGTACCATCCAGAAGCGCAGGCCCTCCACCAGGCCGCCATTCTGTCGATTGACCTGGAGAAGGCCTTCGACATCGTGGGATGGGACTAATTACTGGCGGTTATGAGGCGCTTGGGTATGGGCGACGGATGGGTGGCATGGGTGCGACTGCTGTACATGCGTCTCATAGCCAGGTTCAAGACTGGTAAAACTATCTTATCACAATACCACATAGCACAAGGCACCCGACAGGGCTGCCCCCTGTCACCACTCCTATTTGCCTTGGCGATAGAACCTCCGGCTGAGTTATTTCGGCAAGGGGGGAAGGAATGGGATTGACAATAGGGGGAAGGACGTATGTCATCTCTCTTTATGCAGACGATTTATTAGTCTATCTCTGTGATGCCAATAAGGGCGCAGAGACTGCCCTACAGCATTTGGAGGCATTTGGGGAGCTGTCGGGCCTGCAGGTTTATAAGCGTAAAGCATATTTGTTCCCGGTGGCCAGACCACTGGCGCGCACCTCTGACTAACCGGCGGACCTTAACTGGCCTTCGGACACGTTTAAATATCTTGGTGTCCAGGTTTTCCACTCACTGGATTATTTAAGAGAGGGTAATTTGGATAAAGCGCTTAGATCGCTTAGATCTAACGTCCTGTTCTGGGGTACATTACGCCTTCCCATAATGGCTACAATCTCCCTAGCGAAAATGCTCATGATTCCCCGTCTGTTATATTATTTCGCCAACCTGCCAGTGCTGATGCCGCGGGATGGTTTCGCAACTTGGATTCCCTGGTGAGAGACCTGATCTGGGGAGACGGTAGGCGCAGAGTGTCGCTCCAAATTCTGAGACGTCCTATAGAAGCGGCAGGCTTGGGGGTGCCAGACTTTGAGCTCTACCAGCTAGCTGCTCAGCTGCAATGGCTGGCCCAATGGCTGGAAGGAGTGAACGCTGAAGGGACTTTTTTAATAGAACCTGACCAGAGCCCCAGAATGCTGCTGGCAAAGCTACTGGACCATACAACTAGAGTTCCCTATATCTCGATTCTACAGACCACAGCACTGCAGTGCTGGAGGCGTTGCATTAGGAAAATACCTGATACCCCGAAATATTCCCCAGAGCTGCCCCTGGTAGGGTTGCTGCACAGTGAACCACAGCAGATCACTATGGCGGAGCAAATGGCACCATGGGCGAAGGGGGGGTCTTAAGAATGCAGGGGACTGCTACCACGAAAAAAATGTGCTCCCCTTTGTGGAACTGGTGGAGGGATGTGGCCTGCCCTCGGGCCAGTTCCTCATGTATGAGGCACTGCAGCGAGCGCATGGGGACTTATGGGGCCGGAATAGGGAGGGGCTGGAGACACATGGGGTGTTGCACTCATTGATTACCCTGGGCACAGCAAGACGCCAAATCAAATGGCTTTAAGTGTCTTTGCACGGGGCCTCCCTGGTCCCCCTCTGAGGTTGTGGGGAAAATGGGAAAGAAACCTGAGAGGGGTCTGACTGACAAGGAATGGAGCAGAGTCTTGTAGTCCCCTAAGAAAATATCACGGAACGCACAATTTAAATATGTTCAATTTAATGATGTACACATGACCTACTTGACACAGCATAGGATCTTTGTCGCCTTTGGGGGGGAGCCGAGAAGATGCCTGAGATGCAGTCGGGAAGATGCAGACTTTTTGCACATGACCTGGGACTGCGGGGTTACACAACTCTTCTAGCATGAAGCACTTTATAAAATTAATACCACATTAGGACGTGCGCTCAACCACACTGCAGAGGTCTGCTTATTAGGGCTCTTCCCTAGACCACCTAAACGTAAAGTGGGAAACAGGTTTATAGACTTGGCATTAGTGCTGGCCAGGAGGCTTATAGTAATCATGTGGAAAGCACCTGTGGGGCCGCAGTTGAATGTTTGGGAGAAGGAGGTGACTACCTGGGCTGGAGCTGAGGAGAGAGCACTGCGCAGAGAAAAGTTGAGGGGGCTGCGTCAACGCCCAATAGCAGAGCAATGGAGGGACATATTACATGCCTGGGAATACCCGAGTTCCCCAAATTGCACAGATGGAGACAGTGCACCCTGCTTAGAATAAAATAGAGAGATAAGGAGACCCCGCCTGAAGGGTGCAGGCTAAGCCAGCAGGAATAATTGTGTGGAGGTGGCCTCCGGACTCTCCTCCTGCCTAGCAGGGGGGGAGAGGGAGGTTGACTGGATGAGAGAAAATATGGTGGGAATTAATCTGGATACCGTATGGGTCCTGAGGAGGCGAAATCCGCGAATACCCCCCCTGCTTTCTCCCCCACCCCCATACACATGACAAACCTAATGACGCTTTATCTGCAGTTAGGACCGCGCTGGGTTCAGCCAGGCAGTTAGAAGTTTTGTTCTCAGATCTTTGATTGGTACGATTCTATTATATACGATCCTGAGATGGCAGCGACACCACTCGTCCGGACATATCTATCCTGAACTGTAAAGAAAGCACAAACTGTTAAGGGAAAAATGGGCATGGGAGCGGTTATTTTAATTCTAGGCCATGTAATGGGTGGAATGAGTTATATTAACCGACGGGTACCGTGCCTAGTATACCCCTCTCTGAGGACACATCTGGGATCAAAAATGCTAAGTAATAACATCCACCTCTGTAATATCCCGAATGCAAGAGAGTCAATGTGATTAATGTTTGAGCAACAATAGATGTTGATAAATGTATGTCGCAATGCCAATAAAGATATGTTTAAAAAAAAACAAAAGCAGTAGCAAACTTAGGTCCTGATGAAAGCCGCGATACCTTTCTGGGTCTCTAGGCTGAAACATGTAGACCTTACTTTGTCTATTACCTGCAGTTATAAATTATTACTGCCGGTGCTCTGTTTTTAATCCTGGCCCCAGGAACGAGCCAATAAAGTTTTTTTCGTACCTGGTAACTAGTTTTAATATCACTATCCTCACTGTTTATATATATTTTTTGTGCTGCGCCCTCTGCTCAACCTGATATCTTTCTTCTCATTGCAGGATTTAGTATATCCTAAAAACTAGGAACAAAACATCCCAGAGCACCTTCCTCTTAGTGAGGGGGTTGTAGCCCGTGGCGGGTCTAGGTTTTCCCGTCACGAGGAGAATCCCAATGATGAAGCATGCCACCTACGGTGGGTGAAGGATTTCGTCCTAACAAAGGAATTTCCCCACAGGCATCATGAGATAATCTCTGTTTTTGTTGTTCTTCATTGTCATTTGTAACCTCCCATGGCTACTGACCCCTTTACTTGGTTGTAACACGCGTACTATCTTCTTTACATAAAATGGAATTGGGTCCGGTGGGCAGCCCCGTCCGCCTCCCTTTAGCTGACAGCAGACTCGCCGACTCTCTCAGGTATCGACTGCTCGGCCTGACTGCTGCTATGGCCGCTGAAGATGCTGTGGTCCCGCCCGAGCTATCCCGGCTCATGGAGATGGACCCTTACTTGAAGCCCTTCGAGACTGACTCCATCAGGAGGTATAGTAGAAGCCCCGCCTCTGCACACAGACCCCAGGACACTGCGCCTGTGCCAGTATCTCCACCTCCTGGGGCTGTCACACGTCCCTTTCAGTGATACAAAACCCAGGCCGGGGAAGGCGCAGCCGGGCCCGATGAGGGCCTGGGGTAAACGCCGCCCGGAGGTGGGAAACCCTCCCCCCGCAAAGTCAGCGAGAAAAGGGGGCGACCAGAATTGGTCGCCCCAAGTTAGCCGACGCCCCCCCAATCAGGGGCAAGGCGGGGGCAGCTGGGGGGGGTAAATAGGGGCACAGGGCCCAGAGTCAGACGCCAACCCCCCATGCAGTAAGAACACGCTTCCCAGACACGGGCAGGCAGCGTTGCAGTGACTAATGGAAACGGTCCTGTCCTGACATGTCCATGGTACAAGGGCATTGCAATCAACGGAACACCGCTTCCCGGACATGGGCAGCATTAGAGTGGCTTATGGAAACAGCAAGAGCGTCCACTGTGTGGGACGTTGAAAGGGCACCATCACGTAAGCAAAGGGTCTGGGTATTCCAATACAGCTGCAGCGGGGCTAGAAAATGGAAGTGGCACAGGCCAGATGCCGTTTGCTCTGTTACAATAGGCAGCGTAAATGGTGAATAACACCTGCAGCGCGGTGATTCTATCTACCAGCTGTACTGTCAGCTACACATATAGGTTTAGGACAGACACTACGAATGAGGCACAGTTTAAAAAATGTCTATACGGTTTTAAATGTAGGAGCACAGATGCTACTGATTAACCCCTACAAGTAATTATACTGAGCCGGGGTGCAGCATGCTTGCCGACTTATGGCATCATCCAGAGTAACATACGCTGGGGGATGGGGGCACACGAACAGAGGTCAGTAAGACAGATGATTCGGCAGGCGGAACTCTCGGCGGAACAATAATTACGTCAGCTAGCTTGACAGCTGTTGGGGCCAGGGAGTTCTCCATTAACAAGGACTTAAAAGTTAGTTAGCCCAGGGTCCGGGGAGGAATGCAGGCCTCACAAGGAAATACTGCAAGCATAATAGATTCTTGCTGCACTCTGATGAAGCTCTTGGCAAAGGGACCCGCCCCCATAAAGGGTACAACAGTCTCGGTTGTCACAAGTTCAGAGTGTAATAAAAGTCGGGAGAGCATCGGTGAGTATGGTCACACCAAGATAAAGGAGAGGATGTTGCTTAGTAGGGTGCTCAAAAGATAAAGGAATGGCACGGAAGTTAACACACCTGCACCTAGGACTGAGTGCAGGCACGTCGCAAAGGTATCAATCAATCAATCATACATTTGTAGAGCCCACTACTCACCCGTGAGGGTCTCAAGGCGCTGAGGGGGAGGGAGGAGGGGGGTGCTGCTACTGCTCGAACAACCAGGTCTTGAGAAGTCTCCTGAAGGTCAGCAGGTCCTGTGTCTGTCGCAGGTGGATGGGGAGGGTGTTCCATGTCTTGCCGGCGAGGTGGGAGAATGATCTGCCACCGGTGGTTGTTCGGTGGATGCGTGGAACGGTGGCGAGGGCGAGGTCAGTGGAGCGAAGCTGGCGGTTCGGGGTGTAGAAGGTGAGTCGTGTGTTGAGGTATGTTGGTCCGGTGTTGTGGAGTGCTTTGTGAGCGTGGGTGAGGAGCTTGAAGGTGATCCTCTTGTTGACGGGGAGCCAGTGCAGGTCTCTCAGGTGGGCAGTGATGTGGCTGTGGCGGGGGATGTCGAAAATGAGGCGAGCAGAGGCGTTTTGTATGCGTTGGAGTCTTCTCTGGAGTTTGGCTGTGGTTCCCGCGTAGAGGGCGTTGCCGTAGTCCAGCCTGCTGCTGACGAGGGCTTGGGTGACCGTCCTTCTGGTTCTGGTGGGGATCCATCTGTAGATCTTGCGAAGCATGCGGAGGGTGTTGAAGCAGTAGGTGGAGACGGCGTTGACTTGCTGGGTCATTGATAGTGTTGAGTCCAGGATGACCCCCAGGTTGCGTGCGTGGTTGGTGGGTGTCGGTGCAGCTCCCAGCGTGGCCGGCCACCAGGAGTTGTCCCAGGCGGAGGGGTGGAGCTGAGGATGAGGACCTCTGTCTTGTCAGAGTTCAGTTTCAGGTGACTGTTCTTCATCCATTCTGCGACGGCCTTCATTCCTTCGTGAAGGTTGGTTTTGGCGGTGGCGGGGTCCTTGGTGAGGGAAAGGATCAGCTGGGTGTCGTCGGCGTATGAGATGATGTTGAGGTCGTGCGATCGGACGATGTTGGCGAGCGGTGCCATGTAGACGTTGAAAAGGGTTGGGCTGAGGGATGATCCTTGGGGTACGCCGCAGGTGATCTTGGTGGCTTCTGATCGGAATGGGGGGAGGCAGACTCTCTGTGTTCTGCCGGTGAGGAAGGAGGTGATCCAGTCCAGGGTTTTGTTGCGGATCCCTGCGTCGTGGAGGCGTGTGCGTAGGGTGTGATGGCAGACGGTGTCGAAGGCGGCCGAGAGGTCCAGGAGGATGAAGGCCGCGGTTTCGCCGTTGTCCAGCAGGGTCCGATGTCGTCGGTGGCGGCGATGAGTGCGGTTTCGGTGCTGTGGTTGCTGCGGAATCCGGATTGGGACGAGTCCAGGATGTTGTTCTCCTCGACGAAGCGGGACAGTTGCCTGTTGACGGTCTTCTCGAAGACTTTCGCTGGGAACGGGAGCAGGGAGATGGGCCGGACGTTCTTGAGGTCCTTAGGGTCCGCCTTGGATTTCTTGAGTAGGGCGTTGATCTTGGCGTGCTTCCAGCTCTCCGGGAAGGTGGCGATCTCGAAGGAGCTGTTGATGATCTTCCGGAGTTGGGGTGCGATGATGGAGCTCACTTTGTTGAAGATGTGGTGAGGGCAGGGGTCGGATGGTGAGCTGGAGTGGATGGTGTTCATGATTTTGATGGTGTCGTCGTCGTTGATGTGGTTCCAGAAGAGCAGGAGGCCGGTGTGGTTGGGGGCGGTGAGTCTGAAGTGTCAGTGGCTGTCGGGGGGGTCTTGGTTTTGAAGCTGTCGTGGATGTCTGCGATCTTGCGGTGGAAGAAGGTGGCTAGGGAGTCGCAGAGATCTTGCGACGACGGGATGTCGTTGGAGCTGGAGCTGGGGTTGGCGAGTTCTTTCACAATGTTGAAGAGCTCTTTGCTGTTGTGCGCGTTGTTGTTGATGCGTTCCTTGAAGGAGGTCCTTTTGGCGGATCGAATGAGTTGGTGGTGCTTGCGGCTGGCGTTCTTGAGGGCTGCGTGGTTGTCCGGTGTCTGTTCGTGGCGCTACTTCTTCTTGAGTCTTTGGCAAGTCTGCTTGGATGCCTGGAGGTCGGTAGTGAACCAGATGGCCCTCCTGTTGGTGCGTCTGTTTGAGGGTTTCTTGATTGGGGCAAGAGTGTTGGCGCAGTCGTCGATCCATTGCCTGAAGTTGCGGGCGGCTGTGTCGGTGGGGTCGGTTGGTGGGTCTCGGGCGAGGGTGGTGATTAGCTGGTCTTCGGTGACCTTGTTCCAGCTGCGGTGGGGGACTCGTTGTGGGTGGTTGTGCGTGGTGTGTTTCTTGAAAGAGAAGTGGATGCAGCGGTGGTCGGTCCAGTGGAGTTCGGTGGTGTGGCTGAAGGTGACGTGGTTGCTGGCGGAAAAGATGGGGTCGAGCATGTGTCCGGCGGAGTGGGTGGGTGTCGTGACGAGCTGTTTGAGTCCGAGGTTAGCGAGGTTGTCGAGCAGGGTGGTGGAGTTGTTGTCATTGGCGTTCTCGAGGTGGAAGTTCAGGTCTCCGAGGAGGATGTAGTCTGTGGAAGCAAGGGCGTGCGTGCTGACGACGTCGGTGATGGAGTTGCTGAACTGTGGTCGGGGTCCGGGGGGTCTTTAGATGAGGGTTCCTCTGAGGGTGGTGTTGGGATCGATGTGGATCTGGAAGTGCAGGTGTTCGGCAGTGCTGAGGGTGTTTTCGGTGCTGGTCGAAATTCTGAGGGTATTCCTGTGGACGATGGCGATTCCTCTTCCTGGTTTGTTGGTGCGGTCCCTACGGGTGATCTTGTAGCCGTCCGGGATGGCTATGGCAATGTCAGGTGCCGAGGAGGGGTTCATCCAGGTCTTCGTCAGGAAGGCGACGTCCGGGGAGGATGAGTCGAGTAGGTCCCAGAGTTCGATGGCGTGCTTGTGGACGGAGCGGGTGTTGAGTAGTATGCATCTGAGATGGTTGCGACCTGCCCTGGTGGGAGGGGCAGGGCATGCAGGTGTTCGGTGGCTGGTGAGGCTGCAAATACGGCAGGAGAAGGGTGCGTGGGTGTGCTTCGGGTGGGCCTGGAAGCAGGTGGATGATCGGCCGGCATTGAGTTCATGGAGGATGTCGGCGTCGTAGCGGCGTCTGGTGTCGTGGTGCTCGCGGGGGCCAGGGGGCCAGGGGGTCTGGTGCTGGGTGCGGTCCAGGCGCGGACGGGCGCAGACGGGCTTGCCTCAGGCACGCCTTCGGCGCGCCATCGGCGCGGCCGCGCAGCAGCCACCATTAAGAAGGGTAGGTGGGAGGGAGGAGCAGCTGGGAGGCGGGTACGGGAGCAAATGGGCGAGCGAGGGGGGCGGGGCCGCAGGGGACGCAGCGGCGGGAAAGTGAGGTGGCAGAAGGCCAACAGTAAAAGAGAGGCTATGGAAAGAAGAGAGCAGAAATGGCAAAAATAGGCGGGATAGAATAGAGATACAAGGCAAAGAAGGCAAAATAAAAAGGCAGAAAAACAGCAACCAGGAAAACGGAGAAGCAACACAGGTGGCTCGAACTCGCGGCAGCAGCGAGGGCGGGAGCACGGGCACAGTTAGGTGGAGCTGTGCAGCGTGGAGAGCGACCTGCCTGGAACAGGGTCAAGGGTCGCAAGGGATACTGCCTTGGCATAGAGATGTGGGCAGGAAGGGCAGTTATAACATGATGGCTAAAGTAGGAACAGTGAGCCATTACCGACTGGAGATCTACAGGCAGCGTTGAGGTATTGGTTGGAGCATACGACCCCCACCGCCCCCCCGGCCTGCGTTACCTGAAGGTTGCATAGAGGGTTAATTGGGGGAGAAATCAGTCTTAAGATGAGAGTGGGAGGGTGACATGTCATCTATTTAAGTGTCGGCAGGCAAGGGACATGACCAACGATAGGTTTGGCACGCCTAATCCCTAGCGCATGTTACGTTTTTGGCAGCTCACTTTCCCCCCTCCATGCAAAGATTAGTGGTAGTACAAAGTAGTACTCCAAGACAGGAAGAACGTACATGCAGTGGCACATGAGGAAGGCGGGACAAGTCAAGGCCGACAATGGCAAGTCAGGTGAATATGGTAGTTGTGAACGGGGGACTCCTGACAGGGGAGGAGACGCTCATGTCCTTACTTAACATTGTAGGGGTCTTAGAGCAGAGGGGTTTTTCGTGAAGAAGAAGGGGAGTGGAGAGCAGGGGGGAGCTCCCTCCGATCGTCGAACCCTAGGTAGCGTGGCAGAAGAAACCCAGGAAAGATATACAAAAGAGATAAAAAATTACTAGAGGTAGATGGGAGACTCACACAGTGTCCTTGGGATGCCTCACGGCATGGGTACTGAGGGAGCTGAATGGCAGAACACAGCCACAGGCAGAGTAGATGAATGCTCACACAGGGTCCTTGGGATGCCGCAAGGCAGGGGCCCCGAGGAGCAGGCGAGGGCAGTGGCGGTGCGTCCATTGGGGGCGTTGCCCCACTAATGCCACGGCCCCATTTAGAATTTAATCGTTCTACTTCTGACGCTAATTGCAGCAATCAGGACTCCTGATTGGAATTAGCGTCAGAAGTAGAACACGCCACGGACGCTGAAGGGGGTGGGGCTGCGGCAGCACTCTCAGGGTTGAGTGACAGCGGAGCGCAATAGTGCGCATGTTCGTTTTTGGGCTGATCATTTTTACGATCAGCCCGAACATGCGCACTAGCCTTCCCCTTAAGAGTCCGAGGGTTGCTTCATTCGCAGCCCCCGGTCTCCTAATGGGCAGGGAGTATCCCTGCCCTCAGCCAATCCTGGCGCTGCTGGAGCAGCGTCTGGATTGGCTGAGAGGGGTTGCCAGCCACTCACCCAGAAGACGTTGAAGGCGCCAACGCACCGGACCCCGGCCCAGGAGCAGACAGCAGAGGCGGCGCGGACCCGCTCGGTCAGGTAAGTTTAAGGTTTTTTTTTAAACGTTATTTTTAAACCCCCCGGCCCCCATCCCCGCGCGACTCCCCCGCGAGTATTGCGAGCCGCGAGGTACGTTTTAAAATTATTATTAATCCCCTCCCCCGCGCTCACTCTCCCCCCATGCTCCCTCCACCGTTTGTTACTGGCGGACGCCACTGGACTCGTGTGAGGCAGAGTACTTGTAAATATGTTGGCCAAGTCAACTCCCTGAATTCATTAGAAGGAACTCGTATGCAGTGTCCCCATGATTTGTCACTATTTAACATGTTTTATGTCCTCTCCGGAGATTTGTGTGTCCTGTGGAAGAGTAAATGCTCCAGCCACTGTCAGCGTTGGGGTTTGTGGAATATCGTAGTGGGGTGCCAGCGAGCGTCCGAGGGAGTGCCAGGGACTGGGAAGGCGGGACAAGGATAGTAAATATTTCTTCATGTATATATTAAATGCAGGGGTGCAATGGAAAGCGTTTCCGTGGGCCTGCGCTTGGTAACAGGGAATGAATATACAAGGAACCTTCTGCCGAAGAAGCAGGCATTGCTCTGCGCACTCCTGGGTGTGGAGTTTGAAAGAAGCGCCCGGTCATGGCAGCCCCCAGGGTTGCCGCCGCCGCCGCCTTTTGAAAATGCAGTACTTGCAGTGCGCCGATTTCAGGCCTGTTATCAATAGTCTGCTGCTTATATCTGCTCCGCGCAGGCTGATTGATACAGACTATGCACCATGTGCTCCATAATACGCTGTCAGGAAATGCTGACAGATGCAATGAAGGAGCAATAAATGTGGGGGCAGCAGTAATGTAAAGGTCCGGCCTGCATGTAATAACTCTCAGTTATTATTACTGCTGTGTGCAGTCCTTGTAATACTTTTCGTGTGAGAATTCATGCTGTGGCATTCCTGGTGTGTTTTGAGCAGTGCACTTAAGAGGTCTGCTGTGTGGTGTATTGTGTCTGTGCAGATAAAATGTATCTTGCGATGTGCAGCCTGTGGTGCTGTCAAGAGATCCCTTTGTGTATTTGTGTGCATTGATGAAACAATTTATGCCGCCGTGCGCTGCTTCTGTGCATGTGAGTTCTCATGGGGAATGATGTGTGCTTTGTAGATATAAGATTCCATTTTGTGAGTTTGTGCAATGCTAGCAACCGTTTTCGTGAAGTGGACTGTGTGCTGTTCAAGTTAAAGCTTGCCTATAGAGCGATGTTCAAGGAGAGCCGCCCAGTAATCAATGTAGCACACAACACGGACATAACAGTCCTTAAGTGTTGGTGTATGCAGCGTAGGTCATATGATCTCTGAAAGAATTTGCTAGTATTGTCTTTCTGCAGTAGTGTTATCATGTTTTGTCTAATAATGTCACACGGGTGTTTGCAGAAATCTGAGATTGACAGTTTTTTTTAACACAAATCCTATGATAAAGAGCCATTTGAAAAGACTTATCAACTGAGCATGTAATTCTGTGGAAGGAGTGGGACGTGTGTTAGGTTTTCTGAATAATTCCCAACGTTGAGCGTAGTAGGTGGTTCGATGCTTTGGTGAACGACATGCTCAGAAGCGTAACCAGAGATGTCAGACACGCACAACACCAGCACGACCAGTAGCAGCACCACCGCCAAACCTCGATCTGAGAAAACCAAAAGAGTTTCATAGTAATCCAAAACACACAGATGGTAGTGCACAGCAAAGTTAGAATTCATTCATAGACAAGTCCAATTCCAAAATGTATGTAATCCAGAACGTCGTTATTTTTCATTGATAGCAAAAGACAGCCAATGCGTTTCGTTCACTACACGTGAACTTCATCAGAGCTGCAAGAAAATACATAAAATCACATATAAATATAGAAACAGAGTACATTATACATATTACAGAAACATAATGAATTCGCAGACATCTAACACGACAAATGACTATGTGACGACCATACAAGGACAGAAGGGGTTACCACAAAAGAAAAGAAAATTCACAAAGACATCCCCATCCATTAAAAAGATACATATAGTGAAGTAAAACAATTAAAAATCAGTTAAATATCTCCTTCCTGCTTCCTCAAATTTGTTTGAAAATGCACTGTTTGTCCACTCGGAACCCCCCCAATCCTCCCGTAGGTTGTTCGGGCTCGCTCCTATGCTCGCTCGCCGCAGTGCAGTACGACAATAATGTTACGCCCCGCCACTTTCAAATGTCACCAGCCGCCACTGGGCGAGGGGCCAACAAAGGGTCCAGGGCAAGCAGAACGGCACTTGCAGCCCGGGCAGGTCCTGACGGACGCCCACAATATTCGGTAGCAAGTTGAAGCCTGGAACCGCAGACACATAGGCACAATATACTGTCTGTGGGCGAACAACGATGTACAAAGACAATGGAAAGTATGCGATAACCTGGATGTTTATGAATGACCATATGAGTTGCAAAATATACAACCATGTTATGTTTAAATAAAATGCGACCTTTTAAGGCACCAAATCACGTTGTCAGTGGAGTAATTAAAAGGTGAAAGGGATGCAGTTATGGGGGCAAGAGGGTGAGGAGGAGTCGCCCCTGGGAGGGGTTAGACAGGTGATAAGACGTGCGTGGAGCTGCATGGCTTTCCGCGCTCTTCATCTTCATGCAACACTGCGCGTACACCTAGCTTCCGTCTCTTAAGGGGCTGAAGAACAGGAGCATCCCCAGTCGAAATGTTCTTGGCCCAGCGCCCTAAGGGCAGTAATAAAGCCCCTCGCGAATGCTCGTGGCCTCCTGCAGCCCGCAGACTGCAGACTCGGAACCCACCCAGTGGCGTGAGATCTGCACTCCTGTCTGAATGTCACCAAAGTCCTCAGGACATTCTGCACGCAGATGGTTGGCAGCAGTAACCTTCCTCTGCCCTCTGAACGTTTCCTGTAAAGGGCAGCCGCTCAGGGCCGGCCGGCGGATTGTGTTGGGTGTCAGGGAGATCATATCCTCTTTTCATAGTCTCTAAGGGTTCCTATTGTTCCCCTAGAGATCCCAATCTGCAAAGCACCGACACCTTTCATGGTTGGCGCAGATATTAACACTTCCCAGGCCAGGCGGGGAGAGGATGTGGTCTGTCGGCTAGACTGACGACTTTGGTGCTGGAAACCAAGGTTCGAGCCTCGGGGTCGCGTCCACATCCTGTGATTCTGGGCAAATCACTTAATCTCCCCGTGCCTGAATGTGTCCTTGTGTAACGTAACTGGTGCTCATGTAAAGCGCTCCAATACCTTCGGGTCGAGTTCGCGCTATATAAATCTGCATTAAAAAAAAAAATTTTTTAAATGTACCGTCCCACTCCGGGAAGATCATCACGGCGATAACTGCTTCGCCTGGCCCCTTATGGCCGATCCTCAGCACAAGTTTCAAGGGAGTTTATTCTGGCTTTAAAATTACGGGGCATATTAGCAAGGGCAATATCGCCGCTTTAGCGGCACTTTTTGCCGCTAAAGCGGCGATATTATTATCGCCCTATCAGCAAGCTGTCGCTAACCGTTGTTAGCGACAGCTTTCCGCAAAGCGAAGCGTGTTGGGTGCCACTTTGCATGTCAGCGATATTTATCGCTAATGACATGCAAAGTAGGCGTTCCGACCACAAGACCAGGAAAACAGCCTCTAACAGGCCTATCGCCTATTAGCAATGAGGCCCTGGCCCCGGTTAGCGACGTTAAAAGTCGCGCTAACCGGGGTCATCGCTGGATTTTTAACACCTGCCCAAAACCTGACTTGTGCATACTTAACATGGGGGTGGATTCTGCTGATACGACCACAGGGTCGTATCAGCAAGGTTTCCCGTCCCCATGCAACATCGCTGGTTTTGTAGCGATGTTGGCCCATTTCTCCCGCTATCGCTGGATTATATATCGCCATGGTGCTAACTGTTGCTAATACAGCGTTAGCGTGGCGATATATACCAGCGATAGCAGGCGATAATTATTTTCGCGCTAAGCGCGCTCTGCGATGTTTATCGCAGTTTCTTGCTAATATGGCCCTACATCTTTCAAGGTCCTCCTCTCGCTGGCTCCGCAACTGCACATTTGTGGTTTGCAGTGAACCAGCACCGCCAATCTTAAAACAAATTGCATTTAAACCTGCATTGTTCCATGTGATGGGATGCGTCTAGCACCAGCGCGTGCACATGCGTGTCAGAAATAAATGTAATTAAAAGTGCAGGTCGTGAAAAACCACCCAGAGTGACCGGAAACTCTTGGGGACTTATTTATGAAGGCCTTGTGCCACCAGTCCGTCACTTTTTCCCATTTTAAAAGTGACGCACCGACGGCACAAGGCCTTCATAAATAAGGCCCTTGGAATGTCAGGATTTTATTTTTACAAGTTCTTTTGATCTCGGGAGGGAGTGCAGCTTCTGGTGAGCCGAGCACAACTCCACTTGCAACTTAATTGCACTTTTCTACTCAAGTTTTATTCATGTTTCAAGCTGTGTGTTCACCGAGAGCCGAACAGGGCCACCGTATGCAACGGCTTTTGTGAAGGAAGTGGCGTGGGAATCGTGAAAGTGAAAATACAAGATTGCAACTTCGATTTTTTTTCTAATTAAATAAAATCTATCACATAGCAGATTCTTCCCAGCTAAGCACTACTCTGAACGGTGTTTTCTGCCATTTTACTTCACAGCAGTGGTAGAATGACGAGTAATAACTGGAGAACATAGGAAATGTGAATGCCTAACTTAGAAATGGAAATGCTATTGAAAAACAAATGTCATTGTTTTCCCATGCTTTCGGTTATACCTTTACCCAGCGCCCATGTACTTCCTGTTGTTCTCTTTGGTTTGGGGGTAGAAATAAAAACGAACAAACGTGTTAAAAACTCCAGCACTTTACACACGACGGGCATAGTTGCAAAGATTTTGGACAAGATAAAAAACAAGCATTGGCAATGCCAATCGGTCTCGCCATATTGATGAGTTTAGTGTTGTAGTTTTTAATAAAGAGCATAATACACACACCCTCTCTATTAATGTGTCCCAGTCCCTAAAAACTAATGCTGGCGTCACCGGGAGGAACACGCACATTGGTCCTGAGATCGTTTCTCTTACATCATTACCCACTATTCTCCTTAAAGACTTGGAGGGATTAGTGGTCAAAATTAAATCAGGATCTCCAGACGACCCCTTAAGACCGGACGCTTTCAGGAAAGTTCAACAGGGCCTCCTACCTGAGTGTCTGGAGTTGCTCAATCTATCCCTTGCCTCGGCGGTGGTCCCAAAATCTTGGAAGCATGCAAAAGTGGTTCCTCTACTTAAAAACCAACATTGGATACATCCAAGCCAGAAAATTATCGTCCAATTTCACTGCTTCCATTCCTATCCAAAATCCTGGAAGCTCTTGTAAATTCGACGTTAACTCACTTTCTGGAAGTCAATCATATACTTGATAGCTCCCAGAACGGTTTCCGACCACGATATAGTACCGAGTCTGCACTGCTGACGGTTGTAGAGCAACTAAGATCCGCCTTGGATGCCGGCAGAACCTCTGCTCTGGTTCTGCTGGATCTGAGCGCGGCATTTGACACGGTCTCCCACGAAATCCTGCTCCACCGTCTGGAGGAGATAGGGATCGGCAATAAAGCCTTATCGTGGTTCTCTTCCTTCTTGGCCGACCGGACCTTCCAAGTGATAGCTCCACCTTTTGCCTCCCGTGTCCACCCACTCCGCTGTGGAGTTCCTCAGGGCTCGGCACTGAGCCCCACGCTTTTTAATATATATATATGAGCCCACTGGCACGGTTGGCCAAAGCCCGGGGAATTTCCCTGGTGTCGTACACAGAGGACACCCAACTGGTGATCACCCTGTCTAACAATCCCAGCCAGGACAGAGCGAAATTTAAAGAAGACATATTGGCCATTGCAGAGTGGATGACAGCTAACTTCTTGCAGCTGAACTCTGCTAAATCTGAGATTCTTCTGATTGGCAAAGACTACCATCTTTGGAACAATGACTGGTGGCCTCCGGCCCTTGGAGCCCCTCCTGCCCCTAAACCCGCAGTGAAAAATCTGGGTTTTATGCTTGACAAAGATCTCATCTTTGAGACGCATGCCAAATCAGTGGCCGGAAAATGTTTCGGGCTACTGCGCGGCCTTAAAGCCTCTATACTGTCCCGATTGGACTACTGCAACGTGCTTCTCTTGGGCTCTAATAAGTCTGTGTTGAACCGACTGCAGCGGGTCCAGAACGCTGCAGCACGCGCCATCTTCGCCCTCCCCAAGTACAGCCATGTCTCCAACCTCCTCCACCGCCTGCATTGGCTGCCCCTTGAACACCGAGTGCGTTTTAAGGCGCTCTGTACCATGCACAAGATTCTGACAGGTATCGGCCCAGATATTCTGAGCGACCTGTGCGCCCTCTACTCTCCACCGCGAGTACTGCGCTCGGCAAACCGGATCCTCGCACTTATTCCACGCATACGAAGGACCAGATCTGGCGGTCGCTCCTTCAGGCGACAGGACCCCGCCTTATGGAACTCTCTTCCTCTACACATCCGCTGCAACTCTGACCACCAGGTCTTCAGACGGCTTGTGAAGACCTGGCTTTTCTCTCAACTTTAACTCCTCGTCTGCTCCCCACTTCGTCCTGCTTTAGCGCTGGGACGCCTCATTGCCGAGGCAGCCATGCGCTCTACAAGTATTTTAATCTAATCTAATCTAAGCTAATCTAATCTAATCATCCTCAACTTTCGGCCCATACTAAGTACTAGAAATTAGAAACCTGATAACAGCACAAGACTTGACCTCAATTCTCCCTGCCTTGCTGTTCTTTGAAATGCATGCAGCCTTTGACGCAATACAATAAGTGTTAAAGCAGATTAAGAGAAAAGCCCCAAACTGAACTTGCATATCAAAGAAGGCAAGTTCCAAGCTCTAGCACTCTGCAGCCATATAAGTCCCAAATAAAGGCCAACACCCACTGCTTAATTTGTAAAGCATAAAGTGCCAGCGCTAAAAGCAAAGCAGCAACCGCCACGTTCTACTCTCCAGCACTCAGCACTCATACAAGTCCCAAATAAAGGCCTACATCCAGTGCTTAATTTGTAAAGCATAAAGTGCCAGCTCTAAAAGCAATGCAGCAACCGCCATGTTCTACTCTCCAGCACTCTGCACCCATACAAGTCCCAAATAAAGGCCTACATCCAGTGTTTAATTTGTAAAACATGAAGTGCCAGGGCTAAAAGGAAAGCAGCCACTGCTGCGTTCTACTCTGCAGCACTCTGCATCCATATAAGTCTCGAATAAAGCCCTACATCCAGTGCTTTATTTGTAAAGCATGAAGTGCCGGGGCTAAAAGCAAAGCAGCAACCACCACGTTCTACTCTGCAGCACTCTGCATCCATATAAGTCCCAAAAAAAGGCCTACATCCTGTGTTTAATTTGAAAAGCATGAAGTGCCAGGGCTAAAAGGAAAGCAGCCACTGCTGCGTTCTACTCTGCAGCACTCTGCATCCATATAAGTCTCGAATAAAGCCCTACATCCAGTGCTTTATTTGTAAAGCATGAAGTGCCGGGGCTAAAAGCAAAGCAGCAACCACCACGTTCTACTCTGCAGCACTCTGCATCCATATACGTCCAAAATAAAGGCCTACATCCAGTGCTTAATTTGTAAAGCATGAAGTGCAGAGGCTAAAAGCAAATCAGCAACCGCCACGTTCTACTCTGCATCCATATAAGTCTCGAATAAAGCCCTACATCCAGTGCTTTATTTGTAAAGCATGAAGTGCCGGGGCTAAAAGCAAAGCAGCAACCACCACGTTCTACTCTGCAGCACTCTGCATCCATATACGTCCCAAATAAAGGCCTACATCCAGTGCTTAATTTGTAAAGCATGAAGTGCAGGGGCTAAAAGCAAATCAGCAACCGCCACGTTCTACTCTGCAACACTCTGCATCCATATAAGTCCCCAAAAAAGGCCTACATCCAGTGCTTTATTTGTAAAGCATGAAGTGCCGGGGCTTAAAGCAAATCAGCAACCGCCACGTTCTACTCTGCAGCACTCTGCATCCATATAAGTCCCAATTAAAGGCCTACATCCACTGCTTAATTTGTAAAGCATGAAGTGCCGGGGCTAAAAGCAAAGCAGCAACCGCCACGTTCTACTCTGCAGCACTCTGTATGCATATAAGTCCCAAATAAAGGCCTACATCCAGTGCTTAATTTGTAATTTATGAAGTGCCGGGGCTAAAAGCAAAGCAGCAACTGCCACATTCTACTCTGCAGCACTCTGTATCCTTATAAGTCCCAGATAAAGGCCTACATCCAGTGCTTAATTTGTAAAGCATGAAGTGCCAGGGCTAAAAGCAAAGCAGCAGCTGCCACGTTCTACTCTGCAGCACTCTGTATCCATATAAGTCCCAAATAAAGGCCTACATCTAGTGCTTAATTTGTAAAGCATGAAGTGCCGGGGTAAAAGCATAGCAGCAACCGCCACGTTCTACTCTGCAGCACTCTGCATCCATATAAGTCCCAAATAAAGGCCTACATCTAGTGCTTAATTTGTAAAGCATGAAGTGCCGGGGTAAAAGCATAGCAGCAACCGCCACGTTCTACTCTGCAGCACTCTACATCCATATAAGTCCCAGATAAAGGCCTACATCCAGTGCTTAATTAGTAAAGCATGAAGTGTGTTGAAATAGAAATCCATTTTGTTCATATAAGTTAGCATTCGTGGCACCATTTTGTATTTTAGCAGCAATTTTGTATTACAATCAAAACTACTGCTTAGCTGTTTTCGAGAAATGGCCTTTGGTAGGTATCATTTCTTCAAGGCCGAGCCTTGCTTCTTTCATGAATTCAATGTTCTCATTAGTGCATACCTTTCCCGTTAGATAGAGGCCTTCTCCCACTTGTCTGGTAGTGGGAACAGGCCGGGAGACCTTGGGTAGTAGACAATGTGTGCCCGGCCTCGGAATCGAAACTTATGCTTTGTACTCCACTGTATTACAGTATCTGCTAGTAAAATTTTATAACGGGTGTGTCTTTGTTGGTTCTGGAACGGACATAATGTAACTTTATGCTTGCTGAGGTCAGTCCCTCAACAGCAATCTAAGGAGGCTGGTCAGACTGGACTCTGCTCGAGCGCAATACTAATAAATTACTTGGTTTATATTCTCTACTGTCTGACCGACTCTTCATTTGTGTGGAAGGCCGAGAGGTGCTCGTGAGTGGCCCGAGTGACCGTATACGGCGCATTTCCTTCACTTGGCGCTCGAACAGGGACCCCATCGGGTGAGTGACTCATCTTTGCCCGCGGACGGGTGAGGAGGACGGAGCCACGTCGGGTCGGATGGGCAGACCGGGGAGCCCTGCATGAATGAGTCTTGCACTCGCAGCCTTGTCTGTCTGACCGGGCGGTGCCTCGCCCAGTGGTCATCCTGGCTGGGGTCCTGAACGACGAAACCCTTGGATCTGACCGTTTGGCTGAAGAGTCGGCAGTGGAGAATAGAATTCGTTTGACCTGTGTGCACCAGGTGAGTTTGTTTGTTTTTCTGTGGTCATGACGTCATTCTGATTTGTACTTGGTATTGTCTGTTGACCGGTTTTGGACAAGCGCTTGAATTTGACTTTAAGTTCTTTATGAATATGGTACCATTTGTTAGTTTCTATTTGATATGGTCCCCAGACCGACTTTGGTGAAGGTATTTGTGGAATATCGGTGTGATCAAATTGTGAATGTGTTTCTTTGTGTGAGAGAATGCCTGAGCAGGCTATGTTGTGTGGGGTGCCGTTGTTGTTCTGCTGATGCTCGATTGGAGGAAAGGCAGCCTGCGCCTGCTGAGGGCACCCCAAATTATGATATGTATATTAAGCACGGCCTTGGCCCTAATATATTTAGTACATTATGGCACAAATATACAAGGAACAATGCTAAATTGCAGTGGCCGTTAACAGGGACCTTTAATGAACAAAAACTGAATTACCTGCAGGGCAAATTGTTTGCAAAACGGAGTAGGCAGACGATGTTTGATTATCTCCAGGTATGGCAGAGGTGAATGAAAGCAGAAAAGGAGGCCCGGAAAGGAAGAATGCAGTGACTCAGAAAGCAGTAGCGCGCGATAGAGAGAAAGTGGAGAAAGGCATAGAGCGTGCTGAGAGAAAGTTTTGATTGCAATGTGACAAGTCCTATGTTGCCCGGGAAGAAGGCGACCCTTTTGTGGAAGAATTATTAGAAAATAGACCCGCGTCCCCTTATGCCCCACAGAAAATATATCCCATTGTCCCACAGTCCCTGTTACCCATCCTTCCCGTTTCTATTGCTCCTGTCTCTTCTGTTATTGACCAAATTGCTCTGGCTACGGCGTCCCCGGCTTATTCTTTGGCCTTTCCCCCTGTAGGTACAATGACCGCTAGTCTCCCTGCTATGCCTAATGTTACGGCATCACCCTCTCCGGCGCAGACGGTTACTACACAGCCACTACTGACTCTCGTGCCCGCTCCTTCGGCTACTGTGTCTTCCCCACTTCTTTATTCCCCGACCTTGCTGAGTGTTGGAACGCCAGTGCGTGGACAGGATGACGGGGACTGGGTGACTACAAGGGAGCGATTGGGGCGGGTATTGATCCGATCTGATGTGGGAGATGTAGAGAAAAAGATGGTAGCCAATCAGGCCGCCCAGTGGGCCCGAAATCCGATTTATGGTGTGGAGGATGTGTGGAGTGTGTTGAAAGAATATGAGCCGTTTGTACAGCAACATGCCCTTAAGCACATGTCGGCTACTTTGATAGGCTTGTGGGAACAGTGTTTCAATGGTGTAGCACCCCAGACCATTTATGACATTAGGGACCATGTGTATGCTGCTGACATGGCTCCTAACGAAGTTTTTGGTAATGTTACAGTGCTAATTGGATATCGAAGCAGATTGCATCAGAAATGCCCAACGACAATATCCCAGTTCCCGATGAGGGAAGTTCACCCTATTCTTCACCCTGAAATACCGGAGTTGCGCATTCAGCATGATAATGTTGTTAGACAACGAGTAGAGGCCTGTTTTCAAGAACAGTTGGTTTATACCCCATGGAAAACGAGTGAGGTTATATCCCTTAAGACTCAGTTACCTGACCCTAGAAAAAATCCTACTGTGTATTATAAAGAATTGACAGAGGCTGCTTCATCGACAGTGATGACGCTAGCAGATATTGAAATGTTCTTTGGTTTGTTGGTGCCAGTGGGTATCTGGCGACAGGTGCATATGCAGGACCATGCTCTGGAATTGGGTGGTACTTGGGATGAGATCAGAGCATGGGATAGGGACAGGAAGCCTGGTCAAAGGCCTAAGGCTGAGATATTAGCTTTGCCAGGCCGAATTATTACCTATATGCACTCTCTTATCCCGCCTAGAAGGGTGGATTGGGACAAGTTGACAGCATGTCGTCAGAAGAAAGATGAAAGTATGTCTGGTTTCTTTACTCGGTTTGAAGGTGTGTTCTTGGATTTTAGTGGACAGGATTTGTCAGTGGAGGGAGGTGTCCGATTGTTTGTTAACACATATGTCTCAGTGAGCTGAATGCTTGCTAATGCAAAAGCAACAGGGCCAGGCAAGGCTAACTCGGCCTTCATTCTCTCAAGGTCGGTAAATTAAGAACCATTGAACTGAGTAGTAATAGTCCCTGTTATTATAAATGGCAGTGGCGCAGTAAAGGGCACTATATGAAAAAAAAGTAATCTGCATTTAAAAAGTACTCATATGCCCAGGGACTGCTTTCAAATGGCAGGGTCTGACATCATGCGCTGACATTCCATGCCAGGCACTGCCCACATGCCCAGTTACAGAAGGCGCTTTGAAGGAGGCAGAGAAGTGCAGCTCTTCAGCACCATGGCTGGTCCTCCTTCCTGCCCACACATATGTTAGGACATCCTGGGGTGCTATGGAGGGGTGCATGTAGCTTCCTGCCCTGCTGCAGACCTTTGAACGCTACTGATGATTCCATGAGGACAGGAGGATAACACTCTTAGGGCCAGATGTACGCCCATTCTCTTCTACGAGTCGCAAATTTTGTCGAATTGCGACTCGCAATTTGCGACTCGCTAAACTTAATGTACAACAGTGTCTCAGACACTGTTTGCAAATCCCAATGGGGTCGCAAATTGCATGCCCCATGAATATTAATGAGGCTGTCGCAATTTGCGACCCCATTGGGAATGGCTAGCACTCACAGGGATGGTGGCCTGCTGGGGTCAGCAGACCACAATGCCTGTGACTGCTTTAACAATTAAGCAGTTTTTTTTTAAATGCAGCCCGTTTTCCTAGCAAAACGGGATGCATTTAAAAAATAAAAATGAAACTTTGCAATTTCCTTTTTAAGGGTAGGCAGTTGTCCCTGGGACCACTGGCTGCTCTTAAACAATATTTTCGCAACCATTCACATAGGGGAAGGGGTCGCCTGGAGTCCCCTTCCCGTTTGCGAATGGTTTACCACCCTTTTGAAAAGGGTGGCAAACTGCGAGTGTTTTGCGACCGCAAATGCGGTCGCAAAACAACGGTACATACCATTTGCACTCGCTATTAGGAAGGGACACCCTTGGCTCGCCCCTTCTTAATAGTGAGTCATAAACCATATTTTGTGAGTCGCTAATAGGTTAGCGACTCGCAAAATATGGTTGGTACATTGGGCAGACCTATTTTGCGGTCGAAAAAACGGTCGTACATCTGGCCCTTAGCTCCTAAAAGCCCCATCTTCTGGGCGAGGCTGCGGTGACTCTTGGGAGCCAGGGACAGTCGTCAGGTTTGCTGGGTCACAGTGGTGACCTCAGGTGGTGTTGACAAGTAGGGTAACTTCATCCGGCCCCACTTGCACGGGGAGGGGTAGTGTGTGCTGCGTAGGGCCGGGATATTTTTAGGTACAGTCTCACCATAAGATGATGACGTGTGCACTGGCAGGTGACGGGGGCTTTATTGTCTGATGGTTTCTGTTTTTTCTTTACAGTGAGGTTCGAGGAAACCGCATCTGCGGTTCCCTGAATCACCAGAGAAACTGGGTGTGTGTATCTATAAAGGTGTGGTGCACACCTGAGCACACTCGTTGTGCCCTCACCCTCCTCACAGACACAGACGCCCTGAGGCTGGAATGGCAGTCGGAGTGCCCCTCTCCTCCAGCACAGAGAGAGAGCTGGACATGGTCGGCATCCTCACCGAGGCTTGTCTCAATCTGAAGGGCTTCTGGGAAGACCCCGGAGCTGTCGTGGCCTCCGAGGAACTGGAGAAATCTGCGTGTCTGACGTCTCGCCTCATGGAGAGAGGAAGTGCAGTGACAACCAGGGGGGGTCTCATTGGGGAGCTCCGGCTACTGCGTCATGACCGTGAAGCGCTTGACAGCAATCCGAGCGTCGAGGAGCTTGGGCTCTTCATCCAGTTTCTCCAGCTCTGCAGACAAATCAACCTTGACCTGCACCAGAAGACGGAGGCCTACGCGGAGTGCTGGTGGTGGTGCGTGGGAAAGTGCCATGTGATGGTGGCCAACACCCCCTGGGCTCATGACACCATTAGGAAGAGGGCAGAGCAGCTGCGGCGCTGCATAGAAGAGGAAAGAACACAAGCTGTGTTTGACGAGCTCTTGGAGCCATTATCTGGTTGCCATATTGATCCTCTACTCAGAAAGTGGCCCACGCTAGACTTGGGGAAGAAGATGGGGGAATCCTTGAAGTTGGCGCTTCTCTCCAGGGAGGTGGTCCTGGGGATACAGCTCTGGGACGCGCTGTTCAAGGATGAGAGGGGTCTCCAGCTCCAACTTTTCAAGGAGATCCAACGGGCCATCAGAGACGCTCACTGGCATCGCGTGGTCATCAAACTGGAGTTTAAGGCCACACCCACGACGGGCGACGAAGGGAACCAGCAAAGAACAGATATAGTCATGGGTGACGTGGAAACAAAAACTGCATATTACATCGAGGTGAAGAATAACGCAACCGAGGAAACTATCCAGAGTGACACCTTGAAGCTGGGAAGGATTCTGGCTGAGGAACAGGTGGACGTCCCTGTGAACTTTACACCAAGCTCCAGGAAGTGCTACCAAGTCACCTTCAGCTCACAAGACATTTCCATCAGCTCGGACTACCCTGCAGCTGCGAGGACAGTCAAGGACATAACACTCGGACCGCCAATTACTAAATATGTCTACGATTTGGCTCTCAAGTATGTAAAGATCATAGAGGTGATCAGATGAGAGAGTTTATGGCAAATTAAGAACCCTCCCTGCTGTGCGCACCGTGAGATCTGTCCCTGTCACACTGCAGACATCTCCGCTACCACCAGCGTCTGGTGCAGGTATCATCTACCACCCGGGGTCACAGGGGATGACTGAATGAACGACTTTTTAAATCCATACACAAAGAAATATTGCAATGAATATCACTTCATAAAAAGCCTGTTACAAATAAAAATCGATGTAATATATTCTGCATACCATGGGTTGCCCATCCTAAAAATGATGATTAATAAAGTAACTCTAGGTTACAATCAAAACTCCTTACAAGCCCATTCCCACTTTAGCTGGGTCTTTATTCCACCCAAAATAATATGTGGAAGAGTTTTGCGTGTGGTGCCCTGAAGCGTGACAGGATCCCTTCAGAGATTGTTCTAATCTCTTCTGTCCTTAAAAAAGGTTTCAGGTGTTTCTTTCTCGCCCTGGACACAGGCAGGATATATGTCAAAGCGGTTCCTGGTGCGAATGGCAAATTCCGCTCAAGTGACATTCCTTTCAGCAGGTTTCCAGGAGACGTCGGATTGCCTCAAAGGGAGGTGTGGAAGTCTGAGACACAAGTAAGACTTCTTCACCTGGGTGTTCATATTCAAATCAAGATAAGGCAGGTCTGAAGTTCTCTTCTGAAGGGCTGAGGTGTAGGAAATGGAGAATAGGGGTCCATCATTTATGGGCCAGAGATGTGGAGGAGGGGCCCCATCTAATGCGACTGGCTCAAGGGCCCCAGGCTAATCTCTGATTGAAGGAGTGCAGGGCTCTAGAGGGGCAGTAAGGGGAACAAGTCGCCTAAGGTACCAGGGTCCTGTTTACGTCAAACCTCTATAGGTTAAACAAAGCACTTTACATTGGAAGTCTTTGTGAACTGGTCGCCAATGAAGGTCCCGCAGTGTGGAGAAGCCTGAGACACCTGGAGATGTGACCCAGTAGGCGAGCAGCAGAGTTGTGAAGAGTTTCGAGTCTTTCCAGTGATGCATCAGTCACTCCCAGACTGAGTATGATGCCATTGTCTCGCTGCCAGGTTATAAGCGCCCGAACTAGGGTCTTCGGTTGGAATTCAGGAGAGCCCAGAGGATTCCCCTCAAACATCTGAGGAGACAGAAACTGCAGCCAGACTGCAAAGTTTTTGAAAGCTGTTTGGGCGCTGTCAAAGGAGCCAGTGCTTCCAGCCACCAGAGAGGGCACCAGGGACTGGGCTGATTCTCCACAATTAAACCCTTTCTTTTACTGCATTAAAGTTCGGGCAGTTGGTCCCCATCCACTGTGCCATGGCCCTTAAACCAGATTTAAATTGCAAAGGATTCTTGCCCGAGTCAGGGGATAAGGAAGTGATTATCTGGGTAATGTCTGCATATGAGAGTATGGAGACACAATGTCTGCAGGAGGGGGGGGCATTGATATGAAGAGCAGGGGGCTGTGACTTAGGAACAAACAATTTAGACGCTGCCTGAGATGAGAATGTCTCCAGAAAAGAGGTGAACCATCAAAGCACCTTACCGTGGATACCATATTCCCTAAGTATCCTGAGGAACCAATGGGAGGATGCAGTGTTGGAAGCATCAGTCTAACCAAGACAAAAAAGTGCCGAGTCTCACCCCCATCAAGGGTCCCTCTCTCTGAGGTCTCCACTGTGGGATCCAAGATGCCCGTAAAGTTGACCCTTGACGTGTTTTTTCAAAACTTTAGCCTGCAGCGGCAGGAGTGGAAGGGGAAGGTAGTTCCCCAAGTACGTTGAATCCAGAGTAGTTTTTAGGTCGAGCCTAGCGCAGCGCGCATGCGCTGCTCTAGAAAATGACCTCTTGGAATCACTTCAGCTTTTCAGCAAACTCGTGCGTGTGGCTAAAAAAAGCCACACGCACGAGTTTGCTGAAAAGCTGAAGTGATTGGCCATTGCGTGTGGCTTTCAAAGATTGAAAGCCCACAATTGGCCAAAGGCGGGTGCATGTCCCGCCTTCTCTCTAAACGTTGACTCCCATGGCCTAGGGTTCTCGGGAGCGAGCAGCAGCGCGGCCGGGTGCCAGCTGCATTCCTTACATTCCTGGAAGTGAATGCGCGCACCACTCGTTATTATTTATGTGCTACGGGGCAGAATTCGTTAGCAGCCGCTGGGATGGGCTGTCACTGGAAGTAAAAGATGCAATGAATCCACCATATCTATTTCCTGATGTCTATACTTTACCATGTTTTGCCCACACAGGCTTCATCCTAGTTTATACTCCACCTATACTTACTTGATATGCCCTGTTTACTAGTTTGTGCAAAACTACGCAATTGTTATCCATTTGCATTGTAATCCTCTTTAAATTCCCAAAGATTGCACTCCAGCCAATATTGTGCACCACGACCCACCCTGTGTACTCTGTGTTGGTAACTAACAATGTATTTTAAATAATATTTGTTTTCGCGCCCACCTAGGTAGGGCACGCTTAAACCCTGCTGGATGATGTCTGTGCTATGTAAGACAACAATTAAATAATAAATAAATACATATATGCAGCAGAAGTGTGGCGCAGGTAGCAGCAGCACATGTTTCAATATTACAGAGGCCGGTTCCAGATTGTAACACAGCAGTACACACAAAGTGTCCCACACGTGCAGCAGCAGTGCACACAAAGAGTCCTACATGTGCAGCAGCAGTGCAAGGATCTATGTTTATGGGAAGTAAACAGCCGCTACTGACCGTCCTGGTGCTACCGCCTCTTTGTAAAACTCAAGCTTGAAAAAAGTGACTTTGCAATACTTGTTTATTTTTACTGCCTGTTTACCGAATAGCCATCACTGAACGTATGCCAATGAGCCCGGTACTAGCGCCGAATTCTTGCAAAAAAAACTCTCCTTCGTTGTCCCTAAATGTTGGTGCGCTAGTGGCCCGTCGTTCCGGCTCCTCCGTAGAGCCTAGGGTGACAGATGGGGCCCAGGGGTGGGCTCGCTCTGCCTGCCACGGCACCCCCTGCACATGGCCAGAGAGGGCAGGAAGGCTCCTCGGCCCCCCATCCCTGCAGCTGCCCGCTCCATCAGGCCCGTTTGGTTCCGCGGAAGGGCGGGATGTGGGCTGTGGTGTGAAGGGAACGCCTGACCTTTCACAGGTATGCAGGGCTTTAAGTGGGCCGGGTCTGTCCGGGTCTGAGCACCGGCAGTTATTTTCAGGGGGCCTCGAAACGGGTCTCTATCGGGCTCTATTTTCGGGCCTCGCAAAGGTAGTCCGTTTTTTTTTTTTATTGGACTGCAGTGAGAGCATGCACATTGATGTGCGCATGCTCATTTTGCTCACTACTGAGAAGTGGAGATCGAGGCATTTCCACAGTTGAGTATTTCTTCCTCTCTCTGCAGACGTTCTTGAAGTGCACATGCGCAGAATACAACTTTCTTTACCGACGCAAAATGTCCGCGACTACTTGAACAGCGTATGAGAAGCGCGGCAGCTTTAAATACTTACACGGGGAAGGTTCCAAACATCCGGCACTTTTGCTCGAGACCGGAATTGAGACCATCGCATCCTAAGTGACTTCAGAAGGCAGGAGACTGGGGCCCCGTTGAGACCGGAAGTCAGGGTATGGGCCCCCAACAGACTGGAATACATGGCACAGGACATTAGTGGTGTCTGAGTTCCAGGCAGCCTTCCTCCAAGGACTCCCATCAGTTATGGTAAAAGTATAGCCTGATTTCAGGACATTAATACGGGGGAGAGAATCATTGGTCCCCATCTTGAAGGTTAATGGGTTGCTGACACAGTGGACAGGTGGTTGAGTAAAGTTATGTATGTGCACTTTCATAGGGGTGTAAGTTGCAAGCACTCTTCTATAGTGACCGATTACCTCAATCCATGCTATTCCATGCCCTCGAGGGAACTACACAAGCCCCAGGTTTTGGCGTGACATCCAAGTGTATTCAGGGCGCCGTAGTCTGAGTTTTCTTTAATTGATTTAATTAGACTAACATACCAGATGGCAAATATTTGTGTAAAAAATGGAAGCCGTGTGCGCGATGGCATGGAGTTGCGTAGTCCATCTTAGAAGACAGACAGGCGTGGCATGTTGTAGAGTGGTTGTACACTCCCACGACATGTGAGTACATCTCGAGTTGACACATTTCATAGTAGACACGAACTGTCACGTTTTAGGTTAATAGTAAGGCGAACGACCTGGGCGCAAGGGGCAGTTTCCGTGGCAGCCAGGTTCACAAAAACATTGGTGGGCCCCGGTCACAAGACTAAAGACCAATTTTGAATATAAATTAGGATGAATAAAAGGTGGGCGGGAGTGTGCGGACTTATACGCATGTGATACGTATGCACTTTGATCAGTTTTTTAAAGATTGGAACAAGTCACTAATTTCACTGGCAAATCGCTGTTCCTGTCTACTCTAGTCATACACTGCCCACTCTGCTCCCTTACCCTTCAGTTCTCACGCTTCCCCGTCTGCCCCCAGCAACCCCTTAACACTGGCTGCCTTCCCTGTTCCCTGCCTCCTTCAGTTCAGAAGGTTCCCCACTTTCTCCCTGTCTCCTCTGAACCCACACTGCCCTCTCAGCTGGGATTGCATGGTTTACGTTCAAAACCTTTTCGAAGAGGCTAAGTAATGCAAATAATTTTTACATGTTTTTTAAAGTGTTTGGTATTTTTATGGCTTATACTTAATAAATATACCTTTTTGCCTATTTTATCATCCTTTGCTGGATGCGACTTTATGATTTTCTTAAGCACACAATGCTAGTTATCTTGATTTAGACCATGCCCCCTACTTGGATAGACCACACCCCTTTAAGAGGTTTGCCCCGCCCATTTTAGAGCACCCCCAGTTTTTTTTCCCACTTAAAGCCCTGCAGGTATGTGAGAACTCCAAATGAGAAGGGGCGGGGGCAGCAAAGGAGGCGCCACACACTGAGGCGAGGCCTCTGAGGCCTTCACTGGCTTAGACTACACATGTTGTTCTGCGCATGTCGTGACGTGAAGCCTGGGTCCTCTCAGTATAGGCGTGTGTGCTCTCAAGGGTATCTCAGCGGTTGGTGGTCCCTAGCGCCCACTAACTTGACCTCTGCAAGCCCTTGGAGCTCTTCACGCCCCAGCTTCCTGTGCAGTTCCTGCTACCGGAAAATGACACTACGATCATTCTTAGAAGTACGACTGAATGTACACGTGTTGCCGGAACTGGGTCATAGACTGTGTTCTTTGTCCTACTAATATGGCATCGTTCATTTGCACGCTAAGGGTGGGCACCAGGTCTTGTCGTGTCAGGTACGTTTCATCTCATCTGCATTTGTGACTGTCACTCCCTTGGCACTCTGTGTGATCCCTGCACAGCCTCTGCCCCTCCCCGCCCTGTGTCCTTCATTAGTGTCTTTCCTGCACCCCCTTCCAGCTGTGGAAGTTTTTTCATTGCTTGTCATCTGGTAATGAGTTAAAAGAACTCCTTTCTCTGCCCCTCCCCCCTGCTCTTTAATGGGGCAGTGATAGAGTCGGGGCCCTGAAAACAGCCCGCTAGCCTGCAGCCAGATGGGAAAATGCCAGGGTGGCACAGTGAGCAGTCTGGTCCTGTTGCTGAGGAACAGTAAAGACAGTATTCCCATGAGGATTTAGGTACTCTCTTCAGCCTTTTTCGCCTCTCTCAATCTGGGCTCCAGACACATGTCACGAGAGCCTCAGGTTTGAGTTACACTTTTGTTACCAAAGCAAACAAGTCGAACAAGTGAGATGTCAAACAGGGATTAAGACTGAATGACCACTTTTGTGAAAGAGAAAGAAACAGGCTCACAGGGCACTAGGAGCACACAAGGACCTCTCAGATTGTGGGGCGTTGTATTGTTTTCAATCTATCTTTATAACACAAAATACTGTTCAGTCATAAGTTCACGGTACTCAGCCAGAAATGTGACGTTTGTGAGAAGTTGGCCTGGCATATGCTGTCCACTAATTATAGTGGGCACCTTGCACCAGTCCAAACAACCCCTTATTGGAGATAGGTTAAAGACAACCTTATTGAAAGCTATCCTAGTGGTAGCTATGGAGAGCAGCCTTCAGGCTAAGTCTTGAAGGAATGTAAAGCAGCTTGTTTTACCAGTCTATATTCTCTTGAGTGACCAAATGAGAGAGCACCACACCAGGTATATATTCAAAATATATGTATTTATTGCTAAACACACCCCTCTAGTCTCTTTATGAGGCTAGAGTTCGAAGTACACAAGTTATAAGTTATTTAAACACAGTAATAGCACAAATACACGTTTGGGCCCTAGGGGAGTACCAAACCATATACCAATAAAGTGGTATAAGAACCACGACTGAACTAGACACTAGGCCTAGAGCCTCTAGAAGTGCTTGGACCACAAGGAACCACCCAAGGTAGTGACACAGGGGACCCACGGGGGACGCGTGCAGTGTAAATACACAACCGCGATACGCCGTTAACTTCTATGGAGAAAGTCGCGATTAGGAAATTAAAGATAAGGGACACTTAAAGGAGGACTTGGAGCAAACCCTTTGAGAACTAGTACTTTGAAGAGTCTCTACCCACGGGAGCACCGGAGTACTCGTGTTACCTCACCCAGGAAGCCGGGTGCATAGGTGTCTTTCGGGGTCGGGTTTCGTCGTCGATTTGAATGGCGATCTGCTGCAAAGTGCTGCTGGCGACCAAGTGGAAAGTGTCCGGTTGGATCCAAGAGTGGATCGGAGATCTGAAGAACCTGAAAGCAGAGGGGACAGAGTCTGGGTCACTAGCCAGTGACCAGGATGGCGATGAGCGGATGCCCACCGATGTCGAGTGCTTCAGGTGCGTTGACGGTCATGTTGACTCTTCAGCCACGAGGTCCAGGAGGCGTTGTCGGTGACCAGGAGCAGGATTCCGGCTGGGACACGATCTCTGTCGAGTGCTGAGGTATCGGCGACCGGATTGGACCCAACAA
Organism: Calotriton arnoldi; assembly: GCA_963921515.1. Taxonomy (NCBI): domain Eukaryota; kingdom Metazoa; phylum Chordata; class Amphibia; order Caudata; family Salamandridae; genus Calotriton; species Calotriton arnoldi. Next base: position 1,143,274 of record CAWUFW010001037.1, on the reverse strand, counting down.
GCCTTGGCAACGGCAAGTCTTGGTGAAGATGAAGATCGTCGATGGTGCAGACCAGCAAGGTCTGGAGAACTCACCCAGCAAGGGTAAGTGAGGGCAGGCCTGGAGCAACCAGGATGCCCAAGAAGAAAAAGATTAGCCTTCGTGAAGGGCTACTAGCCAGCGGGCTAGCGACCGCGAAGGAGCCTCAAGACGTTGCACGTGGATATGGCTCACAGGACACTCGTGGAGTGGAGGCCAGTGATCTTCAGTGCAGTTGGTGCTTGAGGCTAGGGCTACTTGGAGCCCAAAGCACGACTTCGTGGGAGACCCAGAAGAGGATGCACTTGCAAATGTGCTCGGTGTCCAGGGGTCATGGTCTCACGTTACCCACAATAGCTACGGGCCTCAGCTTTGCTGGGGACTCAGGGTAGCCTCGGGGAAGTCTGAGAATCCACCTCTGGTGATGCGAAGACTTCGGTGTCCGACGGGAGCTTCAGAAATGCAGACCGGACAGATGCGTCTTGGGTGCCTGCCAAGCAGGGGAGTCACTCCTTGACCCCAAGGGAGATTCTTCTGTCCTCTAGTCTTGAGTAGAGCGTCGAAGGTCCAGGATTCTGTTTCAGAGTTTCGTCCAGGGATAATCTAAAGTCCTAAGGACTGGGTTCCTATACTTATACTAAGTATAGTGGTTGGACTACTCTGTGGCCCCACCTATGGGTGGGTCAGGGCAGAGGGGTTGCTACACCCCTTTCCCTTTGTCCAGTTCGCGCCAAAGCAGGGGCTGCAAGCCCCTGATCCGGTTTGAACTGGGGTATGCACAGGGACACCAAATGTGCCCCCAGTGCAGGACTTCAAAGCACCCGAAAGTGCTCCCGCCCAGCCCCAATACACATTATCCTGTCTGGGGAGGTAGTCACACCTCCCTGGGACAGGAAACCTATTGTCCAGGCCTCCCCTGCCGGAGTTTCGCCCAGCAGCAGGAGGCCAGACTCGTGTCTGTGGCAGCAGCATCCATTTTGTGATGCCAGGGCTTTAGAAAGAAGTTACAGGGCTAGCCAGAGTTAACATGTCTTTCCCTCTAGAAGGGTGGAATGCTACCCCCGCCGCCAGAATTGGCGAGGGGGTAGTATTCCAAGATGTTTGACACCAAACACGACATGTTTAGGTGCAGCCATTCCAAAGTCAGCATTTAACGCGAGGTTATAATGCGCTTAAGAGTATATGGTCAGGCTGCACTACAAACAGCATCAGAGAAGGGTCTCCGAACGCTGCAGAGGGGCCCTGCTCATGCAGGGGCACCCTCTCACATAGGAACCACGCACTCTGCCTTTAGGATTGATAAGGCCTGCCTTAGGAGTGACTTATAGGTTTATATGTGTGTATGTATTTAGTGATATAGGTAACCTATATCACAGTAAGGGGTGCATGCACCACCTTACCCAGGCTGCAGTAGCAGACCTGTGGTGTCAGTTTGGATGGCCTTCCAGGGGTGGCATAATACATGCTACAGCCCCTGGTAGGCCTCTGAGGTACCTATGCCCTTGGTACATAGTATACCATATACTAGGGACTTATAAGGGCACTCCAGATTCCAATCAGAGATGTGCCTAAGGCACATGGAAACCATTTTAGAGAGGAAGCAGCTAGGCTGGGGTTCTGATTAGTTATGTTAATGTTATGTTAATGACACTTATAAAGCGCGTCGATTACCCGGAGGTGTCCTGGCGCTAGCTTAATCTTCTGAGGGCCGTAGGCGGAATAAAGAACGTTGTGACCGGATCATTGTGAAAAGAGCCATGTTTTTAAGCCCTTTCTGAAGGACAGAAGATCCATGGTGTTTCTTAAATGAAACGGCAAATCATTCCAAGCTTTTGCCGCACAATGAAGGAAACTTCTGCCACCCCATTGGGCTTTTTTTACACGTGGCACTACGACCAGCTTGGCCCCCTTTGATCGTAATGTTCTTTCCGGAGTATACCATTGGAATCGTCGTTTTAAGTACTCCGGCCCTGTGCCCTGGAGTGCTTTAAAAACAATACATAAAGCCTTAAAGCGTACTCGACTCCTTACTGGGAGCCAATGCAACTTTTTAATGTCTTGAGATACCGGAGAGAATCTCGATGTTCCTGTGAGCAGTCTAGCTGCTGCATTCTGTAACACCTGTAGCCTGTTCAAGGATCTCTGTTGAGCATTTAGGTAAAGACTATTACAATAGTCCAATCTCGCCATCACGAGAGCCGTGACCACAGTTTGTCTACTTTCTAAGGGCAAGAATGGCAATATTTTCCTTAGCATTCTCATGACAAACATTGTTTTCGATGCCACTGCATTTACTTGGGGCCCGAAGGTAAGTCTCTCGTCCACTATTACACCCAGGTTTTTTACCTTATTTGTGGGAGCGGGAGAGTGCCCATCGAGTCCGGCCACCACTTGGGTGTCCAAAAGTTGGCATTGTTCCCGAACAATATTACCTCGGTTTTGCCCGAGTTAAGCTTTAGGCAGTTCTCTGCCATCCAATTTCCCACTGACAGCATACAGTCCTGGAAACGTCCCTCAATGCCTGCCTCATTGCCTGGTGTCAACGATACCACAATTTGGGTATCATCCGCATAGGAGGTGAGTCCATTTCCAAATGCGCTTATAATAGGAGCCAAAGCACTGACATAAACATTGAAAAGCGTTGGGCTGAGAGAGGACCCCTGTGGGACGCCACAGGGCAGTGCAAAAGAATTGGACTGATAGTCTCCCAGTGCCACGATTTGTCTTCTGTCAGCAAGAAAAGATCTCACAAGATCCCAGGCTTTCCCACAGATTCCAAAGGCTTTTAGACGGTCCATTAGTATACCGTGATGGACCGTGTCGAAGGCAGCGGACAGATCCAAGAGGATCAGGGCCGCTCTGCCTCCCCGATCAACAGCCTCCCTGATCTCCTCTGTGGCCTTAATGAGTGCGGACTCTGTGCTGTGTCCCTCTCTGAAACCATATTGAGAGGGATCCAACGCTTGAGTCTTTGCTAAAAAAGGCTTAATTGCCTATTCATTATTTTTTCGATCAATTTTGCTGGCAATGGGAGTCTCGAAATAGGGGCGAAAATTGTTCGGGTCTTTAGGATCCAAACTGGGCTTTTTAAAAGGGGCAGGATAGAGGCCAATTTCCAACGAATGGGGAAATGCCCTGTTAGAAACATAGTATTAAATATGGATGACAAGGTTCCTACAATCGGGCCCGGGGCCAGTTTGATCACCGCAACTGGACATGGGTCATATGGTGATCCTGAATTTACATCCATGAGGATCTTTTGAATATCAGCAGGGGACACTGGCAAAAATATCTCAAAAGTGGAGGTGGGGGCCTCCCTGCCTTGAATTCTTCCCCACCTACATTCGTCCTGGCTAAGCTTGCCCCACTAAAGGCCACGAAAATGGATTCCACCTTGGACAGAAAGAAATTAGCAATTTCTTCACATAATTCCTGACTTGGTTGAATTATGGTGGGCCTAGGTGAGGCCAAGGTGGCAACTGTTCTAAATAATTCTTTGGCTGAATTCTTTGTTTCCTCAATACGGGTTGCATAGAATTTTTGTTTAGCCGCAAAAATAAGTTGTTTATAGTTTTGCAGGCTAAGTTTGTAGGACTTTTTCTCGGGTTCCTTATAGCCTCTCCTCCACCTCCGCTCAAACTGTTTGCAAATGAGTTTTTGATCTCTTAACTCCTCTGTAAACCATGGAGCGGAGGGATGTGATCTTTTTGGATGGAGGGTTTTAATTGGAGCTATTATGTCACAGGCTTGCTCCAGCCATTCCGTGTATACCAGGCTCGCCTCTTCCACTTCCAGTGGCAATTGAATTGTTGTGGAGGCGAGCATTAGCAGGGCCCCAGCCAGACTAATGTCGAAAAACAGTGAAGCATCAGCAAAAAGTGGGGGTACCCATGTGAAGCAGATCCTACTCTCCTACACAACCCCCCCCCCCAAACGTAGGGACATTAAACTAACCTTGCCCAGTTAAGTCTTCATGTTCTAAGTGGAAGTACCTAGAGAGTCCATCTGCATTGGCATGGTTACTCCCAGGTCTATGTTCCACTGTAAAGTCCATCCCCTGTAGGGAAATGGACCACCTAAGCAGTTTGGGGTTTTCACCCTTCATTTGTTTTAGCCATAAGAGGGGCTTATGGTCTGTCTGAACCAGGAAGTGTGTACCAAACAAGTATGGCCTCAACTTCTTCAGAGCCCAGACCACAGCAAAGGCCTTCCTCTCTATGGCTGACCAACGTTTCTCTCTAGGGGTCAGCCTTCTGCTAATAAAAGCTACTGGCTGATCCTGACCTTCTTCATTCAATTGTGACAGTACAGCCCCTACCCCCAATTCAGATGCATCAGTTTGAACAATGAACTTCTTGGAGTAATCAGGACTCTGTAGAATGGGAGCAGTGCACATGGCCTGCTTCAGGTCATCAAATGCCTTTTGACAGCTGACTGTCCACTGAACCTTTTTGGGCATTTTCTTAGAAGTTAAGTCATTCAGGGTGTCACTATTGATCCATACCCCTTGACAAATCTCCTATAGTACCCAGTCAGGCCTAAGAAGGCTCTCACCTGAGTCTGGGTAGTGGGAGCAGTCCAGTCCATGATAGTCTGGATCTTGCTCTGCAAAGGTTGAACCTGGCCTCCACCCACAAGGTGGCCCAGGTACACAACCTGACTGCCCTATCTGGCACTTAGTGGCCTTGATAGTCAGGCCTGCCTTTTGCAGGGCCTGTAAAACATTCCTGAGGTGGACCAGGTGATCCTCCCAGGTGGAGCTAAAGACAGCAATATCATCTAGATATGCTGCACTATAGGCTTCCAGACCTGTGAGAACTGTATTCACCAACCTCTGGAAAGTGGCAGGTGCATTCTTCAGACCAAAGGGCATCACCACAAATTGATAATGCCCACTAGGGGTTGAGAATGCTGTTTTGGGCTTTGCAGTATCAGCTAGTCTGATCTGCCAGTAGCCAGCTGTCAAGTCAAATGTGCTGAGATATTTGGCTGAGGCCAAAGTATCTATGAGCTCATCTGCCCTTGGTATTGGATGGGCATCAGTCCTAGTGACTGCATTGAGACCCCTGTAGTCCACACAAAACCTCATCTCTCTTTTTCCACCACTGGTGTGAGGTTTTGGCACAAGGACCACTGGACTAGCCCAAGGGCTATCTGAGGGTTCAATAACTCCCAACTCCAACATTTTCTGGACTTCAGTCCTGATACAGTCCCTGACATGGTCAGGTTGCCTATAAATCTTATTTTTAATAGGCAGACTGTCCCCAGTGTCCACTTCATGAGTGCACCAGGTGGTCTGACTGGGTGTCAGTGAAAACATGTGTCTAAACTGATTGAGCACCTGTCTACAATCAGTTTGCTGCTGGGTAGTGAGGCTGCCTGCCAAGGCTACACCATCAACTGACCCATCGTCAGGGTTCTGTGAGAGCAGGTCAGGGAGTGGGTCACTCTCTTCCTCCTGCCCTTCATCAGTAGCCATGAGCAAGCCCATGTCTGCCCTGTCCACATATGGTTTTAACCTGTTGACATGGAGAACCCTGTGGGGACTCCTGGGTGTTCCTAGGTCTACTAAGTAGGTAACCTCACCCTTCTGCTCAACAATAGTGTGGGGTCCACTCCATTTGTCTTGGAGAGCTGCTGGGGCCACTGGCTCCAACACCCACACCTTCTGTCCTGGCTGGTAAACAGTCAGAACAAGAGACAAAAAGGTACTGAGTTCCTTAGGTGGGTTATTGCTCACCTTGTGTGTACTCTAGGTAGTGAGGAGGTGGGGAATTCCTCCTGTCGGAACTAGGACCCTCACACACCCAGCAAGCTAGGTGTCATGCTTCATCATATGGGTCTGCTCCTCGTCGGGCCAGCGCTGCAATGCTCGACGGGCACCCATAAAGGGGCTCTTTATCGGAGTTCTTTTGTTCCTCGCTGTATTGGTGCCGTGGGTGTGAGGGGCCTAGGTACGTGTAGATGTGAAATGTGAATATAAAACAGGTAAAGGATGCCTCTATGATAAATTTTATTCCGTTAGGGTCCCAACCTGATTAAAAGAGATGAAGGGAGGCGAATGTTTTGTTATAATGTGACAAACTTTTCGCTCAAACCCTAGATGGTCAACATGTTTCTCGCCTCAATAAGTCACGGAAGTGATCAGCTGGCGATTCTTCAGGACCGAGTGAATAAAAAACTATCTACAGTGAGTGGCAAGGTGCAACGCTACCTACCCAATGCTCTACCCGTGGGTCATTACCCCGGGAAAAGGCAGTTAACCTAGAGTACAAAAAAGAGCAAATTTAAAACCACCCATTACTCTCTGCCTCAAAAACCATCATAGCAATTTTGGTTGATAATCGTGCTGTGGGGTTCGTTGCTATGGGGGTATAGAATTTTCTGTTCTGAAGTTGGCGTAAGCATTCAGAGTCATAATCCGTAGTGGATTGAATGACCGTTGCTCCCCCTTTGTCAGCTTGTTTTATTGTGATGCTGTTGTCTTCTGCCAATGATTTGATAGCAGCACGTTCCTGATTCGAAAGGTTGTGAAAAGGAACTCTGTTTCCCTCATTTTTAAGTTCTTTTAGCACGGCTTTCTCAAATGTCAATACCTCCACCGGTACCATACCGCTGGTGGGGGTAAAGGTAGAGGGGTTACGTTCTGACATCGGCGATTAATGGAGGTAAGAGGTACCGGGATCAGGCGCTGCAAGCCTTAAGCCATTGAGCTTTAAGCGGACACTCTTTTCTTCTCTTATGGAATTAGCCCATTACGCGGCAGGGCCCCTGGGGCGCTCATGCTGTGCCACTTCACAGGAGCAACACTGCGAGCATCCAGTTTGGGGCACGGCGTGCGGCGCCACCAGATACACCAGCCCTGTGTGAGCACCAATAATTGATCGTGTCATTGGTTTGGGGTCATAACTGCAGGCTACAACCACCCTGACCCGGACCTTCTGCTCCTTACAACCGAGTGCACCAGGACTAGTAAGTGAGCATCGAACTAGTGTACATATAGCCTATTATGTTCTGGTAATTTATGTCTCATTTAATACAGAGACACTACATTGAGTGTCCTCATACTTCGCTGATAACTGACGAGGCAGAATTAGATACCTGGAAGAGGTGAGCTTTTGTCCACTCACCACCACTGTCCAATAAGTCACATCTTTTTAGCATGTATACACAGGGGTATTGTACAGAAGTACACACAGAGCTTGAATGGCATGATAGCACTGTGTGTTTTTAATATATTTTTAATATACGTTCGATTTACAATGTGATAATTGGTCCACATTGATTGAATTTAACTGGGACCAATTTCCACTCCCATGTTATGGTTTTAAATTTGCTCTTTTTTGTACTCTAGGTTGACTGCCTTTTCCCGGGGTAATGACCCACGGGTAGAGCATTGGGTAGGTAGCGTTGCACCTTGCCACTCACTGTAGATAGTTTTTTATTCACTCGGTCCTGAAGAATCGCCAGCTGATCACTTCCGTGACTTATTGAGGCGAGAAACATGTTGACCATCTAGGGTTTGAGCGAAAAGTTTGTCACATTATAACAAAACATTCGCCTCCCTTCATCTCTTTTAATCAGGTTGGGACCCTAACGGAATAAAATTTATCATAGAGGCATCCTTTACCTGTTTTACATTCACATTTCACATCTACACGTACCTAGGCCCCTCACACCCACGGCACCAATACAGCGAGGAACAAAAGAACTCCGATAAAGAGCCCCTTTATGGGTGCCCGTCGAGCATTGCAGCGCTGGCCCGACGAGGAGCAGACCCATATGATGAAGCATGACACCTAGCTTGCTGGGTGTGTGAGGGTCCTAGTTCTGACAGGAGGAATTCCCCACCTCCTCACTACCTAGAGTACACACAAGGTGAGCAATAACCCACCTAAGGAACTCCGTACCTTTTTGTCTCTTGGCTTAATTTAGGGCATATACGTTGGACCTTTATCAAGCCCTTTGCGTCCCTCCTTTTGTTGACAAACAGTCAGAACAGCCTTTTGGTCATGCAGGGCCTTTTGAAGTTCCTGGCTAGCCTCAAGGTTTTTGGTTGCCTTTTTCATATACTCAGCCATCCGGGAGCGGAGACCAAGTACATAGTCCACTATGTCTTGCTTTGGGGGCTTGAGAGGTAACTCCCATCCTTCCTTCACCAAGCACAGTGGACCCCTGACAGGGTGGCCAAACAGAAGTTCAAAAGGGCTGTAACCAACCCCCTTCTGAGGCACCTCCCTATATGCAAATAAAAGGCAGGGCAAGAGTATGTCCCATCTTCGCCTAAGCTTTTCTGGGAGCCCTTTAATCATGCCCTTCAAGGTTTTGTTGAATCTCTCAACTAAACCATTGCATTGTGGGTGATAGGGTGTGGTGAACTTATAAGTCACTCCACACTCCTTCCACATTGCTTTTAAGTACCCAGACATGAAGTTAGCACCCCTGTCTGATACTACCTCCTTAGGAATGCCCACTCCTGAGAAAATTCCCAGGAGGGCCCTTGCCACCACAGGTGCTGTAGTGGTCCTGAGGGGAATAGCTTCTGGGTACCTGGTGGCATGATCCACTACCACCAGGATAAACCTGTGCCCAGATGCTGTTTGGGGATCCATGGGACCAACAATGTCAATCCCTACCCTTTCAAAGGGCACCCCCACCACAGGTAGTGGTATCAGGGGGCCTTTGTAGTGCCACCTGCCTTGCCACTGGCCTGGCAGGTTACACAGGAGCGACAAAACTCCTTGGTGTCTTCAGACATGTGGGGCCAGTGAAAGTGAGGGACAATTCTGTCCCAAGTCTTGTTCTGGCCCAGGTGACCTGCCAAGGGAATATCATGGGCTAGGGTCAATAGGAAGCCCCTGAACTTTAGAGGTATAACCAACCTCCTGGTGGCACCAGGTTTGGGGTCTCTACTCTCTGAGTACAGGAGTCCATCATCCCAATACACTGTATGGGGACCACTAGCTTTCCCAGCAGCCTCAGCAGCAGCTTGCTGTCTGAGGGGTTCAAGGGAGGGGCAGTTCTGCTGCTCCTGGCTCAGATCTGCCCTAGAAGGTCCCCCTGTCCCCAAGAACTCAACCTGGTCAGGTTCAAGTTCCTCTGGGACAGTTCCTTCTTCAGGACTGAGATCATCCCCCTCAAGGGACTGATCTTCTTCCTGAGCCAAGGGGGAAGGCACTGCCTTAACCCTACTACTCCTCCTCTTGGAAGGCACTTGGTCCATTATTCCAGAATCCAAGGCCTGTTCAGTGCCAGACATTTTGGCTTGTGACCTGGTCACAGCAAACACATCTGCAGGGATCCCCAGCATTTCTGCATGGGTCCTGAGCTCCACTTCTGCCCAAGCAGAAGTCTCTAAGTCATTGCCAAGCAAGCATTCGACTGGTAGGTTTGCACTCACCACAACCTTCTTAAGGCCAGTTACCCCTCCCCAGGAGAAGTTAACAACTGCCAGAGTATGGTCTGTTCTGACATTGCTAGCATTGGTCACTTGGTACATCTCACCAAGTATAACTTGCCCAGGATGCACAAGGTCTTGTGTCACCATTGTGACACTTGCCCCTGTGTCCCTAAATGCCAAAGCCTCTTGTCCATTGATTAAAGGCTGTTGTCTGTACTTGCCCAGATTACTGGGACTCACAGAGGAGGTCACATCCATGCCTCCATCACAGACTAACACAGCCTGAGTCAGTTCTCTGACTAGGTCAGAGCCCAACTCAGTACCCAGGGTGAACCCTACTAAACCCTTGGCTGGAGCACTCCCACCAACTGTAACTGTACTAGGGGGAACAGGTGCCTTAGGGGCATTGGTGGGTGCTGGACTTGAGTCTTTGGACTTGGTGCAATCACTGGTCCAGTGGGTCTTTTGCTTACAGACCTTGCACCATGGTTTTCTTTGGCCTTTCCCTTTTGTAGACTGTGAATCCCCACCTGAAGAAGATTTTTGGGGGCCTGGTGAAGACTTTTGATTTTTACCCTTCTCCCCACCCTTTTCAGAGTTCTTAGCATCTTGCTTCTTAGTGTCCCCACCTTGGTTCTGTACTTTCTGCTTCACCCTGGTTCTGACCCATTTGTCTGCCTTCTTTCCCAATTCTTGGGGAGAGGTCAGATCAGAGTCTACCAGGTATTGATGCAACAGCTGATTTTGACAGTTATTAAGAATCTGCTCCCTCATTATCAGATTGTACAATCCTGAGAAGTCACACACCTTACTGCCCATCAACCAGCCTTCCAGAGCCTTGGCAGAACAATCCACATAGTCTACCCAGTCTTGAGTCTGTGCTTTTGGGTATCTCTGAACTTCAACCTGTACTGTTCAGTGGTTAGGCCAAACCCATCAATAAGAGCACTCTTCAAGACCTTGTAATTATCAGCATCCTCCTCTCTAACAGTGAGGAGCTTGTCTCTACCTTTGTCAGCAAAGGAGAGCCACAAGATTGCTGCCCACTGCTCCTGAGGGACCCTCTGTACTTTACAGGCCCTCTCTAGAGCAGTCATCCTTTTGTGGATGTCATCCCCACTCTGGTAGGGAGGGACAATCTTGCTCAGGTTCCTATGGTCATAGGACCTATCCCTATCTCTAGGGACATGGCTGCCACCATGGGACTCTAGTCCCAACTTTCTTTTCTCTCTAAAGAGATCTAGGGACTCCCTCTCTAAGGCTACTTGCTTCCTTCTGAGTTCAAGCTGAGCTTCCTCATATTGAATCAGCCTTGTTCTCCTCTCATGAGAGGATTCCCTCCTATGAGATGAGACAGAGCTCCCTATTGAGGTGCCAGAGTGGTTAGACTCCTGAGAAGGAGATCTAGACTTTCTGGGAACACTCATAATCCTTCCTGGGGGACAAAGAGGGCATCATCCTGATCATCCTCTTCATCTTCCTCAGGAGGGATTGGGTTATCCAGGTCAGGGTCATTGTCACCCTCCTGGCCAGTTTCAGAGGGGGCTGGGGGTATTGCTACCCCTGGCACCACCCTCATCTTCTGCCCCACCCTCAGCTCCTACCCCTTCAGTCCCCAAGGGCTTACTAAGGTCATAAGCCACCAACAACTCTTTAAGGTGTTGGGTGGTGGGACTTTGGCCTGTCCTTAATTTCCTCAAGTTACATAATGCTCTCAATTCCAAGAATGGGAGGGTATCATACTTGGAGGGAAGAAGCCCAGTGGCTTCTGGTAAGGATTCTCTAGATCCTACCTTTAAAGACATTACTAGTGTGGTGTGGTGTATGCACTACCTACTCTAGTGTGGCCTACTAAACTCTCTTGAGTTGTAGAAAGGGTGTGCTATCCCTTAACACACAACTCTAAGTTCAGTAGAACTTACTGTATTATAAGCTTAAATTATATGTACCTTAGGTACCTTTAGTGGTTTTCAGTTGATCAATTCAATTGAGATTATCTGGTAAAACAATAGCAAGCTGGAATCCCACACGCTGCACACCAATGTGAGAAGTTGGCCTGGCATATGCTGTCCACTAATTATAGTGGGCACCTTGCACCAGTCCAAACAACCCCTTATTGGAGATAGGTTAAAGACAACCTTATTGAAAGCTATCCTAGTGGTAGCTATGGGGAGCAGCCTTCAGGCTAAGTCTTGAAGTAATGTAAAGCAGCTTGTTTTACCAGTCTATAATCTCTTGAGTGACCAAATGAGAGAGCACCACTCCAGGTATATATTCAAAATATATGTATTTATTGCTAAACACACCCCTCTAGTCTCTTTATGAGGCTAGAGTTCAAGTACACAAGTTATAAGTTATTTAAACACAGTAATAGCACAAATACACGTTTGGGCCCTAGGGGCGTACCAAACCATATACCAATAAAGTGGTATAAGAACCACGACTGAACTAGACACTAGGCCTAGAGCCTCTAGAAGTGCTTGGACCACAAGGAACCACCCAAGGTAGTGACACAGGGGACCCACGGGGGACGCGTGCAGTGTAAATACACAACCGCGATACGCCGTTAACTTCTATGGAGAAAGTCACGATTAGGAAATTAAAGATAAGGGACACTTAAAGGAGGACTTGGAGCAAACCCTTTGAGAACTAGTACTTTGAAGAGTCTCTACCCACGGGAGCAACGGAGTACTCGTGTTACCTCACCCAGGGAAGCCGGGTGCATAGGTGTCTTTCGGGGTCGGGTTTCGTCGTCGATTTGAATGGCGATCTGCTGCAAAGTGCTGCTGGCGACCAAGTGGAAAGTGTCCGGTTGGATCCAAGAGTGGATCGGAGATCTGAAGAACCTGAAAGCAGAGGGGACAGAGTCTGGGTCACTAGCCAGTGACCAGGATGGCGATGAGCGGATGCCCACCGATGTCGAGTGCTTCAGGTGCATTGACGGTCGTGTTGACTCTTCAGCCACGAGGTCCAGGAGGCGTTGTCGGTGACCAGGAGCAGGATTCGGGCTGGTACACGATGTTTGTCGAGTGCTGAGGTGTCGGCAACCGGATTGGACCCAACAAGCCTTGGCAACGGCAAGTCTTGGTGAAGATGAAGATCGTCGATGGTGCAGACCAGCAAGGTCTGGGGAACTCACCCAGCAAGGATAAGTGAGGGCAGGCCTGGAGCAATCAGGATGCCCAAGAAGAAAAAGATTGGCCTTCGTAAAGGGCTACTAGCCAGCGGGCTAGCGACCGCGAAGGAGCCTCGAGACGTCGCACGTGGATCTGGCTCACAGGACACTCGTGGAGTGGAGGCCAGTGATCTTCAATGCAGTTGGTGCTTCAGGCTAGGGCTACTCGAAGCCCAAAGCACGACTTTGTGGGAGACCCAGAAGAGGATGCACTTGCAAATGTGCTTGGTGTTCAGGGGTCACGGTCTCACGTTACCCACGATAGCTACGGGCCTCAGCTTTGCTGGGAACTCAGGGTAGCCTTGGGGAAGTCTGAGAATCCACCTCTGGTGATGCGAATACTTCGGCGTCGGATGGGAGCTTCAGAAATGCAGACCAGACAGATGCATCTTTGGTGCCTGCCAAGCAGGGGAGTCACTCCTTGACCCCAAGGGAGATTCTTCTGTCCTCTAATCTTGAGTAGAGCGTCGAAGGTCCAAGATTCTGTTTCAGAGTTTTGTCCAGGGATAATCTAAAGTCCTAAGGACTGGGTTCCTATACTTATACTAAGTATAGGGGTTGGACTACTCTGTGGCCCCACCTATGGGTGGGTCAGGGCAGAGGGGTGGCTACACCCTTTCCCTTTGTCCAGTTCGCGCCAAAGCAGGGGCTGCAAGCCCCTGATCCGGTTTGAACTGGGGTATGCACAGGGACACCAAATGTGCCCCCAGTGCAGGACTTCAAAGCACCCGAAAGTGCTCCCGCCCAGCCCCAATACACATTATCCTGTCTGGGGAGGTGGTCACACCTCCCTGGGACAGGAAACCTATTGTCCAGGCCTCCCCTGCCGGAGTTTCGTCCAGCAGCAGGAGGCCAGACTCGTGTCTGTGGCAGCAGCATCCATTTTGTGATTCCAGGGCTTTAGAAAGAAGTTACCGGGCTAGCCAGAGTTAACATGTCTTTCCCTCTAGAAGGGTGGAATGCTACCCCGCTGCCAGAATTGGCGGGGGGGTAGTATTCCAAGATGTTTGACACCAAACACGACATGTTTAGGTGCAGCCATTCCAAAGTTAGCATTTAACGCGAGGTTATAATGCGCTTAAGAGTATATGGTCAGGCTGCACTACAAACAGCATCAGAGAAGGGTCTCCGAACGCTGCAGAGGGGCCCTGCTCATGCAGGGGCACCCTCTCACATAGGAACCACGCACTCTGCCTTTAGGATTGATAAGGCCTGCCTTAGGAGTGACTTATAGGTTTATATGTGTGTATGTATTTAGTGATATAGGTAACCTATATCACAGTAAGGGGTGCATGCACCACCTTACCCAGGCTGCAGTAGCAGACCTGTGGTGTCAGTTTGGATGGCCTTCCAGGGGTGGCATAATACATGCTACAGCCCCTGGTAGGCCTCTGAGGTACCTATGCCCTTGGTACATAGTATACCATATACTAGGGACTTATAAGGGCACTCCAGATTCCAATCAGTGATGTGCCTAAGGCACATGGAAACCATTTTAGAGAGGAAGCAGCTAGGCTGGGGTTCTGATTAGCAGGGCCCCAGCCAGACTAATGTCGAAAAACAGTGAAGCATCAGCAAAAAGTGGGGGTACCCATGTGAAGCAGATCCTACTCTCCTACAACGTTCCTTAAAGGTAAGCTCTGCTCCTACGTAACTCCAGTTTAACATCTTCTCCCACTGCCCTGGATTATGTGCAAATGTGCACAAGTATGAGAGTGCAGCACATCCTGGCCAGAGGTGCACAGAGCGACTCCTTTCATCCAAGCCACGTTTCCCCGGATGAGATCCATTTGTAAACAAGCATTAGCATAGGCAATAGGTCTCGCCTTTGGGACCTTATAAGTATTTAGTTATGCAGCACAATATCCTTGGTGCAACATCAACTGTTGCATGGCTAAACACTTATAAGGTCCCAAAGGCGCGACCTATTGGCTATGCCAATGCTTGTTTTTTTTTTTAAACAAGGGTAGAGCCGTGGCATGTTTCCATGTCTGTGGACAGTGGCAGGCGTGATCGATAAATGAAGAAGCTCGTTGAAAGCGGGAAATAAAACGAGGCCACCCATTATCAGTATCCAGGGAGGCGCGGGGTGCAACAGGGACCCTGAACTGATGGAGTTGGAAAAAAACTCGAAAATCGCAGCATCAATAAGAAAAGCAGATAAAAGGGAGTCCTTACTGGGACACAGGAAATGCGGCTTAAATATCCGTAATTTCTTGTAAAACAAATCCGCCAGCTCATTGCACTCATCCTCCGATATTGGCGGGTTAGGAGCCTTTCGGAGGGGGTGAAGGGGAGAGGGATCCATAAGGGATTTAACAATGGAATATATTTCATTAGCAGAGTTTTGGGAGATTTCAATTTTCTCTGCATTGGAAGCCAGGAAGGCTTTTCAAGTGGCCGTGTGATAGTCTTTAACCGAAGCTTTATAGCCGGCCCAGGATAAGAATTGTGAAACTTACACCAGGCACGTTCCAGGATTTTCCTGCTTTTTAGGTCTCGCCTATGCAGCGCGCATGCGCTGCATAGGAGGAGACCTCTTGGAATCGATTCGGTTTTGAGGCCAAAAATGTGCACGCATTGCATTGCTTTCAATGGCAACGCGTGCACATTTGGCGATTCCCTTGCGGGAGCGAGCTTTGAAACCATCTGTTTGTAATTAACTTTCAAACAGATGGGGCCAAAGCTCGCTCCCGCAAGGGAAACGCTGTGTGTGCTCTCGCCGCACTCCCCCCACCCCTCCCACTTGGCTCGGCTAATGTCAACAATCACTTCCCAGACCACTACAATGAGGTGACAGGACGGGTCCCCTGTTGCAGTCTTTCAACAGGCTAGACTCCGGGTGTTCTCTGCACAGCTGGGGTACAGAGCTCCCCAAAACCTCCTTCTAACAAAGCACTACACACAGCCGCGACCTGTGGACTTCCCCAGGTGATCCAAGGAAGGCATACCCGGGCCAGCGGACTTCCCCATCTGGTGCAGGACAGACATGCCACTCGCACACCCAGCCCGGCTTACCTTCGGCCCGCACTGCTCCGCTGCACCCTTGCGGGGGATCGCCGCCGCCTGGGACACCCTGCTGCACAAACACCATAAACTGAGGAGAACCAGGGAGCCGAGCTTCAGCAAAGGTGCCATGGTGCGCAGCCTTCCAGCAACTGCTGCAATCTGAGGACCTCGAGGCGCATGCGCGCGGACTGCATGCAACACTTCCAAACTACTCCTGCTTCTTAACTGTCTGACACGACCCCAACTTTCGGGCACGCCTCCTTTTCCCAAATTTTTCGACACAACTCCTGTGCAGGCTCGTTGTCCCCCCCACCTTCTCAAAGTACTGCTTCGTGCCATTAAATCTCAATTTATTCCGTCCACCTACCCCAGGAGCCCCCCCACACCTTTCTGCTGCGGCTCCCTGCCGCAACGCCTCGCACGTCCTGTAAACTTCATCACCAATATACCTTATGTAAAGCGCTCTGACACCTTTGGGTAATGTTCGCGCTATATCAAATATAAATAAATAAGTCCGGCACCACCACAAAACAAACATACTAAACCCTGGTCAGTTGCTTTGCTCTGCACCACTCTTCTTTAAAATTTTCTTCACACTTGTATTTTTCTTTTGCACCTTGGTTTATGTTTTTTTCCGGGACATTTAAATAAATACATACATATTTTTTCTTTGGCTAACTTATATTTTTACTTTTTCTCCCAGGTGCTTTCACCAGCACACTGTGCTTTTGTCTCCATGCGTTTTCTAGAATTTGCTTTGTCTAGGCGCTACTTCGGCCCGTGCATATAGCGCTATTGTTAAAACACAGCATCTTCGTATGGCTCTTCCAGCATTTTATTTGGAAAATTGTGCTGTGAAGTGAATCGTTTGTTAATGCTGTCAAGCATGGCCGTAGGAAGTGTGTGAGATGGGAGCATATACCCCCCCTCCCGTCCCAGTCGATAATTCAACTAGTAGTTGTCTCTTTTAGGTGCATTTCACAATCTGTCCCTTGCACAAGCACAGTGAAAAACTAAGGGGCATATTATCAAGGACGGCGTTAAAATTATCGCCGGTTTAGCGGCAGAAAACTGCCGCTAAAGCGGCGATAATGGGCTTGATAATATGCCCTGGAGAATTCCAATAGAAGCCCATGTTCACACCAGAACATGGATTTCTATTGGAATTCTCAAGGGCATATTATCAAGCCCATTATCGCCGCTTTAGCGGCAGTTTTCTGCCGCTAAACCGGCAATCATTTTTAACGCCGTTCTTGATAATATGCCCCTTAGTGCCTAACCCGGCATTTGCTTGTCTTTTGTTTTTCCCTTTTTGTCTACATCTAAAGTGATTTCATAAAGGTGCTTAATTTGTAAAAAAAAAAGAAGAAATAAAAGTGTGCTGCATGGCAAAATACTTATAAGGTCCCAAAGGCGAGACCTATTGGCTATGCCAATGCTTGTTCTTTGCGCTGTCAGCTGTTGGTTGAACCAGGGTGCCCCAGTGTGAAACATATCCTTAGCGGCTCAGGACCCCGGAATCAGTTTGTCCTGAGCAGTCATTATCCATTAATTCGCCTTCCTTTCTAGACCCTCCACCTAAACGTCATGTGAAGGTATGAGAGACTAAGGGGCATATTTACAAGCCCCTCTCGCCACAGGAAAGTCACTTTTTTGACGTTTCTGTGGTGACAGGGGCTTCCCGTTATTTACAAGGCAGTGTTAAGCCACTTAATGTGGCTTAACACCACCTTGTGATAAGGCACCCTTTCACGCTATGCTTAGCACGAAAGGGGTGGGCAGTGGGTGTTGTGGTGGGCGTTCCACTGCTACACCCATTGATTTTGACGCGGCCCCTATTTACAAGGGCAGAGTAAATATGGGGCAGCGTCAAAATTAAAACCCCCCAAAAAAACTTGGTCTTAAAATGGCGCAACATGGAGAAATGCTTTATTTCTCCTAGTATTTGCTGTTTCTATGTGCGCTGCATTGTGCAGCACACACAGAAACAGCAAAACGCCATTGATTGTTTATGTGCAGGAAGGTCCCCCTTTCTGTGACTTTTGTGCATCCCGCCATTTTTGGAGATGGTCTCAGTCGATTCCCTTGATCCGGACCCGCCATCTTGTCTTACCTTTGCCCCTTCCTTCTTCCCTCCTGACTACCCCCGAAGACCCTCGAATGCTTTTCTCTTTTTCGCTGGACTGCCTTTACTCCCTCCCCCCTCGGTTCCCTTCTCTCCTCTCACCTATTCTCTGACTTCTATTCTTGTCCCCCTTATTCCTTCTCTGCCTCTTATGATTTTCCATTTACTTTGTAATTTCTGTGCAACAAATGTTTTAATTATTATACCTTGTAACTCGCTATGTTGCTATGTTGTTCCTTATGTAAAGCGCTCTGATACCTCCGGGTCTAGCCAGCACTATATAAAACTCAAGATAAATAAATATGTGCGCTGCATTGTGCAGCACACACAGAAACAGCAAAACGCCATTGATTGTTTATGTGCAGGAAGGTCCCCCTTACTGCACATAAACATTCATTTTAAAAATGATGACTTAAAACTTCTATGTGTGCTGCACAAAGCAGCATGCATAGAAGTTAAAAATCGCCATTTCAGATTGTTTATCTGCAGGAAGGGACACCTTCCTCCTCATAAACAATCCTTCCCACAATGCAGGCGCCCTTGCACTATGGTGCAAGGGCGCCTGCATTGGCACTAGGCAGCTGTAATTAGCGTCAGTGAAGGGAGAAACGCAGGGCGGCACTGTATTGTTGTAAATAAGATGCAGAAGTGGCGGAGCACGATGTTAAGCCAAGAAGGCTAACGCCACTCTCCGTCACTTTTTTGTAAATATGCCCCTAGAGCTGTTGAACTTGGCCCTCTCTGTATGGTCATTCCCAAACCTTTTGCCTCCACCCTCCTGTTTTTGAACCCATTTTTGTTGGCTCTTGGGACTCTGTGCATTTTACCCATACTAGCCGGTGCTAAAGTGCTTGTGCTCCCCCCAAAACATGATAGAATTTGCTTATACCTAAATGCCATATTTATTTTACGTGTATGCCCCTATTAAAGTGGTACTATGTGTACCCCGGGCCTGTAAATGTAATGCTATCAGTGGGCCTGCAGCACTGATTGTGCCACCCACTTAAGTAGACCTTTTAAACATGTCTCAGACCTGTCATTGCTGTCTGTGTGTGGAGTTTTAAACTGCCAATCCGACCTGACAAAATAAACCTCTCGCCAGGCTTAAACCTTCCTTTTTAATACATATGTCACCC